>JANFOE010001449.1:0-643255 GCA_025667525.1 Glebionis coronaria | reverse complement strand
CAAAAGCCCATTTGGTTTGACTGTTTTTGGTTTTGGCCCATTTGAGGGCCCAATAGGGGTATTCGGGTCATTTCACTTTGATTTTCTGATTATTTAGGTTAAAATAAACTAGTTTGCAAGTTTTTAGAATTTTATATAATTTTTTGATTTTTAATATTATTTTAATATTATTTTATTATTATTTTTCAAATTTCACATTTTCCAACTTTTACATTTTTCTTAGATTTATTACATTAAAATAGAAATTTAGCAACTTTTAGAATAATTTTATCTCTTTTAGATTAATTTTTATAATTATTTTAAGTTTTAATAGTTTTTAAATCATTTTAAATAGTTTTTATTCGTTTAAAAATTTCTAAAAATAGTTTTTAATCTTTTTAGGTCATTTTAGAGGTTTACCAATTGAAAAATCTTTATTTGGGCTTTTTGATAATTTATTTGATTTTTAGGGCTTTAATTAACATTTAAAAATTGAATATTTAATTATTTAAAAGGTTTGAAAAAGTTTTGATCATTGGTAAACTCTTAGTTTATTTATTTTGATTTTTGGTGAATTTTTGGTAATTTTTAGAATTAATTTTTATTTTTGTAGTTTTTAAGGTTTTACGTTTTAACTTTCTAGTAGTACTTTTTACGTCTTCGTCATCTTCTTTTCTCATCCCTTTCTAAACCAAATATTAATCTCAAATCTTTTACATCTTTGTCACACACATATACCTCACTGGGAAACGAACTTTCACACTATAAGGGTCATTAGCGCTTGATTTTCCTAAATCATCACTCGATACTTACCGCTCATTTACCCTCCTTTGTTTTCCTAAACAAGAGGTGTAATTTACCACAATCATTTTGGCGCCGCTGCGGGGAGGTGTGTCGTGATTAATTTGAATTGTTGTTTTTAATATTAACCATAAATAGTATTTGTATTAGTAGAAATCTACTAATACGTATTATCAGTTTTCTTGGTTTTTCTTGTAAAAATATTATTACTATATTGTATTAAGTATCACAACAAATAAACAATACCTCCAAAAGTGTGAAAACACAACCTAATTAGGATTTCATCACTCAATTATTGTATTCGAATCTCAAACAAAAAGAAAAAGGCAAAAATAGATAAATACTTTCGTGAAGCTCGATTTTGAAAAATACAAACTATAAGGTGGGTATAAGGCGGGTATTATAAAATATACCCTAAGGAAAAAGGCTCTTAAGTGCTTCGCGCCGCCTCGTTTCCCCGCTTTCTTGTGAGTATTTTGAGATTGAAGGCTAATCGAGGGTTTTGCCGCCCAAAGTATTATTACGTATAATATATTTGCTTGGTTTCTTTGTGATTAAACCCTCTTGAACAATTTGGTTTTCACCAAAGTTCTAAAGTCATTCGAAGGCGTTCACTCCACGTGATCGTTTTCATTCCTTTGAGGCTTCTTTAATCAAGAGTTTGATTCGAGGAGAGATCTTGTAGATTGTTGTCTACGAAGATACACCAAAATCCAAAAAATTAAATATCATCAAAAACACAAAAAATTAAAAATTCACAAAACACCCAAAAAGAATCTTCTTTGCTCACCTCCCATTCTTCGTGAAGTTTATGATCACTCGTAATCAAGCAAAACGAGCTCGTAAACGTCTTCAAAGCAAGCCAATCAAGAGACGTTGATTGAAGAACAACCTCTAATTGTTGAACCTATTGTAGAACAAGAAGTCGTCATGGCTAATCGTACTATGATGGAGTTGCTACAAGCACCCACCGAGGGTTTTGGAGAGGCTATTGTGATTCCCGCCATCCTTGCGGAGAATTTCGAGATTAAGACGGGTTTAATGTCGATGTTGCAAGGAAATAAGTTTAGAGGTCACGAGAAAGACAACCCGCACTATCATATTAGGAATTTTAACCGTCTCACCGCTACTAGCAAGTTTAAGGATGTTCCACATGACGCCATTAAGATGATGTTGTTTCCATACTCGTTAGATGGACCCGTAAAAATTTGGCTTGAGAAAGAACCGCCAAATTCAATTTTGACATGGGCCGATCTCGTTTTTAAGTTTGTGAACAAGTTTTTTTCCACCATCTAAAACAGCACATTTGAAAAATGAGATTTCACGATTTGTGCAAAAAAATAATGAATGTTTTTCAATGGCATGGGAACGCTTTAAAGAAATGTTACATGAATGTCCACACCATGATTTTACGGAATTACATCAAATTGATACTGTTTATAATGGGCTTAATGATCATGAACGAGATTATTTGAATGCCGCCGCGGGTGGTAATTTTTTGTGCAAGACGACAAATGAGGCTTTACAAATCATCGAGAATAGATCTAAGGTTTATAGCCCTCGTAACACACCGAGTGTTGCCAATTTGGGTTCGTCTTCATCGTCATCGTCTCGTAGCATTAATGCCTTACATGATGAAGCTAATGAGGAAAATCGGTTTTTGATAGATTTGCTAATCTTATGTCCCATTGGAAAGCTCAAGAAGCTTCAAATTCCGCTTCGGTTAAAGCGGTTGCTAAGAGTTGTTTGTCTTGTGGTGGAGCTCATGATCTTTCCGAGTGCATTACCGCGGATGGTAACACTTCGAGTGCTTATGTAGCAATGGGAACTTACAACCAAAACGGTCAAGGTTCCCGCCCAAATCAAGCTCCACCAAATAAAAATGCTAATAATTATCAAAACAACAACCAAGGTGGTAATTACCAAGGCAATTCACGTAACTACAACAAGGGGAATTATCAAAATGGGAATGGACAAATTTCTAATCAAAACCAAAACCGTGATTTTCAAAACACCACACAAGGTTTTCAAAATGCTCACACTAAAAATCTTCAAGGAGAATTTTTGGATTATGCTAAAGCAAATGATGCTAAGTTTGATAACATGCAACGTGAGATGATTAGCTTAAGATCCGAGTTGAAAAACGAGCTAAAAATGAACTTGCTAATGAACTTAAAACTCATGCAAACAAAATGGAAGGAAATGTCCAACGTCTTCAACAAAATCAACAAAAGATGGAAATAGGACAACATGAGATTAAGCAAGAGTTATTATGCTAGGCAATCAAAATTTGAGGACCGACTGGCTAAGATGTTTGAAGCAATCATGTGTAAACCCTCTTCCTCGGGTGGTCTTCCTAGTGATACCATTGCAAACCCGAAGGGAGAAATGAAGGTTATTACTACACGAAGTGGTAAAACTTTCAAGGAACCAATCTCTCGTCCAAGTACTTCTACGGAGAAGGAAATCGAGAAAGAACCCGAGGTGATGGTCGAAAAGGAGCACATTACAATCCCACGAAGTACCGCTCAAACCACACGTACGGTTGAACCAATACCAATTGTGGAACCCGAGTTTCCAAGGCCGTTGCCTAATGACCAAGTCACACCACCTTTACCCTACCCTTCGAGACGAAACAAAGAGAAACTGCAAGAACGTAACAAACAACAAATCGAGCTTTTTATAAAGATGTTTCAACAAGTGCATTTTGATGTGAGTTTAGCCGACGCGTTGTTGTATATGCCTCATTTCGCTTCCACTTTTAAAAGTATGATCAGAGATAAGGAAAAGCTTTCAAAGCTTGCTAATTGTTCTTCGATTTATCTTAACCGCATACCGGAAAAAGTTGGTGATCCCGGAAATTTCCTCATTCCTTGTGACATACAAGATATGAAAGAATGCCTCTCCTTGGCCGATCTTGGTGCGAGCATTAATTTGATGCCATTTTCCATTTGGAAATCGCTTTCGCTTCCGGCTCTTATTCCTTCGAACATGTCTATCGAGATGGCCGATCATTCTACGATTTTATCATGTGGAGTAGCCGAAGATGTTTTCGTGAAAGTGGGGAAGTTCTACTATCCCGTTGATTTTATAGTAGTTGACATCCCTGCGGATCCTCAAGTTCCTCTAATTTTAGGTCGATCATTTTTAGACACTTCGAGATCGCTTATCGATGTTCATGCAAGAACTATCACTTTGAGATTCAACGAAGAGGAACTTGTTATAAACGCTACTCAAAACTCGAAACCTTCTCATGTTTATGCAATCGCTACCATCAATCACATTGACATCGTTGATGTGGTTTGCGATGAGTTTTCACAAGAAGTGTTAGGTTTTTCCGATAGCTCGTTAAGTGGCAATCCTACTATTTTGGATCCGATTCTTGCTAATTCCACACCAAATCTCACTCCATTCCAAGGAGGCGATCTCACTTCAAATGAAATCGACAATGAAGATGAGGTGTTAATTAGTGATTTCTATTCCACCATTTCTTCCGCCGATGGAAGTTATGAGTGTTGAACCAAAATCTTCAATCGAGGAACCACCTATCCTTGAATTGAAAGATCTTCCTTCTCACCTTGGATACGCATTCTTGGAAGGTGATGACAAGTTTCCGGTTATTATTGCAAGAGGTCTTGCTAATGATGAAAAAACCGAGCTCTTGAAAGTCCTTAAGGCTCATAAAAGGGCAATTGCGTGGAAAATTTCCGACATTAAGGGTATTGACCCAAAATTTTGTACTCACAAGATTTTAATGGAGGAGGACTACAAACCCGCAATTCAAAGTAAAAGAAGGGTGAATCCCAAAATTCACGATGTCATTAAAAAGGAGGTACTTAAACTACTTGACGCGGGAATGATTTATCCTATATCCGATAGCCCATGGGTGAGCCCAATCCATTGTGTCCCTAAAAAGGGAGGAATGACCGTTGTGCCTAATGAAAACAACGAGTTAATTCCCACTCGTGTTGTGACCGGTTCGAGGGTGTGCATTGACTACCGAAAGTTAAATGACGTCACTCGTAAAGACCACTTTCCTTTGCCCTTCATGGATCAAATGTTGGAGCGACTTGCGGGAAATGAACTCTATTGCTTTTTAGATGGTTTTTCCGGTTACTTTCAAATCCCTATCGACCCTCGTGATCAAGAGAAGACTACGTTTACGTGTCCTTATGGAACGTTCGCTTATCGTAGGATGCCTTTCGGACTTTGTAATGCACCGGGAACGTTTCAACGGTGTATGATGGCGATTTTTCACGATATGATCCAGAAGTCGATGGAAGTGTTTATGGATGACTTCTCGGTGTTTGGAAATTCGTTCACGTCGTGTTTATCTAATCTCGAGCAAATGTTAAAACGTTGTGAAGAAACCAATCTTGTGCTTAATTGGGAAAAATGTCATTTTATGTGTAAACAAGGAATCGTCTTAGGACATAAAGTGTCGAAGGCGGGGATTGAGGTCGATAAAGCTAAGGTAGACGTCATCGCCAAGTTACCTCATCCCAAAACCGTTAAGGGAGTTAGGAGTTTCCTAGGCCACGCGGGCTTTTATCGTCGTTTCATCAAGGACTTTTCGAAAATCTCTCGACCTATGACACACCTTCTCGAGAAGGATGCTCCTTTTAACTTTAATGAGGATTGTGTTAGAGCTTTCGAAACTCTCAAAAGGAAACTTACCGAAGCTCCCATTCTTGTTGCTCCTAATTGGGAATTACCCTTTGAAATCATGTGCGATGCAAGTGATTATGCTATAGGGGCCGTCTTAGGGCAACGTTAAGACAAGCATTTCCGTCCTATCCACTATGCTAGTAAGACGATGACCGAGGCTCAATTAAAGTACACCACAACGGAAAAGGAATTCCTTGCCGTGGTCTATGCTTTTGAGAAATTCCGACCTTATCTCGTCTTGACTAAAATCATCGTGTATACCGACCATTTGGCTATCAAGTATCTCATAGCTAAGCAAGATGCTAAGCCGATATTGCTTCGTTGGATGCTCCTCCTCCAAGAATTTGATGTCACCGTGCTTGACAAAAAAGGAGCCGAGAATCTAGCGGCCAATCATCTCTCTCGTTTAGAAGATCCTCACAAAGATGTTTTCGAGAACAAGGAAATCACCGAAACATTTCCTCTCGAGACTCTCGGTGTAGTGAATTCTAAAGACACCACCCCATGGTTTGCCGACATTGCAAATTACCATGCGGGCAATTTCATAATCAAGGGTATGACGACACAACAAAAACAAAAATTCTTTCGTGACGTCAAGTTCTATTTTTGGGACGACCCTTATCTCTTTTGGGTTTGTGCGGATCAACTCGTTCGACGTTGTGTTTTTGGTGCCGAAGCTTCTAATATCCTTAGAGCTTGTCACGAGTGACCCACGGGTAGTCACCACGGTGCTAATCTCACGGCTAAGAAAGTGTTCGATGCCGGTTTCTTTTGGCCTTCTATCTATCGTGATGCACACGCACTTGTGAAGTTGTGTGATTCGTGCCAACGTCAAGGAAAATCGTCTCAACGTGATGAAATGCAGTAAAACAAAATTCAAGTGTGTGAGATTTTCGACATATGGGGAATAGACTTTATGGGGTCGTTCCCATCGTTTCATGGCAACAAATATATCCTCGTCGCGGTGGACTACCTTTCTAAGTGGGTGGAAGCTAAGGCTTTGCCTACCAATGATGCTCGTGTGGTAGTGAAGTTTTTGAAGCAACTATTCTCTCGGTTCGGAACCCTCGTGCTATTATAAGCGATCGTGGAACCCATTTTTGTAATGACCAATTCGAAAAGGTTCTAAAGAAATATGGAGTTACTCATCGTCTTTCTACGGCTTATCACCCGCAAACGAGTGGGCAAGTCGAGGTTTCGAACCGAGCTTTGAAGGGGATTTTAGAGAGGTCAACTGGAGAAAACCGTGCTTCATGGTCCGACAAACTTGATGACGCTTTATGGGCCTTTAGGACCGCTTATAAGACACCTATCGGTTGCACTCCTTATAAGTTAGTCTATGGGAAGGATTGTCATTTGCCCATTGAGTTGGAGCACAAGGCATATTGGGCCCTTAAGCATGCAAACTTTGACTTGAAGACCGCGGGAGATCACCGGAAAATACAACTAAATGAATTGGATGAGTTAAGAGATAATGCTTATAAAAATTCATTAATTTTTAAAGAAAAGACTAAAAATTTTCATGATTCAAAGATTAAAAACCGGGTTTTTAACGTTGGTGATCAAGTGTTGCTTTTTAGCTCTCGACTTAAGATATTTTCCGAGAAATTGAAATCTCGTTGGTCGGGTCCGTTCACCATTACACAAGTGTTTCCATATGGGACCATCGAGCTAGCTCAAGATGATGGTCCTAACTTCAAGGTGAATGGACATAGGCTTAAGCACTACTTTGGTGGGGAAATTCCTTCAATGGTTGCCCTCGACCAAGTCACCTTCCCCAATGATAATTAGCATTGAGGGGATCGAGTCGAGCTCATGACTCGGTAATCAAAAACGAGGTGCCTCGTGGGGGAGATCCCAGGCTTATCCTTTAGGCTTACTATTCACTAATAAGGGGACTTGTACCCTTTCAACTCGTTGTCTCGTGGTTGTTTGTGATTGTGTTATCTAGATCATCATCATCATCTACGATTTAAGACTCTCGTGTTCGTTTACGTGAGCCTCCATCGTTTGCTTGAAGAAGTTTTTCACGAATCCATGACATATCCTTTATTGTTCTAACAATTATCTTTTAGCAGACTTAATAAACGGCTATAGATATATTGTTGATCACCCTTTCCATGCTAGATCCTAAGCATTCGACTCTTCGTCTCTAGTATGGGGGTGCTCCACCTTTAGACTCGAAACATTGAGGATAATGTTTACTTTTAGTATGGGGGTGAATAGGTACTTGCTTTGCTACGCCCTCAGCTTTCCAATTTTCAATGTTTTGTTACTAATAAGGCTAAAAATGGCCAAATTTTAAATTTTTTCTTAGTTTTCATAAGTGTTTTTAAGACACGAATGTATATTTTCCGATGGGTAGAATAAGAGTTAAGTTTTGACTTGATGGGCATTTGGAGCCATTTACATTCCTTAACCCGCTCAATTCAAGTTTTGCTAGACTTTTATATAGGGAGCTTTAAAACGTGAAAATCTTAATTCATTCGGGTTAAGAACAAGAACTTTTCGCAAGTTCCTATAATTGATCCTAGAAAGTCACTTATCAAGGGAACTTTAAAACGCATTCTCTAAACTTGAAAAAGTACAAGAAAGTGCAAGATCCTATAGGTGGCTTGAAAACCCAAAACTTTGATGTGATATAGTCTTAATGAAAGCTAATCCAAATTTGGCTTAATTTTGACTTGCATGGCTAAGTATTCACGAGTCTCTTTAATTAGAGGTCTTTATATAGTGAAGAACGAGAGATGATAGAGTTAGACAAGTGATCATGCTAAACGTAGAACATGAAAATGTTCTTTCAAAAACTCATATGTTTTTAATCGTGGCTTTTTCTTCCCATAAGATCAATGCATTAGGAATAAATCATAATTGCAATAAGTAAGGTCGTACGATTTGAAAGGTTACTTAGCCTCTAGCGCAAGATCGTTTAAAAGTTGCTCGGGGTTGAATAGAGTTCATAGCCAAGGCCCTAACAAGGCATGAGGATCTCTATTTTTGCTAAAGATCCAAGATGATATGAAGTATCATTATTCCTAAATCAATATGAAGGATCGAGACACACGACGAAAAGCAATTACTCCCCTAAAGATCATGGAGAAAGTCTATCCAAAAAGACCCTTACAAGGTATGAGGATAAATATATCCAAGTCCAAAAAGGTGGCGGATCGTTGTATATCAAAATCCAAAGTAAAGATTGAAGAAAAATGATGAAGTCGTGGTCCTAATATGAAGAATCTCTCAAAAACGTCAAGTGAAGAAATTCCAAATATGAGAAGAGAAGACAATAATTTCAAGAACGTCTTCCCAAGATTTGAAGTATGAAGTACATGCCAAATATCGGTCCGAGAAAGGTCTCAAATCGTGAAACGAGTTATGCCAAGATATGAACTTAAGGAGATACACGAGAAGCCGTTTTAAAAGATTTTGTCCTTCGGCTAACTATCGATCAAATCGTGCTACTTTGCTTTTGGACTAATAACTACTAAAATAAGTCAATATGAATCACTTGTGATCCATGAAAAATAGATAAAAAATGCTAGTGACCCATTTCCTTTTATAATAACTAGGATTGCGGGTAGAAAAAGTATTACACAATTTGGACGTATGAGTAGTGTTAGCATTGTGACTTGTACCAACAATGATCTCGTTTTTGCACTTAGCATGGAATGTATGAAAATCAAGGATGACGAAGTTTACTCTAAGAGACATTTACTTGTTTCT
Source organism: Glebionis coronaria (assembly GCA_025667525.1). Lineage (NCBI taxonomy): Eukaryota > Viridiplantae > Streptophyta > Magnoliopsida > Asterales > Asteraceae > Glebionis > Glebionis coronaria. The sequence goes on along the minus strand of JANFOE010001449.1, from coordinate 634,084 downwards.
ATTCTTTGACCCTAAAAGTCACTTTTTGTGATGAAAATCATACATTATGTCTTTTCACATCTTCGTAGTATGTTGCAAGTCTTTTTAATCTTCAATAAAGGTTAATAAATTTGAACTTTGGTGATGCTTAGATACTTTATTCTAGCATTACGTGAGGGTACGGCAATGGCTTAGTATGGGGGAGTGATGAGATGGCAATTATACATGATCTCATCGTTCTTTTCGGGCTTTAAATGCATAAAAATGTCATAAAATACCATATATATGATTGTGTTTGTTTACTTGTGTATTTTAGGTATGGATATCGTGAAAAAGACAAAAGATCACAAGATACAAGGAAAAACGGACACGAGAAACGAAGCCGTACAAAGAACCGGGCCTAAATTCATGAAGAAGTCAACAAATACCCTTGAAGACTTGAAGACATACAAGATTGATCCTCATTTATTGAAGAAATGACACTTAAAACCCTTGTATATTAATAATTACAAGATTGGTCCCTTAAGTTTGTCAAAATAACACAAATGGTCCTTCAACTTTGAAGAAATGGCAAGATTGGTCCCTCAACAATTCCAAATTGTCAATTATGGTCCCTCATCAAGCCAAAGATACATTCAAGACCTTTAAAGATCAAGAATGTCCAAGATCAGCCCTTGAAATATCTCACAATGTCAAAAACAACCCTTGTAAACCTTTTTCCAAAAGTTTGTGCCAAAACTGCCAAAGTGTGAAAGTTATTTACAAAGGAAAATCGTTTTTAGGGCTGAAATACTTGTTTTAGCAAAAATCCCAAAACGCAAGGGCCAAATGTGGGCAAATGAAACATTCAAATGTTTATTGCGCAAAACAACTTTCCATCCCAGAAAAAACGGATCAAACGTGTTACTGTTCACTTTTCACCACCCAGAATTACCTCACTTAAAACAAAGGGTAATTTACAATTACCTTGGCACACGTTTGATTCACCTCACCTTAAACACATCCCAACCTCAAAACCCTCACTCCCACTCACCAAGAGACCCCACCATTCAACACGTCACCCAATCAGAATGCAACTTACCCTCCAAGTAATCCTATGTGGCAAAATCAACAGCCAAGACTCTTTGCTTGATCACAAAGCTAAAATGAACGTTTGGGATCACTTTGGACGGCTCATCAATAACAAACTGCCTCAAGGACTTAAGGGCATTTTAGAGAATTCACCTCTAGGGTTTGAGAATAGTGTAGCCTGGCATTTGCCTATAAAAGGAGACCTCAACATGTGAGAGTCCCTTGGTTCCAGTCTTACTCTTTAAACATTGTAATTCCTTTTTAAAATTTATAAAAGTTGGCATTTTGAGAAAATTGTAATTCCTTTTTATGTTTTTGAAAGTTGGTGTTGTTTAAAGGGTGATTCTGAGTTCCATTGATTGTTATAAGTGTGCTTGAACCTTTTGGATCAAGGACGTTTATGTTTAGTAAGGTTTTTCAAGTTTGAAAAAGCTTGAAAGAAGGTTCTGATTTTGCTTATTTTTGTGTACTAACCCTTAACCATAAGCTATAAGCTCTTGCAAGCTTGTTGACACCAAGCTTGTGAAGGGATTAGAGCCCTTGGTTGAGTTGTTTGCTGCTTGTGTTATAGACATCAAGTCCTTGAGTTTCTGCTTTGAAACATCAACCATGGCATTCATCATATTTCTTATTGAAGTACCTTGGTCTTGTTCTAGTTGTTGAACAAGGTCCAAGGAGCATAGCTGGCCTTCCTAGGATGTTGTGGAAGGCAGGTATAACCTCTTGTTAAGATTCCTCTCAAAATTTCATGTTTCTGCTTATTTTGTAACTTTGGTATATGATTTGGAGTTCTTGTGTTTGTGCTTTGTGTTTTATGGCTGGTTTCTGTTAGTTGTCACCTAGTGTAGCTATTTGATCATTAAAATCAGTAGGTTGTGTTTGAAAATCAAAAGTTTGTTAGAAAAGTGCTTGATTAAGGGTTGTTTGGGATTACTGGTTCATAATGCCTTGTGGCCTTGTGCCCTTGGTTCTTAGGGTTTGGGAGGTCTAACAAGTCTTAATATACAAGTTTTAGTCATTGGTTAAGTTTCTGAAAGTTTGGAAAAGGGATTTGAAGTTTTGCAAAAATTTGATAAAAGTGGTTTTGAAATTGGTCAAACACATCAGATCCAATAACTTTTTTGTTTGTTGGATCTAAGGTCTGAAATCTGGTTTGGGAATAGTTTAGGTGATAAGCTATCTATTGGTTATCTGGTTGTTGAATTTGGTGGCTTATTGTGGATTTTATAGCTTATCAAAAGTTGCTGAAGTGGTCATTTGCATCAGCAAAGTGACCACCTCAATTTGTGCTTACATTTGTTATCCTAGTGTATGCCTTGTGATTTTTCTGCTTGGAACTTGTTTATGTGCTGCTTGTGATTGGATTTTGCTATTTGGTGTGCTTTGAATCTGGCTTATAAGCTAACTGGCTTATTAAGCCCTTATTGCCATAATCTGCCATCAAAAGGTCAACTGACCTCTTGATTCACAAGGCCTCCTCCTTGATTCCTTCACAAAAATTGCTTATAACAAGCCCTTTGACCATTCCTGATCATTTGGTGCACTTTGGAGCACTTTGACTTTTGGTCAAATAAGCACTTATTGGCTTATTTTTGAGAACTGCTTATTGGCACATGCTACAACTTATCTTTTGTAATAGAAATCATTTTTCTTAGTTTAATATCATATCTGGAAGTTTACAAGTCTTTTGGTTAAGCTTTTGCTAGAAAACTAGCTTATTTGGCCTTTTCAGCTAGCTTATTTGCTCATACAGCTTATTCTACATGACTTTTTGTGATTTTCTTGATAGATTATTCTTAGTTAAGCTATTTGTGAGCTTTTGCAACAAACTAGAGCTTCTGAGGTGTCCTAAATCTCAAACCCGACTATTTTGTCTTTTAGTGAATTTTTACTTTGCTTATTTCTAGCTTATTGAGTGAGCTTTCTCAAAAGTTCTTTTTACAGATCTCATAAGCATCCCAAAAGAAGGTTGTGTGTCAAATTAGAGCTTATGGCATTAGATTATTGCTTAATGGGCTGAAAAGCCCAATAAGAATAAGCTGTGTGTTTAATAAGCTGTGATAAGCTCACATTCAGCTTTTGGGCCTTTAGAGTTTTGTTCCTAGAATTAAATTTTGAGTCAGATAGGGCTTTTCCAAGTCAATTGGGCCAAGTTTGACTTTTTGGGCCCAAAAGCCCATTTGGTTTGACTGTTTTTGGTTTTGGCCCATTTGAGGGCCCAATAGGGGTATTCTGGTCATTTCACTTTGATTTTATGATTATTTAGGTTATAATAAACTAGTTTGCAAGTTTTTAGAATTTTTTATAATTTTTGGATTTTTTAATATTATTTTAATATTATTTTATTATTATTTTTCAAATTTCACATTTCCCAACTTTTTACATTTTTCTTAGCTTTATTACATTAAAATAGGAATTTAGCAACTTTTAGAATAATTTTATCTCTTTTAGATTAATTTTTATAATTATTTTAAGTTTTAATAGTTTTTAAATCATTTTAAATAGTTTTTATTAGTTTAAAAATTTCTAAAAATAGTTTTTAATCTTTTTAGGTCATTTTAGAGGTTTACCAATTGAAAAATCTTTATTTGGACTTTTTGATTATTTATTTGATTTTTAGGGCTTTAATTAGCATTTAAAAATTGAATATTTAATTATTTAAAAGGTTTGATAAAGTTTTGATCATTGGTAAACTCTTAGTTTATTTATTTTGATTTTTGGTGAATTTTTGGTAATTTTTAGAATTAATTTTTATTTTTGTAGTTTTTAAGGTTTTACGTTTTAACTTTCTAGTAGTAATTTTTATGTCTTTGTCATCTTCTTTTCTCATCCCTTTCTAAACCAAATATTAATCTCAAACCTTTTACATCTTTGTCACACACATATACCTCCTTGGGAAACAAACTTTCACACCATAAGGGTCATTAGTGCTTGATTTTCCTAAATCATCACTCGATACTTACCGCTCATTTACCCTCCTTTGTTTTCCTAAACAAAAGGTGTAATTTACCACAATCAACCACGCATAATTCCGACATAAAGGACATAAAATACATGTTTTGGCTCGGTTTTTATTGTAATTAAGTGGTAAAAGGGATGGGTGTTTACACACCTATCAACCCTCCATACCTGTTCATGTGTATGTCTCCCACGCTCCTCAAAGCAAATGGTCAAGAGATCAACAGATTCTCTTCTCAACATTATTGGTGAACCAAATGTTGAGGTTGCTACTAGACTGAGAATTCATGACTCAGAATCAGCCTCAGCCAATGAATGTCTGTTTGCTGAATTTCTATCACAAATTGAACCCAAGCGTGTTGTTGAAGCCCTTGTTGAAGACGGCTGGGTCGCTGTAATGCAGGAAGAAATCAATCAGTTTAAAAGAAACAAGGTATGGACTCTAGTGCCAGCTCCACCTGGTAAGAACATCACAGGCACTAGATGGATATATAGGAACAAGATGGATAAGATTGGTAGCATCATAAGGAACAAGGCAAGGTTAGTTGCACAAGGATATACACAACTGAAGGGATTGACTATGATGAAACGTTTGCACCAGTAGCAAGACTTGAAGATATTAGAATCTTCCTTGCATACGCTGCATATATGAACTTCACTGTGTATCAAATGGATGTTAAAAGTACCTTCCTCAATGGAGATTTGGCTGAGGAAGTGTATGTTCAACAACCTGAAGGATTCAAGAACAGAGAGTTTCCCAATCATGTGGACAGGCTACACAAAGCCATGTATGGGCTGAAACAAGCTCCAAGGGCATGGTATGAAACGCTGTCTACTTTTTTAACTTATAATAAATTTTTCAGGGGTTTCATTAATAGAACACTTTTTACCTTCAAGGATAGAAGTGATTTCATCATTGTACAAATTTATGTGGATGATATCATCTTTGGGTCAAAAATGTTAATCTTAGTAAACGTTTTGCTAAATTGATGACCAAGAAATATGAGATGAGAATGATGGGTGAATTAACTTACTTTTTGGGTTTTCAAACCAAACAATGTCCTAAAGGAATTTCAATTTATCATGAAAAGTATGTTAAAGATTTACTTAAAAAATATGACTTTACTGATTGTGCATCGGTGAAATGCCCCATGCTTCCACCCAATAACTTGGGTCCTAATAAGTGTGTAAACACTTATCCTTTTGCCACTAAAATCAAGGAAAAACAAGACCTAATCATGTGTTTTATATCGTAAAAGTCGGAATTACGCGTGGTTTTGTGTTTTTGTGTAAAATAGGTAGAAATGATCAAAAGAAGAGAAAACACGGGATTTCACGGTCAAATGTCGAAGAAAAGTCCAAGAAAGAGACGAAGACAAAGTCAAAGACCAAAAGTGTGCCCAAGTTCACGAAAACCGGCTAAACCGACACGATTTTGAAGAAACGATCAAGGAAGCCGAAATCAAGTTCGTTTATAATGAATTTCAACTATTTGGAGATATTCGAGCTTAGTGGGTCCCACATTGCTTATTGGGCCCACAAGCCCATTTGGAAAATTGAAATAAAATGCTAAACTGGATCAAGCCCATCAAGCCCAATTATTAACAAAAGGAACGGATGGAATAACTAAATGGGCAAAGCTCATTTTGGCTTAACTAAAAGTGACAGATTAAAACAGGAATTGGGCAAAGCCCATTTTATGATCAATTTTGGAACGGATGAAGAAAGAGTGAAAGATAATTCACTTATCAAGTCAACTCACACAATAACAAAACGTTTTTATTATTTATCCTTCACCCACCACTTTTCGATATTAACTATGTGTATCTCATTCACTGTTATCCCTTCTCTCCCATTTTTTTTACACAACCACCCTTTTTACCAAAACCCTAGTTCATCCCATCACACAAATTACCATCCGAAATTCGGGTGTTTTCACTCATACGTGTGATTCACACACTTGGGGAATAAATCCCCAAGTTTTTCGCAGCATCCACCACTGTGGTCCTCTTTCATCCAACGTGGCAATCCATGGCTCAGATTAGTTTTCATCCGTTTGATTAAAAGAAAAGAGAGAGAAAGAAGAAAAGAAGGAATCAACGGCTATGATTCGAAGAACGTGGGCACCAAGTTTAGGGTTTCTTTATAAAAACCCCATCTCCAAGATGTGATGGGAGAGCTTTTTTTTTCTTTTTTTTTTTCAGTTTTTTAATTAATTTAGGAGTAGGAATTAAATTAGATTTTAATTTTTCTGCAATTTAGATTAGGTTAATGTATTTTTAAATTCCCAGTTATGTACTCTTTTTATTATTAATGAAAAAGTAATTTTTAATTATTTAAGTCTCATTTTAATTCTTGTCCAGTTTACTTTTGATATTTAAATCCTGTTTGTTTTTGTTACTGTTCTTATTATTATTATTCGGTTACTGGTTTTTGAATCTGCTTTTGACACTGTTTATTATTAATATTATTTGATTAATATAAAAAATAAAAAAAATAAAAAAAATAAAATAAATAAAAGGGTTACTGTTCGAAGATTCTTGTTCGGGTAACTGTTGGTTCTTGGATCGAGATGAAGGAATTGTTGATGTTTGGTGACTGTTCGATTCGGATTAAAGGAGGCTCAGCGCCCATCCTTCGGCTCAACGGTTTTCGACACCGGGTTCTCATCTCAATCTCATTTTTTTTATTGTTTTATTTATTAAATGTTTTTAGATTATTTAATCTGCATATTGTTAGATTGTTTAAGATTTAAATCTGCTTTTTGTTTTTGAATTTTGCTTATGCTTGTTAGATTCAGTTTAATTTCTTTTATGCTTTTATGTTTTATTTATGCTTATTCGATTCTGCTTTTAGTATGCTTATTTGTTTCTGCTTATTTTCATCTAGTAGCTTATATATTTAGAACTGCTTTTGAATATTGATTGGATTTACTTGCTATGGATTTGCTTTATATCAGTTGCTGTTAGCTCATTAGGATTTTTAGCTTATTGCATTTATATTTAGCTTATCTGTTTTTCCTTCATGTGCTTAGTTTGTTTTTCACCTTTTTGCTTATTTGATATTTCAGCTTATTTGTGTATAGCTTATTGTTCGTTTTAGCTTAATTGGTTTATACTTCTTCTTTTATATGCTCTTTAAAAATAGTTTTTTATAGTTTTTAAATTCTTATTTACATTTTAGTTTTAAAATAGTTTTCAATTAAAGTTTTTAAGTTTTATTAAATGTTTTTATTTACTTAAGTTTTAATCACATAAGTTTTAGTTTTTAAATTAGATTTTTAAAATAGTTTTTAATTATATAATTTTTAGTTTAAATATTTCAAATATTATTTACTAAAAACAAAATTAAGTCTAACGTTAATTGAAAATCAATACGAGTGAGTCGAGGAAAAAACGAACTAAATAGGATTGCAAAACCTTAATTTCAAATGGCGCCGCTACCGCTTCGCTCGTACGATTGACGATTTTTCGTGAAGACGTTTGGATTTTGGGATCCGTTCGATTTGAACGTTATTTTTCTTGTTAAAAAATCAAAAACATAAAAAAATAAAAAATATAAAAAAAAAATTAAAAATTCACAAAAGCAAATTCTTTCCTAAGATTTGCACCAAAAAATTAAAAAATTCAAAAAGTAATAGTTTTTCCTAAAAGTATTACACCAAAAATATTATGTATTAGTGTTATTTTTCTTAATTCGATTTCTTTCGATTTTTCTTGTGAATATATATTTTTCTAAAAAATATAAAAGATTTTTATTTTATTATAATATATTACATAGCATAATAATTTCGATTTCTTTCGATAGTACCATGGATAATTGTCCGATTTGGGAAATATTGCAAGAAGAGCGTTATAAGATTATGTCCGAGGAGTGTACGACTTGTGGTGGGCCTCATGCTTATTTTAATTGTGACAAAACTTATGAGGAGGTTTATAATAATAAGGAAAGTATGTGTTATGATACTAATACTTATTTTGGCTCCCCTAGTTTTCCTACAACTAGTGGCCCACCACAATATGATCAACGGTTTTATGGGGAATTTCAAAATCAAGGGTTTTCAAATAATGAAGGTTTTCCAAATGAAGGCAATTTTCAAAACTATATCAAGGGAGTATTTCACAACCTCAAATGGATTTAATTCTTAATAAACTTGAGGAACGTGATAGATTCTTAAGAGAAATGCAAGAGGAAACCGATAGGAAATTCATGCTAATTTTAAAAACCTATCAAGCTCAATGTGATATTGAGCGTTCTTTGAGAGTTGATATTGAGGCTAACACCACTACTAGTAGTGATGTTCCCACTGTGGATCCTTCCATCTCTCTGCCAATAAAGGAGAGACAAGGCCCGGAGATTATCATGAGTTTTACTCACCCTCCGGTGTTGACACCTACGGATACTATTAGCTCTCCTCTTTCCTCACCTATTGAGGAAATTCCCGAGATTATTCTTGAGCCTCCATTACCCATTGATGACCCCATTTCTTTTATGACTCCTTCACCTACCCCTTCAAATGACTTTATGATTTCTTCAAATCCTCTTTGCGAGACATGTTTTGAGAAACCAATTTTTGAGGAGTGTGAAGAACTTTATAATGAGTGCATAAAAGAAGAACCCTTAATTTGTCCTACACCTAAGGAGTTTGTAGATAGGGATGAGTTATCTTGTGATTCCGACTATATTTTTAATTATTCCTCGGGGTCGGATGAGGATGATTCGCCTATTTTACCAAAACCGACTTTTGAAAACCATGATACAAATGATTTATCGGATTTTTTACTCCTTAGTGATAACTTTTATACCCCGAGTATTGAGAAATTCCATCAAGAGGATGCTTTTTATGATCCCGTGTTATTGGATTTCTCGCATGAGCTTAATTGTGATCATGGTATTGATGAGTAGGCGAATGGTGTTTTAAAACTTGATATTGATATTGATTTTGAAAACTCGGATTTTGATAAATTCACATTTGCCTCTTCGCCAATTACTTTTGATTCTACCATCGATTCTCTTCCACATATCACTTTTAGTGATGATGATGGTTTTCTCATTCCCGAGATCGATGAGTTTCTTGATACTCCCGTGGATGATAATTTCACATATGTTGAGAGGACCTTTTTACCTTTTATGACTTATCCTCGTGCCTCTCATTTATTATGTTCCTCCGGGACCGAGGATAAGATTTTTGATCCCGGTATTACATTAGAGGCTTCCCCATGGACCATTTAATTCGGGGTCGAGTCAGGCTCGTGACTCGGTTAACAAAAACAAGCGCTTCTCGGGAGGCAACCTGATGATCTATTTTCTATCTATTTTCTACAATAAGTGTAGGGGGAGCCGTGTAGGTTGTTTGTTTTGTGTGTTGTGTTTGTGCAGGGACATGTTCTTAAATGATCCACTTTTGGTGCTTTTGACGTGACCCGTGTTCTCGTGTTTCCCATGTACCCGGTTCCTTCGATAAGTTTTTGCTATTATGATTCAATCATATAAATAAGACGAATAAATGTAATCACTTTAGTTTTCTCTTCCTTAGCTCGATTTTAAACAACGTACTCAATGTCCTAAGTGTAGGGGAGTTTATTCTCCCACATGCTTAAAAATTGAGGACAATGTTTATATTAAGTGTAGGGGGGATTTCTATCGAAATTTTAGTGGGCTTTTCCATGAATTTGACCTCATTTAACCGGAAAATTTAAAAAATTTTCAACGTTTTTCAAATTTTTGATCTATTTTGGCCTAGTAGTATTTTTCATTTATGTTTTTCCTTTTATCGTCGCATCTTATTTATATTTTCCATTTCAAGAATAAAATAATTAATAAATAAATAAAATGGTTTTAACAAGTTTAGATGTCTTTGATATATTAGGCCCGTCATGAATATTTTGACTCAACCCGAGTTTACTTATCCAAGTTTACTCTAGCTAGTATCCTTAACCATATGGACCTTAATTGGTTTATTAGGCTAAGCATCCACGAGTCTCATTCTTTGAGATTTTGAATTGTGGAGACGAGAGATGATAGAGTTAGCTATAAGTTTGGAATTCTCCCATTAACTTATGTGAGTTAGTTATGTGCTTTTTCTCCCATCACTTGTAAATAAATAAATGCAATAAGTAAGGTCGTACGATTTGAAAAATTATTTAGCTTCTAGCCCAAGATCGTTTAAAAGTTGCTCGAGATTAATTAGAGTTCATATCCAAGGCATAACTTATTGAAGCGGGATGCGAAGATTGGCTTATCCAAAAAGGCCCTAACAAGGCATGAGGATACCCGAGTCCAAAAAGGCCCTCACAAGGCATGAGGATTCACTTTTTTGCTAAAGATCCTAAGAGATTGTGAAGATCATTAATCCAAATCAATATGATGGATCAAGACACACGACGAGAAGCAATTACTCCCCTAAAGATCATGGATAAGTCTATCCAAAAAGACCCTAACAAGGTATAAGGATAAATAGATCCAAGTCCGAAAAGGAGGCGGATCGTTGTATATCAAAAATCCTAAATAAAGAAGAGGATAAATGAAGAAGTCGTGGTCAACATTTGAAGCATCTTTCACTCCTAATGAAGATGTATCCCAAAATGAAGAGAAGACCATAATTTCAAGATCGTCTCTCAGGATTTGAAGTTTGAAGTACAAGCCAAATATCGGTCCGAGAAAGGTCTCAAATCGTGAAACGAGTTATGCCAAGATATGAACTTTATGAGGTTTCGAGAAGCCGTTTTAAAAGATTGTTTCCTTTAGCTAAATATTGATTAAATCGTCCTACTTTGTTTTTGGCCTTAATAAATTATCGAAATAAGTCAAAATGCATCCTCGTGATCATTCAAGACAAAAATAAAATACAAGAGATACACTCTAGGAATAAGGGGGTCTAAGTGATTAATTAAACCACATGAGTAAGTGTTAGTTATGCTAACTTATGGTAAACAATGATCTATTTTTTAAGCTTGGTATGAGGAACGTGAAACTTGAGGATGATTAATATTCATGACACCAAAGCCCTAATTCAAGTCTTAGATTTCTTTACGAGTTTCTTACATCAAATAATCTCCAAATTAATAAATGATTATAACTTTTGTCTCCTTTTTAAGTTTTTATCTTTTCATCATAGTAGTAGTAGTAATAGTAATAAAGGCCAAGATGGGTTGATAATGAGGAAAATGTAACTTTATGCTTTAAAATTAGGCATTGCATGGGGTCATTGCAATGGTCAAGTGTAGGGGATTTAATAAGTGTGTAAACACTTATCCTTTTGCCACTAAAATCAAGGAAAAACAAGACCTAATCATGTGTTTTATATCGTAAAAGTCGGAATTACGCGTGGTTTTGTATTTTTGTTTAAAATAGGTACAAATGATCAAAAGACGAGAAAACACGGGATTTCATGGTAAAATGTCGAAGAAAAGTCCAAGAAAGAGACGAAGACAAAGTCAAAGACCAAAAGTGTGCCCAAGTTCACGAAAACCGGCTAAACCGACACGATTTTGAAGAAACGATCAAGGAAGCCGAAATCAAGTTTGTTTATAATGAATTTCAACTTTTTGGAGATAATCGAGCTTAGTGGGTCCCACATTGCTTATTGGGTCCACAAGCCCATTTGGAAAATTGAAATAAAATGCTAAACCGGATCAAGCCCATCAAGCCCAGTTATTAACAAAAGGAACGGATGGAATAACTAAATGGGCAAAGCCCATTTTGGCTTAACTAAAAGTGACAGATTAAAAGAGGAATTGGGAAAAGCCCATTTTGTGATCAGTTTTGGAACGGATGAAGAAAGAGTGAAAGATAATTCACTTATCAAGTCAACTCACACAATAACAAATTATTTATCCTTCACCCACCACTTTTCGATATTAACTATGTGTATCCCATTCACTGTTATCCCTTCTCTCCCATTTTTTTTACACAGCCACCCTTTTTACCAAAACCCTAGTTCATCCCATCACACAAATTACCATCCGAAATTTAGGGGTTTTCACTCTTACGTGTGCTTCACACACTTGGGGAATAAATCCCCAAGTTTTTCGCAGCATCCACCACTGTGGTCCTCTTTCATCCAACGTGGAAATCCATGGCTCAGATTAGTTTTCATTCGTTTGATTAGAAGAAAAAAGAAAGAAAGAAGAAAAGAAGGAATCAACGGCTATGATTCGAAGAACGTGGGCACCAAGTTTAGGGTTTCTTTATAACAACCCCATCTCCAAGATGTAATGGGAGAGCTTTTTTTTTCTTTTTTTTCAGTTTTTTAATTAATTTAGGAGTAGGACTTAAATTAGATTTTAATTTTTCTGCAATTTAGATTAGGTTAATGTATTTTTAAATTCCCAGTTATGTACTCTTTTTATTATTAATGAAAAAGTAATTTTTAATTATTTAAGTCTCATTTTAATTCTTGTCCAGTTTACTTTTGATGTTTAAATCCTGTTTGTTTTTGTTACTGTTCTTATTATTATTATTCGGTTACTAGTTTTTGAATCTGCTTTTGACACTGTTTATTATTAATATTATTCGATTAATATAAAAAAAATAAAAAAATAAAAAAATAAAAAGAAAATAAAAGGGTTACTGTTCGAAGATTCTTGTTCGGGTAACTGTTGGTTCTTGGATCGAGATGAAGGAATTGTTGATGTTTGGTGACTGTTAGATTCAGATTAAAGTAGGCCCAGCGCCCATCCTTCGGCTCAACGGTTTTCGACACCGGGTTCTCATCTCAATCTCATTTTTTTGTATTTATTGTTTTATTTATTAAATGTTTTTAGATTATTTAATCTGCTTATTGTTAGATTGTTTAATATTTAAATCTGCTTTTTGTTTTTGAAGTTTGCTTATGCTTGTTAGATTCAGTTTAATTTCTTTTCTGCTTTTATGTTTTATTTATGCTTATTCGATTCTGCTTTTAGTATGCTTATTTGTTTCAGCTTATTTTCATCTAGTAGCTTATATATTTAGAACTGCTTTTGAAAATTGATTGGATTTACTTTCTTTGAATTTGCTTTATATCAGTTGTTGTTAGCTTATTAGGATTTTTAGCTTATTGATTTTATATTTAGCTTATCTGTTTCTCCTTCATGTGCTTAGTTTGTTTTTTACCTTTTTGCTTATTTGATATTTCAGCTTATTTGTTTATAGCTTATTGTTCGTTTTAGCTTAATTGGTTTATACTTCTGCTTTTATATGCTCTTTGCTTTTGTTTAAGCTTATTTTCAGCCCTGTGCTTTGTTGGTTTGGTGAATTTTGTTTTGCTGTGATAAATTACAGATGCATTTGATCTGTGAGATTGATTGTCCAAAATAATTATTAGCAAAAAGTTAAAGCATAAATTTGGTTTGGGGTGGGATTAGAACCCCTGACCTCTTGTTCGCTTGCCAAACGCACCAACCAACTCTTCTAGTCATCTTTTTGTGTTCATTTATGCGTTTTCTTATTAATATAGGTTTATATTATCTGGCAGTTTTATTAAATAGAGTTTAATTAAGTTTTGTTAGTTTAAATTATATTTAAAAAGTTTATTTTAATTTTCTTTTAACTCAGTTTTTATAAAAAAATTAAAAAGACTAAAAAATATTTTAATTTTATTTACGTTAGGAATTTTAAATTAATTTTCGTTTTAGTTTCATTAAAAAATAGTTTTTTATAGTTTTTAAATTCTTATTTACATTTTAGTTTTAAAATAGTTTTCAATTAAAGTTTTTAAGTTTTATTAAATGTTTTTATTTACTTAAGTTTTAATCACATAAGTTTTTAGTTTTTAAATTAGATTTTTAAAATAGTTTTTAATTATATAATTTTTAGTTTAAATATTTCAAATATTATTTACCAAAAACAAAATTAAGTCTAACGTTAATTGAAAATCAATTCGAGTGAGTCGAGGAAAAAACGAACTAAATAGGATTGCAAAACCTTAATTTCAGGTCCTGATGAGTCATGAGTCTCTGTTAATGAGACTATGTATAGAGGCATGATTAGGTCACTCATGTATCTCACAGCTAGTCGCCATGATATCCAGTTCTCCACATGTCTCTGTGCAAGGTACCAAGCTAACCCAAAGGAATCCTATCTAGTGGCTGTTAAGAAAATTTTCAGGTACCTCAAAGGAACAACCTCTCTAGGTCTGTGGTATCCCAAAGAATCAGGCTTTGATCTCAAGGCCTACTCAGATTCAGACTGTGCAGAATGCTGCATTGACAGAAAAAGTACCTCAGGGGGGCTGACAAATCCTAGGAGGAAAGTTGGTTGGATGGAGTGAAAAGAAGCAAAACTCTTTGGCAATGTCATCAGCTGAAGCTAAATATGTTGCAGCTTCCATCTGCTGTGCACAAGTACCTTGGATGAAGAGTCAATTAGCTGACTATAAGATTCTATATGATAAAGTACCAATTTTCAGTGACATTACCAGTGCCATTGCTATCTCAAACAACCCTATGCTTCGGTCTCAAACCAAACACATAGATATCAGGTATCACTTTATCAGGGATCATATTATAAAGGGAGATATTGAGCAGCATTTTGTTCCCACTGAGCTGTAACTAGCTGATATTTTTACCAAGCCTTTGGTTGAACCTTCGTTCAACAGGCTAGTTGCTGACTTGGGTATGCTTAATATCTCAAAGCCTATGGCTGATATTTAATGTGTGTCATTAAAGTCTGTGTAGATATTAAATGTTTTTCACATGCAACTAGGTAGTTACTTTCCAAGTAAATGCTAAAAACATTCTAAATATTTAATTCGTACTTTTTTCGATAATGGAGGAGACAAACAGTTTTGAAAGGTCAAGGGACCCACTTGTGTGCAGTCCTTTTCCCACGACGCATTTAATGCTATTGAATAATTGTTTCAAATTTTGAATATATATATTATCCTAAAGTTTTTTCACCTAACACTTTTCTCATTATTCACAATTTGCATCTCTCTCTAAAACCTCTCTCTAAACCCTCTCACCATCTTCGTCTTCTCAATCCTCGCATCAATGGTATTTCCAGTACCAAAGGCATCTAACGTATCGTTCGAGATCAACGATAGCATCCTCGCCTCTAACAACTCTATAGGATGGCTCAATGCTCCTAATGACTCATACCTGGATCTGGTGAACTGTATGAAGAATTGTGATGTTGGCGAAGCATTAACTAGATCCCCATCCGTTTTCTACCAAGAATACCTTAGGGAATTCTGGTATTCTTCAAAATTCCTTGATGAAAACACCATTTCCTTCAATCTTTCTTGTAATGAACACGCCTTTTCCTTTTATGTTGATGACTTTTCTTCTTTGGTTGAGCTTAGACATGGTGATGAATGCCTGAAATCTGTTGATAAAAAGGCTGTTAAGGATGCCCTTGTCACACTTTTCTCTGTCTCTGACACTCACCTAGCCCTTACACCTACTGAAGTTGTCCTCAAGTCTCTATTGAAGATCAAGTTTTTTCTTCTATATGGAGAGTGTTATTCACACATATTTTTTAGTCTTTAGGAGGTATGCAAGGTTCTCAAGATCATATGGCTTTTAATCACCAAGCCATTGCATACGGATTAATCTGGCGAATCGATGTAGATGTTGGTAGTATCTTATTTTCCAACCTGGTGGAAAAGTTGAAGGGACCAAATCAAACAAGGGAGAAGAATATCTGCTATGTTCGCTTTCTTTCTCTTATCTTCGAATGTCTTTTTGGTGAGAACTACAACAACCCTGCCCTCACAGCCAAGAAACCGTACCATATCACAGGGGCTATCTACAAAGCCTGCTACATCCCACATGAAGAACATTGCTGCAAAACAACCATCTGTGGTTAAGTCCTTGATCCCTTCCTCTGAGAAGGTGATTACAGCTGGTGTGTCTGGTAAGTCAGCGTCTTTAATCTTTGGGCAACACATCATGCTGTCCAAGGCAGCAACTGGCCAACAACCTAAGAAGAAGAAAAACACCTCTTCTTCCAAAACCAAAACTGTTATTAAGGCCAGGGTAAAGAAGCTTGTGACCATCCCTACTTCCTCTATTCTAGATACTTCTGTAAAATCCATGATTTTACCCTAAGAAAAATGTGATAAAAGTCTACCCGAGAATACTAGAACATTTTTCAACCTAGTAATAGTAATCGAGTTTCGAGGACGAAACTCAGAGTGGCATGTGGATGATGTAAAACCCGAGATTTTTCGTTCATCAAATAATAATGAAGTATGTTTCAAAACCCTGTTTGAAACAATACAAAAGTTATTTTAACTAAAAACGAGACAAAAGTCGTATAACCCGTGTACCGACAATTTAATAATTTAATTACATAAATTATTGTCGAGAGATACTTGATAAACAATTTGATTAAATTGTTTAAAATTTCATTTATCTACGGAGAGATTAACAAGAAGTATTCCTACTAAAAAGATGCTTATCTTATTAAAACAATAGATGATGAATAATTGTCATTTAAATAAACGAACACGTTCTTCGTATTTATACATCATATAAATACTTCATGTTATTGGAAAAATGATTTTTGGATCAATTACGCAATCCTCGTAAGATGAATCAAAAATTCATGAACCACGAGCGTGACCCGAACCGTTTATTAATAAATGTATAACAAATGTTACACATTAAGCCCTTGCAAAATAATTACAACACTAGCCCTAAACCATAAGGAACTTGGCATATGGGTTTTATATCTTTCAAGGGGTATATATATGTGTTTTAGGGTTTCATCTCTTTCATTTTAACCCTAACCCTAACACACACTAACCCTAGCCTCCACTTCTCCTCTCTCACACAAAAATGGAAGCCACCATTTTCCAACTAAGTATCGGCCACCATAAATTTTGGCCGCCACTTTTAGTATATGGATCGAATAGATCTATGCATATAGTCATCATCACATGCTCTAGCCGCCCCTTTGTGCTCCATCTTTTGTGGCCATCCGCCACCAGCCGTCGCCATCACCATCACGGCATCATCATCCTCATTGCATGCTTCGGCCGCCAGCCACCCTGCTGTGCACCATCATAAACAACTGCGGCCACCACCATGCAGCTGCCACTATTAGTGGCCACCACAGCCACACGCAGCCACAACCGTGGCGCCATCATCACCAGTCACCACAGCTGTGGTGTTTACCCACGTCACCAGCCCTAGCCGCTACCATGCTACCACCCTCCAACCTCTGCAGCCTCCTGCTGCCCTCCATCCGCGAGCCACCACTACATTTGTGCCCACCAATCACCACAGCCCCGTCTCCATAGATCCGCCGGGTCTATGACAGCAGCCACGTCCACCACCTCTATCAACAGATGGCTGCCACAACTGTTTAGATATTAAGGGGTGTTTGGTTTTGGGCAAAAATCTATTGAGGGTGCGTTAGAATGGCATAGATCCATACGGATCTATTTAGATTTGTTATTGGGAGCGACATGCAAGACATTTGGGGCCAAGATCTACTGTTATATAGCTTCGGGAATGTTTGGATCTACTGTAAGGGGGTGTTTGGGACTGCTGATAACATGCATGCTGATAAGGGAGTGTTTAGGACTGCTGATAACATGCATGCTGATGAGGGAGCGTTTGGGACTGCTGGCTGACTTTAGGGAGCGTTTGGGGTTGCTAATGGCGACAAGGATGCGTTAGCTTACGAGGTTATAGTTTAGGAATATGCTTATGATATAATTTAGACATGCATGTAGTATTATCACCGTTAGTTTTCATGTACCCATTGATAATTATACTTAACCACTAACCACGTATAACTTACCACCGTTAATATTAACTACCGAAAAGTTCCCACTGATAGCCTAATAGTTCCCACTGTTAGCTTTACAGTTTCCACTGTTAGTTTACAGTTTCCACTGCTAAGCTTAACAGTTCCCACTGTTAGCTTTATAGTTTCCACTGTTAGCTTTATAGTTTCCACTGCTAAGCTTAACAGTTCCCATCGTTAGCTTTATAGTTACCACTGCCAAGCTTAACCATACCCACTGCTAGCTATTCAAAAATACTAGACTAACCTAACCACTGTCTACATGTCATTCCCACTGTCCTTATAAAATAGCCACTACTGGTGCATAAAAACTATTCTAGAATAAAAATAATATATATTTATCAACATGTTATAAACCAATATTTGATTATAATAATTTATTTATTATTCTTGGAATCTAATAAATTATTTAATGAGATTAATAATTTATATTAAAGACTACAATGTCATACACATTTTATAAACAACAGGAATACACGGAAACATTATATAAACAACATGCACACCTAACCATCTTCATAACAATATATTTAAATAATTAAATATATACTTTGATGTATATATATTGATAATCAGAATAATCTTATGACCTATTAGACTGCATGCATTTATTATGCATATACTGAGACATACTTAATTGCTTAGGTGTTTGATGTACTGTGTGCTTAGCAATTATATACTTGATCATCCTCGAGCTGTGTTGTACAGGTGAGTTTACAGCCCCATTTCTCTGTAACACCCCTATAAAGCGGGTATCACAATGGTGGGTCGATGAACAAATAGCTTACAAAGAACAGATCAAAATTATATGATTTTTGAAATACAATTGATGTAAACATTGAATTGGTACAATCATTTAAATCGTTGAATAACATTTGTTATGAATATCCTAGTAAAAGATATTCCCCCGTCATTTTTATGCTCCTAAATGATGCTCAATCCATGCTTAAATAATCTTGATAAATAACCTGGGAAAAACATGCTTAAAACAGTCAACATAAAGTTGGTGAATTTACAGATTTTAATAATTAATTAGTTTAGACATACAATAATCATAGAAGTAATAATGCACAAAGCATTCTTAATAAAATGTAAATAACATTTGATTATTATTAGAAGCTGAAGCTTAACTCCATAGTCCTCAACAGATGAGGACGTAGTGTCTTACAAAAAGACACCCCTTTCTAGTTCCAACATGGTATACGTCTGTTTTCCCGGCCAAGGCACAATGAGCATGACTCACCCAGACGGGGATGGTCAATCCCTAATAGATCTATTTATAACATTCGGGCGATTTACAACAATCTAACAGTTTCAATAATAATCAATGATAATCAAGTTTATACAATCCAGTTATGTCCAATATATGTTTGCATATTTTCTTTCCCAAGAGGGAAAGTTTTATCAAAGTTTAAATGGGGCTGTAAACTCACCTGTACAACACAACTCGAGGATGATCAAGTATATAATTGCTAAGCACACAGTACATCAAACACCTAAGCAATTAACTATGTCTCAGTATATGCAAAAATAATAAATGCATGCAGTCTAATAGGTCATAAGCTTATTCTGATTATCAATATATATATCAAGGTATATAATTAATTATTTAAATATATTGTTATGAAGATGGTTAGGTGTGCATGTTGTTTATCTACTGTTTCCGTGTATTCCCGTTGTTTATAAAATGTGTATAACATTGTAGTCTTTAAAATAAATTATTCATCTCATTAAATAACTTATTAGATTCCAAGAATAATAAATAAATTATTATTAATTAAATCTTGGTTTATAACATGTTGAAAAATATATTATTTTTATTCTAGAATAGTTTTCATGAACCAATAGTGGCTATTTTATAAGGACAGTGGGAATGACATGTAGACAGTGGTTAGGTTAGTCTAGTATTTTTGAATAGCTAGTAGTGGGAATGGTTAAGCTTGGCAGTGGTAACAGTAAAGCTAACGGTGGGAACTGTTAAGCTTAGCAGTGAAAACTGTAAAGCTAACAGTGGAAACTGTAAAGCTAACAGTGGGAACTGTTAAGCTTAGCAGTGGAAACTGTAAAGCTAACAGTGGAAACTGTAAAGCTAACAGTGGGAACTATTAGGCTATTAGTGGGAACTTTTGGGTAGTTAATATTAACGGTGGTAAGTTATACGTAGTTAGTGGTTAAGTATAATTATAGGTGGGAACATGACAACTAACGGTGGTAATACTATATGCATGTCTATATTATATCATAAGCATATTCCTAAACTATAACCTCATAAGCTAACGCATCCTTGTCGCTATTAGCAACCCCAAACGCTCCCTAAAGTCAGCCAGCAGTCCTAAACGCTCCCTTATCAGCATGCATGTTATCAGCAGTCCCAAACACTCCCTTATCAGCATGCATGTTATCAGCAGTCCCAAACACCCCCTTATTCAGTATATCCAAACACCCCCGAAGCTATATAACAGCAGATCTTGGACCCAAATGTCTTGCATGTCGCTCCCGATAATAAATCTAAATAGATCCGTATGGATCTATGCCATTCTAACGCACCCTCAATAGATTTCTGCCCAAAACCAAACACCCCTTAATATCTAAACAGTGGCGGCAACCATCTGTTGATGGAGGTTGTGGTCATGGCTGCTGTTATAGACCCGGCGGATCTATGGAGACGGGGATGTGGTGATTGGTGGCCATAAAAGTGGTGGTGTCTCGCAGATGGAGGGCAGCAGGAGGCTGCGAAGGTTGGAGGGTGGTAGCATGGTGGCGGCTGGGGCTGGTGACGTGGGTAAACACCACAGCTGTGGTGACTGGTGATGATGGTGCCACGGTTGTGGCTGCGTGTGGCTGTGGTGGCCACTAATAGTGGCGGCTGCATGGTGGTGGCCGTGGCTGTTGATGATGGTGCACAACAGGGTGGCTGGCGGCCGGAGCATGCAATGAGGATGATGATGCCATGATGGTGATGGCGACGGCTGGTGGCGGATGGCCACAAAAGATGGAGCACAAAGGGGCGGCTAGATCATGTGATGATGATTATATGCATAGATCTATTCGATCCATATACTAAAAGTGGCGGCCTAAATTTAGGGTGGCCGGTACTTGGTTGGAAAATGGTGGCTGCCATTTTTGTGTGTGAGGGGAGAAGTGGAGGCTAGGGTTAGTGTGTGTTAGGGTTAGGGTTAAAATAAAAGAGATGAAACCCTAAAACACATATATATACCCCTTGAAAGATATAAAACCCATTTGCCAAGTTCCTTATAGTTTAGGGCTAGTGTTGCAACTATTTTGCAATGGCTTAATGTGTAACACTTGTTATACATTTATTAATAAACGGTTCGGGTCACGCTCGTGGTTCATGAATTTTTGATTCATCTTACGAGGATTGTGTAATTGATCGAAAAATCATTTTTCCAATAACATGAAGTATTTATATGACGTATAAATACGAAGAACGTGCTCGCTTATTTAAATGAAAATTATTCATCATCTATTGTTTTAATAAGATAAGGATCGTTTTAGTAGGAATACTTCTCGTTAATCTCTCCGTAGATAAATGAAATTTTAAACAATTTAATCAAATTGTTTATCAAGTATCTCTCGACAATAATTTATGTAATTAAATTATTAAATTTTGGGTCCACGGGTTATACTAGTTTTGTCTCGTTTTTATTCAAATAACTTTTGTATTATTTCAAACAGGGTTTTCAAACATACTTCATTATTATTTGATGAACGAAAAATCTCGGGTTTTACATCATCCACATGCCACTCTGAGTTTCGTCCTCGAAACTCGATTACTATTACTAGGTTGAAAAATGTTCTAGTATTCTCGGGTAGACTTTTATCACATTTTTCTTATGGTAAAATCATGGATTTTACAGCACTGCCCCGTTATTTTTGCTTCGTCCTCGAAGCTATTGAAATTTTTGTCATCTGTTAGGGTATAGATATCATAGGTTCAAAGGCTCGGCTATAAAAGTTCATAAACGAATGGTGCCAGTAATGTAAAGAGATAGTTATTCGGATTGCTCTATACATCTGATTGAGCAGAAATTGGGGACTGCTTCCATTACGGATGAGTGGAGAGTAACGCAAGGAGATCTCTATCTGGGTCGCTTATATATCCGATTAAGCAGTATTTGGATTCTGCTACTACTATGGATGGATAGTATTATCCGAAGGTTTGACCATCAATCCGATAAAGCGATAGAAGCTCGCGGATCAATTATTGATAATTAAGAGAGGACAAATAATAAGTGTGTAAACACTTATCCTTTTGCCACTAGAATCAAGGAAAAACAAGACCTAATCATGTGTTTTATATCGTAAAAGTCGGAATTACGTGTGGTTTTGTGTTTTTGTGTTTAAATAGGTACAAATGATCAAAAGGAAATAAAATACAGGATTTCACGGTCAAATGTCAAAGAAAAGTCCAAAAAGAGACGAAGACAAAGTCAAAAGATCAAAAGTGTGCCCAAGTACACGAAAACTGGCTAAACCGACACGTTTTTGAAGAAACAATCAAGGAAGCCGAAATCGAGCTCAATTCGGAATAAATCTTTTTAAGATAATCGAGCTTTGTGGAAACCACATTTGGGTTAATGGGCTTAAAAGCCCATTTGGAAACTTAATGTTGCTTGTTTGATAAACAATAACCCAATTTGGCCCAATTCCTCTATTATGGTACAGATGTAGCAAAAACAATTGGGCCAAAGCCCATTTGATTTAATAAAGGGACGAAAGGAGTGAGTGAATGGGCTCCCACAAGCCCATTTGGCTTAATAAACATGGGAAGGTTTTGCTTGGTCAAAACTTGGGCCAAATCCCATGTAATTGGAAGTTGACGGAGGAAGTTATTAAGTGAAAAAATTTCACTTATTCGGTCAGTATGCCCAGGTCAACCCTACACCTCCCCATAACACGTGTCTACAATTTTATTACCTCACCCACTCACACAATTAAATAACGTTTTTTCCTATTTACCCACCCCATTGCTATTTCGATACAACCAAGAAAAAAAATCCACCTCTTTCTTTTCTCCCAAAACATAGTTACCCCAATTTCGTCAAAAACCCTAAATCATCCATATCAATTTTGCCCACGAAATTTGGGGGTTTTCACCAAAACGTGTAATTAACACGCACACAAATAAATCCACCAAGATTTCGGAACATAACTAGTGGTGGTCCTCATATCCAATGTGGCCTTTTCCCCTATTGTGATTGGCCAAAACAACTCACCAACATAAATCCTCTAATCATATTTGGACAGCTTGGCAATCCGTGGCACAAGGGTGATTTTCTACCGTTGATTCAGGAGAAGAGAGAGAAGAAAAGGGTTATGCGGCCAAGATTTTGTTCCGTGAGCACCAAGGAGATTGGGGTTTCCCTATAAAACCCCACTCCATAATGTGTAAAGGAGAGTCCATTTTTTTTCTTTATTTTATTTACTGTTTTTTAAATTAGGAGTAGGATTTAATTAGATTTAATTTTCAGCAAAATTAGTTTTAGGTTTAATATTGTATTTTAATTTCTAGTTAATGTAATTTTCTCTTAATTAATTAATGAAAAGTATTTTTTATTTAATTCGTGTCTTCATTTAATTTCTCGCAAATTTAATTATCAATCTTTAAATATGTTTTGGTTACTGTTCGTTTACTCATTATCGAAAAAAAATAAAAAAAATAATAATAATATAGAGAAAGTGTTATTTAGAAGGTTACTGCATGGATTCTGGTTCGAGTAGAAGTTACTGTTCAAGTTCATTGTTCGGTTTGGATATGATCTTTGGTTCGAGAGCATATTGTTGGATTCGAGTTGATATTCGGTGGGTAAAAAGGAGGTGTTTGATTCGGATTTGTTCAAAGACGGCTCAACGCCGCTTCTTCTTCCCAACGGTTGTCTCCTCAAGGTTTTATAATCTTCTTTTTATTTTTTTTGTCAATTTTAGATTAATTTTAATTATTTGTTTGGTATAATCTGTTTTTGTTTATTGAGTTTAAGTTTTATGTTGCTGTCTGCTTATGTTTGTTTGCTCGAATCTGCTTAAGTTAGTTTATGTACTGTGTTTATTTATTTGGTGTTTGGAACTGCTTAAATTATCTGCTTAATTTTTTTTGGATTAATGTTACTGTTTAGTTAATGTCGAGTAATCTGCTTATGTTTATTCAGTTGAATGTTTGCTATTGTTTGGTATTAGTTTTCATAAATCTGCTTAGTGTTAGTAAGTTTAGTTGGTTTGGTTTGCTGTCTTATTTGCTTATTTACCTTTTGCTTATATCTTTTTGATTTAGATAAGTTTAATAGATCTGCCTATTTAGTTGCTTATTTTCGGTTTGTACTGCTTTATTGTTTAATTTATCTGCTTACTTATTTTAGCTGTTAAGATTTCTGTTTCAGTTTTGATTATTAGCTTATAATTGCTTATTTGCCTTTTCAGTTTTAATGTTCTTATTTAGCTGTTATAGCCTTATTGTTTTGGTTTGGTTGTGCTTATTTTTTTTTGCTGATTAGTTGCTGCTGATAACCACAGTTCCTATTGTTCTTTTTGGTTAACATTGCTGTCAAAAAAAAATAAATAGCTGAAAATTTGTCTCCGCTGGGGTTCGAACTCAGGACCCTTCGCATAGCATCCCTGCACCTTTACCATCTCATCTAGACACTCTTTTTAGTATTACATCGTAGCTTTTAATTAATATAGGTATTTTTATGTTTGGCAGTTTTATTTAAATTTTTTAATTACCAATTTCTAGTTTTATTAAATTTTAATTAAAAAGTTTTTATTTCCTTAATCAGTTTATAAAATATAAAATGATAAAAAATTTTTTATTTTATTTACATTTATAAATGCTAAATTAGTTTTCATTTTAATTTTATTTGAAAATAGTTTTCCTTTATGTTTTTAAATTTAGATTTAAAGTTTTGTTTAAAATTAGATTTCATTTAAAGTGTTTTAATAAAAATAGTTTTAAATACATTTCTTTTACATTAAAATTTTTAGCTTTATTTAAGTCTCAAATTAGTTTATTAAACTAAAATTAGATTTGTTTTAAAATAGATTTTATTAGTTTAATTTTTAAATTAGATTAAATAGTTTTATTATTAAATTGCTTTTAGTTTATAACACAAAAAAAATTGGTTACCAAGAACAAAGTAGTCTTACGTCTTATCCGATTTCAAATTCGAGTCGATTTGAGGAGGAAACGATTAAAAGAGTTTGCAAAAATCTTAGTATTAAAATGGCGCCGCTGCCGCTTCGCTCGTACGATTGACTATTTTTCGTGAAGTCGTTTGGATTTTGGGAACTGTTCGATTGTGAACGTTATTTTTCTTTTTAAAAAAAATCAAAAATACAAAAAAAGCAAAAACTTAAAAAAAATTATTAAAAAATCAAAAAGTTATACTTTTCCTAAAGTATTACACCAAAAATATTACGTATTATTGTTATTTCGATTTCTTTCGACACTACCATGGATAATCGTCTGATTTGGGAAATATTGCAAGAAGAGCGTTATAAGATTATGTCCGAGGAGTGTTCGACTTGTGGTGGGCCTCATGCTTATTTTAATTGTGACAAAACTTATGAGGAGGTTTATAATAATGAAGAAAGTATGTGTTATGATACTAATACTTATTTTGGCTCCCCTAGTTTTCCTACAACTAGTGACCCACCACAATATGATCAAAGGTTTTATGAGGAATTTCAAAATAAAGGGTTTTCAAATAATGAAGGTTTTCCAAACGAAGGCAATTTTCAAAACTATAATCAAGGGAGTATTTCACAACCTCAAATGGATTTAATTCTTAATAAACTTGAGGAACATGATAGATTCTTAAGAGAAATGCAAGAGGAAACCGATAGGAAATTCATGCTCATTTTAGAAACCTATCAAGCTCAATGTGATATTGAGCCGTCTTTGAGAGTTGATATTGAGGCTAACACCACTACTAGTAGTGATGTTCCCACTGTGGATCCTTCCATCTCTCCGCCAATAAAGGAGAGACAAGGCCCGGAGATTATCATGAGTTTTACTCACCCTCCAGTGTTGACACCCACGGATACTATTAGCTCTCCTCTTTCCTCACCTATTGAGGAAATTCCCGAGATTATACTTGAGCCTCCATTACCCATTGATGACCCCATTTCTTTTATGCCTCCTTCACCTACTCCTTCATGTGTAAACACTTATCCTTTTGCCACTAAAATCAAGGAACAACAAGACCTAATCATGTGTTTTATATCGTAAAAGTCGAAATTACGCGTCGTTTTGTGTTTTCGTGTTTAAATAGGTACAAATGATCAAAAGGAAAGAAAACACGGGATTTCACGGTCAAATTTCGAAGAAAAGTCCAAAAAGAGACGAAGACAAAGTCAAAAGATCAAAAGTGTGCCCAAGTTCACGAAAACCGGCTAAACCGACACGTTTTTGAAGAAACAATCAAGGAAGCCGAAATCGAGCTCAATTTTTTAGCGGATTAAATCTTTTTAAGATAATCGAGCTTTGTGGGACCCACATTTGGGTTAATGGGCTTAAAAGCCCATTTGGAAGCTTAATGTTGTTTGTTTGATAAACAATAGCCCAATTTGGCCCATTTCCTCTATTATGGTACGAATGTAGCAAAAACAATTGGGCCAAAGCCCATTTGATTTAATAAATGGACAGAAGGAGTGAGTGAATGGGCTCCCACAAGCCCATTTGGCTTAATAAAAATGGGACGATTTTGCTTGGTCAAAACTTGGGCCAAAGCCCATGTAATTAGAAGTTGACGGAGGAAGTTATTAAGTTAAAAAATTTCACTTATTCGGTCAATATGCCCAGTTCAACCCTACACCTCCCCATAACACGTGTCTACAATTTTATTACCTCACCCACTCACACAATTAAATAACATTTTTTCCCATTTACCAACCCCATTGCTATTTCGATATAACCAAGAAAATAAAAAAAACCCACCTCTTTCTTTTCTCCCAAAACACAGTTACCTCAATCTCCTCAAAAACCCTAAATCATCCATATCAATTTTACCCACGAAATTTGGGGGTTTTCACCAAAACGTGTAATTCACACGCACACAAATAAATCCCCCAAGATTTCGGAACTTAACTAGTGGTGGTCCTCATATCCGATGTGGCCTTTTCCCCTATTGTGATTGGCCAAAACAACTCACCAACATAAATCCTCCAATCATATTTGGACAGCTTGGGAATCCGTGGCACAAGGGTGATTTTTTGCCGTTGATTCAAGAGAAGAGAGAGAAGAAAAGGGTTATGCGGCCAAGATTTTGTTCCGTGAGCACCAAGGAGATTGGGGTTTCCCTATAAAACCCCACTCCACAATGTGTAATGGAGAGTCCATTTTTTTCTTTATTTTATTTATTGTTTTTTAAATTAGGAGTAGGATTTAATTAAATTTAATTTTCAGCAAAATTAGTTTTAGGTTTAATATTGTATTTTTAATTTCCAGTTAATGTAATTTTCTCTTAATTAATTAATGAAAAGTATTTTTTATTTAATTTGTGTCTCCATTTAATTTCTCCCAAATTTAATTATGAATATTTAAATCTGTTTTGGTTACTGTTCGTTTATTCATTATCGATAAAATAAAAAAATAAAAAAAAATAATAATAATAAAGAGAAAGTGTTATTTAGAAGGTTACTGTTTGGATTCTGGTTCGAGTAGAAGTTACTGTTCAAGTTCATTGTTCGGTTTGGATATGATCTTTGGTTCGAGAGCATATTGTTGGATTCGAGTTGATATTCGGTGGGTAAAAAGGAGGTGTTTGATTCGGATTTGTTCAAAGACGGCTCAGCGCCGCTTCTTCTACGCAACGGTTGTCTCCTCAAGGTTTTATAATCTTCTTTTTATTTTTTTTGTCAATTTTAGATTAATTTTAATTATTTGTTTGGTATAATCTGTTTTTGTTTATTAAGTTTAAGTTTATGTTGCTGTCTGCTTATGTTTGTTTGCTCGAATCTGCTTAAGTTAGTTTATGTACTGTGTTTATTTATTTGGTGTTTGGAACTGCTTAAATTATCTGCTTAATTTTTTTTTGGATTAATGTTATTGTTTAGTTAATGTCGAGTAATCTGCTTATGTTTATTCAGTTGAATGTTTGCTATTGTTTGGTATTAGTTTTCATAGATCTGCTTAGTGTTAGTAAGTTTAGTTGATTTGGTTTGCTGTCTTATTTGCTTATTTACCTTTTGCTTATTTCATTTTGATTTAGATAAGTTTAGTAGATCTGCCTATTTAGTTGCTTATTTTTGGTTTGTACTGCTTTATTGTTTAATTTATCTGCTTACTTATTTTAGCTGTTAAGATTTCTGTTTCAGTTTTGATTATTAGCTTATAATTGCTTATTTGCCTTTTCAGTTTTAATGTTCTTATTTACCTGTTATAGCCTAATTGTTTTGGTTTGGTTGTGCTTACTCTTTTTTGCTGATTAGTTGCTGTTGATAACCACAGTTCCTATTGTTCTGTTTGGTTAACATTGTTGTCCAAAAAAAAATAGCTTAAAATTTGTCTCCGTTGGGGTTTGAACTCAGGACCCTTTGCATAACATCCCTGCACCTTTACCATCTCATCTAGACACTCTTTTTAGTATTACTTCGTAGCTTTTAATTAAAATAGGTATTTTTATGTTTGGTAGTTTTATTTAAATTGTTTAATTACAAATTTCTAGTTTTATTAAATTTTAATTAAAAAGTTTTTATTTCCTTAATCAGTTTATAAAATATAAAAAGATAAAAAAAATTATTTTATTTACTTTTATAAATTCTAAATTAGTTTTCATTTTACTTTTATTTAAAAATAGTTTTCCTTTATGTATTTAAATTTAGATTTAAAGTTTTGTTTAAAATTAGATTTCATTTAAAGTGTTTTATTAAAAATAGCTTTAAATACATTTCTTTTACATTAAAATTTTTAGCTTTATTTATGTTTCAAATTAGTTTATTAAATTGAAATCAGATTTGTTTTAAAATAGATTTTATTAGTTTAATTTTTAAATTAGATTAAATAGTTTTATTATTAAATAGCTTTTAGTTTATAACACAAAAAAAATTGGTTACCAAGAACAAAGTAGTCTTACGTCTTATCCGATTTCAAATTTGAGTCGATTTGAGGAGAAAACGATTAAAAGAGTTTGCAAAAATCTTAGTATTAACAAACTAGGAAGTTTTCAACTAGGAAAAAGTCGATGTAGTGTCAACTATACTTAGTTGGTTAAGCTCTTGACGATAGCTTGTTCATTTGGAAAACCTACAAGCCAAGATTTGGAGTCGGAGAGGGTTCCGGAACTAGACATGTTGATCTTGTTCAAGTTCGGATTGCTGCTCTAGCCATGAGCCAGGAGCAGAACATGACGGACGTCCACAGCCTGTTGATAGCAGGCCTGGTGGAGTACACTACCATGCATGAGCGCATAGACTCTCTCTCTTGGACCATATGGGTAAATACCTAGATAGAACGAGGTTATTGAGCCACAAGGCCTTGTAGTGGTTTGTTGGAGGAGAACTACTTCCTCCATCAGCATAATCATACCTTGGAGGGGGGGTCTTCAGCGTAAGACCCACATCTCTCTTACTGCACAAGGGCGGTCCTTGTCCACCTTCTTTGATCTTGCAGCTGTTTGTCACGATTGAGTGACAGCAGAGACCGCCTACCTTCGAGGAGGCGTTGGAAGACTGCGGTCCCAGTTGTTGATTGTACTCAGTTTACTTAAGGAGTCTTGATTGGCTTATAGAGTTATTGAAGAGTACCCTGTCGGTACCTGTAGCCTTATCAGCCCTACCAATACCAGCCCTATCTAGCAGACCTGCTGGGCAGGATTTGAGTAGATGTACTAGATCTTTTGTTTACCATGATAAGCTTTCGGGTTGTATTCAAGCTATCATGCACAATTCACAAGTCACTTAGAAGTTTAAGAAATCATTCGCCAAATCACAGTAAGTCTTGTGATGATACATTGTAAAGGTAGTTTATTACAATATAGTACGATGAATGATAACGTTAATGAAGTCGACGACGTGTGTAGAAACCCAAATTTTTGGGTTTTTCACCACCCCGTTATTTTAGTTTCATTCTCGAAGCTAAAGATGAAGATAGTTATTCAGGGAAAAAGTGGGGGCACTTTTCCTTAAACGTGTAATCTTGTGAACTTAAGTTTTAAGTTTACAAGGTTGGGTTTACTAAGACAAACTCGTCTTAAGTCTTGGTTTTTCTTAGATGTGCCTCTGGGGCCCCAACGTGTCTTGATGACCGTAGATAACAGTTCATTAATGTTACTACTAGTTATTCAAGAGATTTTTAAGTCTATTAAGCTTTAATAGGTTTATGCGATGTCAAGTTGGAAATATAGTTTTGGCTGGTACCGCTCTTGCGTCAACAATTTTCACTCGAAGGGCTTCTCGATAGACTTCTAGCCTGTGGAAGGCAACATTAGCTTGACACTAAGCTTCTCTTAGTGATAAGGCTAAGATTATTATTGGTGTTACTTGGGTAGGAAGTTACAAAGAATCTGCTTCATTTGTGACTAAGCTGGGGCATAAGTTGCATGGAGAAGAAGTACTTCAAATGATGGAAATCAAAGAAGATACCATGACTAAAGAAGTGTGCATCTTGTGTGATGCTGGACAGGTTGTGCGTTCAATGTAAGTGGTCCAAAATTTGCACAAATTTTGACTTCTAAAAGGGGGAAGTCATTCATTTCAAGGCTAGTTGGACAATGGTATTGTCGAACTAATTGGATCCGAAGAGGAAAAAGATTGTCCAAATGAGTTTTGGACATCAAATAACGCTTTTGGGTGATGACTAACATAACCCTATAAAATACACCCATTGAGAGTTGGGCATCTATTTATTCTTGGGTTTTTCTTCCTCGTTGACTTAAGAAATGTGGGTTAAGAAGATAGGGCATCCTCTTACCAAGTATTTCTGGTCTTCGGTACAAGAGATGACAATAAGTCTGGTGTCAAACAGTCTGTGTTACCATCCCCTCGAATGATCGAAGTTTCATTTCTCAATTGCAGATGAACCAGCTTTATTTTCTGTGACACCCCAAAGGGGTCAAATGAAACGGAAGTGGGCACTCCCGAAAAGGGTTCAAAATGCAGCGGAAAAGAACTCTCCCTGAAAGGGGTCAGATGCAGCGGAAAGTAGGCACCCTCAAAAGATTCAAATGCAGCGGAAAATGGACATTTCTAAAGGAATCAGCAACGGAAACGGACGTCCCTTAACGCGGTCGAATGCAGCGGAAATGATATTTGGGCTAAGGATAAGCCCAAAAATCAAGAGCACAATGCTATGATCCAAAAGAGATGTATATGAGTCTTCTTAGGTTTCTGGATGACGATATAATAATGATATCAATAGGAAGTTATAGTAAATATAAGATATTACTGGAGGAAATCGCGAGTCAAAAGGAATACGTTATGTAGTCGGATACATAAAATAATATCAATAATGAGTCATGTCGAATACATTTAAGCCCATGTGATTATAAATTTCTATTTACATCGACAAACGTCCTTATCCATGTAAGGTGAAATTTATAACTCCATTCGGTGACCTATGATTTCTTTATTCAAACGAACAAGCGTCCTTACTCGTTTCAATATTGATCTCATAGCCCACCTTACCTAAATATTCCAGGAAAGTCTTATTATAAAAAATATAATATCTAATAAAACAGATATTATTAAGGTACTTTACAACCCGTTTATTTATAACTTTTCGTCTTCGGGCTTCCCATTCCACCTTGATACGAATTTTATAACTAAACTTCTGGTCCGGTGGCTTATGATTTCACCTTTAGACATCCCATTCCGTCTAAAGACGTAATCATAATTAACTTAGGATCAAGAGTCTCAGGTCCCATATGTACAATATAGGATCATAAGTACCTTGATTTTGGGTTCCACCGCATCATTTAAAGATGCAAATTTATCCAAATAATATCAAATGATATTAGTAAAAGCACGCGTATATGAGTCGTTAATAAGTCGTGTTCCGTAGATATACGTAAAAAATCATAAGCGAGAGAAAATACATGTTGACGCGCGATAACGTGCGCGAGAGTACGCATCAAACAAGGAGTTCATATGTATAATATAATATATAATAATATATTACAATCATAAGCATAAGCATTATATCTTATAATTCCTTCTAATAAGGTATATATATATACCTACACATAACAACAAGTTCAAACATTTAGTAAAATGAGTATGCTAGGTAATGCTTCCTAGTCTGTTTTTAAATATTCCAGTATGTATGTTTGTTGTAAATTCGTTTTCATTAAGTGGCCTGTCAGTTATCCTAGTAGTCAAAATAGACTAACCGGTTCCTATTCACCAAATACCTATGTAAAGATAGTATACTCAAGTTTTAATACATTAAACGAAATAAAGGTTCAAGGGTTAGCTTAAGTTTTGGTTATTGGCAAAACAAGTCCCTCTATATTTTACCAAATGCACACTTTCCGGTTCTTAACAGTTTTAGTCCTTAGGGTTTCTAGTATTTTAAGGAGATGGTGAAAATAGTCCCTCTATTTAACATTAGGTTTTATAACTTCCAATAAATGACGAACTAACGCTTAGGGCTTCTAATTGTTTCGGCTGATTACAACATTAGTCCTTAGAGTCATAAAATGACAATCTTACTTCCAAGAATTTACAAAAGTGGTCCCTAAGTTCTAATAAGTCACGAATGGCATTTATTAATCCCTACACTTTCAAATATTTACAATATTAGTCCTTGTAATTTCTGTTTTATCATGACAAGCTTCAAGTGTTACAGTTTTAACCCATAAGTTTTATAAACTAACGTTCTTAGTCTAAAAGTTTTTATAAGTTATATCCTTGGTATAAAAACTTTACCGAAGTGTAAAATCACTAAGTGAGCTTATTAAGTGTACCAAAAGAGCTAATGGGCTTCCCAACCCTTATTAAGATCCATTATCAATTCTTATGAGCTAAGAATTTCTTAATGGGCCAAATTACCTTTTTAGATCCATTAATGTTACTAGTTTTATTACATCGGTCCATAAGACAATAAGTGGGCCTAATGGGCTTCCTAATGGGCCTAAACATACTTTAGTCCATTTATGATTCAAGGTTTGTTAAGTGGGCTTACTAGGCATTAAATGGGCCTAATATGCTAAGTTAATGGTTCGGCTATATGGTATTGGGCCTATAGTGCCTATTCAAGTTTTGGGTTACTCTTACTTGTGCTTAACTATTCCATTAATAATACTTAACCATTTACTCAGGTGTGAAGTTTATGAAACCTTAAAAGCTTATTACTGGTTCTTAAAGATTAAGTCTAGATCTCCAAAGAAAAATTTATAAAATCTAATTTTAGATATTTCCCCAACATTTTATTAAATTTTCCAATATTTATAAAATCTAATTAGGTTTACTAAAGATTTATAAAAATCTAGTTTAGATTTCCCCCCAAAGAATTTGCAAGACGCATATTATTCAGTTAGATTTTCATAAAATCAATTTAGATTTTTCCAAGATTGAGTAAAATATATAGATCTATTTAGATTTTTAGAGACTAAAAAAATCCTTCTTAGATTTTCTAACGGATTCTAGAGATTCTGTTAGATTTCCAATGTTCCCAAAGTTTTTATTTAAATTTCCATTTAAATATTTCCATGTGTCTGTTATGTATTAGATTCTCCGTGGTTATAATGCATTGTTCGGGCCATCATACTTCAGAAGCCATTCTATAAACGTTTGAGGAGCGAGGACACGTTAAATCGTAAACCCAACCAATCAATCAAAACGTAATATCGAGATGGAACATCTTTAGTATAAAGATCCCTACTAACATGGCATGTTTATTTGTTTTATTAAGTAACTTGAGTATTTAATATTTCTATAATAAATATTAAATAGTTATAATACGTAGATAAGTACAAATTAGCATCTAATACAATCAACAATTACAAATGCATAGAATAATGAATGCGCACTTAAATTATATAGTTATGCATGTTCTCTATGCTATATGCTCTCTAAGTATGTCTCAAAAAAATCCCCAAAAGATTTTTATAAAGTTTAGTCCAGTTTTAAATAAAAGAAAAATATTTTTATTCTTATTTTATTTAGAAATAATATGGTTCGATATAACTAAACTCTGATACCATTCTCTGTAACACCCCCATAAAGCGGGTATCACAGTGGTGGATCGATGAGCAAATAGTTTACAAAGCACATATCATAATTATATGATTTTTGAAATACAATTGATGTAAACATTGAATTGGTACAATCATTTAAATCGTTGAATAACATTTGTTATGAATATTCCAGTAAAAGATAATCCCCCGTCATTTTTATGCTCCTAAATGATGCTCAATCCATGCTCAAATAATCTTGCTAAATAACCTGGGAAAAACATGCTTAAAACAGTCAACATAAAGTTGGTGAATTCACAGATTTTAATAATTAATTAGTTTGGACATACAATAATCATAGAAGTAATAATGCACAGAGCATTCTTACTAAACTATAAATAACATTTGTTTATTATTATAAACTGAAGCTTAACTCCATAGTCCTCAACAGATGAGGACGTAGTTTCTTACAAAAAGACACCCCTTTCTAGTTCCAACATTGTTGGAAATACGTTTTTACGTATTTAGAAAGGATCGGTCACTCCAACGATATTGGGCTCGTGATCCAATATAGCCCATATAGCCCACATGTAGGGTGGGCTATATAAACCCCCCTCCTAGCATGTTAGGAGGGGTTGTTGGTTCACTTATCATTCATTAATCACATTTCCATCTTTCTTAACTCTCTCCTTTCTCTCTCTTCTTTCTCTCTCTAAAGTTCTTTCATTTATCCATCCATTCAATAGATAATCCACACATTGCATAATCCTTAGAAAATATCGATCTTACAATTGGTATCAAGAGCATGGTTGATTCTTCGGATTAACACGTTTTTATTTATTGATTTGATGGTAAAGTTTCTTTCTTTTACAAATTTTTTTTCTCCATTTCTTTCGTCAATATTTTTTTTCTTTTTTCTTTCAAGCTTACTTTTAAATAATCTTTGCTAAAAAGTTTATAAAAATTTTGTTTTCTACTAAAAATTTCTTTTATTTTTCTCAATTTTCTAAATTTTAATCCATTTTGATTAGTTTATTTTATAATTTTTTGTTTTGTCTTTCTGTTTATCCAATTTCAAGTTTATTATCCTATTTTAATCTTTTTTTTAGTAGTTGTTTACGGTTTTCTGTTTTTGTCCTTCTTTTCTGTTTTGTCTTTTTTCTCAACGTATTCTATCTCAAAAGGGTTTAACATTCCGATGCATCACTTTCTCATATTCCGATAGAACGTCGCCTTATTCCGATCATAATATCACCAGGTTTGTACTTTGACATCTCGATCGCAATAACCGAAAGGTTCTACTTTGCGATCAAGGATTCCGATACCCTAATCCGACGTGTATTGCGATTGCGCTTTGCGATCGTGATTGCGACGGGTTTAAGAAAACGTGAGTCGAAACTCTGCCCAAATTTTTGTCACATTGCGATGGAAAGTTTTTTTTTATATTGCGATGGAAATGAAAAATATTACGATGAGATGTGTGGGTATTGCGATGGAATGGTTGCAGATTGCGATGACTGTTTTTTAAAAAATATTGCGATAAGATTATTTCTTTCAAAGTCATCACACTAACAAACTCACACAAACGCTCCTTAGACACACACTGATTTCACAATTAGGACTTGACTCAAACCTTTTAGACACACATCTCTAAAAACCCTCGACTTCGACTCAACAAACCAAGACTCTCGACTCACAATTACAACCCTCGACACCCTCTCACAACCCTCCCAACCCTCGACAACCCTCACCCTTACACTCGACGGCCACAACTCAGAAACCAAACAACTCGACCCAACCCAATTTATATAAAAACAACTCGTATAACCCAACCCTCGAACCAAACCACACCCTCACCCACAGACTTGACTGATACAGACCCATAACCAACACTCAACACTGACTCGATTCTAGACTCGACACAAAGGACTCAACCACAACCAAACTGACACACAACATCCTCAGACCTCATGTTTTTTTTAACTCAAAAGACTCTTTGAAAATACCATCACGATCTCAGATTTGAAAATACCTAACCTGAGATCTTTCAAACACAAACGAAACATAGACCTCAGATTTGTTTCGTTTTACACATGCATGCTTCGATCTATTGAGATCTTGTGCTCGAAAACTTCAAAATCATCATTAATCTATCTCAAAGGTATAAACCTTCATTGATTTTCGACTTAAAAGATTGAATAATAACAATTTTCGTTATATTCTTTTTTCTTCTAACTCGAATCAAAAAGCAATTAATCAAAATCAAACATGCAATAAATCCATAAAAACCTACCCGCGACCAATTCATGATCTTGAAGCCAAAACTCTGATAAACTATTAACCGTGGATTTGATTCGTGGGTTATATCAGTCCAAAGAGAAGGATTTGTTGTGTTTGTGTATGTGCTTCGTTGTGGGTTAATCGGATAGGAGAAGATTTGATGAGTGTAGATGAGTGTTGGCTATGAGAGAGAGATAACTGGAAAGATTTGAGACGGAGGTTTCTATGGGTGTGAGGAAGTTTAGGGTTATTTTTTTGGTTGATTGAGATTTGAGAAGAATATGATGAGAGAGACGGATATAACAAGGAGTATACGTTTAGGGTTATGAGAAAAATCAGGATTTATCTTGTCTATTTATCTCATAGTCAGGCGGATTTTCCTAGAAAGTGGGTTTTATGTTATTTTATTTTTTTTGGTTAAACCATTTTTGAGAAGCCACGTTTTTTTTTTAGCAACTTTAAGAATTGGCCACGTTCCATCATTTTCTTTGACTTAAAATATCTGTTTTTTTTGTTTTATTTTTCTAAAGTTAATTTGTGAGTTAAATTAATTGTAGTATTTGTTTCACTTTTGTATTTTAGTTTAGTACATTTGTTTATTTTTGGTACATCGAATTGAGGCGGGTATTCCGAAAGAACTAACGTGGAAAAATATTTGTCGACCCGATCATTATATTTACCGTAATTGGACTTATTTGTTGACGGGCTTTCTTTGAATTGGTCTCCGGTTTATTTCTTCAACGTTTGAGCCGATAACAATTTTTGAGCCGAGAAAAGTGTGATCTCATCTATCGTGGATTTTTAAAAAAAAAAAAAGTTATTTACGGATCTTTCGAAATTTATTCACGAATTATAAGATTCCGAATACAACTACAATCACGATCATTTTTCATCATAATTCAATGGAGTCTTTGCATTCGAAATTTCAAGAGGGAGACTTGCATCACATGCAAGACACAGCTAGAGAAAGTAGTATAATGTCATGTCGACTACTTCAGTCACATCTTAGGACTATTGCATGGGTTCAAGGAGGAAGCGAATTTGTGACACTCTTTGGTCAACATCATTATACATTCATCAATTCACTATGTCTCAACTTGGACCACCTAGCTGAGCAACTTCACAAAGAAGACTTTAATCACTCTGCATCAGAAACTGCATATCAGGCTCTTGTGACACAACTCACGCCTTTCCTCCAATTCAATATCATCAAGTATGACAATTCAGGGATATGCCGATCATTTTTTCAATACACACAGAACGATGTTAAAGATTTCCGTGATAAACTGTTGAAATATATGACATCAGTTTCGTCTTCGATTTATGAAAGATCTAGACTTCACCAAGTGTATGATAATGGAGTGCAAGAATCTATGATGCAAATACAAAAGGAGAATGGTCATACGGTTGACAACTTGGAGCCTAACGATGGCAAGAGCACGGAATCAGGAGGACAACATGATACCAGTGGCACGTCAGGCAATGTTCACGAGATCTCATTTGATGACACCTTACCCGTTAATGACGAAGAGCCTGCGGACATGGTACAATGTAATGTTGATGATGTATATGCTGATGAAATACCGCATATTGAGCATTCTGAACCTAACTATGACAAACATGGGATGAAAAAGAGTGATAGAAATACCACTTCTGATTCATCCGATGTGAGTCATAATGGGGGAGAAAGTGTTCAAAATGCTAGACCTCATGATAATTGTCTTATAACTGCTTCATTAACTGCTTCTGATTCCAAGATTAGAGAGCTGGAAACGATTTTAGCTCAGCAATCCAAAGAGCTTGAGGATGCCAAAATTGAATTTTCGAAGAAAACGGAGAAATTTGAAACATATTTTGAAAAACTTGAAAAGTCAAACGTTGTTCTTGAACGAAAATTGGATCAAACTGTTCTAGACTCTCAAGCTGAAAAGGATAATCTTTTGAAACAAATTAAGTTGCTTGAATCTAAGTTGGCATCCCAAGATGAATTGTTCAAAGAAAATGAGACATTAAAGGCTCAAGTACAGGAAAAGGTCTTTGCTATAGCTGCGTTGAAAAATGATTTGCGGAAAACTAAAGGACCTAGTGTGGACACTAAGCTTGAAAAACCATCAATCTTGGGGAAACCGCCTACAAATCAGTTCGTCAGACAACCGACTGTCAGACAACCTACTGCATTTAGATCCGAGCGATCACAATCCTCGAGACCGCGGTTTGCCTCCCAAGTTGATATGGTTCATCTTTCTAGAACAGTCACTCCACCATCTGGGCCCAATGTGACTAAAACAGCTTTTGCAAAACCTAATCACATGATTGCCCCTAATTTCCCTAGACATAGTCCAAAGAATACGTCTGGAACTAGTTCAAATGACGTTCGCCATACTTTTGGACTAAGGGAAGCTAAGCAAAAGACACAAGTAAGAGATAGGAACTTCAAACCTAGTCAGATGCCTTCTAGTTTACCCAACACTGCTAACCGTAGCATGTCACATCCTAGGAGCATCAATCAATCATCTAAGAATTCTAGATCTTACTCGGACATTAAATATGCTACTTGTAAAACATGTAGAAAATGTGTCTTTACGGCAAATCATGATTCTTGTATCAAGAAACTACTTAATGAGGTGAACTCCCGTGCTAGACTTAAATCCCAGTGGGTTGCCAAAATCAAACCCATTGGTAAAGTGTGGCGCCCCACTGGTAGAACTTTCACCCTTGTAGAAAACGAGTGCCCTTTAACTAGGATAGTCTCCGATTCTATTAAGACTACTAGGGAGGAAATTGAAAAGGAGGATGCATCACCTAAGCCTGAACTTAAGGTTTTCTATAAAAGGAAACGTTTACCAGCTAAGACAAGTGAATCATCTCCTCAGAACACCTCTGGCACAAGTAAGGCCAACTGTGAACCCCCACTTGCTTCTAAGATAGATATCGCTAACCCATATCCAAGCATGCAAATTCCTAATGAAAATGCAGGTACCAAAGAGGATGTTCCAAAAGAACGAAGCGGTCCAATCATTGTATACCATTCAATTAAGGACACTCTCGGAGTTTGGTTGCTAAAGAAGCTGATATCTAAGAAACAAGTGTCTCAAGGGATTTCCAGTTAAGCTTACAGTGTAAAAGGACTTACAGTCACATAACAGACTGTAACTCGCTCTCAAAAGACAGGAAAGTTCATCCCGATGATGACTTATCCTCAAAACGAGAAATTAAATTTTCTCGGACACGAGCTTACATTTTAAACTATTCAAGGGTTTTAAGCTCGTGTAAAGGACTTATAGTCACATCACAGACTATAACTCGATCTTCAAAGAAAGGAAAGTTTATCGCCGATGATAAACTTATCCTAACAACGAGAAATTAATTTTTCTCGGGCATGAGCTTATATAAAAAACATTCCAAGTTTTTAAGCTCATGCACAATGGCTCCTCGTTAAATGACAAACGATGACCCGGACTTCAGAGACAGGGAAGTTTATCTACGCAACGATAACTTACCCTTTTAACGAGAAATTAAGTTTTCTTGGACACGAGCTTATCCTAAAACCATTCAAAGGTTTTAAGCTCGTGTATAAGGCTCTTCATTAAATGACAGATGATGACCCGATCTTCAAATTAAGGAAAGTTTATCGCCGATGATAAACTTATCCTCACAACGAGAAATTAATTTTTCTCGGGCATGAGCTTATATTAAAAACATTCGAAGTTTTTAAGCTCATGCACAATGACTTACAGTTAAATATCAGACTGTAACTCGGATGTCAACTTTAGGAAAGCTTATCTTTAAAGATAGCTTATCCTCGTAACGGGAAATTAAATTTTCTCGGTCATGAGCTTGTATTAAAACATTCCAGGTTTTAAGCTCAGAAAGGAAAGTGAATCTTTTAAATAAGAGAACTTTTCCTCATAACGAGAAATTCACCTTTCTCGGTCATGAGTTTTTCGTTAAAACATTCAAAGTTTTTCAAGCTCATGAAAACGACTTCTAAGTAAATGTCAACTTAGGACTCGTTCTTCAGTTAAAAGGAAAGTTTATCGCCGATGATAAACTTATCCTTAACAACGGGAAGTTTACAACTTCTCGGACTTGAGCTCGTTTTGTAAGATATTCAACATCTTAAGCTCAAGTAATTGGTTTTCAAAACGTTGAACACAATTTTTCGAGAATTTCTCAAAAAGGTTTTTTTCTAAATCTTTCAAAATTGTGTGTTCAAAAAATGTTTTGATAAAAAGAGCATGTCTTCTGGAATCGATAATATTTACGATACTAGAAATGTCATTCAATAATGACACGGGGTTGTAAATAAAGTTCGAGCAGAAGTTCAAATGTTTAAAACATGCTCAAAATGGTTTGCTATTATTTCAGATAGTAACCCGCTTTTCATAATCAAGTCAAGCATTTCACCGGAAAGCTTTGACTCAACAACGGGAATTCATTTTCTCGGGCATGGTTTACTTTACAACCATGTAAGGGATTGTGTTTACTTTATAACACATTCTAACACGGATATATGTACGTGTCAGTGCATTTATTTGTTAAAACAAGAGAAATCTTGTTTTTATGAAGTTATCATCTCCACCAACCGTAGCAATTTATAATTGATATCTACATACTCGACGAGGCGACTACTCAAACGGTGACTACAGCTCTTTCAATAGAACACGGGTCAACAATTGAGGGGGAGCAATTGTCCAGCATTCAGAATCTTTTACGCCGAAAGTGCCAAGTTCACATGTTGGTGTCAAGACAACAATATCAATCAAATGGAGTCAAGAGATACCTTCAGACATGATGAGGCGACCAACATTCGTGAACAAGAACCATGTGCTTCTTTCATATGATGTTCTCCATCATTCAGGTCCAACCTCATAAATTGCTAATCTTGTGAATACATTATCATATATGATCTTTGCACGTGATAAATACCTTACACTTGTGTTTAAAAGGTATTTAATTTACGTTTCAAGTACACCCTCATTAATTTGAGGGGGAGCTTGTGTAATTCATGAAGATACTTGGATTTGCATTTTTCTTCCCAAAAGTTTCTTAAAATGCTATTAAATCAATTGATATTAAAAACATCGATTGGGTTAATATTTTTAATATGGGGGAGAAAATGTGATTTAATATGGGAAATGATTAATCACAAATGGTTTGACTTAACGTGCTAGCTCATCCCAACATGTGCGAAATGTTTTCGGATATCGTGGCATATGTTAAGGGGGAGCAAAATGGATTTGCACTATCAAAATGGATTTCATGGTGACATACACTTACCCAAAACATCTCTATTCACGACGGTGAAGATTGTGGTGACATAAGGATGGTAGGATAGGTTAAAGTCCAATGATTCCTCTAGAACCGGAGGAATCTTCCAAAGGACATTCCATAGCTAGAAATAGTAGTCCTTAGGAAAGATGGAGAAAGATTGTGAACGTAGCTGAATGCCGACCAAGTACTTAAGTTAGCACTGGAACAATCACAACAAGGTGCTAGTGATGACGTATTGGTAAGCATTGAAGGGGTTGAAGAATGAAAAAGAATTGTAAAGATAAAGGGTGTAAAGAAAGAAGCCCTCCTTACAACTTAGGCAGAAACCGGGTCAATACATATGCTATTAAGATCATTGTTTAATGATTCTTGATATTGAAGACAAACATCATGGACCCAGTGATGCAAAGCACAACCCATCCCAGCTAACTCAGATATCTCTTAAAAGATATTTGTTTTAATCACACGGAGACAACACGTTATCTATTGATTTATTCACTCCGAATAAATTGGTATTGAAAAGGTGGCACTCCTCTCCAGCCTCCGATCACTAAAATCCAAAGTGCACGATCGAGTCTAGAGCC
Source organism: Glebionis coronaria (assembly GCA_025667525.1). Taxonomy (NCBI): domain Eukaryota; kingdom Viridiplantae; phylum Streptophyta; class Magnoliopsida; order Asterales; family Asteraceae; genus Glebionis; species Glebionis coronaria. Next base: position 592,074 of record JANFOE010001449.1, on the reverse strand, counting down.
ATTTGAGATCATCAAATATCTCATTAGGACACACTTTCATATTTCCTTGCTTCTTCACACACTGTGAAAAGTAAGAAAGATCTTAAGAGTCCTACGCAAAATCTTCATGATCTTGCCTGAACATCCGAGTAATACGAAAGTATTTACAATGAAGATGGAAATCCTTCTTGAGCGAATATCAAAAAGCTCATGGTAGGTGACTTGTGCGATTCTTTATGAATCAAACTTGTGATAACTGGAAAGCAACAGCTGTTTATTTCTTAAATGAATTTAAACACGTTCCAGGCCTCTACGCAATATCTCAGTGATCTTGCCAGAACACTCAGAGTGATACCGTTGTGTTCACGGTGATGAGTGGAAATCCTTCTAGTGTTAAACTCAAACAACACTTGGTAGGTAACTTGCAAGATTCTATACGAATCAAGCTTGTGACAACTGGAAAGCAACGATGGTGCGGTTCTTAATTGAATTTCACTTGTTCCAGGAACATGAATTGACGGCTTCAAATCATGCGGATATTATTATCCAAATGATTCACTCTTTATGTTCGCAGTCAGCTTTGGACGGTCGAATAAAGAGAACGGGTTTACCCGCGAAATCCTGTCAGGAAGTTACTTAATTGAAACTATCCGTCACGGGTACGATATATAATATCGTCCAACGGTCTTCACCGACCGGAGGTAAAATGCTACCGATTTAGAATGAAATGTTCAAAGCCATTTCTTTCGTGTCTACTTATGTTGCGGCATTTGAAGACGGTGGCGTTGCGGAATCCAAGAAGAAGTCGTCCCCACATGCTTATACTGCATACACTCAGTACTTCAACTAATTCAAGAAAGTCTGAAGGTCAAGTCTTCCGCTGTATCAAACTCTGAAGCTTTCAAGAATTATAAAGGTATAAGTGTGTGGAACATGAAGTCACGAAGAGGCGAATATCACAAGTGATGAATGCACAAGGTCAAGGCAAGAGAACATGCTCAAGACTAAAGTCAAAGATCTCATCAGCATATTCACAAGAACAAGATCGAAGACTAAAGCATAGTATGCTAGGTTTAAGATTTTGTAAAATGGTGTGACCTCCCTTTGGGGGAGATTGTTGGAAATACGTTTTTCCAAGGAAAGTCTCGGTCACATCATTATTAGCATAGATCACGAGCTATAGACTATTTAGGACATTGTAACTTGGAGTGACCTCCCTTTGGGGGAGATTGTTGGAAATACGTTTTTACGTATTTAGAAAGGATCGGTCACTCCAACGATATTGGGCTCGTGATCCAATACCATATAGCCCACATGTAGGGTGGGCTATATAAACCCCCCTCCTAGCATGTTAGGAGGGGTTGTTGGTTCTCTTATCATTCATTAATCACATTTCCATCTTTCTTAACTCTCTCCTTTCTCTCTCTTCTTTCTCTCTCTAAAGTTCTTTCATTTATCCATCCATTCAATAGATAATCCACACATTGCATAATCCTTAGAAAATATCGATCTTACAAACATGGTATACGTCTGTTGTCCCGGCCAAGGCACAGTGAGCATGACTCACCCAGACGGGGATGGTCAATCCCTAATAGATCTATTTATAACATTCGGGCGATTTACAACAATTTAATAGTTTCAATAATAATCAATCATAATCAAGTTTATACTATCCAGTTATGTCCAATATATGTTTGCATAGTTTCTTTCCCAAAAGGGAAAGTTTTATCAAAGTTTAAATGGGGTTGTAAACTCACCTGTACAACACAGCTCGAGGATGATCAAGTATATAATTGCTAAGCATACAGTACATCAAACACCTAAGCAATTAACTATGTCTCAGTATATGCATAAATAATAAATGCATACAGTCTAATAGGTCATAAGCTTATTCTGATTATCAATATATATATCAAAGTATATATTAATTATTTAAATATATTTTTATGAAGATGGTTAGGTGTGCATGTTGTTTATGCATCGTTTCCGTGTATTCCCGTTGTTTATAAACTGTGTATGACATTGTAGTCTTTAAAATTATTAATCTCATTAAATAATTTATTAGATTCCAAGAATAATAAATAAATTATTATTAATCAAATCATGGTTCATAACATGTTGATAAAAATATATTATTTTTATTCTAGAATAGTTTTCGTGCACCAGTAGTGGCTATTTTATAAGGACAGTGGGAATGGCATGTAGACAGTGGTTAGGTTAGTCTAGTATTTTTGAATAGCTAGCAATGGGAATGGCTAAGCTTGGAAGTGGTAACTGTAAAGCTAACGGTGGGAACTGTTAAGCTTAGCAATGGAAACTGTAAAGCTAACAGTGGAAACTGTAAAGCTAACAGTTGGAACTGTTAAGCTTAGCAGTGGAAACTGTAAAGCTAACAGTGGAAATTGTAAAGCTAACAGTGGGAACTGTTAGGCTATTAGTGGGAACTTTTGGGTAGTTAATATTAACGGTGGTAAGTTCTACGTGGTTAGTGGTTAAGTATAATTATCGGTGGGAACATCATAACTAACGGTGGTAATACTACATGCATGTCTATATTATATCATAAGCATATTCCTAAATTATAACCTCGTAAGCTAACGCATCCTTGTCGCCATTAGCAACCCCAAACGCTCCCTAAAGTCAGCCAGCAGTCCCAAACGCTCCCTTATCAGCATGCATGTTATCAGCAGTCCCAAACACTCCCTTATTAGCATGCATGTTATCAGCAGTCCCAAACACCCCCTTATTCAGTAGATACAAACACCCCCGAAGCTATATAACAGTAGATCTTGGCCCCAAATGTCTTGCATGTCGCTCCTGATAAAAAATCTAAATAGATCCATATGGATCTATGCCATTCTAACGCACCCTCAATAGATTTCTACCCAAAACCAAACACCCCTTAATATCTAAACAGTGGCGGCATCAATCTGTTGATGGAGGTGGTGGTCGTGGCTGCTGTCATAGACCCGGCGGATCTATGGAGACGGGGCTGTGGTGATTGGTGGCCACAAAAGTGGTGGTGGCTCGCGGATGGAGGGCCGTAGGAGGCTGTGGAGGTTAGAGGGTGGTAGCATGGTGGCGGCTGTGGCTGGTGACGTGGGTAAACACCACAGCTGTGGTGACTAGTGATGATGGCGCCACGGTTGTGGCTGCTTGTGGCATGGTGGTGGCTGCGGTTGTTGATGATGGTGCACAGCAGGCTGGCTGGCGGCCGGAGCATGCAATGAGGATGATGATGCCGTGATGGTGATGGCGACGGCTGGTGGCGGATGGCCACAAAAGATGGAGCACAAAGGGGCGGCTAGAGCATGTGATGATGAATATATGCATAGATCTATTCGATCCATATAATAAAAGTGGCGGCCAAAATTTATGGTGGCCGGTACTTGGTTGGAAAATGGTGGCTGCCATTTTTGTGTGAGAGAGGAGAAGTGGAGGCTAAGGTTAGTGTGTGTTAAGTTTAGGGTTAAAATGAAAGAGATGAAACCCTAAAACACATATATATACCCCATGAAAGATATAAAACCCATTTGCCAAGTTCCTTATAGTTTAGGGCTAGTGTTGCAATTATTTTGCAAGGGCTTAATGTGTAACATTTGTTATACATTTATTAATAAACGGTTCGGGTCACGCTCGTGGTTCATGAATTTTTGATTCATCTTACGAGGATTGCGTAATTGATCCAAAAATGATATTTCCAATAACATGAAGTATTTATATGACGTATAAATACGAAGAACGTGTTCGTTTATTTAAATGACAATTATTCATCATCTATTGTTTTAATAAGATAAGGATCGGTTTAGTAGGAATACTTCTCGTTAATCTCTCCGTATATAAATGAAATTTTAAACAATTTAATCAAATTGTTTATCAAGTATCTCTCGAAAATAATTTATGTAATTAAATTATTAAATTGTCGGTACACGGGTTATACGACTTTTGACTCGTTTTTAGTTCAAATAACTTTTGTTTTATTTCAAACAGGGTTTTGAAACATACTTCAATATTATTTGATGAACGAAAAATCTCGGGTTTTACAACTTCTGTGGACACAAAGACTTCAGCTGAAAGACAACATGAGTCTAGTGTCTCTACTTCAGTAGAGACAGCAGGAAACCAACCTAACTCCGCTGATATCTCATAGGTAATCAGTTTATCATTTTTAGAGGTACAAAAGCAACCACTCTCAAATGTCTGTAGGTGAGAGTGGTGAAGTTAGGGTTATCCTCGACCCATAGAAGTATGTGTATGCACTTAGAAATCTTTTAGGACTTCTATACAACCTATCATTACACCATGGAGTGATTCATTTGTGTTTATAAAGTACCCCGATGACCCTGCACCCTCTAGACAGTATACAGGCAAACAATAACCTGTATACATATATGTCTCGACCTAGAGTAGCTGTACTTCACACACCTCTAGGTTCCTTCTGAAAAATAATCCCAAAAGTTTAACTGTTAGGGGGAGCTGAATAATCACCCTCAGCTCTCCTATGGACAACGTAAATTGAAGATCTCAAACTACATCTTTTTCATAAATAAAAGAATCCAAAAGGATTTATCCATTCAGGGGGAGCTGAATCATCACCCTCAGATTTCCTAGGGGAAGCGTAACAGGCGATCTTAACCCACATATGTTTCAAGGATAAAAGAGTCCCAAATGATTTATCCTTTGGGGGGGGGGGTTGCATAATCACACTCACCTTTCCTAGGGGCAGCGAATGGAGACCCTTAACCTCCTGATTTTCACACTTATAATAATCCTAAGGATTTATCCTTTGGAGTGGCTGAATAATCATCATCAGCCTCTCTAGGACAGCGTACTGGCGACCATTCCCATTATCTATTTCCCTGTTACTAACTTACACCAATTGCGAGCTAATGTTGAACAACTAACTGTAGCTTCTCATACTACAGCAGAAGGAGCTGATAATGTGATTCATGAACAGCCTAAAGAAGATGAGCTCATGCTTGATGCTGAAGATGATGTTGTTGCTCTCATTGAAAGCTTCTCTAAGCCTGAATCCATGCCTGTTGACGAAATTCTCCCTGAGGGGATGATTGAAGAGGAGGATGAAGATGACCATGAACAGTCTCCTATGTCACTCCCAAAGCCACAGTTGTGGCCACACCGGCTGATGAACTCACTCCACCTCCCAAAGAAGCTGTTGTGACACCTACTTCTGCTGCATCTGTCACTATGGAGCTTCCTACGGCTGTGTACGATCACACTGCTGAGTTTTTACTATTTGATCATCCACAACAGACCAACTTTGATATTTTACCAAGGGAAGATGACTACGCGCAACAAAGCCTGAACATTCATGACTTAAAGCCCTATCATTACGCCTTTGATATTGAACATTTGTCACATAAGTTGGATCGCATGGGGTCTGAAATACATTCTTTCACAACAAATTTTAAAAAATAATCACACAGGCTGTTCAAGATGCTATCACTGAGCCTATCAAAGATGGCACACAAAAAGGAGTTTCTCAGGGACTTAGCCACTTATCCACTCAAATCAAAGATGCCATCACTACAGAAGTCCCTGACATGTTCTCAACTCATGGGTTGGTTATGCACAAGGAGTTTGAGGCTGTGTATGCAAGACAAAAATGTCTCACACACTTTTTGGCTGGGCATGTTGATCGTTCTGTCAACCGAAATTACAACAGGCTTCTAAGAATTTCCAAGGGATCAAGGAACAGGCAAAGAAAAATGGTTGCATCAGTTGAGCAGGTTGCTAAGTACCTTCAGTCACGTTCAGCCAAGAGTCTAGAGAGACAGGCTAAACGTGACGGGGAGAAAGTTGACTTACATAAACTTGAACCCGTCAACATTAACACACGTACAACTGAAAACACCATCACTACACCTATCCCTCTCCAAGTCATCACACCGATTATTGTACCTGATGATGATGAAATTAACAGGGAGCAACAGACCAACGAAGGAGCTAATACATATAAATCTCTGTCTTTGGTTAACACTAATGAGACTATGGACGATGGTGAACCAGCTGCTAAGAAACTCAAATTTACTATTAGCTCCCTACCAAAGGCTATCGAAAACCAAGCTCAGATGGCATTTCTACAACATGCTGAAGAGCTGAAGAAAGCAAGTGAGTTATTCTCTGTCTCAAAGAAAGGAAAGGAAATAGTTGTGTTAGACTCAGACACCAAACTAAAGAAAGTAGCTACGATGCTAGAGACATGAGGATCAACCACTGAACTATCTCGATTCTCAACCTTCAAAGTTGCTAATGAGAAACCTCTAACAGCTGAAGAAATTGAAAAACAGGCACTTGAATTTAAGAGGTTAAATGAAATCAAGAAGGCTAAAGAGCTGAATGATCATATAGCAAAGATAATGGGGTATGGTGAATATCAGATTGGAAACGTTACGATTTCAAGGGTATACTATGTAGAAGGTCTTGGTCATAACTTATTTTCAGTAGGACAGTTTTGTGATTCCAACCTAGAGGTTGCTTTTCGACAACATACTTGTTTCATCCGCAACTTGGAAGGAAAAGACTTGTTGAAGGGATCTCATGGTGCAAATCTTTATACGTTGTCCCTACAAGACATGATGGCCGCCTCTCCAGTATGTCTTCTCTCTAAAGCATCTAAGACCAAGTCCTGGTTATGGCCTCGCAGATTATCTCATCTTAACTTTGATGCTATTAATCATCTGGCTAAAAACGAATTAGTTCGTGGTCTTCCAAAGCTCAAATTTCACAAGGACCATTTATGTTCCGCGTGTTCAAGGGGGAAAAGTACCAAGAAATCATACAAGCCCAAAGCTGAAGACACCAATCAAGAAAAACTTCATCTTTTGCATATGGATCTTTATGGGCCAATGAGAACTGAAAGTGTGAGCGGTAAGAAATTCATTCTTGTCATTGTGGATGATTTCTCCAGGTTTACATGGGTTAGATTTTTACATACAAAGGATGAAGCACCGAAGGCTATCATCACTTTTCTGAAATTCATTCAGGTACGTTTAAACACTACTGTCCGAATTCGTATAGATAATGGAACAGAGTTCGTCAACCAGACTCTTCGTGCTTACTATGAAGATGTTGGTATCTCACATGAAACATTCGCTGCACGCACTCTACAACAAAACGATGTCATTGAAAGACGGAATCGTACGCTTATGGAAGCTGCTAGGACTATGCTGATTTATGCGAACGCTCCATTGTTCTTGTGGGCAGAAGCTATATCTACTACATGTTTCACCCAAAACCGTTCTATCATTCAGAAACGCCATGGAAAAACACCTTACGAGCTTCTACATGATCGTAAACCCGATGTTTCATTCTTTCATGTGTTTGGTGCTCTTTGCTATCCAAACATTAATAGTGAGAACTTGGGCAAGCTTCAACCGAAAGCCGATATAGGTATTTTCATTGGTTACTCACCCTCCAAGAAAGCATACCGAATTTACAACCGTCGTCTTGGTAAGATTGTAGAAACTATGGACGCAGATTTCGATGAGCTGACAGCGATGGCTTCTGAGCAACGCAGCTCTGAACCCGCGCTTCATGAGATGGGAACCGGTGCTATTAGTTCCGGATTAGTTCCCAATAATCCTACCTCTACATCATCTTTACCACCAACAAGGCCCGAGTGGGATAAACTGTTTCAACCGTTGTTTGATGAATTCTTTGATCCCCCAACTGATGAAGTTCCAGCACCTGTAGTGATAGCTCCAATACCTGAAGTTGTTGCTCCTGCTAATGAAGCTTTATCTAATGCATCTTCAATTAACATTGAACCGGATGCACCTTTACCAAGTGATTCTCAAACTACACCTGAATCGTCACCCATACTTGTGCCTAATGATGTGGAAGAGGATTCTATTGATCACGATTTGGAATATGCTCACCTGCAAGAGCTTCCTTTCTTTGGTGTAGCGATACCTGAAAACCCTTCAGCCGCGTCTACCTCAGAAGAAGCTCCTTCTATTGTTCACTCCAGACCACCTAGTATTGAAAAACATAGCACCAAATGGACAAAATATCACCCAATTAGGAATGTCATTGGTAATCTTGATCGACCAGTCTCTACACGCCATCAATTACAAGAGAGTGCACTCTATTGCTACTTTGATGCATTTCTCTCCGAAGTTGAACCTAAAAACTGGCAACATGCCATGACTCAATCATCTTGGATTGAAGCCATGCAAGAGGAACTAAATGAATTTCAGAGACTTGAAGTATGGGAATTAGTTCCTCTCCCTGACAAGGCTAACATCCTTACTTTGTTATGGGTTTATAAGGTTAAACTTAATGAGATGGGTGCAGTCTTGAAGAATAAGGCTAGATTGGTTGCTAGAGGATATAAACAAGCCTTGGGTATAGACTTTGAAGAATCTTTTGCTCCTGTGGCAAGATTGGAGGCGATTAGAATATTCCTTGCGTATGCTGCTCATATGAACATGATCGTCTATCAAATGGATGTGAAGACGGCATTTTTGAACGGTGAACTACGGGAAGAAGTCTATGTTAGTCAGCCGGACGGGTTAGTTAGTACAGAGTTTCCTAATCATGTGTACAAGCTTAAGAAGGCTCTCTATGGGTTGAAACAAGCTCCACGCGCGTGGTACGATCTCCTATCTACATATCTCATCTCGGAAGGCTTCTCCAAAGGCAAGGTGGACCCCACTCTATTCACTCTCAACGAGGACAACGACATGATTCTGGTACAAATTTATGTTGATGATATAATATTTGCTGCCACTAACATAGAATTGTCAAATCGCTTTGAGAAGATAATGTCCACACGCTTTCAGATGTCAATGATGGGAAAAATTTCATTTTTCTTAGGATTACAAATTTCTCAGAATCCCAGAGGCATCTTTATTAATCAATCCAAATATGCTCCAGAATCCTTAAAGAAATATAACTTTGAAAAATGTGACCCCGTGGACACTCCAATGGTGGAGAAATCCAAGTTAGATGAAGATAGGAATGGGACTATTGTCGATCCAAAACTTTACCGTGGGATGATCGGCACCCTTCTCTATCTGACTGCTAGCAGGCCTGATTTGCAATTTGCCGTATGCATGTGTGCCCGGTATCAGGCTCGGCCTACCGAAAAGCACCTACATGTTGTTAAAAGGATCTTTCGGTATCTCAAAGGAACACTTCATCCTGGTCTATGGTATCCGAAAGATTCCTTTATTGCTTTAATATCATACGCAGATGCCGATCATGCTGGGTGTCAAGACACGAGGCGTAGCACTTTTGGATCTGCGCAACACCTTGAAGATAGATTGATCAGTTGGTCTTCCAAAAGGCAAAAAAGCGCTTCAATTTCTAGCACGGAGGCTGAATACATCGCTATGTCCGGTTGTTGTGCTCAAGCCCTTTGGATGAGATCACAATTAACTGAATACGGTTTGGGATTCAACAAAATACCGATGTATTGTGACAACAAGAGCGCCATTGCCCTTTGCTGCAACTATGTTCAACACTCCCGGGCCAAGCACATAGACATTCGCTACCATTTCATTAAAGAGCAGGTGGAGAACGGAGTGATCGAGCTGTATTTTGTCACTACTGAGTACCAGCTGGTAGATATGTTCACCCAAGCCTTAGATCGAGGACGAATCGAGTTTTTGATCGACAAGCTTGGCATGAAATCATTCACTCCAGCGACTCTCAAAGAATTGGCAGAAGAATCAGCTGAATAGTGGTGGTAAACTATTCAGGCGTATCCTTTGTTCGTGATCATGTATATTATCGTAAATATATAAACCACAAAAAGAAAAATACAAAAATATAAAACCAACAAAAACCATAAAAAATATAAAACCTAGAAAAACCATAAAAATTATAAAATCCAGAAAAACCAAAAATATTTTTCGTTTTTAAAACGGGCATGTCTTTTAGTACGGTAATATTTACGGCCTTAGAAATGTCGATCAATATTGACACGGTGCCATAAATAGAGTCCGTATAAAAGTTGTACAATTTTAAAACATGCCCATCATGGCTTGTAGTTATTTCTGACTACAACCCGGTTTTCATATTAAAGTCACGTATTTCCTTGGAAAACGTTGGCTCATAACGGGAATTAATTTTCTCGGGCATGATTTACAAGCCAAATCATGCAAAGGGATCAAGTTTACTTTAAAACTTGATCTAACACAATTTAGTGTACGTCTCAGTGCATTATTTTGTCAAGATAAGAGAAATCTTGTCGCCGCCAGCGAATCGATCTTTTCAAAACATCAATTGGAAAATGTTTTTCATCATCATGTGCCTCGTTAAACAATGACTACAGCTCTTTAAATAGAAAACGGGTCATCGTTTAAGGGGGAGAAAATGTTAAATCGTCTTTGACATCAAAAAGATCTTCAAAAGTTTTCGAGGAAACTCAAGTAGCTCAATGGTTGGATAGCTTTGGCACTTGTCTTGTTGTTGCTCATAAGTTTGTCGTGAATAGATTTGTGCGTGTGTTAAGATAGGTTAATCACTAAGGCTCGGGAATTTAACATAAGATAGGGTCAAAAATGACAAGAATTAAAACTTGGAAAACAAAAGAATTTTGATTGAAGAAAGAAGAAAAGTTGTGGGGTTAAATTTGACAATATGTCAAACTTGTGAAAATTCGACCTAGTCAACTCTCACCCCCCCCCCCCCCCCCCCCCCGTTTCTTCCTTCCTTCATTCTACTGTTTCTCTTTCCCTTTGCCCGCCATTAACATACACTCACACAAACTCAACAAACACAAACGAAATCATCTATTTTCTGTGAAACAAACTTCAAGATCTTCAAAAAGGTATATTAAATCGGCTTAACATTCATGCAATTCAATTTAATTATCTCTTTTTAATTGGAATCAATCGATTTAAGTTTCTGCTTAAATTAGGGTTTAATTAATTGGGGGTTTTGCCTGGGATTGATTCGGAATAGAACAAAATGAACTGATTTGGCCTTTAGAACACTTGAATCAACCGAATTCGTGCTTAATTAGAAAAATCATAAGTGTTTAAACATTCCGAATAGGATGATCTTTCCGAATAAGGCACTTATTCCGCATAGAATGAACATTCCGAATAGAAGTTTTTATTCCGCATAGAGTAATCTTTCCGAATAAGATTTTTTATTCCGCATAGAGTAATCTTTCCGAATAATAAATATTATTCCGCATAGACAGATCTTTTCGAATAGAAATTTTATTCCCCATAGACTGATCTTTCCGAATAAGAACTTTATTCCGCATAGAGAGTTATTCCGCATAGAGTAACCTTTCCGAATAAGAGTTTTTATTCCGCATAAAGTAATCTTTCCGAATAAGAAATATCATTCCACATAGACAGATCTTTCCGAATAGAAATTTTATTCCGCATAGGCTGATCTTTCCGAATAAGAACTTTATTCCGCATAGAGAGTTATTCCGAATAGGAGATTTATTCTGGATAGAAAACTATTCCGAATTGAATGTTTATTCCGAATAGAAGATGTTTGAGTGTTTTACAAGCTTAAGGGATTAGGTCATATGTTCTATGCTTAGGTTTAAAATCATAATGATATTCATATTTGTATGTTTCAACCTTTGTGTTTTATCTTAAGCAGAGACGATGACTAACCCAACAGTACAACAAATACAAGACGCCAGAGCCACCGCCATTGCCGCAGCCAAGACTCTAAAGTTTCTTCCAAACAACATCCGTTTGAAGGAGGTATCTCATTCTACCCATAATGGATTTAAGGTAGGTTCAGCCATACTTGATAACTCTCATCTCAAGCATGCGCTAAGGAAAAGTGCTTCAGTGCCCTATGACTACCTTTACGAGTTCTGGGCTACCAAGGAGAGGACGTCGAACAAAATCACATTTTCCTTGGACAACAAGCAGCAGACGCTTAATGTGTCAGACTTCAGGAAGATCTTTGGATTTCGGCCGTCACCCAAAAGCCTATCATTCTCAGCCAACCCGACTAAGGACCAGATCATGGAAATGTTCACTGCCATTGGATGTCTTGACATACGAACCGTGTCTGAGTTTACTACTGCCAAAGTTGGTCAACCATGGAAAGCTATTTTTGGGATTCTAAGCTGATGTCTCACACCCAAAACAACTGGATTTGATGTTGTTCGTCCACCGATCATCAAGCTGTTTTATGGGGTATACAGAGGTATGGGTATTGACTATGCATCATTGCTGTGGGAAGAGTTTACTTTTCAACTCTTCACAAACACGAAGGGTAAGGTTAAAAGTTACCAGTACCCAGGTTCATTAAGCTGATCATACATTACTTTATGGAGAATGATGCTTCCATTGACAAGCGTGCAGGTAGTCGTCACTACACGATGGATGATGATGATTTGGTAGACTTAAGGCAGGAGACTCATTCGAATATGGTTATTCCTGGTCCCATTCCCAGTCATCTCCTGACCGATGAGATTATTGCTTCTACTAACTACAAGAACTTGCTACAAGAAATTGAGAATCAACGAGCAAGTATTCAAGCAGGAGAAGATTCATCTACCATGGTTAAGAGCAAAGGTAAACGCAAGCAAACAGCTTTACCTGAACCCAAAGCCAAAAAGAAGAAGACTGAAGTTAAGAAGGGAAAGGGTACGGCTGATGAGTTAGTTCTCCACGATGAAGAAGATGTTGATGATCCTACTCTTAACAAGGCTGAGAGAAAAGCAATGAAGATAGCTATTGAAAAGAGTATGAAAGACACGGGAGGTAGTGGTTCGGGTGCACTGGTATATATTGAAGAAGAGTACGAGGAGCCAGAGGATGTTTTTGAGTTTGGATCACCTGAAAGGTATTCTACTTTGAAGGAGACATCAATCCCTGTTTCAGCAAGTGTTGAAAAGGAGTCCGGTGCTCCTACAATCATGGTGTCTACTCAACCTCCACCAATACAACCCTTACCAACCAGACCGGTTTCAACACCATTTCTTCCACCACCAATAACTCCCATCCTTAGTACCGTAGTAACAACCGAGCCTCTTCACTCAACCCAGAGCAACTCTGCAACGTCTTCAATGGCAGTATTGGTAATGGCCGAAATGTTGGATAAACATACGGATAATCACAAAAGAGAGATGGATGATCTTCGCCAATAGCTACATAGACGAGCTCAAAGTGAAGAAGCATCTAAGAAAGCCCAAGAAGAAATGCTTGCTAAGTTCGCTGCAGAGATGGAGTTAACACGAAAAGCTCATGCAGAAGAACTAGCTCAGGTTAAGCAGGCTGAAACTGATAAGCATGCTGCACGAATCACCAGACTTCAAGCGGTGAGGGATAAATACAAGGAGCAAAAAGAAGCACTTGAAGCTTCTGTTGAAGAGAGAGTGAAAGAATCCGTTGAATCCATTATGCCTAAACTACGTGATGAGTTAAAAACACTCGCGGCTGATAACTTGATGATCAAGTCATCCAATCCTTCAGAATCCGCCTACAAAATTGCTTATGAGTTAACGGATTTTGAATTAAAGAAGATCCTGAAAGCTCGTATGAGGGAACTTGGATCGTTTGATAAATCTAGGATTCAACGGGCTCTTTACAAATCCCTGAATGACGCTATCATGGAGGATGATAGGTTATTTAAAACGTTTGGAAGTATGGTACCATACCACATTCTGCCTGAGGAAGAAAGGGAAGAAAGTGAAGAAGAAGAGGGTACTGGTGAAGAAGAAGGTGGAGAAGAAGAAGAAGAAAAGGATGATGATGATGACGATGACGGTGATGATGATGAGGATGATGATGATGATGATGATGGTGATGATGGTGGTGATGGTAATGAGGAGAGTGCTAAGGGGAGCAACGAGGATAACGATGAGGATGATGATGGGGGTAAACAACCTGAAAAGGGGGATAAGGTTACCAGCTCAAAGAAACCTGCTAAGTCTGGAACCAAGTCTAAGAAAGATGCAGCAGCAAAGGAAAAATCTACTTCCACAGAATCAAGACGATCCAAGTGGCGTCATGATGTGAATGCTACTACGGCATCATCGATTCCCGGTACATCTATCGCTGTATCTATACATGTTACCACTAACCCTGTTAGTTCTGTTGTTGTTGCTCCTGTGATTGCAGAGTCGGTAACTGAACCTGAAGCTGCACAAAACTCGCCCGTTCATGACACCGCCGAGATGCCTGAATCAGAACAGTAGATGTTCACGTTTCCACTCCTCTACAACAAGAACCACAATCTACTGTTCCTGAATCAAGCACACGGGACTGGACAGACACGTTGGAGATTGACGAGACTGCACCGCCACAGGCTTGGATCACGGCAGCGGCGCAATATGATCCAATCACAGACGCTAACAGAGATGTCTTATATCTCCGTATCCGTAGTCCGATTGACTTATGTGCATTTCTGGCTCATGATTATAAGACTTCGGTTACTCTGTCTTTGGTGAAGAGAGCACTAAAGGATAAGAGAATTCGCGCCAAAACCCGGTTAACCCAAATGGAGTTCGAGTATTATGCTGATGAGATCCTGAAAGCTCTGAATACCGTTCAACGGCCAGGTCTTCATGAATCAGAAAGAGCTCCACCTCCACTTGATCCTTCTCAATATAATCAGATTGCTCTTGACTTCTTCGTCACCAATGATCTTGTTTATCTCCTCAAGGGTTCATCAAAGTACGCAACCTCCCTGACCTTGCTGAAAGATGCCAACTGGGGGACAATACCCTTTATCGAGGAAAAGGTAAACCGACTCTGGGTCCCAAAGGTAAATCGTAATTATGACATGTATGCTATCATAGGTGCATCTCATTGGGACGAACGAGTCCGAAGGGCGTACAGGGGTTGCTGCTTAGCCAATTCAGGAAGCAATGTTAGATCCGATATTCGCATCTCTAGCATTTTAGGGCTGAAAACTGAAGCCAAGAATGGCTATTACCATGTGACGGAGATTCGTCTGAAAAGGGAGGATGACAGAGAATACAAAATCCAGCAGGGAGATTTTTCTTTCATTCGCCTTGAGGATATCGAAGATATGTTGCTTATGATGACCCGGGATCAACTCACACATATTCCTCGTGAAGACATCATTACCTTGAATACAGCACTTCGTATGTTCACACGAAGCGTTGTTATCAAGAAACGAGTTGAAGATCTTCAGTTGGGAGTCGAAAGCTACCAAAGGAAGCTTAACCTAACCCGTCCAGTGAATCAAGTGTTACCTCAACATGTAGATAGATGTCCCTATACCGGCATTTCTGTCCCGAATTGCGGCATTTTCTACTTGAACAGTTGAGGATTAATGAAGTTTATGAGGGTGGGTGAGATTTATAAGTACAGTGATGGGACTCTCCTATATGTCAGAGGAAAGTTGGAGTATCTTAATTCGGGTGGGACTTTACCAGAGATGACTGAGGATTGGCATCAGGGTTATCGGCAGATGGCGAAGTATGTGATCAAGAAGATTGATCAAAAGCTACGTGAACGTAGATTGATGAGGAGCTTGGAAAGATTCGTTGGTGGTAGACCATATTTAGTGCACCACAAGCTACTGTAACGATCCATCTAATGGGTCGTACAATTCAGGTCCACTTTATATTGGTTTTCAATTGTGAATATGTAAATTTGTGAATATTATGCTATTGCGGCTTGATGTAGTGTTAAGGTATGATAATTTTTCAAGAATTTCTCAAGAGATTCAAAATCTTTCAAAATATATCATACTAAAGCACTACAACTATACCTTATTAATTTAAGGGGGAGCATTACCATGTTCTATGGCCAAACATCGATTTCATTTTTTACCCAAAGACCGGTTAATCCATTCAATATCCCAAATATTAATGGTCAAGATTTTGGATAAGGGGAGAAAATGGGATTAAGGAGACTCAAATGATACTCGGCTAAAAGATGAAAAAGACTTAACGATAATCCAACTTAATATGTGTAAAGCACGTGTTAAGGGGGAGCGTTTTTGATGAACAAAACGCCTAAGGTACAAAACTTTTGATTTCAATATCACAAGTACTTTAGGTGATTTTCAATGATTTTTCATGGTGGCTATACTTTCTTAAAACACGCTTAATTCACGACGAATGTGGTGAAAAAAGGGTGGTAGGAATAGGCTTAGTCCAATGATTCATCAGAGTCGATGGAATCTTCCCAAGGACAATTCCCTAGATAGAATTAGAAGTCCTAGGAAAGTTGGAGAAAGATTGTGAACGTAGCTGAATGCCGACCAAGTACTTAAGCTAGCACTGGAACAATCACAACAAGGTGCTAGTTATGACGTATTGGTAAGCATTGAAGGGGTTGAAGAATGAAAAAGAATTGTAAAGATAAAGGGTGTAAAGAAAGAAGCCCTCCTTACAACTTTTAGGCAAAAACCGGGTCAATACATATGCTATTGAGATCATTTTTGTTAATGATTCTCGATATTGAAGAAAGACGTCATGGACCCAGTGATGCAATGCACAACCCTTCCCAGCTAACTCAAATATCTCTCAAAAGGTATTTGTTTTAATCACATGGAGATCAACACGTTATCTATTGGTTTATTCACTCCGAATAGACTGGTATTGAAAAAGTGGCACTCCTCTCCAGCCATCGCTCACTAAATCAAAACGCACAATCGAGTCTAGAGCCAAGAGATCATCAAAAGTCTCATTAGGACACTTTCCATTTATTCCTTGCTTTCTCACACACTGTGAAAAGTAAGAGATTTTCATGAGTCCTATGCAGTATTCCTGTAATATTGCCAGAACATCCGAGTAATACGCAAGTATTACAAATGAAGATGGAAATCCTGCTTGAGCCAACATCAAACAAGCTCATGGTAGGTTACACGTGCGGTTCTTTTAGAACCAATCTTGTGAAAAACTGGAAAGAAACAGTGGTTTAATTCTTAATTGAACTTAAACTCATTCCAGGCCTCTACGCATTATCATATGATCTTGCCAGAACACTAAGAGTGACTCTTTATTGATCACAGTGACGAGTGGAAATCCTTCTAGTGTTAACATCAAACAGCACTTGGTAGGTGACGTGCAAGATTCTTTATGAATTGAGCTCGTGACAACTGGAAAGCAACGATGGTGAAAATCTTAATTGAAATTCACTTGTTCCAGGTTTCATGAATTGACGGCTTCAAATCACAAGGATAATTTATCCAAGTGATTCACTCTTTATGTTCGCAGTCAGCTTTGGACGGTCGAATAAAGAGAACGGGTTTACCCGCGAAATCCTGTCAGGAAGTTACTTAATTGAAACTATCCGTCACGGGTATGATATCTAATATCGTCCAATGGTCTTCACCGACCGGAGGTAAAATGCTACCGAATTAGAATGAAATGTACAAAGCCATTTTATTCGTGTCGTTGCTGTGTACCTGTTAAAGATGGTGGCATTGCTGTGTACCTGTTGAAGACGGTGGCGTTGCTGTGTACCAGTTGAAGACGGTGGCGTTGCGGTGTACCTGATGAAGTCGTTTCCACATGCTTATGTTTTTCTGCATCAAAGTTCAGCAAAATTAAAGAAAGTACAAAATGAAGTCTTCCGCTGTACCAAACTCTGAAGCTTTCGAGAATTCAACAAAAAGACATAAGTGTGTGGAACATGGAGTCACGAGGAGGCAAAATTCACAAGAAGGCAAAGATCGCACGTGAAAGGCCAAAAGAACAATGCTCTCAAGCCAAAGCCTAAAAGATCAATAAACATATTCACAACAAAAAGAAAAAGAAGAAAAGACTACGAGCTAAAGAACGAAGACTTAGTATAGTATGCTAGGTTTAGAACTTTGTAACGTGGAGTGACCTCCCTTAGGGGGAGATTGTTAGAAATACGTTTTTACGTATATTAGAAGTATCGGTCACTCCACAATATTATTAATGTTGTAATAGCTCGTAGTTAATAGTTACTTATTTAGTTAAGTAAGAACCGGCCCATGGGCTTGTCATGGGCCGGCCCAAGTCCATTAGTGGCTTGGAAGTATAAATACCCCTTTCCTCCTTGGAAAGGGGTTGGTTGTTGATTTTCACTTTTATCATTTGAATGAAATAAACACATAGTTTTCTCTCACTTTCTCTCTCTAGTTTCTCTCTCTAGAAAACATCAACCCACTTCATAGATTCATAGGTTATCAAGATTCTACAACAATTAAGTAGATGAAATGCATAGGGATCTTGTCTTACCAAATGGGATTGTTAGACCTGTTGATGGACGGACTTACACTGAGCCTGAAAAAGGAATGGCATTCATGAACAGGGGATGCCAATATGTCTTCCAAAGGGAAAATAAGATGGGACTGGCTTCAACTATTCAGCTTTTAGTGCTTCAGAGGGTACTCAAAATTAACTCTTAGTGTTCCAAAGTATTTGCCCAAGCTTTACAAGCTGAATTGGATACTAGAAATGACATTGCTGAAGCTGAAGAATGAATAAAGAATGATGATTATAAATATTTTCACAGCTGAATTTTCACTCTCATAATTTTGTTTTACTCATGTGTTGTACTTGTAATTTTTCTAAGTATTAATGAATTATGAAGTTGTTTGTTAGATCTGTTATGTGTAAGAAGAAGCTGTTATCTCACTTACTATAACTAATTTAGATCTAGTTGTATTTATGTTTAAATAGGGGGAGATTGTTGGGAATCTAAGTGTAGAAGTATGGTAATCTATGATTTATCAACAGGGTTGTTGTTTCTAAAGAGAGAAAGTAAAGAGAGAGATGAGAGAAAATGTAAATGTATTATTTGTGAAATGAAAACAACCAACACCCCTTTGCATGGTGGAAAGGGGTTTATATAAGAGCTCTTAACTATATTGTTGGAGTGACCGAGACTTTCTAAATACCAAAAACGTATTTCCAACAATCTCCCCCAAAGTGAGGTCACTACAAATTACAAAGTCCAAATCTAGAATGTTAGATCTTCGTTCTCGTGCTCGTAGTCCACTTTCTCTTTTACTTCTTTTTCTTTACTTCATTCTTGTGAAAATGTGTTAATTGCCATCGGGCTTTTGGCTTAGAGCATGTTCTTTTTGACCTTTCACGTGCAATCTTTGCCTTCTTGTGATGTTCGCCTCTTCGAGACTTCATGTCCCACATACATATCCTTTGTCGAATTCTTGAAAGTTTCAGAGTTGATATAGAGGAAGACTTTTAGGTCAGACTTTCTTGAATTTGCTGAAATGTTTGATGCAGAAGGAATAAGTATGTGAGGACGACTTCAGCTGGTACACCGCAACGCCACCGTCTTCAAATGCAGCAACATATTAAGACACGAATAAAATGGCTTTTACATTTAATTCTGATTCGATAGCATTTTACCTCCGGTCGGTGAAGACCGTTGGACGATAATAAATATCGTACTTGTGACAGGTAGCTTTAATTAAAGATCTGCTTGATAAGATTTCGCGGGTAAATCCGTTCCCTTTATTCGACCGTCCAAAGCTGACTGCGAACATAAAGAGTGAATCATTTGGATAAGAAATATCCTTATGATTGAAGCCGTCAATTTATGATCCTGGAACAAGTGAATTTCAATTAAGATACTCACCATCGTTGCTTTCCAGTTGTCACGAGCTTGATTTTGATATAATCTTGCTTATCACCTACCGCGGTGCTATTTGAGGTTGACAATGGAAGGATTTCCACTCTTCACTGTGAACACTAAAGAGTGTCACTCTGAGTGTTCTGACAAGATCACTTAGATTTTACATAGAGGCCGTGGAACAAGTTTAATCTCAATTAAGATTCAAACCATCATTTCTTTCTAGTTATCACAAGATTAGTTATTAAAGAACCACACGTGTCACCTACCATGAGCTTGTTTGATGTTGGCTCAAGCAGGATTTCCATCTTCATTGTAATACTTTCGTATCCCTTAGATGTTCTGGAAATATTGCAAGAATACTACGTAGGACTCATAAAATTCTTTCTTGTTTTAAAATTGTTTCCTAATGAGACTTTTAATGATCTCGTGGCTCTAGACTCAATAGTGCATTTTGTTTTGGTGATCGGAGGTTGGAGAGGATTACCACCTTTTCAATATCAATTTATTCGAAGTGAATAAACCAATAGTTAACGTGTTGAGCTCCGTGACATTAAAACAAATATCTTTTGAGAGATATTTGAGTTGGCTGGGAGCGGTTGTGCATTGCATCACTAGGTCCATGATACTTTCGTCTTCAAGATAAGTTGACCCGGTTTCTGCCTAAGTTGTAAGGAGGGCTTCTTTCTTTACACCCTTTATCTTTACATTTATTTTTCATTCTTCAACCCCTTCAATGCTTACCAATACATCATCACTAGCACCTTATTGTGATTGTTCTAGTGCTAGCATCAGTACTTGGTCGGCATTCAGCTTCGTTAACAATCCATTCCCCATCTTTCCTATGGACTTCTACTTTCTAACTATAGAATTGTCCTTGGGAAGATTCCTCTAGTTCTAGAAGAATCATTGGACTAGTACCTAACCCTACCACCCTTTTGTCACCACATTCTCTGTGAGTTAAGTGTGTTTTGGGTAAGTATTCGTCTTCATGAAAATATCCTTAAAATCACTGAGGTACTTGTGATATAAATATCAAGAGTTTTTGTACCTTCAGCGTTTTTGACAACAAAATGCTCCCCCTTAACATATGCGTAGCACATATCAAGTTGGATTTTCTATTCATTCCTTTTTCATTTTTAGCCACATATGTTTTACAAGTCTCCTTAATCCCATTTTCTCCCTTTATCCAACATGTTAACCATTAATCTTTTGTATATTAATGGATTAACCGGTATTTGGGTTTAAAATGAAATCGTATGCTGGCCATAGAACATATTAATGCTCCCCCTCAAATCAGTGAGGGTTAGTTGTAGTGCTTAAGTATGATATGTTTAAATGATTTGGAATCTCGTGAGAAATTTTTGAAAAATTTCATACTCTTACACTACACTATGCCACAAAATCCTATTATACATATATTATCATATTCACAATAAAATACATATGGAGTTGACTTGAGAGAAGACGATCCATATTAAATAGATCGTTCCGTTTGCTTGTGGTGAGCTCCATATGGTCTTCCACCTACGAATCGTTCCAAACTTCTTATCAACCGGCGCTTCCGTAACGTTTCCTCGATCTTCTTTATCGCGTACATAGCACTTTTCTTGCATTGGGCTGTCCACGTTTACGTTACTTCTTAAAGTCGTTGTCCGGCATTGAGAACAAGCAGATCATCACGAACGTGTTTGAGTGTGCCATCACTGAATTTGTGTAGTTTGGAAAATCTCATGAATTGCATGACTCCTGTTTTGTTCTGATAGATTATTCCTGCTTTCGGTTTCTTACTCCCCATGTATGGCAATTTTTTTATGTGATATTGACTGAGCGGAGTTATGTGGGGTCGTTGCAAGTTTAGCTTCTGTTGGAAACTCACCACACCAAGTTGGAAATCTTCAACTCGACTTTTGATGACGACCTTTCGAGTAAATTGACGGATGTTTGAACTCAATGCAATGACGATTTCAGGAAGTAAATGAGCGACCTTTTCTTGAGCCAATATCAGTAGAAGATCTTCAATGTCTTCAAGACTAAGGTACTGGAGGTTACTTTCATCGATTCTATATTCTTTTTTGTTAGAGCATTTGATCAGGATTAAATTTAAGTAATCATAACCGAATACCTTCATAGTGGTGGCTCCTTGTATGCTTTTAAACGACGATCGGAGATAATAAGAGAACCGGATATCTTACGATTGAAGTGGTTACAAGCTAATCTCTTCTTTGAATTCCAAGCTCTGCGAAGGGGTCCTAAAATTTAAGCAGCTTTCTTTGACATAAAGCACCAGGTACTTTGTCTTCAATCCAAGGTACATTCTCCAGGTTTATTGCCTTGACCATGGTGAGTGATGTATCATGTTTTTTGTGCTGGTTTCTAGATACTCGAGATCATGACAGACAAAATATTCCATTGGAATAGTTGTAGAACCGACAATGACTGTAGGTGTGAGAGGCTATAACACTGGAGTCTGAAATCCGGAAGTCATCGCTTTCATGGCCTTTGCAAGCTCATTGATATGATATTCAGCTTCATTGTTTCTGATCTTTATAGTGTCAAAGAAATACACATCTACGACTGTCATTGTGAGAAGATCTGGAGTCATAGTGGGTTTCCCGTGAGTATACATAAGGAAAGCCGAAAAGTCGATTGGATTGTTGAGGAATTGAGTAAGCTCAATATCTGTTGCCGTTGAGAAAGGATGTTGTGGTGTTGCATTGGTAATCCATTGCTGCTCATGTACAGTCTCGTCTATGACAATAGATTCAGCAAAAGTCGGTTCTAGTATATTTAGGTCTTCGACTTCCATGTCAGAGTAATGCTGATCTGTTGTAGGAGGTGGAGAGTGAGGTATAGTAGAATAATCTTCATGCATAGACATTGTAGGTTCGTCTTCATGCATAGAAACTGGGGGTTCTTCTGCATGCATAGACACTGGAGGTTCGTCTTCATGCATAGGTTCTACATGTTCTATATGATAAACAGTAGTAGTAACCAGTTTAGTGGATATACATGTGTCTTTAGTTTGAGATTCTCTAGAGATGAATGTACCATGGAGGTTTTTTTGATGATTTTCTCTATTGCCATCATCACTGGTTAGTGATATGCATGGTGAATCCTCCTTCCTATTGTTAGTGGTTTCATCATCTCTTTCGTCTTCTTCTTGTTCACTCTCTGTTGGTTCTGCATCCACATCCTTTGATTTGGTTCCAGTAACACTTTCTTCTTCTTCCTCATCACCTTTCTCGGATTCCTTATCATCTTCACCCTGCTTTAACTCTTCGCCATTTTTACTCGTATTCTCTCCCTTATCACCGTTTCCAATACTATTCCCATTACTATTATCATCATCATCATCCTCATCCCCATCATCCTTATTTTTATCCTCATTATCATCATTTTTACCATCATCTCCATCTTTATCCTCATTACCGTTACCCTCATTGTCTGCATTCTCGACATCGTCTTCATCTTCATTCTCAGACTCTTCATCATCTTCAAGTGTATCTTCAGTGATAGCCTTTTTGAGATAATGAATAAGTTTGCATTTTGTCTTCGCTGTCTCAGAGCCCATATTGATCAATCGGGTTTCCAACAATTACATTAATTGAAGATCAGATAAATCTGTGGTGAATAGAGTTGGTAGCTCTTGATCGACATTTGACTTCACTTCATGTTGAGTGATGTTAGTCATGTGTTCATCAATGGAATTGATAAAAGCAGCATTTTCTTTGTCACGTGCGTCCTTTTCTTTAAGAAACTTTTTATGCTGTCTCTTAAGTTTTGAGACGGTGTCGGATATCTCCTTGAGTTTAGACTCGTCACTTTGTTGTTCACTGAGCGCTTGTGTAGGATCAGTTATCCTTCCATTCAGCATTTCAATCTATTTTGCCTGATCCTCCAATTGTTTTTGGAGGTGCTGAATTATTGGATAATTGTCCGAAAGAAATGGATTGGAGGTGGATGGTACTTCTTGTACTTTAGTTGATGGAGGATGTGTAACCACAAGTGTTAGAGGTGTTGTGGATGATACAAGTTGTTCGAGGATTGGTGGCGGTGTTGGTATAGTCACTTGGACGGTGGTTGGTACTTGTTATGGGTTGTTAAAAACGTAACTATTCGTGTTTTTAGTGCTAATATCCCTTCGTTTATGGCATAATAAATAGCAAAAGTGTACTTTTAGTGCATATATCGTTTAAAATGTGTTATTTATTATTGTAGGTACGAATATGAAGGAAAGAACAAAAACGAAGCTAAAATGACAAAAACGATCACGAGGAATGGAAAGAGCACGGGAAATCGAGTTTGACGGTGCATTTGTGTTTTATTGGGCTGGCCCGACACCATTTAAATGGGTCGAAACGACCCATTAATACATCTTAAAGCCCAACAGCTTAAAAACAAGACGCAGCCCAACAGCATGAAAAAAGCCTAGCTAAAAAAGAAGCACAGCAAGTGAAGCCCAGGCCCAATGGGAGGAAATTGTGATCAACTTAGGTAGCTTAGGAACGCAGCCAACACATCAGAAGGGGGACACACTTATTACTCTTCCCTGCATTTAGGTGATAAAACAGATAGATAGGGTAGAATATGCAAGCTGTGATAACATTATTATTAAATCCCTGTATTTTCTTAGAAGTAGAGTAAGTTGCAGATTTTATTTTAGAAATAAAAATTCCATCTTACTCACTTTATTGTTTTTTCTTTCCCTGCGTATATTTTGAAACTGTAGTTATGGAGAATCGATTTATTCCCTGTCTTCATTTTAATTCGTAGGTAATGGATGCATCTTTTCTATTCCATTTTTATTTCTGTAGTTAGATTAGATATAAAGAGACGCAACAATAGATAAATATCTACATTCCATAATTATTCAATCCTCACTTTTACTCCCTGTGTCTATTTATTATTATTTTTAGGTAGGTAGAAAAAAAATACAATAGATCTTATCCTCAATATATTTTCCCTGCCTTTAATTTAGGAAAGTAAGACAACAGCAACATTTTTTTCTTCCCTGTATTAGTTTTGTTCTTAGATAGGATATGAGCATCTTTTGTTCCGTTCCATTTTCTTTCATTGAAGGATAGATAGATACGCAACAATTTTTTATCCATATCTGGCATCTTTACTATTCCCTGAGTTTTTGTTTTCCCTATTATTAGTTTAGGATAATAGTAGATAGAATAATTTATATCTAGTTTTTTTTTGTTAATTAGTTTATTATTTAAAAATCTATTTTTTTAAATAGATTTATTTAGTTATAAAATTTGAATTTCTTAAATAGTTTTTATAATAATTTTAAAATGTCGTTTAGCTTTATTGTCGTTAACCGTTTTATGTTTTATGTTATATCGGGGTATCCGGTTCATATCTTTTGGCGAGGAGCTTTACGGGTCTTTTAGCTAGATTAACTTTTAAAGTTTAAAGCTCGATTTGTTCTTATCTCGTTAGTTAGTCGATAAAATTGACAACTTTATCGGCTAATAGTTTGATAAAAACTTTGATAGTTATACGCTTTTGATTTAATTTAGTTATTAGATCGGGCGTTTAATTTTTCGTCTCCGGTTTATCATTTCGGGTTAAATTCTCTATCTCTTTTATTATTTTAATTCATTAGATTAAATATATCGTTATTATTTTGATTAGAATAGTTTTATTTATGCTTGTTTAGTTTAGCATCTTTATTGTCATTTGGATTATTATTAGATATTTGTAGCTTTATATTCGTAGTATAATTATCGCTTTTTATATCGTTTAATATGTTGTTATTAATATATGTAGTTTAAATATAAAAATAAAAACCCTTTTTATTCGAGCATCAAAATTGAGACATAAACGCGGATTTGCATTCACACTTCGCTGGAACAACGATAACCGTTCGGGTTTATACACAAAATGACTCAATCAAATGGCACCGCTGCCGGGGAATCTGTGTAGCGATGTTTGCGTTGTGTTTTTAGTTAGTGGCTTGAAAATACTTTTCTGTTGAAAGTTTACTTTCTTATTTGTATATATAGAATAAAAAATTTAAAAATCCATAAAAATAAATAAAATTTATAAAAACAAAAAAAAATATTTTCTTATTTTATCTTCTTTTCTTTATTAATATATATATCATTTAAAAAAACCAAAAAATATTTTGTTTTCCAATTTATATTTATTTAGCTATATATTTTATATGATATATAGTTTTATATAGTATATTATATTATACTATTTTCTTTTTGTTATTTTATTATTAAAAAAAATAAAAAATATAAAAATATTCTTCTTTATCTTCTATCGTGTTTAATTCTTCTCTTCTCACCCTCTTATCGTTTAATTCTTATCTTCTACTTCTCTTTATTTATATAATTCTTCTTCTAAACCCCTCTTAATTCTAATTCTTCATGGATTCGTATTGTATAGGGTGTGGGAGACCATCTTCTGGTAGTCAATCATGTCAATGGTGTTCATGCGAGCGCTGCGGAAGAGATCTCCCCAATTCACAATTTGGACATTGTCTATTTTGCAATTCGATCAATTCGTACTTCACCTCTAATGACACTATCTCACCCTCTTACATTTATGAGGATCCTTATCCACAAAATGCAGCGGTTTTTTTTCTCAATACCCATGTTATAACAATTGTGGGGGCCAGATCTGTGCTATAATTCCAGTTTTCATAATTTTTGTGACAATCCGTCAATTTATGGTTGATATTTTATTCTCAAGTATTATTTAAAAACATTATTTTAATGTTATATTATGAACTCACTTATTTTTCAGAAGAAATTTAGGTTTACATCTTGAAGTAGCATCGACTACGTCTAAACCGGAGGATTCTACGTTACGTGCTTACGTTTACATACACCGTTTTGGTGACAGTCCGACACTTCAGGAAATAAATTTATCCGTGAATATTATTTTTGGATTTTAAATTTGTGTTGGTTCATAACTCACTAATTTACGAAAAGATATTAGGACTTACGTGAATAATTTAACGTCCTTTACGACTAAACCGGAAACCTTAGGATTACATATTTACGTTTTTGAACTCCGTTTTTGATTAGACAATTTTTATTAGATTAGTTTTGTGCCGTTGATTCATAATTTATAAAAACATTTTTCATAAAACGACCTGAGGGCACGCAAATCGAGGAAACAAGAATCATGGAGTACCCGTAAATTAATAGGTATGGGACAAGTTTACACTTGCCCAACCCTATACAAGTGGCATCCAAGAGTACACAACACACTCTTGATGTGTCAAGTTTACTTAAGTAAACAAGGACACATGTCCTTGTTTCTTTCCAAACCACTAGCAACACAAAACTAGCCAAGACTAAACCATTATCTCATTTACAGCATGTAAATCACACACAAACTCTCTTGGCTCCCAATGAACGTCCACCATGCTCCTAAACACATCAAAAATTCAACCATGAATCATGTGTTTAACTTGCACAAGTTGAATACCCTTTGAAGTTATGGAGATTGGAGGTGATTCTAACATCCAAAGAGGAGATTTCTTGGTGTCCTAGGTCTGATTTCCCACAAGGAGATTATAAAGATTGGTGTACTTGAAGATGATATTGGTTTATCACAAGTTTTGCCATCAAAATCCAAGCCTTGTTCATCAAAAACTCATCTTTTCATCACTAATGGTGGTATAGAGATTGTTTCTTCCTATCCTCTTGTAATTTTTATTATGTAATCTTGTATTTTCTTTACTTATGTATATGTATATGATGATGAATGATGATTAAAAATATTATGTGGGGATTTGGTGTTGATAAGCATGGTTAAAAAGATGGAAAACCATATGTAAAAAGGTTAAAATCTTGCTTAATAAGTTAGCTGTATAAAAACAGTAAGTAGACAAATATTAAACTGATAAAATGGTAAAGTGGAATCAATATACAGTAAGTATTAGGTGTTATACACATGTGAGAGTTGGCCATGCAATGGAATCATCAAAATGAGTGAGATATGATCAAAACAAAATTAGTGTATCAATCTGAATAGTCTGTTTTGTGAGCACTGTTAGGGATACTTAGACTTGGATTGAGCAGTAGCTAAAACTAAGTTATTTGTAACACATAATATAAAGTTTATGTCATCCAAACATTAGCTTCTATCTCCTTGTAGAACTCAAGATATGGTAAAAATGGTGAAAATGAAACTAAAAATCAGATTTTGTGAAATTAAAGTTTAATAGTATTACAATAGCACTCAAATAAATATAGTATAAAATGCAAATTAAAACCCACTAACTTATATATTACATTTATATAAATATATACAATAATAAATAAAAGGTACATTTTATAAAAATGGTAGTTTGATAAGTTTTATAAGTTATAAAACTATAAACATGCTTTTTACGTCTTTTCGGCTAAAATCGATAAATTAACGTTTTTGTCAATTAAAACTTAGACGGTCGGACCCGTCTAATGTGAACTTTTTATAACTAATATACTGATATATGAGTACATATTACAAGTAAAAACCGATAAAACCCGAGCTTTATAACATACGGACATTAACGGGCCAAGTTAGCCTTATTGGACTATTAATCCAACTAATTTGGCTAAACACTTATTAACTTACTTATTGGGCTTAACCCACTTGGGCCTAACTTGTAAGTACAATGCTGATATTAAAAGTGTAAAATGGATCAATATAAGGTAATGGACTTATAATGGGCCTAATGGGCCTTGACAAGTAAAGAAGATGAACTAGTGAAACAAGTATAAAAGTTGTCAACACATAACACTAAAATGAGTAAATGAGAATGTACAATCCCACTTGATCATCATCATACTCATGATACCATCATAGATATACATAGCCATTGTTTTTATAAAGTCATTGGACAAGAGTCTAAGACCATTTGTCTAGCTTTCCGTGATTGAAGCACGTATCGTACATCCGAATTGCCGATAACCCGCCTTTCCCAATCCACGTGAGTTCATAGCCTCGCACTCTTTTAAATATTTTTATGAAATGTTTTATAAACCCGCGAGGGAGATAACATGTTAGTTTTGATAAAATAGGACACCATTTGTCCCGATTATTTGTTTATTGATTTAGACCCGAATGATTATATGACCTGATGAATGATTATTTGACCCGATGAATGATTATATGACCCGATAAATGAAATGAAATGGATTATTAAAGTTAGGTTATTTCACTATAAGTCCCATTAGCATGAATTGTGAACTACCGGGATTTGGTAGACGCTTATGCATATAATAGTACTATCTGGGGAGGATCACCCCAGTTCCCGCCTTGACGGTTGATCCCCGTCGTGCCACATTGATTGGTAAGCGAATTTATGTATGAGAAGATTTTCATAGCGTGATTTTTTGTGACGACACGCTAACTTAGATGGGCAAATTGAGTTTCAGATTAGCTACCCGTTGATTGTTGTAGTAAGGTAACAATGTCATGCGGCTTATAATAATCCAAATAACGAAATATTGCTATACGCACTGAATTACAATGAATTGCCTGACTAGCAATACGGGGTCTTATTATTGACTTTATGTTCGTGTTTTGGTTTTACATAACCATATTCATATAACGGTTTTTATTTAACTTTATACAACGTTATAAAACGTATTGTATGATGTTTTTACGACTTTGGTTCGTATAATGATTTTGAAGGCAAAAGCCTATATTATGATTTTTTATAACGATTTGTATAAAATGCCTTTGGCTATTTTATGGCCTATTACAAAGATTTTTACAAAATGATTTTCGGTAATAATTTTATACCGATGTTATATTGATGGATTTACTTAAACTCTATGAATTCACTCGGCGTTTTCGCTGACCTTTTCTTTTAACATGTTTTATCTTAGGTACTTGAAGGTAATTCTCGGAAAGACAATAAGAATTCATGTCCCGCACTTAAATAATAATTTACATTCAAATGCTTTATAAAACTTGTATGAAATACTATGACTTGGGACCTATGTAAATTTGATATTTATGAATGGAAATGCTTTATTATTAAACGACGCGATTTTTAAAGTGTTGTGTATGATGTGAGTAATGTGCTATCCCGTAACACCAACGAGTCTTCCGCTGTATTGAATTGTGTATATTTGGGGGTGTTACAGTTTGGTATCAGAGCTCTCGTTATAGAGAACGAAAGATTTTTAAAACCAAGGTTTTGAATAAAACATTTCAAAATCTTTTAACTATAAACATTTTTCTCAAAATGACTAAAAATCTTTTGACTATAACGGTGCCGAAGAACTCCCGAGTTACCGACAAGGCCAGACTGAGAAGTGTTATTTTAATATATATATATATATATATATATAAATTGGATTATATATATATATATATATATATATATATATATATATATATATATATATATATATATATATATATATATATATATATATATATATATATATATATATATATATATATATATATATGTTGTAATTTGATTACATGATTGTTTGATGATTATTTTAATATGTATACGAGATATTTATACGACGTAGATTGTCACATGGAACCCTAACTCCCCTAGCGAATCAATCGAATCTATTCCTGATACAGTGATTTTGTATGGGTTCAGATTAAATCTCGGTATCCTCTCGAATTGATTACAACTCAAAGTGGAATAGTTGTTCTTGGTACAAAAACGGTTGTGATTTTCTATGCTACTAAAAAAGATCAAATGCATGAAATAGAGAAAATAAGCCAAAAATAACTAATAAAAAAACTTCTGAATGAAGGAAAAAAAAAGTTCTGAATGAAGGAAAAAAGTTCTGAATGAAGGAAAAAGTTCTGAATGAAGGAAAAGTTCTGAATGAAGGAAAAGTTCTGAATGAAGGAAAAAGTTCTGAATGAAGGAAAAAGTTCTGAATGAAGTAAAAGTTCCGAATGAAGGAAAAGTTCCGAATGAAGGAAAAAGTTCCGAATGAAGGAAAAAGTTCCGAATGAAGGAAAAAGTTCCGAATGAAGGAAAAAGTTCCGAATGAAGGAAAAAGTTCTGAATGAAGGAAAAAGTTCCGAATGAAGGAAAAAGTTCCGAATGAAGGAAAAAGTTCTGAATGAAGGAAAAAGTTCCGAATGAAGGAAAAAGTTCTGAATGAAGGAAAAAGTTCCGAATGAAGGAAAAAGTTCCGAATGAAGGAAAAGTTCATCCGGAACCTGGGAACATAAAAACAGTCGTTTACCCGAAGAACAAGGAAACCAATTTTGAGCCAAAAATCACCAAGTTTTTCACCAAAAACTTAAATAAACTAATCACAAAGCATATACTAACCATAAACTACAAATCCCATCAACAAAAACACAAAACCCAACAACTTTTGAAGATCAAATCAATCAAATAAAAACTTGAAAACTTGAAATAAAAGATGATGATGAACAAGATGAAATGGAAAGATTAAACAAGAACTTGTATTGATGATTAATGTTGTAACAACCACAAAACAAGAATTAAAATTACAAGATTAAAAATCAAAGATCAAGATCACCAAACACCCTAGTGGTGTTGGTGATGATACGAACTAAAAGGGAGAAAAAAGGAGAGGAGAGGAAAAACTAAAAACTAACTGGCACTATATGTGTGAGGGGATTCCTTTTATAGGCTTGTCTTTTGGTTGGTGAGTGGGCTTTCTCCCGTTCTTCTTGTCTTCTCGTCTTTTCAGAAAAGTTGACGTTTTCGATTCTGATTTGGGATTTGTTGTCGATTAAATTCAACTCGTCTTTTAATTTCTTCGTTTTATAGACTTGAGTTTCTTCGACTTATATAAATCTTCCATCTTTGGTCCTTTTCTTCGGTAAATCTTCGAATAGGCCCAGTGACTTCAAATCTTTTGCATCTCTTGGACAATAGACTTCATTTTGAGTATTTTTCTTCTATAAAACCCCGTGCAATACCATGTTTTCTCCATTATCCATCCGGTTGGCTCTGAAAACACAATAAACACAAAAACCACGCATAATTCCAAACAAATGATATTAAATACGTGTTTTGGTCTCGTTTTAGCCAGAATTAAGTGGTAAAAGGATGGGTGTTTACACACCTATCAAATCCCCTACACTTAACCATTGCCATGCCCTCATGCAATGCTTAGTGATAAAGCAATTTTACACTTTTCTCATAATTAATCAACCTTGGCCTTATTTAAATACTACTAAACAAAAATTAAAATACTAATAGAAATTAAAACTTTAAAGTAAACAAAAGGATGGAAATAACTTGCAAAGAAATCAATGACTTACATTAGGGCTTTGGTGCTGCGAAGATTTATCACCCTCAAGTTTCACGTTCCCCAAACTAAGCTTAAAAACGAGATCATTGTTATTATAAGTTAGCAAATCAAACACTTACACACATGGCTTAATTAAATGCTTAAACTCTCTTATTCCTAGGTGTATCTCTTATATTTTATTTTTGTCTCAGAATGATCATGAAGATGGATTTTTGGACTTATTTAGATAGTTATTTAGGCTGAAAGCAAAGTGGGACGATTTGATCAATAGTTAGCTAAAGGACAAAATCTCTTAAAACTGCTTCTCGGGATATCAAAAAGTTCATATCTTGGCATAACTCGGTTCACGATTTGAGACCTTTCTCGTGCCGATATTTGGCATGTACTTCATACTTCATATATTAAGAGACGTGCTTGAGATAATGGTCTTCTCATCGTTCATAGAGTTTCTTCACTTGGAGACTATTGAGAGGTAATCCAACTTTGTTGACCACGACTTCATGATTATTTCTTCAATCTCTATTTGGGATTTTGAGATACAACGATCCGCCTCCTTTTCGGACTTGGATCTATTTATCCTCATACCTTGTAAGGGTCTTTTCGGATAGACTTCTCCATGATCTTTATGGGAGTTGATTGCTTTTCGTCGTGAGTCTTGATCCTTCATATTGACTTTGGGAATAATGCTTTTCACATCACTTTGGATCTTTAGCAATAAAATGGAATCCTCATGCCTTGTTAGGGCCTTTTCGGACTCGCCAATCTTCGCGCCCCGCTTCATAAGTTATGCCTTGGCTATGAACTCTTATCATTACCGAGCAACTTTTAAACGATCTTGGGCTAGAAGCTAAGTAACTTTTCAAATCGTACGACCTTACTTATTGCAGATAAATTATTAGCAAGTGATGGGAGAATAGGCAAATAATTACACCAAGTGAGCTTGTGCAAGAATATCGACTTATAATTGACTCTATCATTTCTCGTCCTCCATAATTTAAAATCTCAAGTAATGAGACTCGTGGATACTTAGCCTAATAAACCAATTAAGGTCTACATGGTTAAGGATACTAGCTAGAATAAACTTAGATAAGTCTATTCGGGTTGAGTCAAAATAAACGCAACGGGCCTAATATGTCAAAGACTTCTAAACTAGCTACACCACTTTATTAATATTTTTTATTTTATTACGGGATATATACATATGAAAGCAAAGATAAAAATTTAAAAATTACGACTAAGTGGCCAAAGTTATAAAAAATTTGAAAAATGTTGAAAAATAGGATTTTCTGGTTAAATGAAGGCATTTTCATGGAAAAGTCCACTTAAAACTTCGATAGAAGTCCCCCCTACACTTAAGATAAACATTGTCCTCAATGTGTAAGCATGTGGAAAAAGTCTCCCCTACACTTATGACATTGTGCACGTTGGTTAACTCAAGTTAAGGATGGGACGACTAAAGTGATCAATTTCAAATGTGAGTATGAAGAAAATTGAATCACGATAGTTGAGAGATAGAACCGGATTTCGGATAACACGGGAGCACGGTTCTTCAAAGTTTCCAAGAGTGCACTAATCCCTGTAATCACATCACCACACAAATACAAACACTCTATAGAGGCTCCCCTACACTTAGGGGGTTAAAACATAAAAGGATAGATACTCGGGCTGCCTCCCGAGGAGCGCTTGTTTTTGATAACCGAGTCACGAGCCTGACTCGACCCAAAATTAGTTCATGGGGAACGTGGTGAGGTATGGAATCACCTCCTGAGAGGTGTCCTCACCAAAGTACAACTTCACTCGTTGGCCATTCATCTTAAAATTTGGTCCATCAGGTTGAGCGAGCTCGAGAGTACCATATGGAAAAATTTGGGCAATGGTGAATGGGTCGGACCAACGAGATTTGAGCTTTCCCGAGAAGATTTTCAACCGAGAGTTAAAAAGTAAGACTTTGTCTCCAACATGAAACTCTCGGTTTTTGATCTTGGAGTCGTGAATGAGCTTAGTTCTTTCCTTATAGATCAAAGAATTTTCATAAGCCTCATTACGGAGTTCATTGAGCTCATTGAGTTGGATCTTGCGTAGGTCACCGGCTTTGTTTATATCAAAATTAGCCCACTTCAAGTCCCAATAAGCCTTGTGCTCCAACTCAATGGGGAGGTGGCACGCTTTCCCGTACACAAGACGATAAGGCGTACAGCCGATCGGGGTCTTGTAAGCAGTACGGAAAGCCCACAGAGCATCATTAAGTTTATCAGCCCATGAGGCACGATGCTCTCCCACAGTTCTTTCAAGAATTCGCTTCAGTCCTCGGTTGGATATTTCAGCCTGGCCATTAGTTTGTGGGTGGTAGGCTGTGGAAAGACGATGGTTTACACCGTACTTAGCCATGACTCTAGCAAATTGGTCATTGCAGAAATGAGTCCCATGATCACTAATAATGACACGAGGCACACCGAATCTGGCGAATAGAGCTTTCAAAAAGTTACAAACCACCCTTGCGTCATTAGTGGGTAAATCTTTGGCTTCAACCCACTTTGAAACGTAGTCAACGGCTACAAGGATGTATTTGTTTCCTTTAGAAGAAGGGAATGGCCCCATAAAGTCGATACCCCAAACATCAAAGATTTCACACTCTTGAATGAAATTCTGAGGTATCTCGTCTTTATGTGTGATCGTGCCTTGTTTTTGGCAAACATCACATCGTTTAACCATATCGTGAGCGTCACGATATATGGAGGGCCAATAAAATCTCGAATCAAACAATTTTTTGGCGGTGTAGTTGGGACCAAAGTGACCACCGGTGGGTCCTTTGTGGCAAGCATTAAGGATTTCTGAAGCTGCCGGTCCGTCAACAGATCGGCGGATAATCAGGTCGACACATTGTTTGAATAGGTAAGGGTCGTCCCAAAAATAAGTCTTGATGTCGGTGAAGAACTTTTTCTTTTGTTGGGATGTCAACCCTTCCTTGAGAATTCCACCCGCCAAGTAGTTTGCAAAGTCCGCAAACCACGGGGTTTCATTAGAATTCGAATTTATAGACATTAAGGTCTCCAAGGGAAAGGAATCATTGATTTCTTTGGTCGGATGATCCCCTTGGTAAGGATCCTCAAGTCTGCTGAGATGGTCCGCGACTAGGTTTTCAGCTCCTTTTTTATCGCGAATTTCGATTTTAAATTCCTAGAGCAGCAAAACCCAGCGAAGAAGTCTTGGTTTGGAATCTTGCTTTGTCAACAAGTACTTCAACGCGGAATGATCGGTATACACAATTGTGGTGGAAAGGACAAGATAGGGGCGAAATTTTTCAAAGGCATAGACAACAGCTAAAAGCTCTTTTTCGGTTGTCGTATAATGCAATTGTGCCCATGTCATTGTCTTGCTAGCGTAATGGATTGGTTGGAAGTGTTTGTTCACTCTTTGTCCCAGAACCGCTCCAATAGCAAAATCACTAGCATCGCACATCAACTCAAAAGGCAGCTCCCAATTAGGGGTAACCAAGACGGGTGCCTTAGTTAGCTTATCCTTAAGTGAATTGAAGGCTTCAAGACACTCTTTGGAAAAGATAAAAGGAGTATCTTTTTCCAAGAGGTGGGTCATCGGGCGAGCGATTTAAGAAAAATCTTTGATGAATCGACGGTAGAAGCCCGCATGACCCAGAAAACTTCTCACACCCTTCACGGTTGAAGGTGGAGGCAACTTTGCGATAACATCGACTTTAGCATGGTCTACTTCAAGACCGGCTTTGGAAATCTTGTGTCCCAGTACGATGCCTTCTTTTACCATAAAATGGCATTTTTCCCAATTCAGAACTAGGCGAGTGTCTTCGTACCTCTTTAGCATACGTTCCAAATTGGCAAGGAAAGAAGAGAAGGAATCCCCGAAGACCGAGAAATCATCCATGAAGACTTCCATGGTTTGTTCAACCATGTCATGGAAGATAGCTAACATGTACCTTTGGAAAGTCCCGGGCGCATTACATAAGCCAAAAGGCATTCTTTTGTAAGCAAATGTGCCATAGGGACAAGTGAATGTCGTCTTCTCTTGATCTTGGGGATCAATGGGTATTTGGAAATAACCCGAGAAACCATCAAGAAAGCAGTAATATTCATTACCGGTTAAACGTTCAAGCATTTGGTCCATAAAAGGTAGAGGGAAATGATCCTTTCTCGTGGCATCATTGAGTTTGCGGTAGTCTATACAAACTCTCCACCCAGTAACGAGACGAGTGGGAATCAACTCGTTGTGTTCATTGGGAATAACGGTTATTCCGCCCTTCTTGGGCACACAATGGATTGGACTAACCCATGGTGAATCCAAAATAGGGTAAATCATACCCGCATCAAGAAGTTTGATAACCTCTGTTTTGATGACTTCATGTATTTTTGGATTCACCCTTCGTTGGCTTTGAATTGTGAGCTTAAAGTCGTCCTCCATGAGATTTTTGTGTGTGCAGAAGTGAGGATCAATTCCACGAATATCAGAAATCTTCCAAGCAATAGCTGTTTTATGCTTTTTCAACACGGCGACAAGTCGAGTTTTCTCTTGATCCTTCAAATCCTTAGCAATGATGACTGGCGACTTCTTCTCTTCTTCAAGGAATACATACTCGAGATGGGCGGCAACTCCTTAAGTTCTAAATCCAGAGGATTTTCGACGGGAGGCGTATTCGAAGTCAGAGTATCGATAGCAATGACCGTGGGAGATGGAGGGGAAGGATTGTCTTCGGTGAGAAGATTGTCAAAGAAATTCATGTCTTCATCCCCATCGATAGGAGAATCATTAGTAGCTAAATTCACATCTCCCATGGTGTCTTCAAGATTGTTCCAAAACAAATCACTATCTCCAAATAGAGACAATGATGAATCAATAGAGGACACGGTCTCAACATTGGGAAGAGAGGTAGGAATACTTTTGCAAGCATCATTAAAGTGTTATTCACAAGCCTCATCAAGAACGTCAATACAATTAACGCTCTCATATGAATAAGGTTGTTTAGATAACTTTCCCATGTTGAAGACTACTTTATCGTCACACACTCTCATGCTAAGCTCACCGGCTTCAACATCGATGAGAGTGCGACCGGTCCTCAAGAATGGATGACCAACAATTAGTGGCACACGAGGGTCCATCTCGTAGTCGACGACAACAAAATCAGCAGGAAAGGTGAATTTGTCGACTCCTACAATGACGTCTTCGGCTATCCTCACTGGATAAGCAACCGTACGGTTAGCTAATTCCAAAGTCATTTTAGTGGGGACAAGCTCTGGGAGAGATAATTGCTTCCACACGCTTAGAGGTATGAGATTAATACTGGCACCTAGATCGGCTAGGGCCATGCAATTCTCTACTCCCGGGAAATTGCAAGGAATTAAGAAACGACCCGGATCACCAAGCTTGGTTGGCAATTTCCTTAAGAGCACTGCAGAGCAATTCTCATTAAGTTGGGTGTTGGGAATATCAAGGAGCTTTTCCTTATCGCTCAGAAGATCTTTAAACATTTTCTCATATTTAGGCATGTGAGCGAGAGCCTTAGCGAAGGAGATATTGAAATTCAGTTGTTTGAACATTTTTAGGAAGTTCGAAACCTGAATATCGTCCTTGCTTTTCAGCTTCTCTTTCCTCAACCTAGATGGATAAGGTATATTGGAAGAAGAGGAAGGCTTTGGGAGAATAGGATCACTCACATCCTTGGGTGGAGGAGGGGTAGAAGGAAGAGGTGGAGAAATTGGGGAAGGAGAAGGATGAGGAATAGGAGCAGGTGACTCGTTCTCCTTAGTCACAACCACCGGTGGAGGTATAGGAAGCTCGGGTTCCTTGGTACCTTTGCCACTTCGAGTGGTGATTGTTTTCATCTCCCCTCTTGGATTTGCAACGGTGTTACTCGGAAGAGTACCCGAAGAAGAGGGTTGATTACCTTGGAAGAAACTAGCCATCATGTTCCTCAAGTCATTTGTTTGGCTATCCAACGTATTTCTCATGTCGGCTCTCAAATCGTTTCCTTGCTTGACCAAGTCTGCTTTCAAGTTTCGCACTTCCTGTTGGAGATTTTCCACGATCACATCATTGGTCCTCATGTAGGTTGCAACTTCTTGGTGTAATGCAGTGGGTTGGTTTGGAGGAGCATTGTATGCGAGTGGTTGATAAGCAGGTTGTTGGTAAACTTGGTTGTTACGTTGAGGTGGTTGTTGCTGCTTGTGAGGAGGGATGTATGGTGTACGAGGTTGTTGTTGTTGTTGAGGAGGGCGGTTGAGGTTTTGTTGTTGGTTTGGGTTGTTTGGAGGAAAACCGGGTGGGGAAAGATAATTGTTAGAGTGGTAGCTTAGCAAGTTACGGTCATCTTGAGGTCTAGCTTGATAAGCGGGTTGAGGATAGGTGCCATAAGCTGCATTGACATTCTCAGCAGGGTAGTCTTGGGTGGCAGTACAAGTAGTGTAAGAGTGAGGACCACCGCATATCTCACAAGGTTGGCTAACAGCATTGACTTGAGCGTTTTTAGTGTTGTTGCTGTTGTTGTTGCTGACGGTGTGGGTGACAAGCGATTCAAGAAGCGTAGTGATTTTGTCTAGTCGCTTGTCGCTGTCACTAGTGCTAGCACTAGCGACATTGGTCCGAACACTTTTGGTTTGCACACGAGATTTATTCTCAATGATGTCCCAAGCCGCATTGGAAGTCTTAGCCAAAAGATTACCCCCCGAGGCACTGTTTAGTGAATCTTGGTCACTCATGCTTAAACCATTGTAAAAAGTATTGATTTGATGCACTTTGGTAAAACCATGTTGTGGGCATTTTCTTAAAAGATCTTTAAAGCGATCCCAAGATTCACTGAACGACTCATCGTACTTTTGTTCAAAATTTATGATTTCATCCCGCAAAGCGGTAGTACGAGAGGGTGGAAAAAAGTAATTTATAAACTTGGTTTCCAAATCCGTCCACGAGATAATACTCTGTGGCGGTTCCTTAGCAAGCCAATGCCGGGCTTGTCCCTCTAAAGAAAAGGGAAAAAGTTGTAACCTGATAACCTCTTGTGGAACACCATTGAATTTGACCATGTTGGTGAGTTGCAAGAATCTCTTGATGTGGTCGTGTGGATCATCAATGGTACGTCCCAAGAATGGTTGAGCGGAGACCATCTGGATAAAGCCTGATTTTAGCTCGAAATTGTTGGCGGCAATTGGTGGTATAACAATTGGGTCAGTGTTGCCATCTACATGAGCTTGCAGCAGTTCAATCATCGGGCGATTATCCGGAAGGGGCTCATTGTTGTTGTTATTGTTCATGTTGTTGAAAGGTGGGTTGTTGTTGTTATTATTGTTTGGAGGTGGTACACCGGCCATGTCTAAGTGATCGAGAGGCTCGGGCTCTTGATAAGACGTGGATCGAGTGCGCATACACCTGCAAAAGAACTAACAAGGCAAAAACAATACAAAAATATTTTTTTGGTTTTTAATTTTTTTGTATTTTTGAAAATTTTATATTCTTTAGGATTTTTTGAAAATTTTTATGAAAAAGTAACGTTCACGGGGAACGGATCCCAAAATCCAAGTTCTCACAAAAAACTTTTGATCTTAACGAGAAGAGCCGGCAGCGGCGCCATTTGATACAGTGATTTTGTATGGGTTCAGATTAAATCTCGGTATCCTCTCGAATTGATTACAGCTCAAAGTGGAATAGTTGTTCTTGGTACAAAAAGGGTTGTGATTTTCTATGCTACTAAAAAAGATCAAATGCATGAAATTGAGAAAATAAGCCAAAAATAACTAATAAAAAAAAGTTCTGAATGAAGGAAAAAAAAAGTTCTGAATGAAGGAAAAAAGTTCTGAATGAAGGAAAAAGTTCTGAATGAAGGAAAAGTTCATAATGAAGGAAAAGTTCTGAATGAAGGAAAAAGTTCTGAATGAAGGAAAAAGTTCTGAATGAAAGAAAAGTTCCGAATGAAGGAAAAGTTCCGAATGAAGGAAAAAGTTCCGAATGAAGGAAAAAGTTCCGAATGAAGGAAAAAGTTCCGAATGAAGGAAAAAGTTCCGAATGAAGGAAAAAGTTCCGAATGAAGGAAAAAGTTCCGAATGAAGGAAAAAGTTCCGAATGAAGGAAAAAGTTCCGAATGAAGGAAAAAGTTCCGAATGAAGGAAAAAGTTCCGAATGAAGGAAAAGTTCATCCGGAACCTGGGAACATAAAAACAGTCGTTTACCCGAAGAACAAGGAAACCAATTTTGATCCAAAAATCACCAAGTTTTTCACCAAAAACTTAAATAAACTAATCACAAAGCATCTACTAACCATAAACTACAAATCCCATCAACAAAAACACAAAACCCAACAACTTTTGAAGATCAAATCAATCAAATAAAAACTTGAAAACTTGAAATAAAAGATGATGATGAACAAGATGAAATGGAAAGATTAAACAAGAACTTGTATTGATGATTAATGTTGTAACAATCACAAAACAAGAATTAAAATTACAAGATTAAAAATCAAAGATCAAGATCACCAAACACCCTAGTGGTGTTGGTGATGATACGAACTAAAAGGGAGAAAAAAGGGGAGGAGAGGAAAAACTAAAAACTAACTGGCACTATGTGTGTGAGGGGATTCCTTTTATAGGCTTGTCTTTTGGTTGGTGAGTGGGCTTTCTCCCGTTCTTCTTGTCTTCTCGTCTTTTCAGAAAAGTTGACGTTTTCGATTCTGATTCGGGATTTGTTGTCGATTAAATTCAACTCGTCTTTTAATTTCTTCGTTTTATAGACTTGAGTTTCTTCGACTTATATAAATCTTCCATCTTTGGTCCTTTTCTTCGATAAATCTTCGAATAGGCCCAGTGACTTCAAATCTTTTGCATCTCTTGGACAATAGACTTCATTTTGAGTATTTTTTCTTCTATAAAACCCCGTGCAATCCCATGTTTTCTCCATTATCCATCCGGTTGGCTCTGAAAACACAATAAACACAAAAACCACGCATAATTCCAAACAAATGATATTAAATACGTGTTTTGGTCTCGTTTTAGCTAGAATTAAGTGGTAAAAGGATGGGTGTTTACACACCTATCAATTCCCGTAGGATTTTAGCTATTCTAGATCTAAACCAAGTTGTGGATATTTATGATCCGAACAAAATGGTTGATATTCTTAGAAATGTTAATAGTAGTTGATTAAGATCTTGAAGAAGAATTGGCGAGATTAAATCTGATATCGATGACATGATAATCTTTCCTTATAGAGTAGAGTTTGACAAAATGTTACCACCTGGAAAGGTGTCATCTGATTCGTTGTCACCCAATTCTTAAAGTGAAATCGAAAGGGTGAATGTTGCACTTGAGGCTGTCATTGGAACCATTTCCCAAAAGCCTCATGCCACTAGTACCTTTTCGAGAAGTCTGATTGAATGTGTGAGTCATTTCATACTAGTGACTCATTTGATAACTATTGTTGTAAGAGTTATAGGATTGGAAATTAATTGTTGTTCATATAGAACTTTTATTACCCTTTTAAGGTTTATGAATAAGGTTGAAAGTATTGGAGAATGAGGTAGGATATCGAATTGAGTATAAGTTGATTGAAATTTGAATGAAGTAAAATTTAACCCATATGGAATATGATATTGATAACAGGAAGTCGTTAAGTTCTGTGATTGAATTATAAGGTTTTAAATGATTGTTGGTTTGTGTTAAGGGTTGTTCCTAGGCCATTATCCAATAACGAGAATACCCAGTGTCCAATAAATAAATGAAGAAATCTTCTTCTGAATTGGGACCGATGGATCTTTCGGGACATGTGGAACACCTAATGACTCTTGTAGATTAGTATTCATTGTGGTATCTTTTAAAAATCCCTAACTTAATTGATACATCAGTTGGTAGGATGAGTTCTTGGAATTGTATGACATAGTGACACGTAATGTGTTACGATATATTTTTGACTTGTTTGTGATTAATGAAAAGACTACATTTGATTGCTAAATTTTACATGTATCGATGTTATCTATCTTTTATTGCTTCATCCTAATGTTCGCATTAGTGATGCAATCATTGAAAAAGTACTCATCTCGATTTAAGTTACGTTGTGGATTATTCTCTTTTGAGTGCCATCGAGGTCATGAACCTCTGATTAATTGGCTAAGCTCATTTCCTATTATATTGTAGTTAGTTCTTGGTGAACAACTTTTCATCACCCTTTTGCAGATCACTCATTGTTTTTATAAGATAAAATAGTATCCCTTG
The DNA here is from genome assembly GCA_025667525.1 of Glebionis coronaria. NCBI lineage: Eukaryota > Viridiplantae > Streptophyta > Magnoliopsida > Asterales > Asteraceae > Glebionis > Glebionis coronaria. Next base: position 550,137 of record JANFOE010001449.1, on the reverse strand, counting down.
AGAAAAATTGAATTTTCATCACTATAAGGATTATTCAAAGTAAGATTTATAAGTGATTGTTATCGAAATGAAGTTGTTTATAAAACACCTTGGAAAACTTTATTGTTTTCATAACAAAGAAAATCTTTGTAAATATATTTTTGATTCTTATTTAAGAATTAAGTATGAAAGTGTTTTTATTATAAACATGATGATAAAATTTTGACGAACTGAGTATTGCATCGTTAATCTTGAAATTGTATATAGTTGCGCGCCTACATAAAATTTGGAAGGGACCATGCAAGGCTGATTAGTAGTCACCATGAAATTATTAATAAACACTAAATTTTCTTTGAAGATTGGGAAAGATTGAATTTTTATGAGATCTGCAAGAAGTGCAAAATAGGGACATATTGTTAGGAACACCTACATATGTGCCCGTACTATTTATTCTTATGAATCAAATATAATCATCTGTGGAAATTGTCTTAATTGACAATTGATATCCCCTCTTTGTCCAATTCTCCCGTGGTGAGATTCTTTGGAAAAGTATTTGATTACCGAGTGTTGATACCCAACTGGATGTATCGACGTTCCTATCATTTCTTTTGATTAGATTCCATTAGAATGACCTGGGTAACGATCCGAGGAGCTTTCGAATGCGTACTCAAATTATGAAAACATGGGATATATTCATATTCATTAAATGTTTTCGTCTGTATCTGATTTGAAATTCTCTCGCGTAGATTATGCGTTGACATTAATCTTTTGATTTTAGTTATATCTCCCAATATCCTTGAATTTGTGAAGGATTACGAGTTATTATTAGTCTTTTGAGAAATTCACATCTTATCAACGGTGACAAAACTGGAAAGTTGATAATGCCAGTAGAGTGGATTGATTGATTATGACATGACGACATTGTCTTAATTGATGGGAACTCTAGTAGAATTCCCCTAAAAGGTAAGATGTTGATTATCAAAAGTGATCTAAATAATTCTTGATGGATGACCATATCCTGCATTTAGACTTGAAATTATACCGTGAATGGTTGTGAATTAGTCATAGATATTATAATCTAGAAAGAACCTAATATGAATTTATTAAAAGATTTTTTTGTTATCTGAATCTTTAGGAGGTATTTGATGGTGAATTACCTAGACTTTCGCCATTAAGGCAAGTTGAAATTGGTATTGATTATATTCCTGGTGCTGCACCCGTGGCGTGTGCACTATACGTCAGCACCATCTAAATTAAAAGAACTACCGTACAACTAAGAGAGTTGTCGGAGAAAGCTTTTATTCTACCAAGCTCGTCATCATGAAGAGCTATGGAGTTATTATTCCTTATATTCGTTGATTACCGTGAACTAAATAAATTGACGATCAAAATTCATATCCATTACTCAAGATGGAAGATTTGTTCGATCATTTACAAGGTTCTAGCGTATGTTCTAAAATTTGATCCACGGCATGGTTATCATCAACTTCGCGTCCACAAAGAAGATTATCTATTCCAATCACTACATCCAGAACTTGTAATGAACATTATGAGTTTCACGCGATGTCGTTTGAATTGACTAATACACATGTAGTATCCATAACTTTGGTGAATCACGTGTGTAGGCTGTAATTTGATAAATTCATGCTGGTGATCATTAAGGACCATTTGTTTTTTTTATAAAAATAAGAATGAGTTAACAAGTATTTGTAGAATGCCCTGAGTCGGCCGAGTAGTGAAAACCTGTACCTTGAATATTTAACATGTGAATAAAGGCTTAATCCTTTACAGTATTTGACCGTGTGATTAATAAATAATGGAATCTATATTGACTTTTCAAAGATTAGAGCCATTTAAGACTTTGGGTTTTACCAAAAAGAAAGTACAAATATGTTTTGACAAATATTTTATCAAAAGAATTTTTAAGGAATCATTCCCTTAAACCCATAACATTTAACTAAACTCCTGTTTATAGGTAAATGTTTGTGTATACCTCAAGACAACCTAAGAGGGATTGAGGTAACTATTTAAACCAAGACTTGAGATTTGAAAGGACAATTTTTGTTTTTCAACTAAGAAAATTTTGACCAAAGTATAAACAAAGATTTTTCGAACATTTACGGATCTTATTAATTATTTTCGATAAATCAACTAAAATCGTGTTAATTAAATTCAAATTTATTTTAAACATTTTTCTATAATTGGACGAACTAAGGAATTTAAAATTTTTACTTTTACATTTCATAAAAATTAAATATTTATTATTTAATTACTTGTAATAATCATCGACGCTTTAGACGTCGGGTTGATCAAAACTGATAAAAATGATAGTTGAGACGAAACTAAAACATAGAAAATATGAAAAAAGAAATTTTGAATGAATACGGTCATGATAATTATTTCATCAGAGAAGGTGAATGTAGATACTGAAACATTATGTAGAAATGATAAAGAATCAATTAGGATGTGTTCCTTAATAATGATTGTGCAAAATAAATTGCCGAGCAATTTAAAATATAGTTGATGCTTGTAAAAAGGATACTATAAATAATAAGAGGGGTTCAGGGCTAATGTGAACCATCAGAATTGAGAAGCCGATGGTGTTAAATGTTTTAAAGGCCACTTGTGGTTGCCTAAATACCGAGATTCTGAGATTTGGTCATACTAGAATCTCATAAGTATACGTATTATATTCATGCTATTCCTGATTAAATGTATCTTATCTAAAGAAGTTGTACTGATGGCAAATTATGAAGGCAGACATCGCCTCATACATTAGTAAACGTCTAACTATTGCAAAGGTCATCATCTGAATTTGATTCGATTTGGGTCATCGTCGACAGACTGACCAAATCTACTAAATCATTCTTGTTAATGATAGATTCTTGATGAAGAAATTGACTCTTTGTATTTAAAGGAGTTGTGTAAACATAGTGTGCCTGTATCGATCATCTCTATTAAGATCCTCGCTTCACATCGAATTTCCAGAGATTTGCTTAGAAGTCATTGGGAGCGAACCTTGATGAGAGTACTGTTTACCATCCTAATCGAAGGGACGAGGTAAAGTAACGATACAAAACACTAGAAGTGCTGTTTTATGTTCGAATGATTGACCTTTGGTAATAAACCGTATAATCGCTTTCCTTTGGAGATATTATCATTGATAATTATCGTATTAGGATCGAGATCAAATCTTGTTAGGATCTATATATGAGAGCATCTGTAACTAGGAGTTGGGATAAAGATACCCGACATACACCCATTGTGAGTTGGACATGTATTTTAGGTTTAAGGTTTCCTATGATGCCAAACCTAACCTTACAAAATACCCGACCTGCAAGACCTGAAATGATTGTTGAAATTAGAATCTGATTATTGACTGCCGGTAGTGGGCATGGGGTTATGTGAATATGAAGTGTAGATGTTGAAGTGCAGGATGGGTAGCGAAGTTATGCCAAAAATTTCACCATGGAAAAATGAATTGATGATCTAAAAGATCATGGGAAATAAGTCCCCGTAGTATGGGACCATAGAGATGATGTAAAAGTTGGTATGAAAAGCATATAAGCTGGATCTACCCTAGGACTTTAAGGGCTGCGTAAATTATGATTCGTATATCTAACTTGATAAAATGTCTATCAAGTGAAAATCTGACTATTCCTTAATGAAGTTTAGATCGGCGAAAAGTTGCATTCATCAAAAACCCGTGAACATCATGGATAGAGAAAGTAAGTCAACATTAAACCTGATCTTCTTCCCGTAGTTATGTTTGTTGAAACTCGCGTATTGTAATGAATTACATTTGTGAGGAAAGACCGAATGTGGAGGAAATACCCACTGGCTTTAACTCTATAAGAAGCGAGTAGTAAGATAAATTGATCTTTGAGGACAAAGATCGTGTTTAGGGGTAAATGTTGTGACAATTCGTCAATTTATGGTTGATATTTTATTCTCAAGTATTATTTAAAAACATTATTTTAATGTTATATTATGAACTCACTTATTTTTGGGAAGAAATTTGGGTTTACATCTTGAAGTAGCATCGACTACGTCTAAACCGGAGGATTCTACGTTACGTGCTTACGTTTACATACACCCTTTTGGTGACAGTCCGACACTTTAGGAAATAAATTTATCCGTGAATATTATTTTGGGATTTTAAATTTGTGTTGGTTCATAACTCACTAATTTATGAAAAGAGATTAGGACTTACGTGAATAATTTAACGTCCTTTACGACTAAACCGAAAACCTTAGGATTACGTATTTACGTTTTTAAACTCCGTTTTTGATGAGACAATTTTTATTAGATTCGTTTTGTGCCGTTGATTCATAATTTATAATAACGTTTTTAGTAAAACGACCCGAGGGCACGCAAATCGAGGAAACTAGAATCAAGGAGTACCCGTAAATAAATTGGCATGGGACAAGTTTACACTTGCCCAGCCCTATACAAGTGGCATCCAAGAGTACAGAACACACTCTTGATGTGTCAAGTTTACTTATGTAAACAAGGACACTTGTCCTTGTTTCTTTCCAAACCACTAGCAACACAAAACTAGCCAAGACTAAACCATTATCTAATTTACAGCATGCAAACCACACACAAACTCTCTTGGCTCCCAATGAACGTCCACCATGCTCCTAAAACACCCCATTTGATCAAAAATTCAACCATGAGTCATGTGTTTAACTTGCACAAGTTGAATATCCTTTGAAGTTATAGAGATTGGAGGTGATTCTAACATCCAAAGAGGAGATTTCTTGGTGTCCTAGGTCTGATTTCCCACAAGGAGATTATAAAGATTGGTGTACTTGAAGATGATATTGGTTTATCACAAGTTTTGCCATCAAAATCCAAACCTTGTTCATCAAAAACTCATCTTTTCATCACTAATGGTGGTATAGAGATTGTTTCTTCCTATCCTCTTGTTATTTTGATTATGTAATCTTGTATTTTCTTTACTTATGTATATTTATATGATGATGAATGATGATTAAAAATATTATGTGGGGATTTGGTGTTGATAAACATGGTTAAAAAGATGGAAAACCATATGTAAAAAGGTTAAAATCTTGCTTAATAAGTTAGCTGTATAAAAACAGTAAGTAACCAAATATTAAACTGATAAAATGTTAAAGTGAAATCAATATACAGTAAGTATTAGGTGTTATACACATGTGAGAGTTGGCCATGCAATGGAATCATCAAAATGAGTGAGATATGATCAAAAGAAAATTAGTGTATCAATCTGAACAGTCTGTTTTGTGAGGACTATTAGGGATACTTAGACTTGGATTGAGTAGTAGCTAAAACTAAGTTATTTGTAACACATAATATGAAGTTTATGTCATACAAACATTAGCTTCTATCTCCTTGTAGAACTCAAGATATGGTAAAAATGGTGAAAATGAAACTAAAAATCAGATTTTGTGAAATTAAAGTTTAATAGTATTATAATAGCACTCAAATAAATATAGTATAAAATGCAAATTAAAACCCACTAAATTATATATTACATTTATATAAATATGTACAATAATAAATAAAAGGTACATTTTATAAAAATGGTAGTCTGATAAGTTTTATAAGTTATAAAACTATAAACATGCTTTTTACGTCTTTTCGGCTAAAACCGATAAATTAACGTTTTTGTCAATTAAAACTTAGACGGTTGGACCCGTCTAATGTAAACTTTTTATAACTCATATACTGATATATGAGTACATATTACAAGTAAAAACCGATAAAACCCGATCTTTATAACATACGGACATTAACGGGCCAAGTTAGCCTTATTGGACTATTAATCCAACTAATTTGGCTAAACACTTATAAACTTACTTATTGGGCTTAACCCACTTGGGCCTAACTTGTAAGTACAATACTGATATTAAAAGTGTAAAATGGATCAATATAAGGTAATGGACTTATAATGGGCCTAATGGGCCTTGACAAGTAAAGAAGATGAACTAGTGAAACAAGTATAAAAGTTGTCAACACATAACACTAAAATGAGTAAATGAGAATGTAAAATCCCACTTGATCATCATCATACTCATGATACCATCATAGATATACATAGACATTGTTTTTATAAAGTCATTGGACAAGAGTCTAAGACCGAGTATTATTTGTCTAGGTTTCCGTGATTGAAGCACGTACCGTACATCCGAATTGCCGATAACCTGCCTTTCCCAATCCACGTGACTTCATAGCCTCGCACTCTTTTAAATATTTTTATGAAATGTTTTATCAACCCGTGATGGAGATAACATGTTAGTTTTGATAAAATAGGACATCATTTGTCCCGATTATTTGTTTATTGATTTGGACCCGAATGATTATATGACCCGATGAATGATTATATGACCCGATGAATGATTATATGACCCGATAAATGAAATGAAATGGATTATTAAAGTTAGGTTATTTCACTAAAAGTCCCATTAGCATGAATTGTGAACTACCGGGATTTGATAGATGCTTATGCATATAATAGTACTATTTGGGGACGATAACCCCAGTTCGCGCCTTGACGGTTGATCCCCGTCGTGCCACATTGATTGGTAAGCGAATTTATGTATGAGAAGATTTTCATAGCATGATTTTTATGACGACACGCTAACTTAGATGGGCAAATTGAGTTTCGGGTTAGCTACCCGTTGATTGTTGTAGTAAGGTAACAATGTCATGCGGCTTATAATAATCCAAATAACGAAATACTGCTATACGCACTGAATTACTATGAATTGCCTGACTAGAAATACAGGGTCTTATTATTGATATTATGTTCGTGTTTTGGTTTTACATAACCATATTCATATAACGGTTTTTATTTAACTTTATACAACGTTATAAAACGTATTGTATGATGTTTTTACGACTTTGGTTCGTATAATGATTTTGAAGGCAAAAGCCTATATTATGATTTTTTATAAGGATTTGTATAAAATGACTTTGGCTATTTTATGGCCTATTACAAAGATTTTTACAAAATGATTTTCGGTAATAATTTTATACCGATGTTATATTGATGGATTTACTTAAACTCTATGAATTCACTCGAGGTTTTCGCTGACCTTTTCTTTTAACATGTTTTATCTCAAGTACTTGAAGGTAATTCTCGGGAAGACAACAAGAATTCATGGCCCGCACTTAAATAATAATTTCCATTCAGATGCTTTGTAAAACTTGTATGAAATACTATTACTTGGGACCTATGTAAATTTGATATTTATTAATGGAAATGCTTTATTATTAAATGACGCGATTTTTAAAGTGTTGTCTATGATGTGAGTAATGTGCTATCCCGTAACACCAACGAGTCTTCCGCTGTATTGAATTGTGTATATTTGGGGGTGTTACAGTTTTGAGCCCCCGCATTACACCCTCGATCATCAACCTTCTTTTGCAATGAGTGAAGAAAAACGAGCCACTATTTTGAATGAACTCCCAAAAGTTCAAGACGAATTAGACCGGATAAAAGATAAATTTCAAGAGGAAAGGCGACAAGAGCAAGTATCTAATCTTAGTGTTTATACCTCTACACCTCTTGTGAGTCCTTATTGTTATGATGATAATGAGGATAATATTTACGATCTCAATCCATCATGTGAGACTACCACTCATATTCTCGATTCTTTCACTACGGAGACCGATGCCTCTCTCATCATGAGGGATGAGGGTCTTATCACTATCCCTTGTGATGAGATTATTATTAAAATCCAAAGTGAGCCTACGGTTGCTTTAGTTAGTGATAGTGAGTGTGAATCTCTTTCTAGTGATGATTCATTACCTCCCACCGACATCTTGGGAGATGATTCTTTAGCTTTCTCTAATCCTCTTTTTGATCTCGATGATGATTTTACTTCTAGTGATGACGAGTCACTATCCGATGAAGACGTTCTGAAGGAAAATTTCAAGATTTATTCGAACCATTTATTTGATTTTGATGACGCCTACATCTCTAGTGAGGTGAATCCTCTCTCTGAGGAGGGGATTGAGGACATTCATAGCTCCGACTCTCTTGCTATTGATGAGCATTCTTTGTTAGCCATGCCACCTCCCATCGTAGAGGAGGTGGAGAGATTTGACCCTACCTTCCGTTTGATTCGGTCTGGAGAGGTGACACGGGTGGTAGATATTTCTTCTGATATTTCTTATATTATGTTGCCACCCCGTCCTACCACGTGTACGCTCAAGCGGGTGATGTATCTCTTTTACTCACCTCATTTCATATCGGGAAATGAGGATGAGTGTTTTAATCTTGGAGGAGACGTTGATGTTGCTATTACTTGTGATGTTTTACCGGTTACCACATCGACTCTTGCTTTGAGTTTCTATCAAGTGTCCTTGGGTGACACTTTGATATTTTTTTCTCCCACCCTCCCGCCCTTGGCGAAGACGAGTATTCTTAAGGATCGCCTTTATACCTATTTCTCGTATGTTATAAGAATCCTTCTACTTTTCTTCACTTATACTGTGGATTCTTCTTCTTTATTCTCATCCGGTAATGAGGATACGATTTTTGACCCTGGCATATCTGTTTTGAGCCAGTGGTGATTCTCTTGCTCCCAGATGGACTATTTAATTCGGGGTCGAGTCAGGCTCATGACTCGGTTAACAAAAACAAGCGCTTCTCGGGAGGCAACCCGAGGATCTATCCTTCTTTTATATTTTTCTAACATAAGTGTAGGGACGTGTTTTTGTCCATTTGTGCTTGGTGGTTTTTATTTTTGTGTGCAGGGTTCCCTTTGATCGAGAAGACTTTCAGAGGGTTGATGTTGCTGTTTTCCATCATCTTCTTCATTCAGTCTCCGATCGATCTTCATGTCTATATCAGGGGAGTACTTAGTTCTCATTAATATTTATACATATCTGATTTTGTTCTCCTTCTTATACTTGGAATTCTAGCATTAGTCTTTTGTGTTCTTAAGTGTAGGGGTAGCACCTTATCACTTTTGAACATTGAGGCCAATGTTCGGTTCTAAGTGTAGGGGGTTTTATATCATATTGATCATATCCATGCCTACTTGTTTTCCCTCTTGCATCCTATTTTGATCAAATGTGTTTTTTTATTTCATTAAAAATAATAAAATGTTTTTAACCGTACGTGATTGACTTGTCCCGTAGGCTAGAACAAAGGGGATCCTGACTCTGCCTGAGTGTTGATCTGGCTGCTCCCTTAGCTTTTAAACTAAGCTTTTAGGAACTGTGCAAATGAAAATGCTAAGCGTGGAGTAGTTGGTTCTCTTTAGAGCTTATATGAATAACCTGTGGCTTTTCCTCCTAGGTCATAACTAGACTAAATAAGTGTGGTTTTTATAAGCCTTTGAACGTTATTGTTTTGTTATGCAAAAATAAATTCTTATGCAATTTTGATATAGAGTCCTAGTTCAACTTTTTATTTAAATTTGAGTGAAAGCATACTTTCTTAAAAATTAAAATAGTGTTGCGTGAATAAATATGTTGAAAAAATATCGAATCGAAAAAAATAGAAAAAAAGAAAAAAAACAAGAAAAAGAAAAAGAAAAAAATTAAAAAAAAAGAAAAAGAAAAAAAAGTGTTAAATAGCTTTAGAAGAGTGGAGTGAATGAATAAGTGTTTTTTTGTTTCTTTAATTATAATTGTGAGAAACTTGCTCTTTCTCAAATTTAAATCCGAAGTTGAACTAGAATTCGTCAATTTTTTATAAGAGTTTAGACGGTATTAGAGAGTGTAAAAGTCAAAGGTCCCGTGAGCTCCGATACTATTCTCGAGGGTGTAAAAACCGAGCCTCCTATGGTTTGCTAAAGGACAAGCTGAGAAGAAAGTCGCTACATGGAGTGATCTCTCCTTTGAATCTTCATTCTCTAATTACCGTAGTTGTTTTTCATCTAAGTGTCTTTTATTAGCTTAGCGGTGATTTCAAGCTCTTTGATTTCAAAATCCCGCCAATCCTGGTACTATTCTCCGTAGGGTGTCAAAAGCCCGGGCACTTAACCGATTAGGTTGGGGCGTTCCGAGAAGAAAGCCGCTACATCGGAAAGGCCATTATTAAATCTTAAATCTCGTAATACTCGGTAAGTCTAATATTCCACTTATATGATTAGCAACCATAATAAATGTCGATTTGAACGATCAAAACTTTGAAAATGAACAACTTGTCTAGTCTTTTATAATTATAGGAGTGAAAAGTTATATTTACATAGGTTATTAGTATAAGTAGTGTTAGCATTTTGACAAAACGTTTGCACAAGGAATCTTAGCTTAGTTGGGAGTAATAAAAAGAGGATGACGATCTTTATTCCATGGCGACACCCAGTTTGCGTGTTCCCCGTTCTATGATCCTTATACCTTGAATAAAAAGTCGAGCATGGCGAGTCACTAGGAATTTTTTATTTTATTTTATTAACAAGTCGATTTCAAATAAAGTGGTTTTAAATTGGTTTTAGACTTAACATTTGTTATAATAGTTGCTTGGGGGCAAGCAACGTTTAAGTGTAGGGGTGTGTTAAACACGTAACTATTCGTACTGTTAGTGCTAATATCCCTTCGTTTATGGCATAATAAATAGCAAAAGTGTGCTTTTAGTGCATATATCGTTTAAAATGTGTTATTTATTATTGTAGGTAGGGATATGAAGGAAAAAAAAAACGAAGCTAAAATGAACGAGCACGAGGAATGGAAAAAGCACGGGAAATCGAGTTTGATGGTGCATTCCTGTTTTATTGGGCTGACCCGACACCATTTAAATGGGTCGAACCGACCCATCAATAAATATTAAAGCCCAACAGCTCGACAGCTTAAAAACAAGACGCAACCCAACAACATGAAAAAGGCCCAGCAGAAAAAGAAGCGCAACAAGTGAAGACCAGGCCCAATGGGAGGAAATTGTGATCAGCTTGGGTAGCTTAAAAAGAACGCAACCAACACATCAGAAGGGGGGCACACTTATTACTCTTCCCTGCGTTTAGGTGATAAAATAGATAGATAGGGTAGAATATGCAAGTTGTGATAACATTATTATTAATATCCCTGTATTTTCTTAGAAGTAGAGTAAGTTGCAGATTTCCTTTTAGAAATAAACATTCCGTTTTACTCATTTTATTGTTTTTTTTCCTGTGTATATTTTTAAACTGTAGTTATGCAGAATCGATTTGTTCCCTGTCTTCATTTTAATTCGTAGGTAATGGATGCATCTTTTCTATTCCATTTTTATTTTTGCAGTTAGATTACATATAAAGAGACGCATCAATAGATAAATATCTACATTCCATAATTATTCAATCCTCACTTTTACTCCATACGTCTATTTATTACTCCCTCCGTCCCGCTTTAATTGTCCTCATTTGACTTTTTGAAGTCTTATTTTTTCAAATTTGATCTTAAATTATTTTTTTTGTGTTGCATAATACTTGATGTAAAATATATGAATGAACTGATTTTTAATTGTATTTTCATTTATATTATTTTCATCATGTTTTATGTAACACAAATAAAATTATTAATGATCAAAGTTGAAGAAGTAAGACTTCAAAAAGTCAAATGAGGACAATGATAGTGGGACAGAGGTAGTATTATTTTTAGGTAGGTAGAAAAAAATACAATAGATCCTATCCTCAATATATTTTCTATGTGTTTAATTTAGGAAAGTAGGACAACGGCAGCATTTTTTTTCATTCCCTGTATTAGTTTTGTTTTTAGATAGGATATGAGCATCTTTTGTTATGTTCCATTTTCTTTCTTTGAAGGATAGATAGATACGCAACAATTTTTTATCCATATCTCGCATCTTTATTATTCCCTGAGTTTTTGTTTTCCCCGTTATTAGTTTAGGATAGTAGTAGATAGAATAATTTATATCTAGTTTTTTTTGTTAATTAGTTTATTATTTAAAAATCATTTTTTTAAATAGATTTATTTAGTTATAAAATTTGAATTTCTTAAAAAGTTTTCATAATAATTTTAAAATGTCGTTTAGCTTTATTGTCGTTAACCGTTTTATGTTTTATGTTATATCGGGGTATCCGGTTCATATCTTTTGGCGAGGAGCTTTATGGGTCTTTTAGCTAGATTAAGTTTTAAAGTTTAAAGCTTGATGTGTTCTTATCTCATTAGTTAGTCGATAAAATTGACAACTTTATTGGCTAATTAGTTTGATAAAAACTTTGAAAGTTATAAGCTTTCGATTTAATTAAGTTATTAGATCGGGCGTTTAATTTTTCGTCTCCGGTTCATCATTTCGGGTTAAATTCTCTATCTCTTTTATTATTTTAATTCATTAGCTTAAATATATCGTTATTATTGCATGTTTAGCTTTTATATCTTGATTAGAATAGTTTTATTTATGCTTGTTTAGTTTAGCATCTTTATTGTCATAGAGATTATTATTAGATATTTGTAGCTTTATATTCGTAGTATAATTATCGCTTTTTATATCGTTTAATATGTTTTTATTAATATTAGTAGTTTTAATATAAAAATCAAAACCCTTTTTATTCGAGCATCAAACTTGAGACATAAATGCGGATTTCCATTCACACTTCGCTGGAACTACGATAACCTTTTGGTTTTACACTCAAAACGACTCAATCATGGGTTGATCGATGGCGGTGTAGGAACAGTCATTTGGTCGATGGTTGGTACTGATTGTTCAACGAGTTCAGGTGTGGGAGTTGGTGTGATGACATTGGTGATTACCAGGGGGATAAATGGTGGAATGGTACTTGTTCTAAATGAGGTGATAGGAACATCCACCATATTCTCATTCATCGAGGGATCAGTATTCGTGACTTCAATGCCTTCCCCTTCAAGATTAACATATTTCATTTCATCATCAGAACCAGAAGTAGACTTACTTTGGATTTGACTTGCTGGAATGAGAGTCGTATGAGCATCTTCTGAAATCAAAGTACAAGTTGCTTCCGGTAATGATGTGTTGATATTAATATCATGGTACAGTGCTTCTATTTCTTTGTTGTCACTCCCACCATCCTCCTCACTATGCTCAAGACTTTCAAAGTTGAATGTACCAACTTCTTCATCATTAGGGTCTTCATAAAGGTAAGTGTCATCATCAGGTTCGCCAATTTCATCTAAGTCATCAGCTGGTGTTGAGCCTGAACCCTTGGATTTCGCTAAAGCCTCCTCTCTACTCTGCCTAAGGGTGAGATGCAACTGTTTGTCGTGAGAGATAGTTTCTTGAACTGGTTCATCTTCATCAACATGTTTTTCTTTACATTGTTTTTCTTTGGCTTCTTTGCCTTTTTTCTAGGCTCTTGCTCTTCCTCTTTGTCATCAGTTCTGATCATCTCATATTCTTCTTCGTCATCTTCATCATCGAGTTTCTCTTTCCCTTTGCTTTTAACTTTGGATGAAGAAGTCTTTTGGCGCTTGGCTATCCGTTTCTTCTGTTTACCGGTTTCCTAATAATAGGGATCGACATTTTCTCTTTTCATTTGTGATTCAATGTCACTGAGCATCCTTTTGTATGGTTCACTCTCCTTAATCCCTTCATTGATCAGTACATCGGGCACTAGAGTTGGACGCAGTGAGTACTTAGTAGAATGATTATCAACAGTCATATAGTCCATCACATTGTCTCTATCTTGGGTATGGTAGAAAAAATTCCCACGAGTATCAATGACTGGGTCACTCTTCATGAAATGATTGATTATGAGCTTTGTGAACCGTGGACATGGAAGATGTGAAGACTTCTTCTTGGTGCATGTGAATTAATAGCAAAATTCTTCCCAAAGTAATAGTGCGTAATCCACTTTTGCTCCAGTGTAACGTCCCCAAAATACATGAGCCTGAGGGGGTCTCATTACATCTGATCCACGAGCCTTTGAAGTGAGGCACTTGACGATGATAGTGACAACTTCTTTCCACGGTTGCCCGATGTGTGAAGTATTAAACTAAGATAAATTAAGAATTTCACCCTCATACTTCAGAGCTCTAATTACTCAAAGCATTTCATCTGTCTCTGGGTTAGGCACATACTTTTCTCCTTTTGCTAACCTAGGAAACTTGAATAATTACCGAAAGTCACTCAAATCAAGCATCATTTTCTTGTTGTTGAGCATAAAGGTGATATTCTTCTTTGATCGTTGTATGCCCTGTGAGATTGACGCAGTTGCCCAAAACTCGTGCATATAGACTTCAGGAACTGATGCGGTAGCTCGTAAGGCATCCTTTATCGGTGACATGTCCAGGATATCCATTGCGACTTTGAAGGATGCAAGAGATGGATCAAAGTCGTCTTTCAGACTAGAATTGTTCTCTGCAGGTGGCAACCGGGCACTGAGTGGAACAAGTACAAGATCAAGTTGTAGTTGTTGTTCTTTTGTGATCGACATTTTCCTGTTAAAATAACCAACACTGCAAATGATAAATAAAGATTTATATATCATACATTATGAAGTTATTTTGCATGGAGAAGCGATTCAAGTCACATAACTTTGCATGATGACGTTATCTAAGAATAAATCCTAACTCATTTTATATTTGTGATATCAAATGTTGTCGGATTAATCTTGGAAACACATACATTAAGTAATTTTTAAGAAGAAACAACACTTAGAACTTTTTGTTTGAAGCAACTTTTAATCTAGCAATGTTCATTTTAGTTCCACAAGTCACAATGTGTTTAAGTCTATGTATCGCAGGGTTGTCAAATATTTCCATCGCAATATCAAAGTTTCCATCGCAATCCTATCAGCCATCGGAATATTAGTAATGTCATCGGAATGTCATCTCAATGAAGTCATCGCAATAACTCATCACAATGAAGTCATCGGAATAACTCATCGCAATGAAGTCATCGGAATAACTCATCGCAATGAAGTCATCGCAATAACTCATCGCAATGAAGTCATCGCAATAACTCATCGCTATGAAGTCATCGAAATAACTCATTGCAATGAAGTAATCGGAATAACTCATCGCAATGAAGTCATCGCCATAACTCATCGCAATGAAGTCATCGGAATAACTCATCGCAATGAAGTCATCGCAATATAGTCATCGCAATATATGAGCAGGAAATTCATCGCATTATGGGACGTAATTACGATGCAACTTTTGATCATTTGATTACGGGACTTCAGCGATGTTTGAAGCAAAACGATTCAAGACAAATGTTTATACATGCTAAACAATCAATACCCCTCTATGAATTTCACGTTTTAAGCATAAATCATACCACGACCCTAATCTAATAATCGACACCTATGATGCGTTTGAAATGATAAGCACAGGATAATCATATAAGCAACAAATATGTGATTAATACCTAGGATGAGATGGTAGCAGATTAGTACAATAAACAAAGTTGGAAGACCTTTTATCAATGGCAACAAATGTTTAGTTGTGTGTGTGTTTGAGACGAATGGAGAAAACAGGGGGGGGGGGGGGGGGGGGTTATTGACTTTGGTCAATTCTCAAACCATTTTGCAAAAAATTGCATTTTAGTCCCCCTAGTTTGACAAGTATTTAAAAAACTTGTAAAAACAAGTTAACAACACCTCTTTCCCCAAATTCTCTTAATTTGTTAACACGAACACACCACTAACGTTTCTATAGTTATGACATAAGGCATGTGAGAAATAACCTAAGGTCAATTCAATTTCCTCGTAAGGCACACATAGCACATCAAGATGACGATTATCAATTTGTATTTTCTTAAAATACGGTTTGATGACCAATTAAATTCCAAAATGATTTGATATTTTCCCCCCTTAAATACTGACCCATTTCCTATTTAAAGAGTTGTAGTCATTGTTTAAAGAGACAAATATCCATGAAGACGTTTTCCGTTTAGTGAGTGTATGAAATGATTCTGGTGGCAATAAGATTTCTCTTATTTTAACAAAATATGTGCACTGAAGCGTACACTAATTTGTTTTAGACCAAGTTATAAAGTAAACTTGATCCCTTACAAGGTTTTAAAGTAAACCTTGCCCGAGAAAATTAATCCCGTTGTGAGCCAACATTTTCAATAGAAATACGCGACTTTAATGCGAAAAACAAGTTATAGTCAGAAATAACTACAAGCATTATGAGCATGTTTTAAAATATATACAACTTTTATACGGACTCTATTTATGGCACCGTGTCAATATTAATCGACATTTCTAAGGCCGTAAATATTACCGTACTAAAAGACATGCTCGATTTAAAATGAAAAATATTTTTGGATTTTCTTGATTTTATATTTTTATGGTTTTTGTAAGTTTTATATTTTTGTATTTTTCTTTTTGTGTTTTATATATATACGATAATATACACGATCAAGATAAAAAGGATACTCTAGAATAGTTTACCACCACTATTCTACAGATTCTTCTGTCAATTCCTTAAGAGTCTCCGATGAAAATGATTTCATGCCCAACTTTTCGATCAAAAACTAGATACGTCCTCGATCTAAGGCCTTTGTGAATATATCCGCCAGCTGATACTCAGTGTTGACAAAATATAGCTCGATTACTCCATTTTCCACTTGCTCTTTGATAAAGTGGTAGCGTATGTCAATGTGCTTCGCCCGGGAGTGTTGAACGTAGTTGCAGCAAAGGGGAATGGCGCTTTTGTTGTCACAGTACATCGGTATTTTGTTGAATCCAAGACTGTAGTCAGTTAATTGTGATCTCATTCATATAAATTGAGCACAACAACCGGACATAGCAATGTATTCAGCCTCTGTACTTGATATCACAGCACCTTTCAGCCTTCTGGATGCCCAACTAATCAGTCTATCTCCAAGAAGTTGCGCACTGCAAGAAGTGCTACGTCTAGTATCTTGACACCCATCATAATCCGCAT
Organism: Glebionis coronaria; assembly: GCA_025667525.1. Classification (NCBI taxonomy): domain Eukaryota; kingdom Viridiplantae; phylum Streptophyta; class Magnoliopsida; order Asterales; family Asteraceae; genus Glebionis; species Glebionis coronaria. The sequence goes on along the minus strand of JANFOE010001449.1, from coordinate 533,355 downwards.
ATGCATATGATATTAGTGCAATAGAGGAATCCTTCAGATACCACAGACCACGATTAAGTGTTCCTTTAAGATACCGAAAGATCCTTTTCATAACATGTAATTGCTTTTCGGTAGGTCGAGCGTGATACCGGGCATACATGCATATAGCAAATTGCAAATCAGGCCTGCTAGCAGTCAGATAGAGAAGGATGCCGATCATTCAATGGTAAATTTTAGGATCGACAGCAATCCCATCCCTGTCCTCATCTAACTTGGATCTCTCCACCATAGGAGTATCCACGGGGTCACAGTTTTCAAAATGATACTTTTTCAACGATTCAAGAGCATATTTAGATTGATTAGTGAAGATGCCTCTTGGATTTTGAGAAATTTCCAACCCTAAGAAAAATGAATTTTTTCCCATCATCGACATCTTAAAGCGTGTGGACATGATTTTCTCAAAATGGTCAGATAGTCTTTGAGTAGTGGCAGCAAATATTATATCGTCAACATAAGTTTGTACCAGTATCATGTCATTGTCCTCTTTGAGAATGAACAATGTTGGGTCCACTTTTCCTTTGGATAAGCCTTCCGAGATGAGATAAGACGATAGGAGATCGTACCACGCGCGTGGAGCTTGTTTCAACCCATAAAGAGCTTTCTTGAGCTTGTACACGTGATTAGGATACTCCGAGTTGACGAATCCGTTCGGCTGGCTTACGTAGACATCTTCCCTTAATTCACCATTGAGAAATGTCGTCTTAACATCCATTTGGTAGACGATCATATTCATGTGAGCAGCATAAGCAAGGAATAGTCTAATCGCCTCCAATCGTGCAACAGGAGCAAAGGATTCTTCAAAATCAATACCCAAAGCTTGTTTGTAACCTCGAGCAACCAATCTAGCTTTGTTCTTTAACACTCCACCTAACTCATCGAGTTTAACCTTATATACACACAACAATGTAAGGATGTCAACGTTGTCGGGTAGAGGAACTAATTCCCATACTTTAAGGCGTTGAAATTCATTAAGTTCCTCTTGCATGGCTTCAATCCATGATGATTGTTTCATGGCTTGTTGCCAAGATGTAGGTTCCTTCTCACAGAGAAACGCATCAAAGAAGCAATATAATGCGTGCTCTTGTAGTTGATGACGTGTCAAGACTGGTCGATCGATGTCACTAATAATATTGCGGATTGGGTGATCCTATGTCCATTTGGTATTGTGATTTTCAATCTGTTGTGGTCTGGAGTAAACGATTGCAGGAGCTTCCTCTGAGGTAAACGCACCGTTAGGGTTTTCGGGTATTTGTAAACCAAAGAATGGAAGCTCTTGTAGGTGAGCAATTTTCAAATCGTGATCATTGTAATCCTCTTTAACATCATTAGGAATGAGTGGGGGTGATGATTCGGGTGTAGTTTGAGAATTGTTGGGGGATGGTGCATCTGGTTTAATAGTGACAGTAGATGCATCAGACTGATTTCCATTATCTTGAACAACAACTTCATGAATCGAAGCTACTGCTATAGGTGTTGGAGAATCATCACTTGGAGGATCAAAGAAATCATCAAACATAGGTTGAAATAACTCATCCTACTAGGGCCTTGTAGGTGGTGTAAATGATGGAGAAGTAGGATTGTTGGGAGTTAGTCCAGAACTAATCGTACCGGTTCCCATATCATGAAGTGTGGGTTTAGAGCTTTGTTTGTCAAAAGCCATCGCTGCCAGCTCATCAAAATCCGCATCCAAAGTTTCTACTATCTTGCCAAGACGACAGTTATAAATCCGGTAATATTTCTTTGCGGGTGAGTAACCAATGAAAATTCCAATATCATCCTACGGTTGAGTTTGCCCAAATTCTCACTATTAGTATTTGGATAACACAGTGCACCAAACACATGAAGAAAGGAAATATCGGGTTTGTGTCTATGAAGAAGCTCATATGGAGTTCTTCCATGGCGTTTACGAATGATGGAGCAGTTATGGGTATAACATGTTGTTGCCACTTCTTTAGCCCATAAGAATAAAGGAGCATTCGCATAAATTAACATAGTTCTAGCAGCTTCCATAAGTGTACGGTTACGTCTTTCCACGACACCGTTTTTTTGTGGAGTGCTAGCAACTGAAGTTTCATGTGAAATACCTACCTCTTCATAATAGTCTCGTAGAGTCTGATTAATGAACTCAGTTCCATTGTCAGTTCGAATGCGGCGAACAATATCATTACGTCGCACCTGGATCATCTTAAGAAAAGTAATAATATATGCTGGTGCTTGATCCTTGGTTGCTAAGAACTTAACCCATGTAAATATTGAAAAATCATCCACCATGATGAGGATGTATTTTATACCACTCATACTAGCCGTACGCATTAACCCGCAAAGATCCATGTGCAAAAGATACATTGGTTCTTGGTTGGTGTATTCAGCTTTAGGTTTGTATGATTTCTTGGTTCTTTTCCCCAAATAACACGCGGAACATAAAAAGATCCTTGTTGAACTTATGTTTTGGAAGACCACGAACAAGCTCGTTTTTAGCCAAATGGTTAATAGCATCAAAGTTAAGATGAGATAACCGGCGATGCCACAACCATGACTTGGTCTTAGATGCTTTGGAGAGAAGGCATACAGGAGAGGCGGCCATCGTGTTTTGAATGGACAGTGTATAGAGATTATCCCCTCGAGAACCTTTTAACAAATCATTTCCTGCAAGATCACGAATGAAGCAAGTATGTTGTCAAAAAGCAACCTCAAGGTTTGAATCGCAAAATTGTCCCACTGAGAATAAGTTGTGACCAAGTCCCTCGACGTAATACACCCTTGAAATCGTAACATTCCCAATTTGATATTCATCATAACCCATGATCTTTTCAAGATGGTCGTTGCCAATTTAATCGTTCCTAGAAACTTGCTGACGAAATTTCTAAGCATCGAGCTGTCTCCGGTCATATGCTTTGAGCATCCAGAGTCCAAGTACCAGAGGATGATTTGGACCACCTGAAAATATCACCAGACGAAAACAATGTATAAGAATCTAATTGTTCCTCTGTGTTAGCAGGTACATATATATTTATCTTAGATTTGCTATCAGAAGAATTCTTAGGATTCCAAATTTTTTTCCTAGATGCTGGCTTAGATTCTAGTTGTCTAATAACCTGGGGTACTTCTTCACTGGTAGGCACAATAGTGGACACAAACCTAGTTAAAGGGCGATTTTTCCATTTCTTAGTGCTGGAGTTCCTATTTAAAGGACGTTGAGACCTAACTTCAGTGGATGTGATCCTAGTTAAAGGGCACTTAGTTCCATTTGCAGTAAAAGGTCCTACCAGTGGGTTTCCATTGCCAACCAACTTGTGTGAATTTCTTCCCCGTTGGAATCCATTCAAGATTATTCCAAATGGCATAAATTTCATTCACATGATCAACAAGGCATAAATCATGACGTTGAGAAAACATGCATTCATTAAAATTACAACATCTCAAATGAGAATTCACATTTTGCTTAGGCTTCTGCATAGAGGCAGAACCTTTTGTCTTAACTACATGATTCTTTTTATTTAAATCTGAAATAACATTCCTAGGATGAACTTCTACTTTCTTCTTCACAGTCCTACTAGTGGAAGGCTTGATCCTATCTTTCTTGTCTTGATATCCTTTAGCCTTAGTACACACAATTACTCCTGTAGAAGCCAAGGGAATATTAGTGACAAATTTTGATTTAGCCTTAATAGGTGTGTTTAATATAGGCTTAGCTCCTGGGGTCTTATTGAATGGAGTTATGGCAATGGTGGGGGTTTGTTGTTTAAGTGGTGTAGAACCCAGTTGTCCTATGTATTCAAATGCTCTAAGCATTGTTGTACCTTCTCAATGTAAGCATGAGCTGAGTAATAGTGACTATTTGAGGGATCTAGTTCATAGAGATCATCTACAACATCCCTAGCAAGATCCGCGTGCTTAATTGCATGCTGCATATAGACCATATATGATAGAGGATTGTTCTTATGGTACGGGTTCTTATAGATCACCACTTTTTTTAGAGTACTAGAGAACGGTGCAAAAATTGTAGCTGGGTTATCAACAACTTCTTGTCCTTTGAGTTGAAGTGTCTCCTTTAACTCAACCTAAACCATGTTTTTGTCTATGAGTAGAATATTTAAGTCAGAGATTTCCTCACAATTTTGGTTCAGTTGGTCAATAAGTAACTTTTGCTCTACTACATTAAAATCGAAGCGTTCCTCTAATGAACCATAAATATGTGAAAAACCCTGCTTTACTTTATCAAACTCCCCTAGCATAGAAGTAATTCTATTTTATAAGGCATGGTTTTTAATCTTTGCGGCCTCTAGTTCTACTTTCTATTTTAATTACTCTCTCTTAAGTCTCATGATTTCTTCCTCTAATGCCTGAACCACCTGAATCATCTTGTCACTTGTTTCAACGGTGTTTCCACAATCATTTGTTTTTTAGAAAGTTTCAATTTTAGATTGGTTTTCAATTTCAAGAGATATATAATGCTGTTGAAGCTCATCAAAACGTTTTGAAAGTGATTTATAAGAATCTTGAAGCTTTAAAAATTCAGCGTTAGATTCGTGACAAGAATGATTATCTACATTATTCACAGGTTCAACAATATTCACAAAGAGATCATGCACATCATCACATTTATTCACAGTAGATGTAATCTCAAAAGCACATTCAATAGTTACAACTTGTATCACATCGAGAGACATGATAACGTTCAAATCCAACTTATTTTCTTGAGCATTATCCGTATATTTTGCATGGTTTTTGGTTATACTAACGGGCTATTTAGCTCAAATATGTGTGAAGTTGTGTTTTATGTTGTTAGTTAGCCAAGAACAAGAAAAGTGAAGAAAAGAAAGAATAATTGATGATTCATGCATATACGAAGGAATCCCGACTCATGATTCATGCATATACGAAGTAATCCCGACTAGCTACAAGCCTTTGAAGATCAACTTCGGGTGCAAGAACAAGTATTTCCAAGGACCAAATAAAGATATCCAGCATGAAAGTTGCCACCATCAACATACATCCAACTTGCCAATGGCAAGAGTGAAGTTGCCACCATCAAATGGGAGTTGTTTGCCTCCATCACGAGTGAAGTTGCCTCCAACATTTGTCTAGGAAAAAATGTGTCTCTATACATGCAAGATCACAAAAGAAGCATTCTAGAAGTACATTGGCTCCAAGTTATTTTCTTTGGCTCTAAGACAAACATTGAATACCAAGGCCTTAACTCCACTATAAATAAGACCCATGGGGTCACTGTAACATATCTCTTTCATAACCAACTCCATTATTCATCAAGGAAATTCTCCCAACCTTGGTGAAGACCCCAATTCCCGGATTTAATATTGGTGTGCCAAAAAGTGACATTTTTGGAGCTCCAATCATCAAAATAACCTTGGAAACTCTAAGGGATCATTACCCTTATCATTGGTAGTGTTTCTTGATACCTAAATCACCACCAAACTTCACCAAACCTCTCCAAAACCTGCCTCAAATCTCAAATACGAATTTCATTTACATAACCCGAAAGACCACAAAAATTGTAGTTAATTGGAGGCCTAAGGATTGCTCTAATTACTTCCATTTACTTATTGTATTCATACTTTGGGTAAACTCTTGTTATTTTTAGTATGTTAAACTCTATGTCATATGTTGAATGTTTGTTGATTAATATGATCATGGAGTAGTTTTCTTTACACTTGTTTGGATGATGTTGTGACATGAGGACTGTTTATGTTTTATTATTGTTTCGATCAATTTCTTGTTATGTTTGAAATCCAATTGTGCTTAAGTTCCATTCCATTTACTTATCATACTTGATTAGTTGTAGATGATTTCATAGGTCGAAAGAGTTATCATTCACCAACTAGTTATAATCATTTTGTCTATGGATGATTATTTATTGTATTGACCATTTCTTTAGTAGTATGATTATGCAAAGGAACATAAGTGTGTTTGTTAATGAATTTGTGAAACGACCGTGAATCAAACTTTTTAAACTAAACATACTCTTGAATTGGTTGATTTGTCTTAAGGCTTGATTTAATTGTGTTGTAATCATACCGTTGGTTATATACTTTAAAATCAAAGGTTAGAATTTGTGACCATCATCTTCTATATTTGTAATCAATTTGTCAAAACCATTCTCATATGAACAATCCAAATGTTATGAACTAATCCAAGCAAGTGTTGTCTTTAATATTATTGTTATCATGTCATCTTATTAGCTTAATCATTGTTTACTTGTTACTTGTTGCTTATTTGCTTATTTGTACTTATATGGTAATTGTGGGAGTGACAACCATTTTTACCACTAACGTTACATTGTTACAAAGATCCTTTACAACCGAAAACACCCAAATCCTAGTGAACGACCTCGGCTTACCACAACAAGCTAGCTACAAACGAAAGGGTCATACTTGCCTGTGTGTTCTTAGCTTATTTGGAAATACGTTTATAAATTTAAAACTTGTGTATACTCACAAAGAACGCATCAAGTTTTTGGCGCCGCTGCTGGGAATTTGTGTTTTGTGCTTTTAATGTTTTGAATCTTTGTTGCATATCGTGTATCGTTTAATATCCTTAGTGCTTATTGTGTTTTAATAAAATTGAAGTGTGTTTACATTAAGCTTTTTAGTGATTATTTCATCAACCTCCAAAAAGTTTTTTTGTTTTTTTTGTGCTCTAAGTTTATAAGTGCCTAAAAAAAAAAAAAAAAAAAAAAAAACAGCAGCAAAGTTGCCGCCGGCATACCCACTCTGCCGTCGGCAACAACAAAACAGTATCCACTTTGCCGCCCGACATCTCCTTTTGCCGCCGACATCGCCCAAACAGAACTCAAGTTGCCGCCCGGCACCCCATAGTTGCCGCCGGCAACTCCTGAAATTTAAAAAAAAAAAAAAACTTTAATTTTTATTTTCATTTTTCTTTATTTGTTTTCTTTAGCTAAAATATATATAAAATAAAAAAAATAAGAAAACAAAACAAAACAAAATTAAAAAAAAATAAAAAAAATATTTTTTGGTTGAGTTTATTTTTATTTTAGTAATCTTTTCATTTTTATTTGTAGTCTTTAATAAATTTTTCGAATTATTTTGATTTTTCATAAACCCACATCCTAGATGTAACTCGTTAAAAAATTCTACGAGCTTAAACATAAGTTCAAGAAGAAGACTCGTGAACCCGATAAAACCATATTTGACATCGATTCACCCGAACCGTTCACCGAGGAACGTGTTGTCATAATCGACATACATGAGTAGAAATTCGAAAACCCATTCCATACCGAAGGAATCTCATCCTATGAAACCGAATCCGATTCCTCAACCATTGTTACCATTGATCCCGATGATCGACCGATGTGGTCAAACATTAGGATTGTTGCTCCAACACCTAGTTCCTCAATTGTTCAAATCCCTATGTTGAACAATTTCACTATCAAAAGTAACCACATACAAATGATTCGGGAGAACCAATTTGATGGAGAATCCCTATTCGATCCTCACAAACATGTATTTGATTTTCTTGAGATTAGTAGCCTTTTCCAATATGGTGAAAATCAAGAGGAAGCGATTAACTTGAGGATATTCCCATTCTCATTAACCGGAGAAGCTAAGATTTGGATGAATGAACTAAACAAAGGAATAATTACTTCGTGGAACGAATTAAGAAAAGCTTTTATTAGTCGATTCTTTTCATCCGCAAAGTTTAAACGTCTCCTAAACAAAATTCATAACTTTCACCAACTCGATAACGAGACTCTCATTGAAGCTTGGCTCCGAATGAAACATATGCTTCGCGCTTGTTATGGACATCATCTAACCACGAGAACGATAATTGAAACATTTTATTGTGGTTTAGACGATCCAACTCAAGTATCTCTCGACGCTGGAGGAATTTTCCTCTACAACACTCCAAACGAAGCATTCCAAATCCTCGAGGACAAGGTCCTTCTTAAACTCGATTATTCGAAGGATTCTCATATCCATCCCAAACCAAAAACCGTTGTTTCCGCCGGTGGAAACAATTTCATCTCCGATCACACCGTGTTGATGTAGAAATTCGAAGCTCTCGCTAGGCTTATCGATTCTCAATTCCTAATCATAAGGAATGAACTCAAAGATATGAGAGACAATCGTAGAGACGATCACGACTCACAAACCAACCTTAAGGATAACACGCCGATGTGTGAACCTCATGAAGCGAATTATGTCGAAGAATATCACCGACGATATCACAACCAAAATTCAAGGAATTCGCATTCCTATCTTACCCTAAACCCGAACCGTCCCATTCCTCAATCTCGACCGCGAGATGTGACGCCACACTCATCACAATATCACAAAAAACCCGAAACCTCAACGGAAGAGATGATGAGAGAATTTATGGCTTGGCAAACGGAAGAAAACGAATGTTTTAAGAACAAATTGGTTGACTTGGAGTTTCAAATCAATCTAAACTTCCGAAACCACACATCCATGATCGAAGACTTGAAGACAAACACCGATCGTGTAGAAAAGCAAATTCAACATACCAAATCCCTTCCTCAAATCACCAACACCAAAACAAGAGATAAAATACACTCTATCCGAAACGAGAGTGATAAGGGTGATGTTGCTTTTATCGAGGAAGAAGAAGAAGAACTTATTCCAACCGTGCCAAAACCAAACACCATCATTTCTAACTCCACTTTTCCCAAGGATTGCACCGTGCATATCCCAAACAAAAAGTAGAAGACGTTTGAACATGATTTAATGTCGATTCATGACATTGAGTTGAAATCAATAAATGACGTTGGAAGTAGAAGAAAAAAAAGAGGGACAACAATTATGTGCCGAAGAAGCCATTCAAAGTTTGGACTATAAATGGAGAATTGCTTTGGTTCAAAGATGATATTTAATAAGTGTGAAAATACTTATCCTTTTACCACTTAATTATAATAATAACCAAGCTAAAACGTGTATTTTATGTCATAAATGTCGGAATTATGCGTGGTTTGTGTTTTTGTTGTGATTTATGTTCAAAATTGAAAAGAGAAGAAAACACGGGCTTTCACGGGATTTTATCGAAGAAAAAGACAAAAGACGAAGTCAAAAGATCAACAGTGCAAAAAGAACGGATGTCCAAGGCCTATTCTGAAGATTTATCGAAGAACAAGTCTAAAGACGGAAGTTAAATAAAGCCGAAGAACTCAAGTCAAATTAATGAAGAAATTACAAGACGAGTTTAATTAATCCCAAGACAAAGTCAAAAAAGTCGAAGAATTAAGAAGACAAAAAGACGAGAAAGAAAAGACGTGAAGAAGAATGAAAAGAGCAACACATGCTTCCTTCCCTTCTCCCTATAAATAGAGTCATATCACCTCATTTTAGTTTTGTTGGCTAATTTGACAAACTAGTCTTCCACCATTTCATTACTTGCACATTTATTTTCATGTCATTTACTTAATTGTCAATTTAATTACCTTGTTTTGCACCTTAAATTTCTTGCCTTTAATTCAAGTAAGTCTTTTAATTTTGTTGTTAATCTTTATTTTCCTTTAATCGAGCTTTTCATTATCATTCTGATTTTACTTTTCTTGTTTTTGATTTGTTTTTGATTTGTTTTTAATTCGGATTAAGCATTAATTTTGCTTAATCTTATTGCTTATTTGATTAAAAAGTTTAACTTATTATTTCTATCTAGGTTTTTATACGAATTAAGCTATAAGCTTGAAAATATTATTGGCTTATTTTGTATTTATCTTATTTGTCTTAAAATATTCTTAAAAGTTTGCTTAAAAAGTTTGCTTATTTTGTGTCTTGAAAGTTTTAAAATTTTAGCTTATTTTGTTCATCTTATTATCGTTTTAATTAAGTTTTTGTTATTTGCTTATTGTCTAAGTGCTTATTTAGTTTTGCTTATTGCGAATTTCACTCTATCGGAAAGAGGTATTTGGATTCCGACAGCTTGTTACGATCGCAAAAACCACAAGGGTTTCTACATTGCGATCAGTATTGAGATACTCCCCCTTATACCGATCAAGATTTCGATCGCTCATTAAGATCGTGGATCGCGACGAGGCTTAAGGCTGTATTACGACGGAATGCTGCCAAATTTTTGACAGCCGTATTCCGAAAGAGAGCATCATTCCGACCGGGATTCCGACGAAACATTCTGATGGGATTACTTTTTATTATTCCGATAGCTTTGTTTTTATTTATTACGATAGATTTCATTTTGAGTATTCCGATAGAACTGTCTTTACTCATTCCGATCCTATTCCGACGGCTTTGTTGTGTCAGCTTTCCAATGGGATTCCGACGGATTGGACTTTTGTTTTAATTTCTTGTCTTACTTTTATTTTTAAGTCTGCATTGTTTTAAGTTTTTAAATATTCATTTTTATTACACTGTCAAATTTACTTTTCGTCGAGCTTTAAATTCTCGTCATTTAATTAATTACTTTTAAAAGTTTTAATATTGCACAACTTACGTTTTAATTATTTTTAGTTTTAATTACCGTCATTTATTTTAACATTTTGCACATTTACTTTACTACAACGACCATTCTATTGTTTCCCACCAAAAGACGACTGAGTCGCACACGTTAACTATTATCAATTCGAATAGACTGGAACAACGATATTTTTAACTGAGTAAAATCAAGTTATTAAATGGCGCCGCTACCGGCTCTTTTTGTAAAGATTAACGGTTTTCTGTGAGAGACGCATTGAATTTTGGGATCCCGTTCACTCGTGAACGTTATTTTTCGTGTAAAAAATTTTCAAAAAATCCATAAAAATTAAAAAATTGTTAAAAATCCATAAAAATAAAAAAATTTCAAAAATCCAAAAAGATTTTTATTTTTATTTTATTTTTACACGTACATATATATTCTCTATTTCTTTATTATCTTTTTCTTTTGTTTTTGCAGGTGTATGCGTACTAGATCTTCAACTTATTCTAAGCCCGAGACTCGTGAAGATTTAGATATGGCAGGTGTGAACAACAAGAATAACCCACCTTACCTCAACAATAATAATAACAACAATGTTCCCCCACCCGACCTTCGAACGATGGAGGAGTTGTGTCAACCTACGAAGAATGGACGAGGAGGACCGATTGCGCCAATGCAAATCACGGCTCCAGAGTTTTCATTAAAGCATCACATGATCCAACAAGTCTAAAACACTTCTCCATTTCAAGGATTACCGGATGATGATGCCAACAAACGACAAGTTCATTACAGTTACTAAAAGCATGAAGTTGCCCGATGTTACTATGGATTTTCTTCGCCTTCACCTATTTCCACACACCTTATCCCACCATGCCGAAAAATGGTTTGATCGTCTTCCGAAGAATTCAAATCACACTTATGACGAGATGACTCAACGATTTTTGTCGCACTACTTTCCACCATCCATGGTCACGAGCCTTCGAAATCAAATTAGTTGATTTACACAAGAACCTGATGAATCACTTTTTGATGATTGGGAACGATATAATGTTTTGATCGATCGATGTCCAAACCACAACATGCTCCCCGTCACCTTAATTGATACTTTCTACAACGGTTTAACTTTTCGTGATCGTGATACGATTAATGCAGCCGCCGGTGTCACATTTATGAAAAAACACTTGAGGAGTGTAGAGAGCTTATCGAGAACATGACTACTCATCACAAAAATTGGGATTCAACCGCATCTTCAAGGAATAACCCGAGAGTCAATGTTTTTTTCTACTTCTTCAAACCCCGATATCACCGAATTGACCCGCGCAATGGTCGAAATGAGCAAGAATATGCAACTTTTGGATACAAATCAACAACCACAAGTTAAAGTTGTTGCAACTTCTTGTGAGATCTGCGGCGATCCTCATTCATACACTGATTGTACTTCTACTCATGACAATCCGGAAAACGTATATGCGGCTTATGGTAACTATTCAACGGAAAACTACCAAGCCCGACCTCAAGGTCATTGTAACTTGCTAAGTTACCGTTCTAACAACTTTGTTTCACCCGGTTTTTCTCCTCAAAACCACAACCTAATCAACTACAATAGAATCAACCCAAACCCACCTCTAGCTTCTAATCCTTATCAGCCACCCGCTCAACAAGAACAACCCATTAATCAAGATGTTGAAGCTTTCATGAGGACCCAAGGAGAGCAAATCAAGAATCTACAAAGCCAAATCATCAATTTGAAAGGAGATATCACTAAGAAAGGTAATGATATTAGATCCGAGCTTCGACATGATATGCAAACCTCTTTTAGCAATCAAACAAATGATTTGAAGAATATGATGGCTAGTTTCTTCCAAGGTAATCAACCCTCTACTTCGGGCTCTCTTCCTTCAAATACCATCACCAACCCAAGAGCGAATGTGAGTGCTATTACTACACGCAGTGGAGCAACCTTAGTAGGACCATCTATCCCTCCCCCAGTTACTCCATCTACATCTGTTCCACCACCATTTATCCCTCCTACTCCCATGCCTAGTATTAGTTCTCCATTACCATCTCCACCTCTACCAGCTGAAGTAACCAAGAAGAACCCTTCACCAACCCCACCTTCCACCTATAAAGCCAACATCCCTTATCCTTATCTCTTAGACAAGAGAAAATTGCTTACTAAAGAGGATGCTCAAATCACTTCTTTTATGAAGATGATCTCTCAAATGAATTTCAACATTAGCCTCGTTGAAGCACTTGTCCGTCCAAATGTCGAAATTTGTGAAAGCATTTGATAGGTGTAGAAATACGCGTTTAGGAAAACAACGTATAAATGGCAAGTATTAAGTTGCACGTTTTAGGAAAAACGCGAAACCGAATAAATTCCAAGTTCGTTCTCGAAGGAGGTGTGTGTATTAATGTGCCAAAATAAAAATACAATGTTTGGATTAGTGACGTTTTTGGTTTAGAAAGAGAAAAATAAAAGACAAACTACGACTACGATTTAAACTACGACGTTGACGTAAAACGCGAACGTAAATACGTAAAACTCAACAAAATTAAAAATTAAACCTAAAAATTAATTAAAATATTAAACTAAGTCTTAAATAATATAAATAAGAATAAAAATCCAACAAATATATTTTTAAACCTTTTATTAATTAAATATTCAATTTTTAATGCTAATTAAAGCCCAAAAATTAAATATAATTAACAAAATGCCCAAAATATTAATTTATTGAACTAATAACTAACTTATATTATTTAAAGACTAAAAAGTATTTTTCCTAAATTTTAAAAACTATTTTACTATTTTTAAATGACTAAAAACTATTTTTAAACTAAAATAATTATAAAAAAGAATAAAATAATGCCAAAATTAATTTAACAATTTTAAAAATCCTAAGTTACACTAATGAACAATATAAAATTGAAAAAGTTTAGATAATGTAAAATCTTGCACTAAAAGACAAAACAGTTTGATATTAAAACCCTAATTAACCTAATTTAATTCTAAAAAATAATTAAAACATGAACAGTGAAAAACTTTTAAACTAAAAATCATAAAATACTTTTCTGAATATAAGAAAAAATTTAAATCTGAAAAATATAAAGTTTTACCACTAAAAGACAAAAACAGAATAATTAAAAAGTAATTAAAAATGCAATAAAACCTAAAAAAATACTTAATGAACAGTAACAAAAAATTAAATTATACTAAAAAAATCAGAAATAAAATAAGAAAAATAATGCAAAACGTTTCAGGTCCTAATTCCTAAATTTGTTCACAAAAGACAAAAATTTAAGATTCTGATAGTGACCTTTGCTTGTTTTCTGTCTTTTAGCTAAGCAGTGGGAATAGCAAAGCTAGCAGTGGGAAAGGAGTTCCCACTGCTTGTATAAAAAAACGGGTCTGGTGCTTGATTTGCTTATAGATTCTTTGTTACTGAGTTTTGATGGGAAACAAAGGCACCCCCACACTCATGGAAGTGTGGGGAGTCAGTATAAACACAAAAAGCTCACAAGTCTTTCACAAATTCAGGCACAAAACTGGCAAATAAGTTACTGATATAGCTATGGCAAGTATCTGATGAACAGTGTTGATCTATATGGCAAAATGGTGAGTTTTAAGGATACCAAACTTACACAAAACCTAACCAAATCACATGAAACAGATCACAAGCCCTAGTAATCAGTTCAACTCCCAACTTGCAAGATTTCAAGAAAAATGATGCACTAATCCAGGCAGAAACAAGGTTTAACTGATTTTTAAGCTATGTGCCAATTTTATAGCATGCAAACTACTTATACCCCCTACTGAACTCAAACCAATTACTAAATATACTTTAACTACCCTAAATGAGTGTGTTTTAACAGCTTAACTAACTTAAATGATACTTAAACCAACTGATAACCTCAAATCCAAACACCCTCTTAAAAACTGAAATCAAGACTTAACAAAGTAATTACTTCTAAAACTAAACAAAACTGATTGAAAATGATATAGACACAAATGTAAATCTATATTAAGCTTAATCAAACAGGAAAACAAACAAAAATACAGATTTCACCAACACACAAGAAAAATCACATAAACTTCAATATCCTATGCTTTTTGGGTTCAAGCCAAACCTAGGTCAGCTGATGCCTTCAAAAAGGTGGAATAAAGGCTTATGCAAGCTTGTGGAATCTCCCTGTTGAGGTTCAACAACAGAACCAGGGAGATGCAATGTCTTCAATATGAAAAAAATGGAATGATGAGACTACTTGTTACTTTTTCCTGCACAGTCACCACAAACCAAGAAATAAACAGACCAAAAGCACACCAATAAGCTCAGTGTTAGTGAACTTATTGGTTAGCTTATTGGTATAAGCTGTTAAAGAAAAATAAACAAGGTTTCTGAAAATCTTTTGAAATCCAAGCTTTACAAACCAAACTTTGAGACTAAACTAAAAATAGCTTATACAAGCTTAACAAAACTGCTTGGGTGTCAACCAAGCAGCCCTACAAGCCTCTATAACCAAATACAAGAAAACAGACTTGACTTAAGTGTCCTCTCACCAAGTCTGTTTCTTGATGAGAACTTTTGAACTAAATTCAAACTTGAAACACTAAATTAATTTTGCAAAAAGATTAATATTAAACTACAAGAAACATTAAGGAACTCAGGATTTGCAAAAGTTTTAAAGGTTCATTTTCATTAATAGTTTAACACTTTTACAAAAGAACTGGAACAAGGCGAACCACAGGTTGGTTGCTCTTTATATACTACTAATAGAATAATCTAGAACTTAAAATAATACTGAAACCCTAGAAACAAAATTCCATTCATGCCCTTGGATTTTCAAATTCGAAAAAGTGGTCAAGTGACCCATTTGATTGATGTTGATGTTGTCCAGCTGTGTTTGAATGATCTCAAATGTCCAAGAATTCCTTTGGGACCAAGCTTGAAGGATCAGCCGTTGATTGAGTCAAAAGATGCAAAGTTTGCCATATTTGGTGAAGCAGGGGAGGACAGGGGCCCCACTTAGAGGTCACGGGTGAGAGTGTTAGGGGTTGGGTCGGGTTTAGGTGGGTACCAATTAAGTTTCTGGATAGTATAGGGTTTAATTATGGAGGGGTTAAGAAAACCCCAATTAGGGTTCTTGGGAAGATGAAGGTTAAACAGGGAAGGGTTAGATTCGTTTAAGGGAGATTAAGTTTTTTAAAAACTTGTTTAGTGGGAAATAAAGAAAAAGTGTTGACTGGTTTGACTGGGGTCGGGTTTGGGGTTATAGGTGGGCTAAGGGTGGGTTTGACTGGGCTTATGTCGGGTATTGACCAGGTATGGGTTTCATTTGTCCATGTTTGCCCCCTGAACTTCCAAAATGTCTTCATATTAAGTTTCCACAGCTTATATAACAATTCCCTTTGTTAAAGAAGTTTGTAAATTTCCATTCTGACCACCAAACTTTGTAAAACACATTCACAAGGGTATTTTATGCATTGTTTGCATTCTTCAAGGGCTAATAATGACATATCTTGAAACTTTAAGGACCCACTTATAATATTCAGATTTACAAGGGCCTTAAGTGACAAGTCTTCAATAATTGAGGGACCAATCTTGCCAATTCTTCAAACTTCAAGGACTTCAAAGGAAATTCATGATTTGGGTCCGATTCTTTGTGCGGCTTCGTTTCCCGTGTTCGTTTCTGCTTGATTCTTGTAATCTTTTGGTGAGTTCACGATATCCGTACCTAAAATACAAAAATGAACAAACACAAGCATATATATGGGTATTTTGACGATATTTTAAGTGTTTTAAGCCCGATTTGGACGATGAGACTATGTATAAATACAGTCTCATCACTCCCCCATACTAAACCATTGCCGTGTCCCCACGCAATGCTAGAATTAAGAATCGTATCACTTCCAAAATTCATTTTATGATGACTTTTATTGAAGACATAAACTTAAACTACTACACGTGTTTTAGACATAATGTATTGTTTTCATCACGAAAAAGTGACTTTTAGGATCATAGAACAAGAACACGTGAATGCTTCGTTAGAAATAATTTCATCGTCCTCAATTTTCACCCAATTCCATGCTAAGCGTGTAACGAGATCATTGTTATTATAAGTTAGCAACACGAACACATCTCATGAGTGTTAATTACGAACCTAAACTCCCTTATTCCTAATTGGTATCTCTTATATTTTATTTTTTTCTTAATGATCACGAGGATACATCATCGACTTATGCGTGAATAGAGATTAAGTCTAAAAATAGAGTTTTAACGGTGTAACCAAAATTATTAAATCAATAATTCACCCCAATAGACAACGATGTCAAAAAATTAAGTCAACAAGAAGGATCGATAAACACGGTTTTATAACGGTTTTGAACATGAGACTTATTACCAAGACTTTTATACGCCCCCTAACGGAAGGGCCTTATTATCTTTGGTTTACCTCCATCTTTTATTCAACTTCGCCATGAAGCTTTTATTATGACTTCGGTCTTGCCTTGCCTTTTATTATCCGCCACATCGGTGGTTTTATTAGCCATAGACGTATATCCTCACGCTAAAGCGAATTTTGGATCTTTAAAGCTTCGAAGATTAAGGCTTGAGTCACTTTCAATTTGGGCATAGATTTTTCGGCCTTGTGAGCTTAAAATTTTTGCTTATTTTAGGTGAGCACTTGAAATCTTATTATTAGGTGAAGCTTTCGATTATTCGGGTGCCAATACTTCAAAACCGTGACGCTGGCGATACCGTAATGTTTTCCCAGTTTAATTACATGGAAGCTACCAAAACAAATTAGAAACCCAACAATTGTGACTAAACCGCCAAATCAATATTTATTAACAATTTATTATGCAAAAGCGTTGGGAGAATAAGCTAATAATTACTACACATAAGATCGTGACGATTACGAGACTTATAAATAACTCTATCATTTCTCGTCCTCATTTAAGAGGCTTAGCCTAAAAAAAGTTAAGGAATCGAAGCTAAGTGCTCAACACGCACGGTCGAGTCAAAAATTACTCTTATTCTCACCATCGGAAAACCTACATTCGTGCCTTAAACACTTATGAAAAACTAGAAAAATTTTAAAATTTGGCCATTTTTAGCCTTATTTGCAACAAAACGATAACAAAAAGATGAATATTGAATTGCGTGGTGACGTAAGCAAGGTGGAGTATCTACTCACCCCCCATACTAAAACTAAACATTGTCCTCAATGTTTCGAGTCTAGGGGTGTAAACACCCCCATACTAGAGACGAAGTCGAATGCTTAATCTTGAGCATGGAAAGGGTAAAACGAATAACCTAAAAGCCGTTTATGAATTATGCTAATAATATAAACGTTAGAACATAAAAGGATATCATCGGATATCGGAATCTCCAAAGGCAACGATCGAAGCTCGAGTGATCCGTAAAACGAACACGAGAGGCTTCAATGATGACGATGAACCTAATAAATCACAATCACAAACAACCACGGAACAAAGGTAGGAAGAGCACAAGTCCCCTCGTTACATTAAACTAAGAAAGCGATAATATTTACAAGGACAAGCATGAGAATCCCCCACGAGGCACCTTGTTTTTGATAACTGAGTAAAAAGCTCGACTCGAATCCCCATAAATGTGATCATTTAGGGATAATCTTGGTTTGGTCATTTTTAGTGGGGCTTACATGATAAACAATGCCCAAAAGTACGTGGAGTACTTTTAAAAACCCGATATACGTATACCGGGGTCAAAGATAGCGTCTTCGTTTTCGGATGAAAGACGAAACAACGCCACTTCGACACATGCCAAAACCCCAATGGGGTAGAAGAAAATAGATGAGAAGTAGAAAGGTGGGGCAATGGGTAAGTCACTAAAATGAGCTACTCGAGGTAGACTCACACCAAGCAAACGAATAAGATTTCCATTTATTGCATCGGTGGAAGACCGAGATTTCCCTTTACAAGCAATTCCGGGATCGTAAATCTCGTCCTCGGTGGAGAAATGGGAGGGAACATTTGGGGCTTCCCCCACACTAAAACCACACACACCATCGTCAAAAGGATTGGACGAGGTGGTAGCACTCATAAAACGCGGTGATGACGGAGTTAGACTTGTAGAAAAATCATTTAAAACATTTTTAAAATCATTTCCTTTTTCTTTGTAAACTCTCTATGAAAATCCGTTTTGATAATGTCGAAAATATTTGGCGTGTCAAATTCAAAATTAGTCGCGCTAAAAATCCTCACATTTAAGTCATTGGTGGGAGGGGGTGACGGATGGTATAAGTTCTCAAAACGTTTGTCAATAAAGAACACCGCCCCCTCGGGGTCAACATACTCGTCATCCTCATGAACGTCGATCTCATAGATTTCTTCATCAAAGATAGGCTTGTCAAACCAAGGTTTGTCATTCCCCTCCTTGAGTATCTTAGAAACTCTCTCGAAAAGATCACGATCAAGCACGAAACCATCATTCTTTTGTGGGGATTGTTGATAAGTTAGATCCTCACGAATGTGGTAAACGTCATTCTCAAATGAGGAGTGTTTATAAGGTAACTCCTCGAGAATTGGATTTTTGGTGGTCACATGATTTGGTTCGTCATCGAAAATAAGACGTTCCAACTCATTTAGTTCATCCTCGATTTTGGAAAGATCGACCTCACTCGTAGGTGGAAGTGAAGGCATAAGAGCTAGCTCTCGTTCAATGATTTCCTCAATCTCGGGATCAAACTCATAATCATCGTACTTCACATGTTTCTTCTTAGGAGAATCAAAAATTGCATGTGGATTTCGAAGTACGTGATCAATCTCGGCAAAATCGCCATCGTCATCGTCAAAGAAAGAGTCGATGTGAGCACTCACAACCATGGACTTACAAGTCAAATGACTATGCTTAGGTGACTTTTCAAAGACGAGAGGATCGATGTCGATAAACCCTTTAGCCTCAACAGGTGTTGGGCTAGGCAAAGGAGGCACTTCGATGGAGTTAGAAGTTGAAGCCTCAAAGACGTGGTCCTTCGAAGGTGGTGAAGACGAGCCCATTTTGGTCATTTTCATGATGGCATTAACGTCACCCTTCGGAATTGGTGTTTCACTTGTTTCGCTAAAAACATCCCAAAGTGAGTTTTCATCCATAAATTTACACATACCCTTTTGAATTAGGTACACGTATTCTTTATCATTAAAATCATCATCTTTAAAACCGTTTTTCTTAATTCTTTCAAAACATGCATCAAGCTTCATTCTTTCCGCTAAAGTAAACATTTTGAAATCATTAGAATTTGAATCATTAGGTTTTGAAACCTCGGTTTTTTCATTCTCATTAAATCCTTGGGATTTTCTAGCGAAAAAGTCTATTTTCTCATCCCCATATCTCATAGTAAGTCTCCCCTCGTGAACGTCGATTACGGTTCTAGCCGTCGATAAGAATGGTCGGCCTAAAATAATGGGACATTTAGGGTCACACTCGTAATCGGATATAACGAAATCCGCGGGAAAAACAAACTTTCCAATCCTAACATAGACATCCTCGGCTATTCCAATTGGTATTAAAGGTGTACAATTTGCAAGCTCGATAGTCATGTTCGTGGGGGTAAGCGAAGGCAATCTCATCAATTTCCATAGAGAATGAGGCATGAGATTGATGCTAGCACCTAAATCGGCAAGGGCTAAACATCCCTCAATCTCGGAAAAATCACAAGGTAGTAGAAATTGGCCCGGATCCTTTTCCTTTCTCGGCATACGCCTTTTGTGTTTTTTAAGAAGGATCGAAGCACAAGTTTCTTCAAGGGTTACTTTGGTAAGGTCGAAAAAACTCTCTTTTTGAACCGTGGATGGAATTTGAGGTACACGAGGGTGTGCACTCTTTTCCTTGGTCGCCACGTTCACCCCATCGACTTTAGAACAAGAAGACGTTTTAGAAGTCGAGGGTTGAGAGGGATAAACAACACGAAATCCTTCAAGGTTAGGGGTAATCACACGACCTTTCTCTCGAGACGAGGCGGCTTTACATTGTTCTTTCGGATTTGCAACGGTGTCACTAGGTAACGAACTCGATGACGAACCCGAGGCTTTGTTCATAATGGCCGAAAACATCTTTTTAATATCAATTTGCCCTTGCTCAATCTTCGTGTTTTGCAATTTCAATGTATTAGAAAAGTCATTTTTCAAAGTACCAATTTCTCCCTCTAATCGTCTCATATTAGCCTTATTCGTTTTCATGTAATTTTGAAAATCGTTTGACGAACTATTTTGATTAGAATTAAAGTTCCCTTGGTTTTGATTACTTCTTTGAAAATTGTTTTGATTCCCACTTGAAAAATTATTTCCTTGATTGTTATCTCGATTTTGCCAAGTTATATTACGACCTTGATTATAACCTCCTTGATTTTGATTCGAAAAATTTCCTTGTTGATTGTTTCCTTGAAAATTGTTTCGATTTTGAAAATTGTTGCCTTGGTTATAATTGCCTTGTTGTGATGGACCCGCGTTATTTTGATTTGAAAAATTGTTGTTTAACGCACTCACATTCGACGTTTGGCCATCCGTAGCCGCACACTCGTAATAATTATGAGGTCCACCACAAAACGTACACGAAACCTCAACCGCTTTCACTGTAGCGGGAGCGTCTTTCTTTTGCATCTCAATGAGATAAGACGTGAACACATTCGTCAACTTGTCGACTTTTGCATCAACTCTCTCAATGTCGCGATTAGAACTACTAACATTGGCGACATTGGCAACACTCGGTGCATTGCGGAGTTGGTAAACCTTGGATCGGTTCTCGATAATTATCAAAGCTTCTCTCGGAGTCTTACACAAAAAGTTCCACCGGCTGCGGAATTCAACGAGTCATGTTCGTGAAAATTAAGACCGTTGTAAAACGTATCGATTTGGTGCAACTCGGAAAAACCATGGTGAGGACATTGCCTAAGCAATTCCTTAAAGCGATCCCACGTGTCTCTAAAAGATTCATTCGATTTTTGCTCAAATTTCGTAATCTCATTTTTGAAAAACGTCGTCTTAGACGATGGGAAAAAATAATTAATGAACTTGGAAACGAGATCCTTCCACGTAGTTATCGAATTAGGTGGCTCTTTCTCGTACCAATCCTTGGCGGCACCATCGAGCGAGTACGGAAAAAGCATAAGCTTGACGACATCGGTGTCGACGTTCTTAAACTTGCTCGTGGCTAAAAGACGATAAAAATTCCGAATATGGTCGTGAGGATTATCGGCTTCACGACCTCGAAACATCGTAGCTTGGATCAACGAAAGCATTCCGCTCTTAATCTCAAAATTCTCCGCCTCGATAGCGGGAATTACGATCGCGTCTCCATAACCCTCGGTGGGCGCTTGGAGCAATTCCATCATCGAACGATTGTCGGTCATCTCCTCTACGGTTTCTTCAACAACGATATTAGGAACGTCGGTTTCTAATTCTCGTCTACGTCGTCGATTCCTTCGATTACGATTGCGTCGATTCGAAGCTTCACTAGAATTGGAATTATCCTTCGATCGAGTGCGCATGCACTAAGCGTAGAATGGGTGGTAGCAAAGAAGATTCTTTTTGCGGTTTTTCGATTTTTTCAATTTTTTTTTGGTTTTTGATTGTTTTTTTAATTTTTTTGGATTTTTGAATGTATTACGTAGACACAAATCTACAAATCTCTCCTCGAATCGACTTTATCGATTAAAGGAGCCTCAAAGAATGAAAACGATCACGTGGAGTGAACGTTCTCGATGACTTTAGAACGTTGGTGGAACACCAAAACGTTCAAGAGGGTTTAATCTTGAAAACACAAGCAAATATAGTATACGTAGATAATACTTAGGCGGCAAACCCTCGATTAGCCTTCTTTCTCAAAACACGCACAAGCAAGCGGAGGAAACGAGGCGGCGCGAAGCACTTAAGAGCCTTTTTCCTTTAGGTCGTGAAATACAACCGCCTTATACCCACCTTATAGTTTGTGTTAATTAAAATTAAGCCTCACGAAAGTATTTATCTATTTTGCCTTTAAACTTTTGCTTTAGATTCGAATACAATGATCGAGCGATGAAATCCCGAATCAAGGTTGCGTTTTCACGCTTTTGGAGTACTTGTATATTTATTGTTCTTACGTAAGTACAATATAGTAATAATATATTCACAATAAAAACGAAAACCAATATATCTACAATATAGTAAAGATTGTTGTGTTTAATTTAGGAAAACTAAACACGATTTATTTGGATAATATAATGTAGTAATGAAAAATAACAAAAATGAGTATGTACGATATTCACGCTTTCCAAAAAATGAAAAGCAAAAACGCACTACTCACACAAACACGATACTAATAATAATGGCACACTAAACTCCTCCCCGGCAGCGGCGCCAAATGATAGGTGTAGAAATACGCGTTTAGGAAAATAAAGTATAAATGGCAAGTATTAAGTTGCACGTTTTAGGAAAAACGCGAAACCGAATAAATTCCAAGTTCGTTCTCGAAGGAGGTGTGTGTATTAATGTGCCAAAATAAAATAACAATGTTTGGATTAGTGACGTTTTTGGTTTAGAAAGAGAAAAGTAAAAGACGAACTACGACTACGATTTAAACTACGACGTTGACGTAAAACGCGAACGTAAATACGTAAAACTCAACAAAATTAAAAATTAAACCTAAAAATTAATTAAAATAATAAACTAAGTCTTAAATAATATAAATAAGAATAAAAATCCAACAAATATATTTTTAAACCTTTTATTAATTAAATATTCAATTTTTAATGCTAATTAAAGCCCAAAAATTAAATATAATTAACAAAATGCCCAAAATATTAATTTATTGAACTAATAACTAACTTATATTATTTAAAGACTAAAAAGTATTTTTCTTTTTACTATTTTTAAATGACTAAAAACTATTTTTAAACTAAAATAATTATAAAAAAGAATAAAATAATGCCAAAATTAATTTAACAATTTTAAAAATCCTAAGTTACACTAATGAACAGTATAAAATTGAAAAAGTTTAGAAAATGTAAAATCTTGCACTAAAAGACAAAACAGTTTGATATTAAAACCCTAATTAACCTAATTTAATTCTAAAAAATAATTAAAACATGAACAGTGAAAAACTTTTAAACTAAAAATCTTAAAATACTTTTTTGAATATAAGAAAAATTTTAAATCTGAAAAATATAAAGTTTTACCACTAAAAGACAAAAACAGAATAATTAAAAAGTAATTAAAAATGAAATAAAACCTAAAAAAATACTTAATGAACAGTAACAAAAAATTAAATTATACTAAAAAATCAGAAATAAAATAAGAAAAATAATGCAAAAAGTTTCAGCTCCTAATTCCTAAATTTGTTCACAAAAGACAAAAATTTAAGATTCTGATAGTGACCTTTGCTTGTTTTCTGTCTTTTAGCTAAGCAGTAGGAATAGCAAAGCTAGCAGTGGGAAAGGAGTTCCCACTGCTTGTATAAAAAAAATGGGTCTGGTGCTTGATTTGCTTGTAGATTCTTTGTTACTGAGTTTTGATGGGAAACAAAGGCACCCCCACACTCATGGAAGTGTGGGGAGTTAGTATAAACACAAAAGCTCACAAGTCTTTCACAAATTCAGGCACAAAACTGGCAAATAAGTTACTGATATAGCTATGGCAAGTATTTGATGAACAGTGCTGATCTATATGGCAAAATGGTGAGTTTTAAGGCTACCAAACTTACACAAAACCTAACCAAATCACATGAAACAGATCACAAGCCCTAGGTAATCAGTTCAACTCCCAACTTGCAAGATTTCAAGAAAAATGATGCACTAATCCAGGCAGAAACAAGGTTTAACTGATTTTTAAGCTATGTGCCAATTTTATAGCATGCAAACTACTTATACCCCCTACTGAACTCAAACCAATTACTAAATATACTTTAACTACCCTAAATGAGTGTGTTTTAACAGCTTAACTAACTTAAATGATACTTAAACCAACTGATAACCTCAAATCCAAACACCCTCTTAAAAACTGAAATCAAGACTTAACAAAGTAATTACTTCTAAAACTAAACAAAACTGATTGAAAATGATATAGACACAAATATAAATCTATATTAAGCTTAATCAAACAGGAAAACAAACAAAAACACATATTTCACCAACACACAAGAAAAATCACATAAACTTCAATATCCTATGCCTTTTGGGTTCAAGCCAAACCTAGGTCAGCTGATGCCTTCAAAAAGGTGGAATAAAGGCTTATGCAAGCTTGTGGAATCTCCCTGTTGAGGTTCAACAACAGAACCAGGGAGATGCAATGTCTTCAATATGAAAAAAAAAGGAATGATGAGACTACTTGTTACTTTTTCCTACACAGTCACCACAAACCAAGAAATAAACAGACCAAAAGCACACCAATAAGCTCAGTGTTAGTGAACTTATTGGTTAGCTTATTGGTATAAGCTGTTAAAGAAAAATAAACAAGGTTTCTGAAAATCTTTTGAAATCCAAGCTTTACAAACCAAACTTTGAGATAAACTAAAAATAGCTTATACAAGCTTAACAAAACTGCTTGGGTGTCAACCAAGCAGCCCTACAAGCCTCTATAACCAAATACAAGAAAACAGACTTGACTTAAGTGTCCTCTCACCAAGTCTGTTTCTTGATGAGAACTTTTGAACTAAATTCAAACTTGAAACACTAAATTAATTTTGCAAAAAGATTAATATTAAACTACAAGAAACATTAAGGAACTCAGGATTTGCAAAAGTTTTGAAGGTTCATTTTCATTAATAGTTTAACACTTTTACAAAAGAACTGGAACAAGGCGAACCACGGGTTGGTTGCTCTTTATATACTACTAATAGAATAATCTAGAACTTAAAATAATACTGAAACCCTAGAAACAAAATTCCATTCATGCCCTTGGATTTTCAAATTCGAAAAAGTGGTCAAGTGACCCATGTGATTGATGTTGATGTTGTCCAGCTGTGTTTGAATGATCTCAGATGTCCAAGAATTCCTTTGGGACCAAGCTTGAAGGATCAGCCGTTGATTGAGTCAAAAGATGCGAAGTTTGCCATATTTGGTGAAGCAGGGGAGGACGGGGGCCCCACTTAGAGGTCACGGGTGAGAGTGTTAGGGGTTGGGTCGGGTTTAGGTGGGTACCAATTAAGTTTCTGGATAGTATGGGGTTTAATTATGGAGGGGTTAAGAAAACCCCAATTAGGGTTCTTGGGAAGATGAAGGTTAAACAGGGAAGGGTTAGATTCGTTTAAGGGAGATTAAGTTTTTTAAAAACTTGTTTAGTGGGAAATAAAGAAAAAGTGTTGACTGGTTTGACTAGGGCCGGGTTTGGGGTTATAGGTGGGCTAAGGGTGGGTTTGACTGGGCTTATGTCGGGTATTGACCAGGTATGGGTTTCATTTGTCCATGTTTGCCCCCTAAACTTCCAAAATGTCTTCATATTAAGTTTCCACAACTTATATAACAATTCCCTTTGTTAAAGAAGTTTGTAAATTTCCATTCTGACCACCAAACTTTGTAAAACACATTCACAAGGGTATTTTATGCATTGTTTGCATTCTTTAAGGGCTAATAATGACATATCTTGAAAATTTAAGGACCCACTTGTAATATTGAGATTTACAAGGGCCTAAAGTGACAAGTCTTCAATAATTGAGGGACCAATCTTGCCAATTCTTCAAACTTCAAGGACTTCAAAGGAAATTCATGATTTGGGTCCGGTTCTTGTGCGGCTTCGTTTCCCGTGTTCGTTTCTGCTTGATTCTTGTAATCTTTTGGTGAGTTCACGATATCCGTACCTAAAATACACAAATGAACAAACACAAGCATATATATGGGTATTTTGACGATATTTTAAGCGTTTTAAGCCCGATTTGGACGTTGAGACTATGTATAAATACAGTCTCATCAGCATTCAAGGAATTGCTTAACAAGAAGGAAAAGATGGCTGAGTTTGTCAACACACACTTAAATGAAAACTGTTCTGCAATGATTCTTAAAGAACTTCTAGAAAAACTTGGAGATCCCGGTCGTTTTGTGTTGCCATGCATTTTTAACCAAACCAAAGAATTTACTGCCTTAGCCGATCTCGGGGCAAGTATAAATCTAATGCCTTTAAGTGTTTGGAAAACACTATCATTACCCGACCTTACACCAACAAAGATGACTCTTGAGCTTGCAAATCGCAATCTCGCTTGCCCCGTTGGTATTGCTGAAGATGTTTTCATTAAAGTTGGCACCTTCACTTTTCCGGTCGACTTTGTTATTGTTGATTATGAAATGGACCCTCGTTTTCCGTTAATACTTAGTCGGCCATTCTTGAGAACCAGAAAAGCCTTTGTTGATGTTGCCGAAGGTGAGTTAATCTTAAGGGTCGGGAATGATGCATAAGTTTTTAAAATGGGGAAGATCACAACCAAACCCAATGGAAGAGAATCAACGAATATGATTAATGTGCTTGATGATTTTGTCGTCTACAACAATCCCCTTTTCGATTCTTGCTATGACAATCCACTGTTCCAAGATGATGTGGATGATTCTCTCTTCAATTTAGATCCTCCACCAATTCATGAGTTTCCACCGATCTATGATGACTATGATAATGATTCTAGTTCTGATATGGATGATTCTAATGATTTTTCTTTTGAGTATAAAGACATGCCAACTTATGATGACTTTGATGATGTCGATACTCTTTCGAGTGGTTCTTCACATGATGACCTTGCACCTACTTTTGATGAAGATCCTCCGCCAACAACACTTGATCCTACTTTGGATGACTACTCATTTGGGGAAGATTTTGCTACTTTTCTCAACACTTACTTCCCAAATGAGAGTGATTCTCCTCCTTT
Source organism: Glebionis coronaria (assembly GCA_025667525.1). Lineage (NCBI taxonomy): Eukaryota > Viridiplantae > Streptophyta > Magnoliopsida > Asterales > Asteraceae > Glebionis > Glebionis coronaria. Next base: position 506,050 of record JANFOE010001449.1, on the reverse strand, counting down.
GGACTTTGATGATGCTCTTTATCCTCCTTTGGATATAAAGAAACCGTTTCCAAGGAGAAGAAGCCTGACGACACCGATATCCGTAGCACTTATGTTTTGACACCTCTCTATCCACCTTCTGTGGATGAGATTGTGCGATTTATGAGCGGATCCTCTTTAAAGTCTACTGAGCCTGAGTGTTATTTTCCCTTAAAGGAAAAGGTGTTCAATCCCGGTATTTCACTTTTTAAGCCATCTCAGTATCCATCTGATGAAATAAAAGGAAAGATTTTAGGAAACAATGGAGAAATGCTTGCACTTCCTCACACTCTCTACCACCGTGCTCCATCATTGCTTAAGGGAACCTTGCCTACTTTTCTTTGGCTTGCCTTGTTCGCCTTAAGCTTGTGCTATTTGATGGACGAAAACCATGTATTTGATCCCGGTGGATGTGTTTCAAGCTTCTTCCCATGCTAATCAAGGTCGAGTCAGGCTCACGACTCGGTTAACAAAAACAAGCGCTTCTCGGGAGGCAACCCGCAGTATCTATCTTTTTTCTTTTGTTTTTATAATAAGTGAAGGGGGAGACCCTATTATGTGTTTGTTTTTTTCTTTCTTCTCATATGCAGGGATTCGAGCTTTCAAAGATACATTCTTGATGACTTTTGACAACCCGTGATTCCGTGTACCCGTCTTCCCGGTTCTATTTTAAACTCTTTTGATTCTCTATCTTATATTATTCAATATTAAAATAGGAATCACTTTAGTTGTCTCTTCCTTAGCAAGATTTAAACAAAGTGCATAATGTCCTAAGTGTAGGGGAGGTTACTTCCACATGCTTAAACATTGAGGACAATGTTTATATTAAGTGTAGGGGGAATTCTGTCGAAATTAAGTGGCCTTTTCCTTGTCTTTGTCCTCATTTTAACCGGAAAATTGATTTTTCGACAATTTTCAAAATTTTTGATCTATTTTGGCCTTGTAGTTTTTCCCTTGTTAAAGTTATTTTATTTCGTTGCTAGAATAAGTTTTAATAAAGTGGTTTTAATTTTTAAACGTTGTGAATCTTTTGACTCAACCCGAGTTTACTTATCTAAGTTTACTCTAGCTAGTATCCTTAACGTGTTTAAGTCAAGTTTTGCTAGGCTTTTATATAGGGACCTTTAAAACGCGAAAGTCTTAACTCTTACGGGTTAAGAACAAGAACTTTTCGCAAATTCCTATAATTGATCCTAGAAAGTCGTTTATCAAAGGAACTTTAAAATGCTAATTCTAAACTTGAAAAAGTCTAAGAAGTTGCAAGATCCTATAGATGACTTGAAAACCCAAAACTTTGATTTAATAGGCTAAGCATCCACGAGTCTCATTCCTTGAGATTTTAAATTATGGGGAACGAGAGATGATATAGTCAATTATAAGTTTGGTATTCTTTCATGAATTTATGTGAGTTGATTATAAGCTTTTTCTCCCATCGCTTGCTAATAAATATATTTGCAATAAATAAGGTTGTACGATTTGAAAAGTTACTTAGCTTCTAGCCCAAGATCGCTTAAAAGTTGCTCGGTATTAATTAGAGTTCATAGCCAAGGCATAACTTATTGAAGCGGGATGCGAAGATTGGCGAGTCCGAAAAGGTCTTAACAAGACATGAGGGCTACATTTTGTTGCTAAAGATCCAAACGTGATGTGAAGAATCATTTATCAAAATCAATATGAAGGATCGAGACACACGACGAATAGCAAATACTACCGAAAAGATCGTGGAGAAATCTATCAAAAAAGGCCCTAACAAGGTATGAGGATAAATAGATCCAAGTCCTAAAAGGAGGCGGATCGTTGTATATCAAAGTCGAAAATAAAGATTGGAGAAAAATGAAGAAGTCATGGTCCAATATGAAGAATCTCTCAAAAACTTCAAGTGAAGAAATTCCTATTATGAAGAGAAGACCATTATTTCATGAACGTCTCTCGAGATTTGAAGTATGAAGTCGCTGCCAAATATCGGTCCGAGAAAGGTCTCAAATCGTGAAGCGAGTTATGCCAAGATATGAACTTTATGAGGTCCCGAAAAGCAGTTTTAAAAGATTTTGTCATTTAGCTAACTATTGATTAAATCCTCCCACTTTATTTTCAGCCTAATAAACAATCGAAATAAGTCAGCAATGCATCCTCATGATCATTCAAGATAACAATAAAATATAAGAGATACACCTAGGAATAAGGGAGTCTAAGTAAATAATTGTCCCACATGAGTTTCTGGTAGTTTGCTAACTTATAATAACAATGATCCCGTTTTTAAGCTTGGTGTGGGGAACGTGAAACTTGAGGATGATAATCATTCATGACATTCCAAAACCCTAAGGTAAGTTTTTGATCTTTTTACTATTTTTCTTCCTTTAAATACTTTGTCTCTTTAATAAAGGCCAATGTGGATTGATTGTGATGGAAAATGTAAAACTTGCTTTGTAATTAATGCATTGCATGAGGACATTGCAATGGTCAAGTGTAGGGGATTTAATAAGTGTGAAAAAAACTTATCCTTTTACCACTTAATTATAATAATAACCAAGCCAAAACGTGTATTTTATGTCGTAAATGTCGAAATTATGCGTGGTTTGTGTTTTTGTTGTGATTTAGGATCAAAATGTGAAAAGGGAAGAAAACAAGGGCTTTCACGGGCTTTTATCAAAAAAAAGACAAAAGACGAAGTCAAACGATCAAGAATGCAAAAAGAACGGAAGTCCAAGGCCTTTTCTGAAGATTTATCGAAGAACAAGTCTAAAGACGGAAGTTTAATAAAGCCGAAGAACTCAAGTCTAATTAATGAAGAAATTACAAGACGAGTTTAATTAATCCCGAGACAAAGTCGAAAAAGTCAAAGAATTAAGAAGACGAAAAGACAAGAAAGAAAAGACGTGAAGAAGAAAGAAAAGAGCAACACATGCTTCCTTCCCTTCTCCCTATAAATAGAGTCATATCACCTCATTTTAGTTTTTTTGGCTAATTTGACAAACTAGTCTTCCACCATTTTCATTACTTGCACATTTATTTTCATGTCATTTACTTAATTGTCAATTTAATTACCTTGTTTTGCACCTTAAATTTCTTGCCTTTAATTCAAGTAAGTCTTTTAATTTTGTTGTTAATCTTTATTTTCCTTTAATCAAGCTTTTCATTATCATTCTTATTTTACTTTTCTTGTTTTTGATTTGTTTTTAATTCGGATTAAGCATTAATTTTGCTTAATCTTATTGCTTATTTGAGTAAAAAGTTTAACTTTTTATTTCTATCTAGGTTTTTATACAAATCAAGCTATAAGCTTGACAATCTTATTGGCTTATTTTGTATTTAGCTTATTTGTCTTAAAATTTTCTTAAAAGTTTTATAATTTAAAGTTTCCTTATTTTGTGTCTTGAAAGTTTTTAAATTTTAGCTTATTTTGTTCGTCGTATTATCCTTTTAATTAAGTTTTTGTTATTTTCTTAGTGTCTAAGTGCTTATTTAGTTTTGCTTATTGCGAATTTCACTCTATCGGAAAGAGGTATTTGGATTCCGACAGCTTGTTACGATCGCAAAAACCACAAGGGTTTCTACATTGCGATCAATATTGCGATACTCCCCCTTATTCCGATGAAGATTCCGATCGCTCATTGCGATCGTGGATTGCGACGGGGCTTAAGGTTGTATTGCGACGGAATGCTGCCAAATTTTTTACAGCCATATTCCGACAGAGAGCATCATTCCGACAGGGATTCCGACGAAACATTCCGATGGGATTACTTTTTATTATTCCGATAGCTTTGTTTTAATTTATTCCGATAGATTTCATTTTGAGTATTCCGATAGAACTGTCTTCACTCATTCCGATCCTATTCCGATTTGTTGTGACAACTTTCCGATGGGATTCTGACGGATTAGACTTTTGTTTTATTTTTAAGTCTGCATTGTTTTAAGTTTTAAAATTTTCAATTTTGTTACATTGTCAAATTTACTTTTCGTCGAGCTTTAAATTCTCATCATTTAATTAATCACTCTTAAAAGTTTTAATATTGCACAATTTACGTTTTAATTTGTTTTAGTTTTAATTACCGTCATTTAGTTTAACGTTTTGCACATTTACTTTACTACAACGACCACTCTATTGTTTCCCACCAAAAGACGACTGAGTCGCACACGTTAACTATTATCAATTCGAATAGACTGGAACAACGATATTTTTAACTGAGTAAATTCAAGTTATTAATAATTATCAAAATCAATGCACCCAACCAAAGTTCCCCATCTTGACCGTATCGTTAAAAAATCCTAACATTTAGGGTAAGAGTCTAGCTAAAGACTCAATAATAAATTAAGCGCTTCTCGAGAGGCAACCCGTGCTTTAGTTGTTTTTGTTTTTAATTTTGTGTGTTTAGAATAAATATGTACACACCAAAGTATTTTTCTAACTTGGAAAATCTTAAGTGTTAGGGGGTGTACATTACTTGTAGTGTTTTTATATATCTATGTGTGCTTGTTTGTCTGTTTGTTATGTGTGCTTGTTTGTTTGTTTTGTTTTGTTTTGCTTGAATAAATGCAGCAATAGGTAATGGAGGAGGATGCATACATGGAGAAGGAATGAAGTATCAAGAATCGACTGATCTCACTAGCTTATGTTCGAAATGGTGTAGCATTGCATTACATGGAGATCAATTGCAATTTCTTAGCCCGGAGAGTTTCGTTTCTCTTAGACTATTTATTTATTTCCTCACTTTTCATGCTTTAAAGTTTATTTTTAACGTTGGGTTCAATACAAAACTTAAGTGTGAGGGGAAATAAATGGGAACACGAAACCGAATTTTCAAAATATTAGATTTTTGGGCTAGTAAAAAAAAAGAAAAAAGTGGGGAGAGTTGTACACTTGTTTTCCCTTCGGAATTATTTTTTCTTTCACACGTTTGTTTGTAAATATATTTCAATAAGTTTTTTTTAGTGAGATCACACTTATGTGATGTAAGTGTATATGCGTGAAAAAGAGGCAACCTTAGGAATAAAACCCAAATAGCCTTTTCCATTTTCTTTTTAGCTAGTTGTATTGATTAGCTAACTACCTATATTAACCCTTTTGTTAGCATACTCGTCAAGTGTTAAATACCCTTAGAACACCCGTTGAGCCATTCTTTTCATTTTTGTTAAATCCACTAAAAAAATATTTAACTTTAAACCTTAGCCTAATGCATGTCGAAGTCCAAATGGTGGGTTGCTAGTTGCATGGTATGTTAGATCTTTTTTGATGATTTATAGTTGCCAATTTGCATTTGTATGTGCTATTCCAACAAAGATGAATATGAGCTCTGATGAGATGGCATTTATACATGATCTCATCGTTCTTTTCGGGCTTTAAATGCATAAAAATTTCATAAAATACCATATATATGCTTGTGTTTGTTTACTTGTGTATTTTAGGTATGGATATCGTGAAAAAGACAAAAGATCACAAGTTACAAGGAAAAACGAACACGAGAAACGAAGCCGTACAAAGAACCGGGCCCTAATCATGGAAAATTCAACAAATACCCTTGAAGACTTGAAGACAAACAAGATTGATCCTCAACTTTGAAGAAATGACACTTAAAACCCTTGTATATTCATAATTACCAGTTTGGTCCCTTAAGTTTGTCAAAATTACACAAAAGGTCCCTCAACTTTGAAGAAATGGCAAGATTAGTCCCTCAACAATTTCAAATTGTCAATTATGGTCCCTCATCAAGCCAAAAATACATTGAAGACCTTTGAAGATCAAAAATGTCCAAGATCAGTCCTTCAAATATGCAAAAGTTCCAAAATTAACCCTTGATACACTTTCTAGAAAGTTTTGTGCATAAAATGACAAGTTGTGAAAAGTTGTTAAAAAGGATTTGGACGCTGATAGAGTTTTAAACACAAAAGACAAGAGAAAGAAAGAAAAAGGACCAAGGCTGCCAAGTTTATAAGTTTAAATCCTTAAACACGCGCCAAACATCTTTTTCCCTAAGAAAACGGATCAAACGTGTCACTGTTCACACGTATGAACCTAGTTTTTACTTTTCACCAACAAGGGGGTTTTTACAATTACCCCACCATTCAAACCGTTTCACCCATCACATGAGTACTTGCCCTCCAAGTCATGCCACGTGTTAAGATCAACAGCTGAGACTCTTTGCTTGATCACAAAGCTAAAATGAACGTTTGGGATCACTTTGGACAGCTCATCAACAACAAACGCACTCAAGGACATAGGGCATTTAGGGAATTTCACTTCTAAGGTTTGTGAATAGTGCTAGCCAGGCATTTGCCTATAAAAGGAGACCTCAACATGTGAGAATCCCTTTGTTCCAGTCTTAGGCTATCAATCTTTGTAATTCCTTTTTAAGTTTAATAAAATTTGAATTTCTGAAAATATTGAATTCTCTTTTTGATTTGATTAAAAGTTGGTGTTTGAGTTGCCTAATTCTGAGTTCCATTTGATTGTTTAGACCTTCCTTAACCTTGTGGTTAAGGCACGTCTAGGTTTGAAAGATTTTCAGGGTTCAAAAGCCTTGAAGTCCTTATTTCTGAATTTGGCTTATATTTGTGTACTAACCCTTAGCCTTAAGCCTTGAGTTCTTTCAAGCTTGTTGACACCAAGACTGAGAAGGATTCTAAGCCTTTGGTTGAGTTTGTTTGTTGCTTGTGTTGAAGACATATCATAATCAAAGCCTTGTTCTGCTTTGAACATCAGCAGGCTTTGATCATCTTTGTTGAAGTACCTTGGTCTTGTTCTAGTTATTGAACAAGGTTTAAGGAGCCTAGCTGGCCTTCCTAGGATGTTGTGGAAGGCAGGTATAATCTCTTGGTTAAGATTCCCCTAAAAATTTCATGTTTATGGCTGTTTTGAATTTGGTGCTTTGATTTTGAGTATTGTTGTTTGTGCTGGTGATTTTTGAGTTTGATTGTGTTAGTTTCTATTGTTTAAGTGTTTTTGATCATTAAAATCAGTAGGTTATTATTTAAAATCAAAAGTTCCTTTGTTAAGTGCTTGATTATGGGTTGTTTGGGATTACTGGTTATCAAGGCCTTGTGGCCTTGTGCCCTTGGTTCTTAGGGTTTGGGTGGTCTAAACAAGTCCTAATACACAAGTTTTAGCAATTGGTTTACTTTCTGAAAGTTTGGAAAAGGGATTCTAAGTTTTGCAAAAATCTGATAAATTTGGTTTTGAATTTGGTCAAACACATCAGATCCAATAACTTCTTTGTTTGTTGGATCTAAGGTCTGAAATTTGGTTTGGGAATAGCTTGGGTGAGAAGCTATCTATTGTTTATCTGCTTGTTGAATTTGGTGGCTTATTGTGGTTTTTATAGCTTATCAAAGTCTGCTGAAGTGGTCATTTGCATCAGCAAAGTGACCACCTCATTTGGTGTTGCATTGTGATTTCTAGCATTAGGATTGTTGTATTGTTGCTTGGATCTTATTTGTATGCTGCTTGTGAGGATATTTGGCTATTTGGATTGCTTTGTTCATAGCTTATAAGCCCACTGGCTTATTGGCTTATTTGTGCCAAAACACATCAAGTTTACCCAACTGGTAAGCCTTGATTCACAAGGTTTGCACTCAAACTTTGACCAGCAGGGTGAAAAACAAGTCCTTACACTTCATTAAGTCTGTCAACGCCTACTTTGTTCCTGTCAGCGTTTGATTTCAACTTATCAACGTTTGACTTTTGGTCAAACCTGGTTTCTAAGCTTATTGAATCTGTTTTGCTTATTGGTACATGCAACAACTTATCTTTTGTAATAGAAATCATTTTTCTCAGCTTAATATCAAATCTGGAAGGTTACAAGTCTTTTGGTTAAGCTTTTGCTAGAAAACTAGCTTATTTGGCTTTTTGAGCCAGCTTATCTGTTCTTACAGCTTATTCTACCTGGCTTTTTGTGATTTTCTTGATTGATTATTCTTAGTTAAGCTATTTGTGAGCTTTTGCAACAAACTAGAGCTTCTAAGGTGCCTTATTTCTCAAACCCGACTATTTTGTCGTTTTGTGAAATAATACCTTGCTTATTTCTGGCTTATTGAGTAAGCTTTTTCAAAAATTCTTTTTACAGATCTCATAAGCATCCCAAAAGAAGGTTGTGTGTCAAATTAGAGCTTATGGCATTAGCTTATGGCTTAATGGGCTGAAAAGCCCAATAAGAATAAGCTTTGTGTTCAATAAGCTGTGATAAGCTCATTTTCAGCTTATGGGCCTTTAGAGTTTTGTTCTTAGAATTGAATTTTAAGTCCTATAGGGCTTTTCCAAGTCAATTGGGCCAAGTTTGACTTTTTGGGCCCAAAAGCCCATTTGTGTTGACTGATTTTGGATTTGGCCCATTTGAGGGCCCATTAGGGGTATTTTGGTAATTTCACTTTGATTTTCTGATTATTTAGGTTAAAATAAACTAGTTTGCAACTTTTTAGAATTTTTTATATTTTTTGGATTTTTAATATTATTTTATTATTATTTTATTATTATTTTTAAAATTTTACATTTTCCAACTTTTTATATTTTCCTTAGGTTTAATACATTTAAATAGGGATTTAGCAACTTTTAGAATAATTTTATCTCTTTTAGATTAATTTTTATAATTATTTTAAGTTTTCATAGTTTTTAAATCATTTTAAATAGTTTTTATTAGTTTAAAAATTTCTAAAAATAGTTTTTAACCTTTTTAGGTCATTTTAGAGGTTTACCAATTGAAAAATCTTTATTTGGGCTTTTTGATAATATATTTGATTTTTAGGGCTTTAATTAGCATTTAAAAATTGAATATTTAATTATTTAAAAGGTTTGAAAAAGTTTTGATAATTGGTAAACTCTTAGTTTATTATTTTTGATTGGTAATTTTTAGAATTTATTTTTATTTTTGTGGTTTTTAAGGTTCTACGTCTTAACTTTCTAGTAGTGTTTATTTTTATAATTTTCGTCTTCGTCATCTTCTTTTCTCATCCCCTTCTAAACCAATCATTAATCACAAACATTTAACAAGTTTCTCACACACATATACCTCCTTGGGAAACGAACTTTCACATCATTAAGGGTCATTAGTGTTGATTTTCCTAAATCATCACTCGATACTTACCGCTTTTACGCCTTTTCCCTAAAAGGTCGTATTTTACTCCAATCATTTTGGTGCCGCTGCCGGGGAGGTGTGTCGTGATTAATTTGTATTGTTGTTCTTAATATTAACCATATATAGTATTTGTATTAGTAGAACTCTACTAATACGTATTATCGGTTTTCTTGGTTTTTCTTGTACAAATATTATTACTATATTGTATTAAGTATCACAATCAATATACAATATCTCCAGAAGTGTGAAAACACAACTTTAATTGGGATTTCATCACTCAATTATTGTATTCGAATCTCAAAGAAAAAGAAAAAGGCAAAAATAGATAAATACTTTCGTGAAGCTCGATTTTGAAAGATACAAACTATAAGGTGGGTATAAGGCGGGTATTATAAAATATACCCTAAGGAAAAAGGCTCTTAAGTGCTTCGCGCCACCTCGTTTCCCCGCTTGCTTGTGAGTATTTTGAGATTGAAGGCCAATCCAGGGTTTTGCCGCCCAAAGTATTATTACGTATAGTATATTTGCTTGGTTTCTTTGTGATTAAACCCCTTGAACAATTTGGTTTTCACCAAAGTTCTAAAGTCATTCGAAGGCGTTCACTCCACGTGATCGTTTTCATTCCTTTGAGGCTTCTTTAATCAAGAGTTTGATTCGAGGAGAGATTTTGTAGATTGTTGTCTACGAAGATACACCAAAATCCAAAAATTAAATATCATCAAAAACACAAAAAAATTGAAAATTCACAAAACACCCAAAAAGAATCTTCTTTGCTCACCTCCCATTCTTCGTGAAGTTTATGATCACTCGTAATCAAGCAAAACGAGCTCGTAAACGACTTCAAAAGCAAGCCAATCAAGAGACGTTGATTGTTGAAGAACCTCCAATTGTTGAACCTATTATAGAACAAGAAGTCGTCATGGCTAATCGTACTATGATGGAGTTGCTACAAGCACCCACCGAGGGTTTTGGAGAGGCTATTGTGATTCCCGCCATCCTTGCGGAGAATTTCGAAATTAAGACGGGTTTAATGTCGATGTTGCAAGCAAATAAGTTTAGAGGTCACGAGAAAGACAACCCGCATTACCATATTAGGAATTTTAACCGTCTCACCGCCACTAGCAAGTTTAAGGATGTTCCACATGACGCCATTAAGATGATGTTGTTTCCATACTCGTTGGATGGACCCGCAAAAATTTGGCTCGAGAAAGAACCGCCAAATTCGATTTTGACATGGGCCGATCTCGTTTCTAAGTTTGTGAACAAGTTTTTTCCACCATCTAAAACAACACACTTGAAAAATGAGATTTCACGATTTGTGCAAAGAAATAATGAAAGTTTTTCAATGGTGAAATGTGTATAATGCAAGTTCGTTTTCTCAGTTCTTAACTAATAGAAAGTCCAACCAATATCAGATTTATTATTGTTCTTGGTTGTTCAAGCTTACTTGGTAATCTATTGCTAATTTAAACAACACTATTTAAAAATGAAAAATATAAACCTACTTATACGTAAAACAAGTTGCAAATTCCAAGTTTTTATTCAAACAAAATTAAGATTGCAAAATATAAAACTAAGAGGACTGAAAATGTAAATTTCTATGAAATGTAAATGCTTGAAATGTAAATTCTAAAAATTATAAGGACTACTAATGCAAAACAGTTAACTAAATGGACCAATTATGTAAAAACTTTAACAAACTAACTAAAATTGTAACTAACCAACAACTTGACAACTGAAATGTAACAACTTCCAAATGTAAAGGACTGAATTTTGCAAATTCCACAAAATTAGGAAGTTAAGCTAGGTTTTTAAACTGATTAGACTTCTAAGGACTAAAGTGCAATTAATCTAAATTTTTAACTAAAAACGGGACAAAGGGAAGAATAAGCTCGTTTGAGCTTAATACTCAACCAAATAAGCTGAAACAACTTGCAAAACTCTTAAAATCCAATTTAAGCTAAGTGTGTCTGAGGAATCTAGCTAAAAGTCAAAAATAAGCAATTGAGTGCTTATTAATAAGCACAAAATAAGCTACAGCTTATTCCAATCAGTCACAACCTGATTTTTGTAAAGAAACTGATTAAGCACTTGATTTAAAGAAGGGGAAATCAAACTAGAACCATTTTCATCCAGTAATGAATGAGAAATCTGAAATAAGCTCTTTTGAGCTTATGTTGACCAAGTTTGACCAACTTTTATGAAAAAGCTCAAAACTTCAAAACTCAATATTCAATACTTTCTAAATGGATTGGTGAAAGAAAATCATGACTTTTCTGAAGTGGATAATGAGAACTAAGAAAACAGTCACCTCCTTATATCAGAGAATGACAAATGCTCAAACCTTGACTAAAAAGCTTATTTCTAGCTTATAACCTAAAACTGTAGATTTTCCTTTTAGAAACTGAAACTTTATGATGTAAGCTAGAACTAGAAACAAGTTTGAGCAAATCTTATCAAGTAATTGAAGGAGAATTCAGCAATTGAAAGTAACAAGTTTTCAAACCAAAGCTGAAATAAGAATGACCCAAACTATTTGTTAACCAATTGCCTGTTTGACAGTTATTTTGACTTGCAAATGACTTAGAACTACTTGTTAACACCTAATGACTGATTATGAACTTCTAAACACCAAATCTTAACACTTGAAATCTATTTAAAAGCTACTCCCAAACACTCCTTTATCTGTTTTTAGCAAGATTTAACAAAGACTTATTGAGTATTGGTTTAAACTGATTCAAAAGCTTTAACAGACTAGTTTTAGTAGACAATATGAAAGCTATTGAAACTGAAAACAAGCAATTACCAAGGGTAGAACTGAAAATGAGCTATAAGGCTAAAAGGTGACAAAAAATGATGCAGTAACTACTAAGGCTATCAATTCAGTAAACAAGAAGGCAAGATTAAGCTACAAATGAACCAAGATCACTCAAACTTCAACTATTATCAAGTAAATCATGCAGCCTTCAAGATTAACTAGGAAATTGAACATGCAATTGACTGTTTAGAGGAACATAAAACAAGAGCTATGGAACCTATTGTAGAAGTCCTTTGGGAAGAAGAGGAGCGCTGAGCTCTCTTGCACTAGTGATACCACCACCTATCACTAGTATTCAACTAAAATCAACAATCAAACAGCTACAATTCATCTGGAATCAACATTCTGCTACAAATCATCAAGAACACTGGAAATACTTGAATTCTGATCAAACAGCTACAAAACTTCACCAATGTCAGTTATGATCATTGGTTGATCATAACAAACATCAAACAGCAACTAGTATATCCAACAGCAACAAGAATCAACAGGAATTTGAAGAACAGAATTTGGCGGGAAAAGGTAATTTGAAATTTATTTGATGAATTCAGTTACAAAAGTTGGTTACAAGCTAACAACTAACTAACTGACTCAAGAGTTTGTCAGACTCTTGAGTAGTTAGAGGAAAAGTGAGGAAAAAATGGAAAGGAAAGATTGAACTAGGTGTTTTTTACAAAACTAGGCTACAATGAGAAATGAGGTACATCCTAGCTATTTATAGGCATGAGAGGAGATTCTGTTGGGGTTTGTGACGTGGCAGATCCAATCATAACTTGCCACGTGGAAGAATTCTGCATTTGCTCTTTGAAGGTGATGAACTAATTTGGGTGTTTTTGATTGAGTGAATGATTTGTTAATTGGATTGCACCATTGAATTCCTCTCTTCAAAACGAGCAAAATTGATGTTTTGATCTTCTCATGAAACGCCCTCTATCAAAAACCCGATCCTGGAAATATTTCTTGTTAAAGAAGATGACACGTGTCATTCCCTGGTTGGCTTAAAACAAGTCACACGGATTGAAACTGTTGAGATATGATATTAAATGTGGCGGCAGTTAATGGGAAATTAATGCTTGATCCGTGTTTATTATTTCCTTGCTTCTGATTGGTTTAGAGCTAAAGCACATGGATCATGTCTTGTAATATTTTCCAAACTTGGCAAAACAAGCCCCTTGACTTGGCAGATTCTTGTTTCAAGCTAGTATCTTCATTCCTTTGACATTTTTGGTCCTTTAACTTCCATAATTTGTACAAAATGGTCCTTTGACTGAGTTGACTTGATAGTTGACCAGGTTTGACTTGAATCTTGACTTTTCATAATTTGCACTTCTAGTCCTTCAACTTTCACAACTTGTCAAGATAGGTCCTTGAACTTCAAAGTATTGTCACTTTTGATCCCCTTTTGTCTTTTTCATCCATTTGAGCTTGGTTTTTCCTTGTTTGCTTGAAACTGTATCTTCTTACCTACACAAGTGCACACAAACACAACATACCACATAACACTGCTTTTTACAAGATAAATGGGTATTTTGCTTCATGTTTTAGGGTTATTTGTTGATAAAAGGATATGAGTTTAAGCTCATATCAAATTCCCCTACACTTGAGCATTGCCATGTCCTCATGCAATATTATATTTCAAGGCTTAAAAATTTACATTTCCCTCATAATTAATCCACCTTGGCCATATGAGATGCATCTACACTACTCTAAACTAAATGATGCATGATTTTGATTATATACAATGAAATGCAAAAGAGTCAATTCTATTTATATCTTTTTGAATTTATTGAAATGGTTTTGATGGAAATAACTCATAAAGAAATCAATGACTTAAATTAGGGCTTGGGTACCATGAACATTTATCACCCTCAAGTTTCACTTTCCCCATACCAAGCTAATAAATGGAATCATTGCATTCACAAGTAAAAAGTGCATCAACTTATTCATGACAATTAAATGTGGAACCGGTTATTATTTGAGCAAATTGCTTGTGGGCAAATTTGTCATTATTCAAGTGTGAAATATAAGAAATGTAAAATCCAAAAATAAGGAAGCACGGTTTTAATCCTAAGTAATCTTCTCATCCATTACTTGAAAAACCGCTCACAATTAATATAAGTCCGTATTAAGAGTAATAAGTCATTCGCCTTATGTGTAAAATCCTCATGTCATGCTTTCATAAGTAACTACACACTCGCTAAGGAAAGAAAAATAAAACTCACGCAATAATTTACATCCGCATCTTTTTGAGATTTTGGATCTTCAACCCCGCAACCCGTCAAGGTAATATTGGATTGGAGCAATCTATTGAATCCCCGCAACCCGTCAAGGTAATATTGGAACTCAATAGTCACTATAATTAACACCACACTGCCCCTCTTGGGAGTCTTGCATTATTTTTTTTTTCTTTTTCTCTTTTTTTTTCTAGCCACTCATTTTTTTTCATAAGCCGCTCTTATTTTTCTTTATTCCTCACAAAGAAATTTGCAAAGAAGAAAAGGAAAAACACCCGCTAAATATGGAGCATGACATAAGTCTAGTACACATAAAACGTGCTAACTTAGAATCTTAAGACGTACTCATATCAACCATGAATGATTAGCCAAAAATGCATAAGAGATTACAAACCAATTAAAACCGTACTTGATTATTTATTAACAATTATATACAAGCGAAGAAAATAGAGGTAGAGAAGAGAAGGGTTTAGCCACAAGTAATTGCCATGAAGTCTATCTAGCCCTTTTACACTTGCTTCAACTCTATCATTTCCCATTCTCCACAAATTTAAAATTTCAAAGAATGAAATTGGTGGAAGCTTAGCCTAATAGACCAATGAAGGACTACATGGTTAAGGATACTAGCTAGAGAATGCTAAGATAAGCAAACTCGGGTTGAGTCAAAATATCCATGGCGGGCCTAATATGTCAAAGAAGTCTAAATTTGTTAAGACCATGTTTATTATATTTTTCCTTTTTATATATTTTTGATGAAAAATAAAAGAAGAAATATATACAATGCAAATGTGTTATGCAAATGAAAAATGATTGATGCAAAAAAATCATGAATGCATATTTTTGTTGGCCAAAGTAGATCAAAAATTTGAAAAATGTTAAAAATTCAATTTTCCATGTTATCATGCAAGACAATGACAAGTTCTAGGTAAGGTCACTTCGATAGAAGACCCCCCTACACTTAAGCTAAACATTGTCCTCAATGTTTAAGAGCATGGAAGTATAAAAACTTCCCCTACACTTATGACAATGAATAGACTTTGCTTAACCCAAGTTAAGGAAAGGACTACTATTAGTGAAATCATGTTTAAGCACAAAGTGTCAATGAAAATTCACTAAAGTAACGAAGTGAACCGAATACAAGGGCCTCCTCCATAAGCTCCAAAGCACAAGATGAGTGAGCAACCCTACAAACAAGCATGAAGACAAAAGAAGGTCTCCCCTACACTTATCTCCAAATCTATGCCTTTATTGCTAACCTACAACACTCTAAACCTAGTTATACGATGCTTGAGTTAATGAGTCTCTAGCTCGACTCGTCCCACACTTAAAAGTGTCTAAAACCTATCATGGAGAAGAAAATGTTTGCCTTTTTAAAGAAAAATCTCCATGATGAGGTAAAACAAGTGTTCATTTATCAAAACTCCATAAATATCCCCCAGGATCAAATACATAATTACCCTCCCACTTATAACACAAGTCAACAACTAGCTTCCCAATCATTGGTGAAAAGAATGAGGTGTAGTTCTCTAAAATGGTTTCCCATATGTTCTCCCTAAGGTGATGGTGTAAAGTTCTCAAATCTTTCACAAGGTTTCCTTTTGTTGCATCAGGTGGATACTGAGATGATTTAGCAAGCTCTATGCCAGGATCAAAAATCCGTTCCTTAATGGGAAAACAACAAGTGTTGATTGCCTTAAAAGACTCTCCTTTGTAGTTCACATGGTGAGAGAAAGGTTGTAGAGTGATTGGTTGTAGAAAGGTTGGGGTGGACAAAGAAGGTAAAGGATCTTCAAGCAATAAAGATTCTAGATAGAGTATGTCCCCCTCCTCATCAAGGTAACCAAGAGTATACTCAAAAGATATATCCTCCAATAAAAACTCATCACTCTCATCAATGATAGAATCCTCCTCATCACCATAAACATCATAGATTGGTGTATCAAAGATGGGTGATCCCTCAAAACCAAAGGAAGTATGATCATCAACAAATGGAGAGTCAAAAGTAGAACGCTCATCATCACTATAGTCATCATATGTTGGTGAATCACAAAGAAAAAATCCCTCATTACTTAAGTCCTCATCAAAGTGATTAGTATTGTGGAAAAGTGGGGTGTCATAAGGAATTTCACTAAAGTTGAGCTCTTGAGGTTCATGAAAATCCAAAGAGGAAGTAATGGAAGCAATGGTCTCAATATGAGGGTAATCATAGTCTCCACTTGAGAAAGCTTCATAAAAGTACTCATCACAAACTTCATCAAGAAGATCATCTTGTGTTTCCTCCTCATGCACAACATCAATATGTTTTACCGCTTCGGGCTCATTAGACTTTTTGGACAACTTTCCCATGTTAAACACAACTCTCTCGTCTCCTACCCGCATTGTAAGTTCTCCTTCCGCCACATCGATTAAAGTACGACCCGTCCTCAAAAATGGCCTACCAACAATCAAAGGCACTCTAGGATCCACATCATAATCAACCACCACAAAATCCGCGGGAAATGTAAATCTATCAACCCCAACAAAAACATCTTCCGCAATTCCCACCGGATAAGCTATAGTACGGTTAGCCAACTCAAGAGTCATCTTAGTAGGAGTGAGTTCGGGAAGTGAAAGTCTCTTCCAAACCGATAAGGGCATAAGATTTATGCTTGCTCCTAAATCCGCTAAAGCCATACAATTTTCCACCCCCGAGAAATTGCAAGGAATCAAAAATCTCCCCGGATCTCCAAGCTTAGTAGGCAACTTCTTAAGCAAAACCGCGGAGCAATTTTCATTCAAAGCAGCATTAGGCAAATCCACCAATCTTTCCTTGTTAGAAAGCAAATCCTTAATCATCTTAGCGAACTTAGGCATATTGGCTAAGGCTTCCGCAAAGGAGATATTGATGTTAAGTTGCTTGAACATCCTCAAAAAGTTAGAAACTTGGATATCATCCTTGTTCTTAAGCTTTTCTTTTCTCAATCTTGAGGGATAAGGAAGACTTGGTTTTGGTTGTGGTTGAGGTGTGGATGAAGGATTTTCCTTATTGAGTGTTTCATGAATGGGCTTTGAAATTGGAGGAATGGGAGCATTTTGAGGTGGTGAAATAGAAGTAGAGGGCTTGTCACAAGTAGGAGCACAAGTGGGTTGAACAATAGTAGGTTTAGGAGGTGAAGGATCCTTTGTTGTTGTACCACTCCTTGTTGTAATAGCATTAACATTGGCCCTAGGGTTTGTTTGTGTGTTGGAAGGTAAAGTCCCTTGTGGTCTTTGATTTAATGCCATCAAAATCTTATTGAATTGGTCATTCATTTTCTTGTCTATAGCTTGGAATTTCCTTTCATTCTCTTGATTCATCTTTTGCAAAAGATCCATTGTGTTTAACTCTTGTGGCACATAACCTTGAAAACCTTGAGGTTGGAAAGGTAAAGGTTGGGAGTTAAATCCTTGATTTGGTGGATAAAAGGTACTTGCTTGAGGTTGAAATTGATTGGGTGCCTTGTAGTTATTTCCTTGGTATGGTTGTTTTTGCCCTTGATTCCTTGCTAAAATTTGAGGAGGATTTTGTGGAATTTGGGTGGGTGGTTGGGGTGGGAAGCCGGGTGGAGTAAGGTAATTTTGGGATTTGTAAGAAAGGTTATTTGGATTGATGTTAGGCTTGAAGTGTTCACGGTGTTCCTCTTGATAAGCATAACATTCCCCTTGATACCCTTGCACCTTGTCACATTGTTCATAAGAGTGGGGGCCTCCACAAGTAACACAAGAAATGGTGATGGCATTCACATTATTTGAGGAATTGTTCAATGTCATGCTCTTAAAGGCTTGAACTATCTCTTGAGTCATTTCTTGTTGTCCTTGTTTGACTTGTTGAAGGATCTCTTGGTGATATTTAAGGAATTGGTTATCACAAGGTGTTTGAGAAGTGTTTTGGATAACATGAACTCTTTCTTCAAATGGATCGTTTGTTTGAACCAATGCCTTAGTCTCAATAATGTTCAAAGCCTCATGGTATGTCTTGAAAAGAATACTCCCTCCCGCGGAAGCATTTAGTGAATCTTGGTGGTGAGGTTTAAGGCCATTATAGAAGGTATTGATTTGGCCTAGATCATCCATTCCATGGTTAGGGCATCGCCTCAACAACTCACTATACTCTTCCCAAGCATCACCAAAGGATTGACTAGGTTTTTGTGTAAAGCCCATAATCAAATTTCTCAAAGCCATAGTCTTTTGTGGAGGAAAGAATTTGTTCAAAAACTTAGTGGTAAAATCATCCCATGTGGTGATACTATCGGGTGGTTGGGTGTCTAACCAATGCTTAGCACTCCCATCTAAGGAAAATGACACTAACATCAATCTAATGACCTCATGTGGAACCCCATTATGCTTAATGGTGTTGCAAAGTGAAAGGAATCTCTTAAGGTGAGCATGGGGATCCTCATTTTGTTTTCCAAAGAAAGGTGATGCAGAAACCATATTGATCATAGATGTATGTAGCTCAAATGTGTTAGCGGGAAAGTCGGGAATCTTAATGGCACTAACATATCCATGAATGTTGGATTGCATACGTTCATACAAAGTACGGTTATCAATAGCCATGGCTCTTTGTGGTGGTGACAAAGCACGATTCTCGTGATCGGCTTGGTGGACGGTGTTGGTCTTACTCTTTCTCTTTTTCTTCCTTTTCGGAGGAAGAGGTTGTACACCAATCGGTATTTGTGCACGCCCGCGAGTGAGCATGCAACTCAATACGAGGAATGAGAGAGAAGCTCTCGTGTGACTTTGAAAAGAATAAGATTATCCTCTTCGAGTTTCGATATTAAATATCCACAAGAAAATAACAATATATGTATTACTACTTTGGGTGCAAGACCCTCAATGAAGCCTTCCTTCTTAGAATACTCCCAAGTGAACGGGGGGTTAGGTGGCGCGAAGCACTTAAGTACCTATTGACCCTTAGATGGCATTTTATAGCACATCGCCTTTCTATTCACTTAAATGTTCGTATTCTTCGAATTGTTGCTTATTGAGAGTATTTATCTATTCTTGCTTTATTTTGTTTGATCGATACGCGTGTCAAGGACCGGAACGCCCCTCAACACGGTGTATTGCCTCGGAAATACTTATGGAAGATATGTAGATTGATTGTTCTTATACGTATACGTATTTACTTATAATAATATATGGAAAATATTTTTGTATTTATGAGTTTTTTAAAGGAAAATACTATATGTACATAAAAACCGAGAGAAATCAATAATATATATTTTTGGGTGCAATCTCTTAGGAAAAAGATTGCTTTTTGGATTTTTTAATTTTTTTTGGTCAATTCTTTAGGAAAAGAATTGTTTTGTTAATTTTTAAGTTTTTATATATTTTTATATTTTGGATTTTTTTTATTGTTTTTGATTTATGATACGTAAAAATAACGTTCACCAAATGAACGGATCCCAAAAGCCAATGAAAACCGTCAATCGATAGTCTCTCGTGTAGTCAAAGAACCGGCAGCGCCGCCATTTGAAATGTGTATAATGCAAGTTCGTTTTCTCAGTTCTTAACTAATAGAAAGTCCAACCAATATCAGATTTATTATTGTTCTTGGTTGTTCAAGCTTACTTGGTAATCTATTGCTAATTCAAACAACACTATTTAAAAATGAAAAATATAAACCTACTTATACGTAAAACAAGTTGCAAATTCCAAGTTTTTATTCAAACAAAATTAAGATTGAAAAATATAAAACTAAGAGGACTGAAAATGTAAATTTCTATGAAATGTAAATGCTTGAAATGTAAATTCTAAAAATTATAAGGACTACTAATGCAAAACAGTTAACTAAATGGACCAATTATGTAAAAACTTTAACAAACTAACTAAAATTGTAACTAACCAACAACTTGACAACTGAAATGTAACAACTTCCAAATGTAAAGGACTGAATTTTGCAAATTCCACAAAATTAGGAAGTTAAGCTAGGTTTTTAAACTGATTAGACTTCTAAGGACTAAAGTGCAATTAATCTAAATTTTTAACTAAAAACGGGACAAAGGGAAGAATAAGCTCGTTTGAGCTTAATACTCAACCAAATAAGCTGAAACAACTTGCAAAACTCTTAAAATCCAATTTAAGCTAAGTGTGTCTGAGGAATCTAGCTAAAAGTCAAAAATAAGCAATTGAGTGCTTATTAATAAGCACAAAATAAGCTACAGCTTATTCCAATCAGTCACAACCTGATTTTTGTAAAGAAACTGATTAAGCACTTGATTTAAAGAAGGGGAAATCAAACTAGAACCATTTTCATCCAGTAATGAATGAGAAATCTGAAATAAGCTCTTTTGAGCTTATGTTGACCAAGTTTGACCAACTTTTATGAAAAAGCTCAAAACTTCAAAACTCAATATTCAATACTTTCTAAATGGATTGGTGAAAGAAAATCATGACTTTTCTGAAGTGGATAATGAGAACTAAGAAAACAGTCACCTCCTTATATCAGAGAATGACAAATGCTCAAACCTTGACTAAAAAGCTTATTTCTAGCTTATAACCTAAAACTGTAGATTTTCCTTTTAGAAACTGAAACTTTATGATGTAAGCTAGAACTAGAAACAAGTTTGAGCAAATCTTATCAAGTAATTGAAGGAGAATTCAGCAATTGAAAGTAACAAGTTTTCAAACCAAAGCTGAAATAAGAATGACCCAAACTATTTGTTAACCAATTGCCTGTTTGACAGTTATTTTGACTTGCAAATGACTTAGAACTACTTGTTAACACCTAATGACTGATTATGAACTTCTAAACACCAAATCTTAACACTTGAAATCTATTTAAAAGCTACTCCCAAACACTCCTTTATCTGTTTTTAGCAAGATTTAACAAAGACTTATTGAGTATTGGTTTAAACTGATTCAAAAGCTTTAACAGACTAGTTTTAGTAGACAATATGAAAGCTATTGAAACTGAAAACAAGAAATTACCAAGGCTAGAACTGAAAATGAGCTATAAGGCTAAAAGGTGACAAAAAATGATGCAGTAACTACTAAGGCTATCAATTCAGTAAACAAGAAGGCAAGATTAAGCTACAAATGAACCAAGATCACTCAAACTTCAACTATTATCAAGTAAATCATGCAGCCTTCAAGATTAACTAGGAAATTGAACATGCAATTGACTGTTTAGAGGAACATAAAACAAGAGCTATGGAACCTATTGTAGAAGTCCTTTGGGAAGAAGAGGAGCGCTGAGCTCTCTTGCACTAGTGATACCACCACCTATCACTAGTATTCAACTAAAATCAACAATCAAACAGCTACAATTCATCTGGAATCAACATTCTGCTACAAATCATCAAGAACACTGGAAATACTTGAATTCTGATCAAACAGCTACAAAACTTCACCAATGTCAGTTATGATCATTGGTTGATCATAACAAACATCAAACAGCAACTAGTATATCCAACAGCAACAAGAATCAACAGGAATTTGAAGAACAGAATTTGGCGGGAAAAGGTAATTTGAAATTTATTTGATGAATTCAGTTACAAAAGTTGGTTACAAGCTAACAACTAACTAACTGACTCAAGAGTTTGTCAGACTCTTGAGTAGTTAGAGGAAAAGTGAGGAAAAAATGGAAAGGAAAGATTGAACTAGGTGTTTTTTACAAAACTAGGCTACAATGAGAAATGAGGTACATCCTAGCTATTTATAGGCATGAGAGGAGATTCTGTTGGGGTTTGTGACGTGGCAGATCCAATCATAACTTGCCACGTGGAAGAATTCTGCATTTGCTCTTTGAAGGTGATGAACTAATTTGGGTGTTTTTGATTGAGTGAATGATTTGTTAATTGGATTGCACCATTGAATTCCTCTCTTCAAAACGAGCAAAATTGATGTTTTGATCTTCTCATGAAACGCCCTCTATCAAAAACCCGATCCTGGAAATATTTCTTGTTAAAGAAGATGACACGTGTCATTCCCTGGTTGGCTTAAAACAAGTCACACGGATTGAAACTGTTGAGATATGATATTAAATGTGGCGGCAGTTAATGGGAAATTAATGCTTGATCCGTGTTTATTATTTCCTTGCTTCTGATTGGTTTAGAGCTAAAGCACATGGATCATGTCTTGTAATATTTTCCAAACTTGGCAAAACAAGCCCCTTGACTTGGCAGATTCTTGTTTCAAGCTAGTATCTTCATTCCTTTGACATTTTTGGTCCTTTAATTTCCATAATTTGTACAAAATGGTCCTTTGACTGAGTTGACTTGATAGTTGACCAGGTTTGACTTGAATCTTGACTTTTCATAATTTGCACTTCTAGTCCTTCAACTTTCACAACTTGTCAAGATAGGTCCTTGAACTTCAAAGTCTTGTCACTTTTGATCCTCTTTTGTCTTTTTCATCCATTTGAGCTTGGTTTTTCCTTGTTTGCTTGAAAATGTATCTTCTTACCTACACAAGTGCACACAAACACAACATACCACATAACACTGCTTTTTACAAGATAAATGGGTATTTTGCTTCATGTTTTAGGGTTATTTGTTGATAAAAGGATATGAGTTTAAGCTCATATCAAATGGCATGGGAACGCTTTAAAGAAATGTTACATGAATGTCCACACCATGATTTTACGGAATTGCATCAAGTTGATACTTTTTATAATGGGCTTAATGATCATGAACGAGATTATTTTAATGCCGCCGCTGGTGGTAATTTTTTGTGCAAGACGACAAATGAGGCTTTACAAATCATCGAGAATAGATCTATGGTTTATAACCCTCGTAGCACACCGAGTGTTGCCAATATGGGTTCGTCTTTATCGTTACAATCGTCTCGTAGCATTAATGCCTTACATGATGAAGCTAATGAGGAAAATCGGTTTTTTGATAGATTTGCTAATCTTATGTCCCATTGGAAGGCTCAAGAAGCTTCTAATTTCGCTTCGGTTAAAGCGGTTGCTAAGAGTTGTTTGTCTTGTGGAGGAGCTCATGATCTTTCCGAGTGCATTACAGCGGATGGTAACACTTCGAGTGCTTATGTAGCAACGGGAACTTACAACCAAAACGGTCAAGGTTCCCGCCCAAATCAAGCTCCACCAAATCAAAATGTTAACAATTATCGAAACAACAACCAAGGTAATTACCAAGGCAACACACGTAACTACAACAAGGGGAATTATCAAAATGGGAATGGACAAATTTCTAATCAAAACCAAAACCGTGATTTTCAAAACACTACACAAGGTTTTCAAAATGCTCACACTAAAAATTTGCAAGGAGAATTTTTGGATTATGCAAAAGCAAATGATGCTAAATTTGATAACATGCAACGTAAGATGATTAGCTTAAGATCCGAGTTGAAAAACGAGAAAAAAATGAACTTGCTAATGAACTTAAAACTCATGCAAACAAAATGGAAGGAAATGTCCAACGTCTTCAACAAAATCAACAAAAGATGGAATTAGGACAACATGAGATTAAGCAAGAGTTATTCAAAAGCGGATGCTAGGCAATCAAAATTTGAGGACCGAATGGCTAAGATGTTTGAAGCAATCATGTGTAAACCCTCTTCCTCGGGTGGTCTTCCTAGTGATACCATTGCAAACCCGAAGGGAGAAATGAAGGTTATTACTAAACGAAGTGGTAAAACTTTCAAGGAACCAATCTCTCGTCCAAGTACTTCTACGGAGAAGGAAGTCGAGAAAGAACCCGAGGTGATGGTTGAAAAGGAGCACATTACAATCCCACGAAGTACCGCTCATACCACACCTACGGTTGAACCAATACCAATTGTGGAACCCGAGTTTCCAAGGCCTTTGTCTAATGACCAACCCACACCACCTTTACCCTACCCTTCAAGACGAAACAAAGAGAAGTTGCAAGAACGTAACAAACAACAAATCGAGCTTTTTATAAAAATGTTTCAACAACTGCATTTTGATGTGAGTTTAGCCGATGCGTTGTTATATATGCCTCGTTTCGCTTCCACTTTTAAAAGTATGATAAGCGATAAGGAAAAGCTTTCAAAGCTTGCTAATTGTTCTTCGGTTTATCTTAACCGCATACCGGAAAAAGTCGGTGATCCCGGAAAGTTTCTCATTCCTTGTGACATACAAGATATGAAAGAATGCCTCGCCTTGACCGATCTTGGTGCGAGCATTAATTTGATGCCATTTTCCATTTGGAAATCACTTTCGCTTCCGGCTCTCATTCCTTCGAACATGTCCATCGAGATGGCCGATCATTCTACTATTATGGCATGTGGAGTAGCCGAATATGTTTTTGTGAAAGTGGGGAAGTTCTACTATCCCGTTGATTTTATAGTAGTTGACATCCCCGTGGATCCTCAAGTTCCTCTAATTTTAGGTCGTTCATTTTTAGACACTTCGAGATCGCTTATCGATGTTCATGCGAGAACTATCACTTTGAGATTCAACGAAGAGGAACTTGTTATAAACTCTAATCAAAACTCGAAACCTTCTCATGTTTATGCAATCGCTACCATCAATCACATTGACATCGTTTATGTGGTTTGCGATGAGTTTTCACAATAAGTGTTAGGTTTTTCCGATAGCTCGTCAAGTGGCAATCCCACTATTTCGGATCCGATTCTTGCTAATTCCACACCAAATCTCACTCCATTCCAAGGAGGCGATTACACTTCAAATGAAATCGACAACGGAGATGAGGTGTTGATTAGTGATGAAATTTCTATTCCACCATTTCTTTCGCCGATGGAAGTTATGAGTGTTGAACCAAAATCTTCAATCGAGGAACCACCTATCCTTGAATTGAAAGATCTTCCTTCTCACCTTGAATACGCATTCTTGGAAGGTGATGACAAGTTTCCGGTTATTATTGCAAAAGGTCTTGCTAATGATGAAAAAACCGAGCTCTTGAAAGTTCTTAAGGCTCATAAAGGGGCAATTGCGTGGAAAATATCCGACATTAAGGGTATTGACCCAAAATTTTGTACTCACAAGATTTTAATGGAGGAGGACTACAAACCCGCAATTCAAAGTCAAAGAAGGGTGAATCCCAAAATTCACGATGTCATTAAAAAGGAGGTCCTTAAACTCCTTGACGCGGGAATGATTTATCCTATATCCGATAGCCCATGGGTGAGCCCAATCCATTGTGTCCCTAAAAAGGGAGGAATGACCGTTGTGCCTAATGAAAACAACGAGTTAATTCCCACTCGTGTTGTGACCGGTTGGAGGGTGTGTATTGACTACCGAAAGTTAAATAACGCCACTCGTAAAGACCACTTTCCTTTGCCCTTCATGGATCAAATGTTGGAGCGACTTGCGGGAAATGAATTCTATTACTTTTTAGATGGTTTTTCCGGTTACTTTCAAATCCCTATCGACCCTCGTGATCAAGAGAAGACTACTTTTACGTGTCCTTATGGAACGTTCGCTTATCGTAGGATGCCTTTCGGACTTTGTAATGCACCCGGTACGTTTCAACGGTGTATGATGGCGATTTTTCACGATATGATCAAGAAGTCGATGGAAGTGTTTATGGATGACTTCTCGGTGTTTGGCAATTCGTTCACGTCATGTTTATCTAATCTCGAGCAAATGTTAAAACGTTGTGAAGAAATCAATCTTGTGCTTAATTGGGAAAAATGTCATTTTATGTGTAAACAAGGAATCGTCTTAGGACATAAGGTGTCGAAGGCGGGGATTGAGGTCGATAAAGCTAAGGTAGACGTCATCGCCAAGTTACCTCATCCCAAAACCGTTAAGGGAGTTAGGAGTTTCTAGGCCACGCGGGCTTTTATCGTCGTTTCATCAAGGACTTTTCAAAAATCTCTCGTCCTATGACACACCTTCTCGAGAAGGATGCTCCTTTTAACTTCAATGAGGATTGTGTTAAGGCTTTCGAAACTCTCAAAAGGAAACTTACCGAAGCTCCCATTCTTGTTGCTCCTAATTGGGAATTACCCTTTGAAATCATGTGCGATGCAAGTGATTATGCTATAGGGGCCGTCTTAGGGCAACGTTATGACAAGCATTTCCGTCCCATCCATTATGCTAGTAAGACGATGACCGAGGCTCAATTAAAGTACACCACAACGGAAAAGGAATTCCTTGCCGTGGTCTATGCTTTTGAGAAATTCCGACCTTATCTCGTCTTAACTAAAAGCATCGTGTATACCGACCATTCGGCTATCAAGTATCTCTTAGCTAAGCAAGATGCTAAGTCGAGATTGCTTCGTTGGATGCTCCTCCTCCAAGAATTTGATGTCACCGTGCTTGACAAAAAAGGAGCCGAGAATCTAGCGGCCGATCATCTCTCTCGTCTAGAAGATCCTCACAAAGATGTTTTCGAGAACAAGGAAATTACCGAAACATTTCCTCTTGAGACTCTCGGTGTAGTGAATTCTAAAGACACAACCCCATGGTTTGCCGACATTGCAAATTACCATGCGGGCAATTTCATAATCAAGGGTATGACGACACAACAAAAACGAAAATTCTTTCGTGACGTCAAGTTCTATTTTTGGGACGACCCTTATCTCTTTCGAGTTTGTGCGGATCAACTCGTTCGACGTTGTGTATTTGGTGCCGAAGCTTCTAATATCCTTAGAGCTTGTCACGAGGGACCCACGGGTGGTCACCACGGTGCTAATCTCACGGCTAAGAAAGTGTTCGATGCCGGTTTCTTTTGGCCTTCTATCTATCGTGATGCACACGCACTTGTGAAGTCGTGTGATTCGTGCCAACGTCAAGGAAAATCGTCTCAACGTGATGAAATGCCACAAAACATAATTCAATTATGTGAGATTTTTGAAATTTGGGGAATAGACTTTATGGGGCCGTTCCCATCGTCTCATGGCAACAAATATATCCTCGTCGCGGTGGACTACCTTTCTAAGTGGGTGGAAGCTAAGGCTTTGCCTACTAATGATGCTCGTGTGGTAGTGAAGTTTTTGAAGCAACTATTCTCTCGGTTCGGAACCCCTCGTGCTATTATAAGCAATCGTGGAACCCATTTTTGTAACGACCAATTCGAAAAGGTTCTAAAGAAATATGGAGTTACTCATCGTCTTTCGACGGCTTATCACCCGCAAACGAGTGGGCAAGTCGAGGTTTCGAACCGAGCTTTGAAGAGGATTTTAGAGAGGTCAATTGGAGAAAATCGTGCTTCATGGTCCGACAAACTCTATGACGCTTTATGGGCCTTTAGGACCGCTTATAAGACACCTATCGGTTGCACTCCTTATAATTTAGTCTATGGGAAGAATTGTCATTTGCCCATTGAGTTGGAGCATAAGGCATATTGGGCCCTTAAGCATGCAAACTTTGACTTGAAGACCGCGGGAGATCACCAGAAAATACAATTGAATGAATTGGATGAATTAAGAGATAATGCTTATGAAAATTCATTAATTTTTAAAGAAAATACTAAAAAGTTTCATGATTCGAAGATTAAAAACCGGGTTTTAAACTTTGGTGATCAAGTGTTGCTTTTTAACTCTCGTCTTAAGATATTTTCCGGTAAATTGAAATCTCGTTGGTCGGGTCCGTTCACCATTACACAAGTGTTTCCTTATGGGACCATTGAGCTAGCTCAAGATGATGGTCCTAATTTCAAGGTGAATGGACATAGGCTTAAGCACTACTTTGGTGGGGAAATTCCTTCAATGGTTGCCCTCGACCAAGTCACCTTCCCCAATGATAATTAGCATTGAGGGGATCGAGTCGAGCTCATGATTCGGTAATCGAAAACGAGGTGCCTCGTGGGGGAGATCCCATGCTTATCTTTTAGGCTTCCTATTCACTAATAAGGGGACTTGTACCCTTTCAACTCGTTGTCTCGTGGTTGTTTGTGATTGTGTTATCTAGATCATCATCATCATCTACGATTGAAGACTCTCGTGTTCGTTTACGTGAGCCTCCATCGTTCGTTTGAAGAAGTTTTTCACGAATCGATGACATATCCTTTATTGCTCTAACAATTATCTTTTAGCATACTTAATAAACGGCTTTAGATATATTGTTGATCACCCTTTCCATGCTAGATCCTAAGCATTCGACTCTTCGTCTCTAGTATGGGGGTGCTCCACCTTTAGACTCGAAACATTGAGGACAATGTTTACTTTTAGTATGGGGGGGTGAATAGGTACTTGCTTTGCTACGCCCTCACGCTTTCCAATTTTCAATGTTTTGTTTTACTAATAAGGCTAAAAATGGCCAAATTTTAATTTTTTCTTAGTTTTCATAAGTGTTTTTAAGGCACGAATGTATATTTTCCGTTGGGTAGAATAAGAGTTAATTTTTGACTTGATGGGCATTTGGAGCCATTTACATTCCTTAACCCGCTCAATTCAAGTTTTGCTAGACTTTTATATAGGGAGCTTTAAAACGCGAAAGTCTTAGTTCATATGGGTTAAGAGCGAGAACTTTTCGCAAGTTCTTATAATTGATCCTAGAAAGTCACTTATCAAGGGAACTATAAAACGCATTCTCTAAACTTGAAAAAGTCCAAGAAAGTGCAAGATCCTATAGGTGGCTTGAAAACCCAAAACTTTGATTTGATATAGTCTTAATGAAAGCTAATCCAAATATGGCTTAATTTTGACTTGCATGGCTAAGTATTCACGAGTCTCTTTAATTAGAGGTCTTTATATAGTGAAGAACGAGAAATGATAGAGTTAGACAAGTGATCATGCTAAACGTAGAACATGAAAGTGTTCTTTCAAAATCTCATATGTTTTTAATTGTGGCTTTTTCTTCCCATAAGATAAATGCATAGGAATAAATCATAATTGCAATAAGTAAGTTCGTACGATTTGAAAGGTTACTTAGCCTATAGAGCAAGATCGTTTAAAAGTTGCTCGGGGTTGAATAGAGTTCATAGCCAAGGCATAACTTATTGAAGCGGGACGCGAAGATTGGCGATTATCCAAAAAGGCTCTAACAAGGCATGAGGAGATCTATTTTTGCTAAAGATCTAAGATGATGTGAAGTATCATTATTCCTAAATCAATATGAAGGATCAAGACACACGACGAGAAGCAATTACTCCCCTATAGATCATGGAGAAAGTCTATCCAAAAAGACCCTAACAAGGTATGAGGATAAATATCTCCAAGTCCGAAAAGGAGGCGGATCGTTGTATATCAAAATCCAAAGTAAAGATTGAAGAAAAATGATGAAGTCGTGGTCCAATATGAAGAATCTCTCAAAAACGTCAAGTGAAGAAATTCCAAATATATGAAGAGAAGACCATAATTTCAAGAACGTCTTCCAAAGATTTGAAGTATGAAGTACATGCCAAATATCGGTCCGACAAAGGTCTCAAATCGTGAAACGAGTTATGCCAAGATATGAACATAAGGAGATACACGAGAAGCCGTTTTAAAAGATTTTGTCCTTCGGCTAACTATTGATCAAATCGTGCTACTTCGCTTTCGGACTAATAACTACTCAAATAAGTCAATATGAATTACTTGTGATCCATGACAAAAAGATAAAAAATGCTAGTAACCCATTTCCTTTTATAATAACTAGGATTGCGGGGAGAAAAAGTATTACACAATTTGGACGTATGAGTAGTGTTAGCATTGTGACTTGTACCAACAATGATCTCGTTTTTGCACTTAGCATGGAATGTATGGCAATCGAGGATGACGAAGTTTACTCTAAAGGACATTTACTTGTTTCTATTCTTTGACCCTAAAAGTCACTTTTTGTGATGAAAATCATACTGTCTTTACACATCATCGTAGTATATTGCAAGTCTTTTACTTTTCATTAAAAGTTAATAAAATTGAACTTTGGTGATGCTTAGATACTTTATTCTAGCATTGCGTGAGGGCACGACAATGGCTTAGTATGGGGGAGTGATGAGATGGCATTTATACATGATCTCATCGTTCTTTTCGGGCTTTAAATGCATAAAAATGTCATAAAATACCATATATATGCTTGTGTTTGTTTACTTGTGTATTTTAGGTATGGATATCGTGAAAAAGACAAAAGATCACAAGTTACAAGGAAAAACGGACACGAGAAACGAAGTCGTACAAAGAACCGGGCCCTAATCATGGAAAATTCAACAAATACCCTTGAAGACTTGAAGACAAACAAGATTGATCCTCAACTTTGAAGAAATGACACTTAAAACCCTTGTATATTCATAATTACAAGTTTGGTCCCTTAAGTTTGTCAAAATTACACAAAAGGTCCCTCAACTTTGAAGAAATGGCAAGATTAGTCCCTCAACAATTTCAAATTGTCAATTATGGTCCCTCATCAAGCCAAAAATACATTGAAGACCTTTGAAGATCAAAAATGTCCAAGATCAGTCCTTCAAATATGCAAAAGTTCCAAAATTAACCCTTGATACACTTTTTGGAAAGTTTTGTGCATAAAATGACAAGTTGTGAAAAGTTGTTACAAAGGATTTGGACGCTGATAGAGTTTTAAACACAAAAGACAAGAGAAAGAAAGAAAAAGGACCAAGGCTGCCAATTTTATAATTTTAAATCCCTAAACACGCGCCAAACATCTTTTTCCCTAAGAAAACGGATCAAACGTGTCACTGTTCACACGTATGAACCCAGTTTTTACTTTTCACCAACAAGGGGGTTTTTACAATTACCTTTACCAAAACACGATTAACCTTCACACGAATCCATCCCATGCTTAAACTCACACTCCAACTCACCCAAAGGACCCCACCATTCAAATCGTTTCACCCATCACATGAGTACTTGCCCTCCAAGTCATGCCACGTGTTAAGATCAACAGCTAAGACTCTTTGCTTGATCACAAAGCTAAAATGAACGTTTGGGATCACTTTGGACAGCTCATCAACAACAAACGTACTAAAGGACTTAGGGAATTTAGGGAATTTCACTTCTATGGTTTGTGAATAGTGCTAGCCAGGCATTTGCCTATAAAAGGAGACCTCAACATGTGAGAGTCCCTTTGTTCCAGTCTTAGGCTATCAATCTTTGTAATTCCTTTTTAAGTTTAATAAAATTTGAATTTCTGAAAATATTGAATTCTCTTTTTGATTTGATTAAAAGTTGGTGTTTGAGTAGCCTAATTCTGAGTTCCATTTGATTGTTTAGACCTTCCTTAACCTTGTGGTTAAGGCACGTCTAGGTTTGAAAGGTTTTCAGGGTTCAAAAGCCTTGAAGTCCTTGTTTCTGAATTTAGCTTATATTTGTGTACTAACCCTTAGCCTTAAGCCTTGAGTTCTTTCAAGCTTGTTGACACCAAGCCTGAGAAGGATTCTAAGCCTTTGGTTGAGTTTGTTTGTTGCTTGTGTTGAAGACATATCATAATCAAAGCCTTGTTCTGCTTTGAACATCAGCAGGCTTTGATCATCTTTGTTGAAGTACCTTGGTCTTGTTCTAGCTGTTGAACAAGGTCCAAGGAGCATAGCTGACCTTCCTAGGATATTGTGGAAGGCAGGTATAATCTCTTGGTTAAGATTCCCCTAAAAATTTCATGTTTATGGCTGTTTTGAATTTGGTGCTTTGATTTTGAGTATTGGTGTTTGTGCTGGTGATTTTTGAGTTTGATTGTGTTAGTTGCTATTGTTTAAGTGTTTTTGATCATTAAAATCAGTAGGTTATTATTTAAAATCAAAAGTTCCTTTGTTAAGTGCTTGATTAAGGGTTGTTTGGGATTACTGGTTATCAAGGCCTTGTGGCCTTGTGCCCTTGGTTCTTAGGGTTTGGGTGGTCTAAACAAGTCCTAATACACAAGTTTTAGCAATTGGTTTACTTTCTAAAAGTTTGGAAAAGGGAGTTTAAGCTTTGCAAAAATCTGATAAATTTGGTTTTGAATTTGGTCAAACACATCAGATCCAATAACTTCTTTGTTTGTTGGATCTAAGGTCTGAAATTTGGTTTGGGAATAGTTTGGGTGAGAAGCTATCTATTGTTTATCTGCTTGTTGAATTTGGTGGCTTATTGTGGTTTTTATAGCTTATCAAAGTCTGCTGAAGTGGTCATTTGCATCAGCAAAGTGACCACCTCATTTGGTGTTGCATTGTGATTTCTAGCATTAGGATTGTTGTATTGTTGCTTGGATCTTATTTGTATGCTGCTTGTGAGGATATTTGGCTATTTGGATTGCTTTGTTCATAGCTTATAAGCCCACTGGCTTATTGGCTTATTTGTGCCAAAACACATCAAGTTTACCCAACTGGTAAGCCTTGATTCACAAGGTTTGCACTCAAACTTTGACCAGCAGGATGAAAAACAAGTCCTTACACTTCATTAAGTCTGTCAACGCCTACTTTGTTCATGTCAGCGTTTGATTTCAACTTATCAACGTTTGACTTTTTGTCAAACCTGGTTTCTAAGCTTATTGAATCTGTTTTGCTTATTGGTACATGCAACAACTTATCTTTTGTAATAGAAATCATTTTTCTCAGCTTAATATCAAATCTGGAAGGTTACAAGTCTTTTGGTTAAGCTTTTGCTAGAAAACTAGCTTATTTGGCTTTTTCAGCCAGCTTATCTGTTCTTACAGCTTATTTACCTGGCTTTTTGTGATTTTCTTGATTGATTATTCTTAGTTAAGCTATTTGTGAGCTTTTGCAACAAACTAGAGCTTCTGAGGTGCCTTATTTCTCAAACCCGACTATTTTGTCGTTTTGTGAAATAATACCTTGCTTATTTCTGGCTTATTGAGTAAGCTTTTTCAAAAATTCTTTTTACAGATCTCATAAGCATCCCAAAAGAAGGTTGTGTGTCAAATTAGAGCTTATGGCATTAGCTTATGGCTTAATGGGCTGAAAAGCCCAATAAGAATAAGCTTTGTGTTCAATAAGCTGTGATAAGCTCATTTTCAGCTTTTGGGCCTTTAAAGATTTGTTCTTAGAATTGAATTTTAAGTCAGATAGGGCTTTTGCAAGTCAATTGGGCCAAGTTTGACTTTTTGGGCCCAAAAGCCCATTTGTGTTGACTGATTTTGGATTTGGCCCATTTGAGGGCCCATTAGGGGTATTTTGGTAATTTCACTTTGATTTTCTGATTAATTAGGTTAAAATAAACTAGTTTGCATGTTTTTAGAATTTTTTATAATTTTTGGATTTTTAATATTATTTTATTATTATTTTATTATTATTTTTAAAATTTTACATTTTCCAACTTTTTATATTTTCCTTAGGTTTAATACATTTAAATAGGAATTTAGCAACTTTTAGAATAATTTTATCTCTTTTAGATTAATTTTTATAATTATTTTAAGTTTTCATAGTTTTTAAATCATTTTAAATAGTTTTTATTAGTTTAAAATTTTCTAAAAATAGTTTTTAATCTTTTTAGGTCATTTTAGAGGTTTACCAATTGAAAAATCTTTATTTGGGCTTTTTGATAATATATTTGATTTTTAGGGCTTTAATTAGCATTTAAAAATTGAATATTTAATTATTTAAAAGGTTTGAAAAAGTTTTGATCATTGGTAAACTCTTAGTTTATTATTTTTGATTTTTGGTGAATTTTTGGTAATTTTTAGAATTTATTTTTATTTTTTTTGGTTTTTAAGGTTCTACGTCTTAACTTCCTAGTAGTGTTTATTTTTATAATTTTCGTCTTCGTCATCTTCTTTTCTCATCCCCTTCTAAACCAATCATTAATCACAAACATTTAACAAGTTTCTCACACACATATACCTCCTTGGGAAACGAACTTTCACATCATTAAGGGTCATTAGTGTTGATTTTCCTAAATCATCACTCGATACTTACCGTTTTTACGCCTTTTCCCTAAAAGGTCGTATTTTACTCCAATCAAGCTCCTTTGTGTTTGTATTTTTTGTGGTGTGTACTCAAGCGAAGTGTGAGGGGAGCATGTTGAAAAAAAATGAAAAGAAAGAGGAGGATGAGAAAAGAGAAAAAAAAAGAATAAGTCATCGAAAAAAATGGAAAAAAAATGATGACAAAATAGCCAATGAGCTATATTATGAAGATGAAGTAAGATGAAGTATGATTAGATATCGATTAGCCAATGTGCTAAGATGTGATATATTTGTGTTTATCGATATGTGTTGAATAAAGCTCGTAACGATGATCATTTTTGGGCTTGTGATTTGTTCGGTAACTAGCAACATGGGGCTTAGACTTTTTACCTTGTATATTCGTGATACACCTCTCATAAAATATCCCATGTCTTATCCATACCCATTAACCCGAAGCCTTATAACCCACTAAAAGTTATCTTTAGATGTGTACACTTGGTGCCAACGCCATTTTGTTTAGTCTTTTTTTTTACTTGGTATATTTGCATCTTATTTTTCAATAAACCATTTTCATGTACCATGTGGGAAGTTTTCTTTTACTTGCTTGAGGACAAGAAAACTCTTAAGTGTGAGGGGGTTTGCACCTTTGGCCATTTATTATAAAAACCAAAAACATTTTCAATTTTTCTTAGATTTTTCAATTTTTCATAAAATTTTAAAATTTTTCTTTTCTTATAGAACTTAGGTATTTAGTTTCTAATCTTATTTTTCTTTAATTTGCTTGAGGGAAAGTAAAGTTTTTCTTTTCCTTGCTCGAGGACGAGCAAAACTTAAGTGTGAGGGGATTTGATAACGATCAAATCCAACATATTTTCTTGAGCATTATCCGTATATTTTGCATGGTTTTTGGTTATACTAACGGGCTATTTAGCTCAAATATGTGTGAAGTTGTGTTTTGTGTTGTTAGTTAGCCAAGAACAAGAAAAGTGAAGAAAAGAAAGAATAATTGACTATTCATGCATATACGAAGGAATCCCGACTAGATACAAGCCTTTGAAGATCAATTTCGGGTGCAAGAACAAGTATTTCCAAGGAGCAAATAAAGATATTCAACATGAAAGTTGCCACCATCAACATACATCCAACTTGCCACTGGCAAGAGTGAAGTTGCCACCATCAAATGGGAGTTGATTTGCCTCCATCATGAGTGAAGTTGCCTCCAACATTTGTCTAGGAAAAAATGTGTCTACATACATGCAAGATCACACAAGAAGCATTCTAGAAGTACATTGGCTCCAAGTTATTTTCTTTGGCTCCAAGACAAACATTGAATACCAAGGCCTTAACTCTACTATAAATAAGACCCATGGGGTCATTGTAACATATCTCTTTCATAACCAACTCCATTATTTATCAAGGGAATTCTCCCAACCTTGGTGAAGACCCCAATTCCCGGATTTAAAATTGGTGTGCCAAAAAGTGATATTTTTGGAGCTCCAATCATCAAAATAACCTTGCAAAACTCTAAGGGATCATTACCATTATCAGTGGTAGTGTTTCTTCATACCTAAATCACCACCAAACTTCACCAAACCTCTCCAAAACCTGCCTCAAATCTCAAATACGAATTTCATTTACATAACCCGAAAGACCACAACACTTGTAGTCAATTGGAGGCCTAAGGATTGCTCTAATTCCTTCCATTTACTTATTGTATTCATACATTGGGTAAACTCTTGTTATTTTTATTATGTTGAACTCTATGTCATATGTTGAATGTTTGTTGATTAATATGATCATGGAGTTGTTTTCTTTACACTTGGTTGAATGATGTTGTGACATGAGGATTGTTTATGTTTTATTATTGTTTTGATCAATTTCTTGTTATGTTTGAAATCCAATTGTGCTTAAGTTCCATTCCATTTGCTTATCATACTTGATTAGTTGTTGATGATTTCATAGGTCGAAAGAGTTATCATTCACCAACTAGTTATAATAATTTTGTCTATGGATTATTATTTATTGTATTGACCATTTCTTTAGTAGTATGATTATGCAAAGGAACATAAGTGTGATTGTTAATGAATTTGTGAAACGACCGTGAATCAAACTTATTAAACTAAACATAGTCTTGAATTGGTTGATTTGTCTTAATGCTTGATTTAATTGTGTTGTAATCATACGCGTTGGTTATATACTTTAAAATTAAAGGTTAGAATTTGTGACCATCATCTTCTATACTTGTAATCAATTTGTCAAAACCATTCTCATATGAACAATCCAAATGTTATGAACTAATCCAAGCAAGTGTTGTCTTTAATAATATTGTTATCATCTCATCTTATTAGCTTAATCATCATTTACTTGTTGCTTATTTGCTTATTTGTTACTTATATGGTAATTGTGGGAGTGACAACCATTTTTACCACTAACGTTACATTGTTACAAAGATCCTTTACAACCGAAAACACCCAAATCCTAGTGACCGACCTCCGCTTACCACAACAAGCTAGCTATAAACGAAAGGGTCATACTTGCCCGTGTGTTCTTAGCTTATTTGGAAATCCGTTTATAAATTTAAAACTTGTGTATACTCACAAAGAACGCATCAAGACACTACCTGTTCCAAGAATCGGTCATATTCGGATAAAATCTTTTCTTTCTCAATTAAATGTTGCTCATAAATATCATCCATTTCATGGAAAACTTTTTGAACTTCAACCATTTCGAAATTAAGGTTATCCCCATGATCTAGAAATCCCTCTTTAAGATTGTGTACAAACGCAACGATCTCTTTCTCAAACACTGATTTCATGTGTTCGAAAGCCCATTCTCCAGCGGTTTGAGCCGTTGGAGTCGTACATTCCTTAATGACCTTGTCAAATCCGGTAAGGTATCGCCTAATCTCTTTCAATCTTAGGAATACTGTACTTACCGGTGGAAGACCCTTTGGAATTTCCTTAGGTTCATTTGGATTGACAAGTGTAGGAAATATACTAGGGTTTTCTCT
This sequence comes from Glebionis coronaria, assembly GCA_025667525.1. Taxonomy (NCBI): domain Eukaryota; kingdom Viridiplantae; phylum Streptophyta; class Magnoliopsida; order Asterales; family Asteraceae; genus Glebionis; species Glebionis coronaria. The sequence goes on along the minus strand of JANFOE010001449.1, from coordinate 469,221 downwards.
AGTAGACATGGAAGTTGGTGTATGGATAAATTCCCTTTGTATGTTAAAGCGAGTTCTAAAATCTGTTTTTGCATACTCTTGATTAAGTTGATCATAATCATACTAAGGATATTCCAAAAGCAGTTTTGATCGATTCTCGTCAAATGATGATATATACTCGCAGTCATTCGAATTACCAATCTGGTCTAAGACCAAACCTATCTTTGTTTCATCATAAAGTCGCGGGTTGTGGTTAATAGCTTGCTTTGCATAACCCGAGTTAGGTGGCAGGTCTGTTAGACGGGATAGAGTAAATTCCTTAAATGATGAATGAAACAAGTGTACTAGATGTGAAGCGGTGTTTTGTTTTAAAAGTAAAACTTCAGTCTTTTTAATTTTCTTAGACGCCTTAATTTCCGTTTCAACCCTTTTAGACTCGAGAATTTCGAAATCTGTTTGCAGTTTTTGAAAATTATTAACGACTAACTCTTTTTCTTTAAGTTCTTTTAAAAGATTTGCTGTTAAACTTTCAATTTCTAGCAAGTTATCCATTTGGACTTTCCTAAACCTAGGAAATTCTGGATTGGTTAAGGTATTGGTCAATGGAGTTAACTCCAAGGTTTTAAACTTTTCCTTATACAAAGCAAGCTCGGCAGATAATGTCTGATTAACACCGAGGGTTTCAAGGACCGCATTATTCATTTGGCCAAGCATAGATTCTGACACCATAACCAAATCTTGTTGAGTAGACGAATTTTTAGACGTAATAGCTCACGATTGTGTTTCACTAAAAGTCTGGGGACTTGCATTGATATTGCTATCATTGTTTGTCTCCTCGTTTGAATTACTAACCACCTGAGGCTGTTCTGGATACTCAGATACTTGCTCAACTTGATAAGGTACAATACTAGTATCATTGGCAGTATTTGGTACCTCAGAGATTGTGTCAGCCTCATAAAGTAAAAGATTTGCCATGAGAGCTGACTTGGCGGTATTGAGGTCATCACAGTCTGAATCGTATGCATCAAGATCATCGCATTGATATGTTGCATTGTTGGTAGAAGCTGCTGTGAGTCCTTTAGTATCTGAAACTCCTAGATCTGCTAGAAATGCTAACTCCTCTTCATCAAGTTCTCGACCTTGTGCTTGAGCATTAACCAAGTAAATCTTTTCCTGAAACCATGTACCATCCCTCTTCCTCTTTGGTTGCTTACACTCCCGAGCCATGTGTCCTTCCCCTTTGCAGTTATAGCAGATGATCATGTTCACTTTGCCACGGTTGTTTCCCCTTGGAGCAGTGTTAAATGGGCGTGCACCAGTATTGATGAACTTTGTCTCCCCTGAAGTGGTTGCACAGTAACTCTGCCATCTTGGATTGTAGCTTGTTGATGAGAGTTAGAAGAATTTCTCAACTGATTGTTTTTGGAGATGGTCCTCTATAGCCTCTTTTGTTCAACTTTTGAGTTATGTAAGCCGACATTTGTGAAAGAATATCAGTAGGATAATCCCCTTGTCTGAACTCAGGACCTGGAACCTCATCATCACAGTAGAAAGCTGGTGCTGGTTGAGCTACATACACACTTGAAGGAGTACTGACATGTTGTGAGTAATGGGGTTGAGGAACTTCATGTTGCTGGTAAGTGATGGCAGGATTTGTTGGTGGTTGATAAGGAGAGCATGGTTGTGATGTTAATGTTGGTTGCTAATATTGTTGCTGATATGATGTAGGTGGTTTTGGTAAGATCGAATATTGTGGAAAGCTTGGAGTCCGAAACATGGGCTTGTGATAAGATTGTTGTCCCATAGCATACGGAGTGTTGTTATATGACAATGTTGGATGATTTGCCATTAATGCCAATGGTTCGGAATAAGATCCTTGAGACATGCGTTTCTGGAGCACATACTTCTCGTGTTGCTGCAAGAAGGCATAGAGTTTATCTAAATTTGATATGTGCAAATCCCAGATCAATTTAACATCATTGACATATTGGCTCCACTCTGGGGGTAATGTGTTCAAGAACTTTGTGTTGAGTTAAAACTAAGCAATCGTAAGATTATACACATTCAAATCATTCATCAATGTCATGAAGCGCCAGCAATAGTCATGAAGTGTTTCCCCTGGAATGTATGAGAACCTATCGAACAAGTCATAGAGTTGACACTCTCGTTCTTGCTTGGAAAGTGAAGTCCCTTGTAACAAAACCGTTAAGCGATCCGAAAGTTCCTTTGATACCTTCTGTTTGCTTACCATACGATAAATATCGGGTGGAAGAGCTTGCTTGATAGTCTGAACGGCCTTTTCATCCGCATCGGCAATGATTTGATTGGCAGCCGTTAGTTCATGAAATAACCTTGGCCTAGTCACATTGTCTACAGTAACTTGATAGGTGTGAAAACACCCATCCTTTTACCACTTAATTACAATAATAACCAAGCCCAAACGTGTATTTTATGTCATAAATGTCGGAATTATGCGTGGTTTGTGTTTTTGTTGTGATTTAGGACGAAAATGTGAAAAGGGGAGAAAACACGGGCTTTCACGGGCTTTTATCGAAAAGACAAAAGACGAAGTCAAGAGATCAAGAGTGGAAAAAGAACGGAAGTCCAAGACCTATTCTGAAGATTTATCGAAGAACAAGTCTAAAAGACGGAAGTTTAATAAAGCAGAGAAACTCAAGTCTTATCAATAAAGAACTTTCAAGACGAGTTTAATTAATCCCGAGACAACGTCGAAAAAAAAGTAGAAGAATTAAGAAGACAAAAAGACGGAAAGAAAGAAAGAAAGAAGGAAGCAACACATGCTCCCCTGTCCCTATAAATAGACGCCACACCACTTCATTTGAGGTGTTGGCTAGAGTGACACCAGTTCTTCCATTTTCATTTACATGCACCTTATTTTCATGTCATTTCTTTAAATTGTCATTTTAATTAGCTTGTTTTGCACCTTAAATTTCTTACCTTTAATTCAAGTAAGTGTTCTTTATTTTTTTGTTTAATCTTTATTTACTTTCAATCAAGTTTTCTTTTATCATTCTCCTTCTACTTTTCTTGTTTTTGGTTTATTTAAAATTCGGATTAAGCAAGAAATTGCTTAATCTCTTTGCTTATTTTACTAAAAAGTTTACCTTTTTACTTTCATCTAAGTTTTTGTATGAGATGAGCTATAAGTTTGACAATCTTATTGACTTGTTTTGTACTTAGCTTATTTGCTTTTCTTATTTTTCTAAAAAGTTTCATTTTTCTAAAAAAGTTTGCTTATTTCATTTTCTTATTTCGTGCTTTGAAAAAGTTTTTAAATTTATTGCTTATTTTCTCGTCTATTCATCAATTCAGTTAAGATTTTGTTAGTGCTTATAAGAATTAGCTTATTTGTTTCTTGTGCTTATTGCGAAATTGTAATCCATCGGAAAGGAAGGGTTATATCACATTGCGACAACTCGACTTCTCCACATACCGATTGTGACTGAATTGGATCAAGGGATTTCACATTGCGACTGCGTATTCCGATCTGAGGATTACGATCTAGTAATATCCCCTCATTCCGATCTGGGATTGCGATCGCATATTCCGACGGCTCTTGAGGTTTTCTAAGTCGAAGTGCTGCCCAAATTTATTGAGCAACATTACGATCTAGGATTACGATATGGGTTTTCCGATCTGAAGTGTTATTGCGACAGCTTGCTTTTCATTATTCCGATAGATAGCATCTTTCTACATTCCGATAGATTTTGTACCTATATTCCGATCTGACATTCTGATGGACTTGGTGAAAGCTTTCCGATCTGGATTCCGATGGTTTGGGGTTTAGAATTATATTTTGCCTTGTTTTGTTTTTAAGTTACATTTTTAATACTTCGTGAAATTTAATTTTCATCACGCTTTAGTTTTAAGTCATTTAATCAATTAACTTTTAAAAGTTTTAATATTGCACAATTTAAGTTTTAATTAGTTTAGATTTAATTAACCGCCATTTATTTAAAGTCTTTAAATATACTACAACGACAAATCTTTGTTTCACCAAAAGACGATTGAGTCGCACTCTTAACCGGTAACTAGTTCGAGAAGATCGGACGATAAGATTTTATACTTGACCAAAAAGCTTAATATTAAATGGCGCCACTGCCGGCTCTTTTCGTAAAGATTAACGGTTTTCCGTGAGAGACGCGTTGCTTTTTGGGATCCGTTCATTCGTGAGCGTTATTTTTCTTGCTTAAAAATTTCCAAAAATCCATAAAAAATTAAAAAATTTTCAAAAGTCCAAAACGATTTTATTTTTATTTTCATAGTGTATATATATTGTCTATTGCTTTGGTATCTTTTTCTTTTGCTTTAGCACGTGTATGCGTACTAGATCTTCAACTTATCCAGAGCCCGATACTCGTGAAGATTTAGCTATGGCAGGTGTCCACAACAACAATAATCCACCGCACCTCAACAATAACAACAACAATGTTCTTCCACAGCCGAATCTTCGGAAAATGGAGGATGTTTGTCAACCCACAATGTTTGGACGAGGAGGACCGATTGCGCCGATGCAAATCACGGCTCCGGAGTTTTTGTTGAAGCATCACATGATCCAACAAGTGCAAACTAACCCTTTTCATGGATTGCCGTTTGATGATGCCAACAAGCACCTCGACAAATTCATTACTATTACTCAAAGCATGAAGTTTCCCGGTGCCACTATGTATGTTCTTCGCCTTCAACTCTTTCCACATACTTTATCACACCACGCCGAAAAATGGTTTGATCGTCTCCCTAAGAATTCCATTCGTACTTGGGATGACATGACTCAATGATTTTTGTCGCGCTACTTTCCACCATCCATGGTCACGAGTCTTCGAAATCAAATCAGCGGTTTCATGCAAGAACCCGATGAATCTCTCTTTGATGCTTGGGAAAGATATAATGTTTTGATCGACCGATGTCCAAACCACAACATGCTCCCCGTTACCTTAATTGATACTTTCTACAATGGTTTGACTTTTCGTGATCGTGATACGATTAATGCAGCTGCCGGTGGCACATTTATGAAAAGAAGACCCGAGGAGTGTAGAGAGCTTATTGAGAACATGACTACTCATCACAAAAACTGGGATTCCTCCGCTTCTTCAAGGAACAACCCGAGAGTCAATGTTTCTTCTACTTCAGAAAACCCCGACATGACCGAATTCACCCGCATGATGGCCGAAATGAACAAAAATATCTTGCTCATCGCTACAAACCAACAACAACAAGTTAAAGCTGTAGCAATTCCTTGTGAGACATGCAACGGTCCTCACTCATACACTGATTGTCCTTCTACTCAAGGCAATCCGGAAAACATGTATGCGGCTTATGGTAACTATTCATCGGAAAATTACCAAGCCCGACCTCAAGGGGATCGAAATTTGTTATGTTACCGGTCGAACAACTATCTTTCACCCATTTTTTCTCCTCAAAACCACAACCCCAACAACAATTACAATAGAAGCAACCAAATCCCACCTCGAGCTTCTAATCCTTATCACCCACCCGCTCAAAAAGCCCCACACATTAACCAAGATGTTGAACCTTTAATGAGAACCAAAGGAGAGCAAATCAAGAATCTACAAAGCCAAATTTTCAATTTGAAAGGGAATATTACTAAGCAAGGGAATGACATTAGATTCGAGATTCGAAATGATATACAATCCTCCTTCAGCAATCAAACGAATGATTTGAAGAATATGTTGGCTAGTTTCTTACCCACCACTCAACCCTCTACTTCGGGCTCTCTACCTTCAAACACCGTCACCAACCCGAGAACGAATGTGAGTGCTATTACTACCCGCAGTGGAGCAATTTAGTAGGACCATCTATCCCACCCCTAGTTACACCATTTACACCTTCTCCACCACCATGTATCCCTACGACTCCCACGCCTAGTATTAGTTCTCCATTACCGTCTCCGCCTTGTCATGAAGAAGTACCCAAGAAGAACCCTTCACCAACCCCACCTTCGACCTATAAACCCAGCATTCCTTACCCTTCTCGACTCCACAAGGCTATAATTTTGACTAAGAATGACGTTCAAGTCTCTAACTTTTTGGACAAGATTGCCGGCATGACCGTCACCTTTACCCTTGTTGAAGCTCTTGCACAAATTCCACAATTTGTCAAGATGTTTAAGGAATTGCTTAATAAGGAGAAGATGGCCGAGTTTGTTAATACTCGATTGAATGAGAATTGTTCTGCCGTCCTTCTTAAAGAACTTCCAGAAAAACTTGGAGATCTCGGTCGTTTTGTGCTACCATGTACTTCTAACCAAACCGAAGAATTTACTGCCTTAGCCGATCTAGGGGCAAGTATAAATTTGATGCCTCTAAGTTTTTGGAAAAAAGTTATCATTACCCGATCTTACACCAACGAAGATGACTCTGGAGCTTGCAAACCGCACTCTCGCTTACCCCGTTGGTATTGCCGAAGATGTGTTCATTAAAGTTGGCACCTTCACTTTTCTGGTCGATTTTGTTGTTGTTGATTATGAAATGGACCCTCGTATTCCTTTAATACTTGGTCGGCCATTCTTGAGAACCGGAAAAGTTTTAGTTGATGTTGCCGAAGGTAAGTTAATCTTAAGGATCAGGAATGATACACAAGTGTTCGAAATGGGGAAGATCACAAACAAATCCTATGGAAGAGAATCGGCGAATATGATTAATGTGGTCGATGATTTTGTCGTCTACAACAATCCTATATTTGACTCTTGCTATGATAATCCACTGTTCCAATATGATGTGGATGATTCTCTCTCCAATTCTGATCCTCCAGCTATTTATGATTCTCCACCGATCTATGATGCTTATGATGATTCTAGCTCCGATGGGGATGATTATGATGCTTTTACTTCTGAGTATCCAGACATGCCCACTTATGATGATTTTGATGAGGCCGATACTCTTTCGAGTGATTCTTCTCATGATGAAGATCCTCCGCCATCCATGCTTGATCCTACTTTGGATAACTACTCATTTGAGGAAGACTTTTCTACTTTTCTTAACGCATACTTTCCAAATGAGAGTGATGCTCCTCCTTTGGACTTTGATGATTATGGTCTTTATCCTACTTTGGATATGAAGAAACCCCCTTCAAAGGAGAAGAAGCTGGCCGACACCGATATTCGCAGCACTTATGTCTTGACTCCTCTCTATCCTCCGTCTGAGGATGATATTGCGAGATTTATGATCGGATCTTCTTCAAGATCAGCTGAGCCTGAGTGTTATTTTCCCCTAAAGGAAAAGGTGTTCGACCCCGGCATTGCAATTTTCAAGCCATCTCAGTATCCATCTGATGAAATAAAGGAAAAATCTTTGGAACTTATGAAGATATTGATGAGACTGCTTTTATACATAGTCTCATCGTCCAAATCGGGCTTAAAATGCATAAAATATCATGAAAACTGCCAAATATATGCTCGTGTTTGTTACTTGTGTATTTTTAGGTACGGATATTGAGGAATTAACAAAAGACCACAAGAATCAATCAAAAACGAACACGGGAAACGAAGCCGCACAATGAACCGGGCCCAAGTTTGGATTTTACAAAAATGCCCTTGAAGTTTTGAAGATTGTCAAGTTTAGTCCCTCAACTTTTGAAGATTTACACTTTATAATTATGAATAGGGTCCCTAAAGTTTGAAGACTATACAAGATCAGTCCTTAAAGAATCCAAGAAGTACATTTGAAGCCCTTGGAAAAAGTTTTGAAACATTTTGTGCCAAAAATGACAATTACCCCAAAGTTGTTACAAGTGTAAATGGGCGTTGATAGATTTTATTACAACATGAACAATTGAGGGAACCTTGGGGGTCTTTTCTGCCAACTAACCAAACCACCACCACCACTCACACCCTGACATGTCAGCATAACCCACCCAAATACCCATTGCCCTACCCAAACCCGTAGCCCATAACCCACAACCCACCCAAGTTTATTTATTAAACTTGGTCAAGACCAGTCAAACCTTCCCACTTATTTCCCACCAAAACACTTCATTTAAAAACATTTTTACCCAAAATGGATTAAACCCCCATCCTAATCACCCCTAGAACCCTAATTACCCCAGGTTCAATTAAAATCAAATCAAAGGGTTTTATGTTGATTAACTCCAGATTCCTAATTACCCACTTTCTCACCCAAACCCACCTCTCAAACCACCACAAGACACACCCATGTGTCTTGTGGGACCCTCCCCTGCCCATCACTTTCGTCCTCAAACCCAACACCCGACCAAACCAACGTCCCACAAGCCCCCCCCTTGGTCCCCAAGCACAAATATACGATCAAGATCAACCAAGACTAGCTGGCATCTCTTCAGCAATCACATGGCACCACTTTTGACCAAATTTTCAAGATAAAGACTCAAGGGCAATTTAGGCAGTCCACTTATTAGGGTTTTAGCTTTCTAGATTCTTCTTTCCATTGTATAAATATGAGACGTGTGTGTCTCATTTAGGTTGTTCCAGTTTTCTAGCAAAATCCTTGTAATGCCTTTTTAGAAATATAAAGTTTGGTATTTTTGCTGAAATTGTAATTCCTTTTATTTTTTTAAAAGTTTGGTATTGGATTTGCTTAGATTCTGAGTTCTATAAAATATTTTATAAACACTTTGTGTTTGTTTTCAGTTTTCAAAAAGTTTTCAAAATTTGTTTGAAATTTATCAAAAACCCTTGGATCCTATGAAGTGAAAGTGGAATTGAATTCCAAGGTTTCTGATATTTTTCTTGTTTCAAAAGGTGTTCCAAGTTCAGGGTTTATTGGATTGTACAAGTGGTTTTAAAAGGTTTTAAAATCAGAAAGTGTGCATTGTGTTTGTTCTTGTTTTTTTTCTTAGCAGGTTTGAAGAACTTGTTTTGATCAAGGATCAGCATAGGCCCGGGCCTATTGGAGAAGGAAAAGCAGCCTTGGTTGGGCCTGGATGTAGGCCCAACAAGGTAGTCCCTTGTTCTTAGTTTCAGTTTTTTAGTTTTATAGGAGATTGGTATGATTTTTGAGAAAAAGTTGTTAAGTGATTGTTATTGTGCTTGTTATTGCTCTCTTGTTGGATTATATGCATGTTAGTGGCATTTGTATCAGTTTGGTTGGATTTTATAAGGATTTGGTTGGTTAATTTGTAATTTTAGAATATAAGGGGGTGTTTGGATTAGAGTGTTAGAGGGGTTTAATGGTATGAACCTTGCTTATAAACTTGTTGCAAACACTTCTTGACTGGTCATTAGGATATATGCTAGCTAAGGTTTCATTTTAGTAGGATTTCAAACAAAGTTGCATGTTAAAATATTGGTAAGTAGCTTCTAAAAACAGTAAACACCCTTGGTGACTGATTTAGGTTGATTGAGTTCATTTAATCCTTAAATCTGCTAGGGTTTGGTGTTAACTAGGGTTTTAGTTAGGTTACATGCTATATTGTGAACTTATATGCAAAATTTGAGCCATTGAAATTCAATTTTGTGCCAAGTGTATCAGCATCCTATTCATCAGAAACTTGAATGCTTAATCAGTAACTTGTGGTGCATTTTGGTGTGATTTTTGTGAAGTGACTTTGTGTTTTTTGTGTTTACTCAGACTCCCCACAACCCAATTGGTGTGGGGATGCCTTGTGGTCCAAAGAAAACCAAACACTAGGGCTTTCCTAAGCTCTTAGGTCAACTGACCATTATTTTGCACTAGCAGTGGGAAGAAAGTTTCCCCTACTAACACACAAGTTCCCACTGCTAAGTTAAAGGACAAAATCCTTTGCATGTCACTATCAGAAACCTTAAAATTTTGTCTTTAGTTCCTAATTTTAGAGTTAGGACTTGATTTTAGTTTTGAAATTTTTCTAATTTAATTTAGGATTTTTCTGTTTAATTATTTTTTATTGTACTGTTCATTTGCTATTTTTTAGGTTTTATAGCATTTTTAATTAACTTTTTAATTACTGTTTTTGGAATTTAGTGCCAAAAATATTTCTTTTTCAGTTTAAACAATTTTCCTAGACTTAGAATATTATTTTAAGACTTTTAGTTAAAAATGTTTTTACTGTTCATCTTTTTATTATTTTTAGAATTAAATTAAGTTAATTAGGGTTTTATTTTTAACTAATTTTGTCTTTTAGTGAAAAATTTAATATTTTTCAATCTTTTTCATTTTTCTACTGTTCATTAGAGTAATTTAGGATTTTTAAAATTGGTAAATTATTTTTAGCATTATTTTATTATTTTTTATAATTATTTTAGTTTTAAAATAGTTTTTAGTGATTTAAAAATAGAAAAATAGTTTTTAAAAATTAGGAAAAATACTTTTTAGTCTTTAGATAATATAAGTAAGTTATTAATTCAATAAAATCATATTTTGGACATTTTGATTAATTATATTTAATTTTAGGGCTTTAATTAGCATTTAAAATTGAATATTTAATTAATAAAAGGTTTTAAAATATTTTTATTGGATTTTTATTCTTATTTATATTATTTTAGACTACTTTTAGCTTTTAATTAATTTTTAGGTTAAAATATTTATTTTTGCACTTTTTTACGATTTTACGTTTACGCCTTTTTCGACGTAGTTTAATCCGTTTTCGTAACCGTCTTTTTTCTTTCCTTTCTCTTTTCTATTCTCTTTTCCTCTTGTTAATAATCACAAACATTAATCATCATTCATTACATAACACACGTGCCTCCTTGGGAAACGAACTTGTTTGGTCATTAGTGCTCGGTTTTCCTAAACCGACAGTTAACGCTTACCACTACTTTGCCTCTCTTTTCCTAAAGGGTTGCAAAAACACTACATCAATTTTTAGCGCCGCTGCCGGGGAGGCGTGTTGTGTTTTGATTGAACCATTGTTGTTTTTATTTATCCATAAATAGTATTTGTATTAGTAGCACTCTACTAATACGTATTATCGTTTTTCGGTTTTTGTGTGAATACAATTACTATATTGTATACGTAGAACAATAAATTCACAAGTACTCCAAATACGTGAGCAATCACAACCTTGACTTGGGAGGTCATTACCCAATCATTGTATTCGAATCTCAAACCAAAGAAAAAAGGCAAAAATAGATAAATACTTTCGTGAAGCTTAATCTTGAAAATACAAACTATAAGGAGGGTATAAGGCGGTTGTATTTCATGACCTAAAGGAAAAAGGCTCTTAAGTGCTTCGCGCCGCCTCGTTTCCTCCGCTTGCTTGTGCGTATTTGATTTTGAGAGTGAATCGAGGGTTTTGCCGCCCAAAGTATTATTACATATCATATATATTTTCTTGGTTTCTATTGATTAAACCCTCCTGAACGATTTGGTCTTCCACCATCGTTCTAAAGTCATCGAAGGCGTTCACTTCACGTGATCGTTTTCATTCCTTGAGGCTTCTTTAATCAAGAGATTTGATTAAGGAGGAGATTTGTAGATTTTTGTCTACTTAATACATTTCACCAATTTCCAAAAAAGTTAATACCAACAAAAACCACAAAAAAAATTGAAAAACACAAAATACCAAAAAGAATCTTCTTTGCTCGTCTCCTCGTTGTACGTGACGTTTATGCTCACTCATAATCAAGCAAAACGTGCACGTAGACGAAAGAACAAAACTCCCACTCCAACTCATTCTAGTGAGGAGTCTCCTATTGACGAACCCATTGTACGAGAAGCACCAACCATGGCGAATCGAACTATGATGGAGTTACTTCAAGCACCCACTAAGGGTTATGGAGAAGCTATTGTGATTCCCGCAATCCTTGCGGAGAATTTTGAGGTGAAAACGGGTTTGTTGTCGATGATCCAAAACAACAAATTCCGTGGTGATGAGAAGGACAATCCCCACAACCATATCCGCCAATTTAATCGTCTTACCTCCACGTGCAAATTCAAGGATGTCTCGAATGACTCGATTAAGATGATGCTTTTTCCGTATTCCTTAGCGGGGCCCGCTAAAATTTGGTTAGAGAAAGAGCCACCCAATTCTATATTGACGTGGAAGGATCTCGTTTCAAAATTCGTGAACCAATTTTTTCCGCCCTCTAAGACTACGCATTTGAAAAATGAGATTTCTAAATTTTCACAAGAATCAAATGAAAGTTTTTCTACGGCTTGGAATAGGTTTAAGGAGATGTTACATGAATGTCCTCATCACGGTTTTTCCGATTTGCACCAAATGGACACGTTTTACAATGGACTTAAGGATCATGAAAGAGATTATTTAAGTTCCGCCGCGGGTGGTAATTTTTTGTGTAAAACGGTTGAAGAAGCTTTGGTCATAATTGAGAATATGTCTAAGGTTTATAGCCCTCGTAACACAACGAGTGTTGCCAAAATGGGCTCATCATCGTCTCGTAGTATCATTGCCTTGCAAGATGAAGCTAATGAGGAAAATCGGTTTTTCGATAGGTTTTCAACCCTTATGTCCCATTGGAAAGCTCAAGAAGCTTCGAATTCCGCTTCGGTTAAAGCGGTTTCTAAGAGTTGTTTGTCGTGTGGTGGAGCTCATGATCTTTCCGAGTGCATTACCGCGGATGGTAACACTTCGAGTGCTTATGTAGCCACGGGAACTTATAACCAAATCGGTCAAGGTTCCCGCCAAAATCAAGCTCCACCAAATCAAAATGCTAATAACTATCGCAACAACAACCAAGGTGGAAATTACCAAGGAAATCAAAGGAATTATAACAAGGGTAATTATCAAAGTGGAAATGGGCAAGTTTCTAATCAAAACCAAAACCGTGATTTTCAAACTTCTACTCAAGGTTTTCAAAATGATCACACCAAAAATCTTCAAGGAGAATTTTTGAATTATGCTAAGGCTAATGATGCTAAGTTTGATAATATGCAACGTGAAATGGTTAGCTTAAGGTCCGAGTTGAAAAACGAGCTTAAAAATGAACTTGCTAATGAACTTAAAACTCATGCTAATAAAATGGAAGGAAATGTCACACGTGTGACAATCCGTCAATTTATGGTTGATATTTTATACTCGAATATTATTTAAAAACATTATTTTAATGTTACAATATGAACTCACTTATTTTTGGGAAGAAATTTGGATTTACATCTTGGAGTAGCATCGACTACGTCTAAACCGGAGGATTCAACGTTAGGTGCTTACGTTTACATACACCATCCTTGGTGACAGTCTGACATTTCAGAAAATAAATTTATCCGTGAATATTATTTTGGAGTTTTAAATTTGTGTTGTTTCATAAACTCACAAATTTACGAGAAGAGATTAGGACTTACGATTTTATTTTAACGTCCTTTACGACTAAACCGGAAACCTTAGGATTACGTATTTATGTTTTCGAACTCCGTTTTTGATGAGACAATTTTTATTAGATTCGCTTTGTGCCGTTGATTCATAATTTATACAAACGTTTTTCGTAAAACGACCCGAGGGCACGCAAATCGAGGAAACTAGAATCAAGGAATACCTGTAAACTAGTGCGATGGGACAAAATACATTGTCCCACCCCACTAGCATACATGGGACGGCAACATTGTGTACAACACACCAATTTGGTGGCAAGTTTCTAAGTTAATAACTTACACATGTAACTAGCTTACACATTAAGCTAGCTACTAACTCAAAACCATCAAACTATCTCATTTCTACCATTTCACCATGCAAAACCACTTCAAAATCCTCTCAACTCTCTCTCTAGTTCGTCCCATCCTCACCACAAAACACCTTCACTTGATCAATTCCAAACACAAAATCATGTGTTATTTACACATATGTTGAAGCCCTCTTGAAGCTCTCTTGAATGGTGGTGATTATAACATCCATGGAGGAGTATTCATGGTGTCTTGGGGCTGATTTTCCACAAGGAGATTAGGAATATTGGTGGTCATGAAGATGGTCTTGGTGCATCACAAGTTTCACCATCAAAATCCATGTTTTGATCACAACCTACATCATCATGGTGGTATAAAGATTGTCCTCCTCATCTTCTTGTTATTTTGATTATGTAAACATGTATTTTATTTTCTATTTTATATGTATATGATGATTATATGATGATAAAAATTTTATGTGGGGATTTGGTGTTGATAAACATGATTAAAAAGGTGAAAAACTATAAAGAACAAGGCTAAAATCTTGCTTAATTTACATGGCTGTATAAAACAGTAAAGAAACTTGTTATGAACTGATAAAATGATGAACTAGAATGGATTTACAGTAAGCTATGGGTCTTGTACACATGTGAGAGTTGGCCATGCAATGGAATCAAAGTAATGAGTGAGATATGATCAAAACAAGTTTAAGGTATAAATATGAGTTCACTGTTTTGGACGATTTTTAGAAAATATTTAGAAGATGATTCAACAGTATCTATAGTAGAGTTAAATATAGAACATATTATGTAGTTTATGTGATAAAAATTTGAGCTTCTATCTCCATATAGAACTCAAGATATGGCAGGTTTTGGTGAAAGTGAAGATAAAAATCAGATTTTTGAAAAATAAAGTATTATACTATTATATAAGCACTCAAAATTATATTGTATAAAATGTAAAGTTAAAACCCACTAACTCATGAATTTTATTTATATAAATATGTTAAAGGTTAAATAAGTTTACATTTTATAAAAATTGTAACTTGCTAAGTTTTATAAGTTATAAAACTATAAACATGATTTTTACGACTTTTTCGGCTAATACCGTAAAATTTACGTTTTTGTTGAATAAAACTTAGATGGTTGGACCCGTCTAATGAAAACTTTATGAAACTTATATACTGATATATAGACATGTATAACAAGGTAAAAACCGATAAAAACCCGAACTATAGGGCATACGGACATTAACGAGCTAAGTACCTATTGGCTTAACCCATTTGGGCCCAACTTGAAAGTTTAAATACTGATAATATAAGTATGAAATGGAATAATACAAGTTAATAAACTTATAATAGGCTTATTGGACCTAAAACACGTAAAAAGGTAAAACTAGTAAACTAGTATAAAAGTTATCGACATATAGCACTAAAATGAGTAAACGAGAATAAGTAAACCCACTTGATCATCATATATATTAAATCTTCATATGTATACATAATTGTTATTTCTATAAAGTCATTGTACAAAAGTCTAAGACGAGTATTATTTGTCTAGGTTTCCGTGATTGAAGCGCGTACCGTACGTCCGAATTGCCGATAACCCGCCTTCCCACATCAACGTGAGTTCATAGCCTCGCACTCTTTTAAATGTTTTTATAAATGTTTTATAAACCCGCGAGGGAGATAACATGTTAGTTTTTACAAAATAGGACACCAATTGTCCCGATTGTTTGTTTATTGATTTTGGACCCGAATGATTGAATGACCCGATTGTATGACACGATAAATGATTAAAGGACCCGATAGATGAAATTAAATGGATTATTAAAGTTAGGTTATGTCACTAAAAGTCCCATTAGCATGAATTGTGAACTATCGGGATTTGGTAGACGCTTATGCATTTAATAGTACTATTTGGGGACGATCACCCCAGTTCGCGCCATGACGGTTGATCCCCGTCGTGCCACATTGATTGGTAAGCGAATTTATGTATGAGAAGATTTCCATTGCGTGACCTTTGTGACGACACGCTACTTTAGATGGGCAAAATTGGTACCGGGTTAGCTACCCGTTGTTGGTTTAGTATGGTAACAATGTCATGCGGCTTATAATAATCCAAAACTAACGAAATACTATTAGACGCTTCGAATTACGATGTATTGCCTGACTAGCAATACAGGGTCATACTATTGATATTATGTTCGTGTTTTGGTTTAACCATATTAAATAACGGTTTTTATTTTCATACAACGTCATAAGACGTATTGTATGATGTTTTTACGACATTGGCTCGTATAATGATTTTTAAGGCAAACGCCTATATTATGATTTTGATGAAGGTTTGTATAAAATGACATTGGCTATTTTATGGCCTATTAAAAGGATTTGTACAAAATGATTTTCAGTAATAATCTTATACTGATATTATATTGATAGATTTTATTAAACTCTATGAATTCACTCGGCGTTATCGCTGACCTTTTCTTTTAACATGTTTTATCTCAGGTACTTGAAGGTAATTCTCGGGAAGACGACAAGAATTCATGGCCCGCACTTAAACAATATTTTCCATTCAAATACTTTGTAAAACTTTGTATGAAATAATATGACTTGGCACCGATGTAACTTTGATATTTATGAATGGAAATGCTTTTATTATTAAACGACGCGATTTTATGCGTTGTCTATTATGTGAGTAATGTGCTATCCTGTAACACCAATGAGTCTTCCGCTGTATTGAGTTGTATAAATTTGGGGGTGTTACAGTTTGGTACCAGAGCTCTTGTTATAGAGAACGAAAGATTTTTTAAAACCAAGGTTTTGAATAAAACATTTCAAAATCTTTTAACTATAAACATTTTTCTAAAAATGTCTAAAAATCTTTTGACTATAATGGTGCCGAAGAATTCCCGAGTTACCGACAAGGCCAAGACTGAGAAGTGTTATTTTAATATATATTTAACTTGGATTATATATATATATGATGTAATTTTAATTACATGATTGTTTGATGATTATTTTGATATTTATACGAGGTATATATACGACGTAGATATTCGTAGAAATATAGATATTAGTTGATTGTGAAATTGAAAGAGAATTGGCGAGATTAAATCTGATATCGATGTCATGACGATCTTTTCTTATAGAGTGAAGTTTGACAAAACGTTACCACCTAGAAAGATGTCATGTGATTCGTTGTCATCCAATTCTTAATTTGAAATCGAAAAGGTGAATGTTGCAATTGAGGCTGTTATTGGAACCATTACCCAAAAGCCTCATGCCACTAATACCTTTCCGAGAAGTCTAGTTGAATGATCAAGTCATTTCATATTAATGACTCATTTGATAATTGTTGTTGTAAGAGCTAATAGGATTGGAAATTAAGTGTTGATTCATATTGAGATTGTATTGCCTTTACAAGGCCGAAGAATAAGGTTGTAAGTATTGGAGAATAAGGTTGTAAATATTGGAAAATAATGTAGGATGTCGAATTGAGTATAAAATTGGTTAAAAACTTGAATAAAGTAAAACTTAACCTGTATGGAATATGAGATTGTTAATATAAGTCATCAAGTTCTGTGATTGAATTATTAGGTTTTAATTGATTGTTGATTCGTGTTAAGGGTTGTTCCTAGGCCATTGTCCACTGACAAGGATGCCCAGTGTCCAAGAAATAAATTGAAGAAATCTTCGTCTGAATTGAGACCGATGGATCTTTCGGGACAGGTGGGACACCTAATGACTCTTGTAGATTAGTATTCATTGTGGTATCTATTAAAAATAATCCCTAACTTAACTGAGACATCAGTTGGTAGGATGAGTTCCAAGAATTGTATGACATAGTGACATGTAATGTGTTACGGTACAATTTGACTTGTTTGTGATTAATGAAAAAGAGTACCTTTGATTACTAAATTCTACATGTATCGATGTTATCTATCTTTTATTGCTTCATCCTAATGTTCGCATTAGTGATGCAACCATTGAACAAGTACTCATCTTGATTTGAGTTACGTTGTGGATTATTCTCTTTGTATTCCTGAGTGCCATCGAAGTAATGAACCTAATGATTGTTTGGCTAAGCTCATTTCCTATCATATTGTAGTTAATTCTTGGTGAACAAGCTTTCATCACTCTTTTGCAGATCACACATTATTTTTATAAAGTTAAAACGGTATCCTTTGAGGAAATTAAATTTTCATCACAATAAGGATTATTTAAAGTGAGATTTATAAGTGATTGATATCAAAATAAAATTGTTTATGAGACGCTTTGGAAACTTAATTATTTCCAATACAAAGAAAATATGTGTAAATTTATTTTTTATTCTTATTTAAGAATTAAGCATGAAAATGTTTTTATTATAAACATGATGATAAAATTTTGACGAACTGAGTATTGCATCGTTAATCTTGAAATTGTATATAGTTACGCGCCTACATACAATTTGGAATGGACTATGCAAGGCTGATTAGTAGTCACCATAAAACTGATTAATAAACACTACATTTTCTTTGAAGATTGTGAAAGATTAAATCTTATGAGATCTGCAAGAAGTGAAAAATAGGGACATATTGATAGGGACACCTACATATGTGCCCGTACTATCTATTCTTCTGAGTTGAATTTAATCATCTGTGGATATTGCCTTCATTGACAATTGATATTCCCTCTTTGTCCAATTCTTCCGTAGTGAGATTCTTAGGAAAAGTATCTGATTACCGAGTGTTGATACCCGACTAGATGTATCAACGTTCCTATCATTTCTTTTGATTTGATTTCATTTGAATGACCTGTGTAACGATCCGAGGAGCTTTTGAATGCGTACTCAAATTATGAAAACATGGGATATATTCATATTCGTTAAATGTTTTCGTCTGTATCTGATTTCAAGTTCTCTCGCATAGATTATGCGTTGACCTTACTCTTTTAATAGTAGTTGTGTATCATAATATCCCTGAATTTGTGAATGATTATGAATTATTATTAGTCTTTTGAGAAGTTCACATCTTATCGACGACAATAAAACTGGAAAGTTGACAGTGCCAGTAGAATGGATTGATTGATTATGACATGATGACATTGTCTTAATTGATGGGAACTCGAGTAGAAGTCCCTAAAAGATAAGATGTTGATTATCAAAAGTAATCTAAATAATTCTTGATGGATGACCATATCCTGCATTTAGACTTGAAATTATACCGTGAATGGTTGTGATTTAGTCGTAGATATTATAATCTAGAAAGAACCTAATATGTATGTATTAAAAGATGTTTATGTTATCTGAAACTTTAGGAGGTATTTATTGGTAAATACCTAGACTTTTGCCATTAAGGCAAGTTGAAATTGGTATTGATTATATTCCCGGTGCTGCACCTGTGGCGTGTGCACTATACGTCAGCACCATCCGAATTAAAGGAATTACCGTACAACTGAGACAGTTGTCGAAGAAAGATTTTATTATACCAAGCCTGTCATCCTGAAGAGCTATGGTGTTATCATTCCTTATATTTATAGACTACTGTGACTGAGTAAATTGACAATCGAAAACGATATCCATAACTCGAAATGGAAGATTTGTTCGATCATTTACAAGGTTTTAGCGTATGTTTTAAAGATTTGATCCACGACATGGTTATTATCAACTTCGAATCTGCAAAGAAGATTATTTAGTCCAATCACTACATATGGTACTTGTAATGAACATTATGAGTTTCACGTGATGTTGTTTGGATTGACTAATGCACATGTAGCATTCATAAATTTGGTGAATCACGTGTGTAGGCTGTAATTTGATAAATTCATGCTTGAGATCATTAAGGACCAATTGTTTGTATATAAGAATAATAATGAGTTAATAATTAGTTATAAATTGCCCTGTATTGGCTAAACAATGAAAACCTATACCTTAAATATTTAACATGTGATTAAGGACTTAATCCTTTATATGATTTAACCGTGTGATTAATAGATAATGGAAGCTATATTGACTTTTCAAAGATTAGAACCATTAACGCTTAGGGATTAAAAACTTAATCCTTTACATAAAATGACCGTTGGATTAATAATGGTATGATGTATGCATATAGACTCTTCAAAAATTAAGAGCCCTTTTAAGACTTTGGATTTTACCAAAAAGAAAATGCAAATATGTTTTGACAAAGGATTTTTAAGGGATTATCCCCTTATACACCAATCATTTAACTAAACTCCTGTTTAGGGGTAAATGATTGTGTATACCTCAAGACAACTTAAGAAGGATTGAGGAAATCATTTAAACCATGACTTGAAATTTGAAACGATACATTTTGCTTTTCGAACTAAGAAAACTTTGACCAAAGTATAAACAAAGGTTTTTCGAACATTTACGAATCTTATTAAATATTTTCGATAAATCAACAAAAATCTTGTTAATTAAATCCAAATTTATTTTGAACATTTTCATATAATT
Source organism: Glebionis coronaria (assembly GCA_025667525.1). NCBI lineage: Eukaryota > Viridiplantae > Streptophyta > Magnoliopsida > Asterales > Asteraceae > Glebionis > Glebionis coronaria. The sequence continues at coordinate 449,237 of JANFOE010001449.1, read as the reverse complement.
GGACGGACTAAGAAATTTAACATCTTTATGTTTACATTTCATAAAAATTGAATATTTAATATTTAATTAATTGTGATAATTATCGTCGCTTTAGACGACGGATTGAGTAAAACGGACAAAAATAATAGTCGAGATAGAATTAAAACTTAGAAAATGTGAAGAAAGAATTTTGAATAAATACGGTTATGATACTTATTTCATCAGGAAAGTGAACGTAATTACTGACGCATAATATAGAAAGAATATCTGAGTGAATTGTGGACATGATAATTATATCATCATGAGAAGTGAATATAGATACTGACATATTATATAAAACGGATAAAGAACCAATTAGGATATATTTCTTAATAATGAAGGTGCAAAAATAAATTGCCGAACGATATAAAAATAAACGATGTTTGTAAGAAGGATAATATAAATAGTGAAAGGTTTCACGGCTAGTATGAACCATTAGAGTTGAGAAGCCGATAGCGTTAAATGTTTTAGAGACCACTTGTGATTGTCTAAATATGGAGATTGTGAGATATAGTATGTTAGAATTTGTAAGTATAAGTATTATATGTATGTCATTTTTGACTAAAAGTATCTTTGTCTGAAGAAGTTGTACTGATGACAATTATGAAGGCAGACATCGCCTCATACATTAGTAAACGTCTAGCTATTGCAAAGGTCATCATCTGAATTTGATTCGATTTGGGTCATCGTCGACAGACTGACCAAATCTGCTAATATCATTCTCGTTAATGATAGAATCTTGATGAAGAAATAGATTCTTTTATTTAAAGGAAGTTATATAAACATAGTGTGCCTGTATCGATCATCTATATATCAAGATCCTCGCTTCGCATCGAATTTCTAGAGATTTGCTCAGAAGTCATTGAGAACGAACCTTGATGAGAGTACTATGTACCACCCCAATCGAAGGGACGAGGTAAAGTAACGATACAAAATACTATAAGTGTTGCTTTATGTTTGAACGATTGACCTTTGGTGATAGACTGCAAAATCGTTTTCCTTTGGAGAGATTATCATTGATAATTATCGTATTAGGATTGAGATCGAATCTTGTTAGGATCTAAATCTTGGAGCATCTATAAGCAAGAGTTGAGAGAGAGACATCCGACATACACCCATTGTGAGTTGGACATGTCTCTTAGGTTTAAGGTTTCCTATGATGGCGAACCTATCCTTACAAAATACCCGACCCGCGAAATCTGAAATGATTGTTGAAATTAGGATCTGATTATTGACTACCGATAGTGGGCAAGAGGTTATGTGAATGTGAAATGTAGATCTTGAAGTGCCAAACGGGTAGCGAAGTTATACCACAATTTTTAAACTTGGTAAAATGAATTCATGATCTGACAAATCATGGGATACAAGTCCCCGTTGAATGGGACCATTGAGACAATGTAAAAGTTGGGATTGAAAGGCATATAAGCTGGATCTACCCTAGGACTTCAAGGACTGTGTGAATTATGTTTCGTAAATCAAACATGATGGAATATCTATCAAGTGAAAATCAGATTGTTCTTAGTAAAGCTTAGATCGGCAAAAGTTGCATTCATCAGAAACCCGTGAACATCATGGATAGAGAATGTAAGTCAACATTTAGCCTGATCTTATTCCCGTAGTTATGTTTGATGAAACTCGCGTATTATAATGGATTACACTTGTGAGAAAAGACCGAATGTGGAGGAAATACCCACATGGCTTTAACTCTATAAGAAGCGAGTAGTAAGATAAGATGATCTTTGAGGACAAAGATCCTGTTTAGGGGTAAATGCTGTGACAATCCGTCAATTTATGGTTGATATTTTATACTCGAATATTATTTAAAAACATTATTTTAATGTTACAATATGAACTCACTTATTTTTGGGAAGAAATTTGGATTTACATCTTGGAGTAGCATCGACTACGTCTAAACCGGAGGATTCAACGTTACGTGCTTACGTTTACATACACCATCCTTGGTGACAGTCCGACATTTCAGAAAATGAATTTATCCGTGAATATTATTTTGGAGTTTTAAATTTGTGTTGTTTCATAAACTCACAAATTTACGAGAAGAGATTAGGACTTACGATTTTATTTTAACGTCCTTTACGACTAAACCGGAAACCTTAGGATTACGTATATACGTTTTCGAACTCCGTTTTTGATGAGACAATTTTGATTAGATTCGCTTTGTGCCGTTGATTCATAATTTATAAAAACGTTTTTCGTAAAACGACCCGAGGGCACGCAAATCGAGGAAACTAGAATCGAGGAATACCCGTAAAATAGTGAGATGGGACAAAATACATTGTCCCACCCCACTAGCTTACATGGGACGGCAACATTGTGTACAACACACCAATTTGGTGGCAAGTTTCTAAGTTAATAACTTACACATGTAACTAGCTTACACATTAAGCTAGCTACTAACTCAAAACCATCAAACTATCTCATTTCTACCATTTCACCATGCAAAACCACTTCAAAATCCTCTCAACTCTCTCTCTAGTTCGTCCCATCCTCACCAAAAAACACCTTCACTTGATCAATTCCAACCACAAAATCATGTGTTATTTACACATATGTTGAAGCCCTCTTGAAGCTCTCTTGAATGGTGGTGATTATAACATCCATGGAGGAGTATTCATGGTGTCTTGGGGCTGATTTTCCACAAGGAGATTAGGAAGATTGGTGGTCATGAAGATGGTCTTGGTGCATCACAAGTTTCACCATCAAAATCCATGTTTTGATCACAACCTACATCATCATGGTGGTATAAAGATTGTCCTCCTCATCTTCTTGTTATTTTGATTATGTAAACATGTATTTTATTTTCTATTGTATATGTATATGATGATTATATGATGATAAAAATGTTATGTGGGGATTTGGTGTTGATAAACATGATTAAAAAGGTGAAAAACTATAAAGAACAAGGCTAAAATCTTGCTTAATTTACATGGCTGTATAAAACAGCAAAGAAACTTGTTATGAACTGATAAAATGATGAAGTAGAATGGATTTACAGTAAGCAATGGGTCTTGTACACATGTGAGAGTTGGTCATGCAATGGAATTAAAGTAATGAGTGAGATATGATCAAAACAAGTTTAAGGTATAAATCTGAGTTCACTGTTTTGGACGATTTTTAGAAAATATTTATAAGATGATTCAACAGTAGCTATAGAAGAGTTAAATGTATCACATATTATGTAGTTTATGTGATAAACATTTGAGCTTCTATCTCCATATAGAACTCAAGATATGGAAGTTTTGGTGAAAGTGAAGATAAAAATCAGATTTTTGAAAAATAAAGTATAATACTATTATACAAGCACTCAAAATTATATTGTATAAAATGTAAAGTTAAAACCCACTAACTCATGAATTTTATTTATATAAAACTTTATGAAACTTATATACTGATATATAGACATGTATAACAAGTAAAAACCGATAAAACCCGAACTATAGGGCATACGGACATTAACGAGCTAAGTAAACATATTGGACTAATACTTGGGCTAATAATTGGACTAAATAAGATAAACACTCATAAAAAGAACCTATTGGGCTTAACCCATTTGGGCCCAACTTGAAAGTTTAAATACTGATAATATAAGTATCAAATGGATTAATACAAGTTAATAAACTTATAATAGGCTTATTGGACCTAAAACACGTAAAAAGGTAAAACTAGTAAACTAGTATAAAAGTTATCGACATATAACACTAAAATGAGTAAACGAGAATAAGTAAACCCACTTGATCATCATATATATATAATCATCATGTGTATACATAATTGTTATTTCTATAAAGTCATTGGACAAAAGTCTAAGACGAGTATTATTTGTCTAGGTTTCCGTGATTGAAGCGCGTACCGTACGTCCGAATTGCCGATAACCCGCCTTCCCACATCAACGTGAGTTCATAGCCTCGCACTCTTTTAAATGTTTTTATAAATGTTTTATAAACCCGCGAGGGAGATAACATGTTAGTTTTTACAAAATAGGACACCAATTGTCCCGATTGTTTGTTTATTGATTTTGGACCCGAATGATTGAATGACCCAATTGTATGACCCGATAAATGATTAAAGGACCCGATAAATGAAATTAAATGGATTATTAAAGTTAGGTTATGTCACTAAAAGTCCCATTAGCATGAATTGTGAACTACCGGGATTTGGTAGACGCTTATGCATTTAATAGTACTATTTGGGGACGATCACCCCAGTTCGCGCCTTGACGGTTGATCCCCGTCGTGCCACATTGATTGGTAAGCGAATTTATGTATGAGAAGATTTCCATTGCGTGACCTTTGTGACGACACGCTACTTTAGATGGGCAAAATTGGTACCGGGTTAGCTACCCGTTGTTGGTTTAGTAAGGTAACAATGTCATGCGGCTTATAATAATCCAAAACTAACGAAATACTATTAGACGCTTCGAATTACGATGTATTGCCTGACTAGCAATACAGGGTCATACTATTGATATTATGTTCGTGTTTTGGTTTTCATAACCATATTAATATAACGGTTTTTATTTTCATACAACGTCATAAGACGTATTGTATGATGTTTTTACGACATTGGCTCGTATAATGATTTTTAAGGCAAACGCCTATATTATGATTTTGATGAAGGTTTGTATAAAATGACTTTGGCTATTTTATGGCCTATTAAAAGGATTTGTACAAAATGATTTTCAGTAATAATCTTATACTGATATTATATTGATATATTTTATTAAACTCTATGAATTCACTCGGCGTTATCGCTGACCTTTTCTTTTAACATGTTTTATCTCAGGTACTTGAAGGTAATTCTCGGGAAGACGACAAGAATTCATGGCCCGCACTTAAACAATATTTTCCATTCAAATACTTTGTAAAACTTTGTATGAAATAATATGACTTGGGACCGATGTAACTTTGATATTTATGAATGGAAATGCTTTTATTATTAAACGACGCGATTTTATGCGTTGTCTATGATGTGAGTAATGTGCTATCCCGTAACACCAACGAGTCTTCCGCTGTATTGAGTTGTATAAATTTGGGTGTGTTACAACACGACTCCAACAAAATCAACAAAAAATGGAGCAAGGTCAACATGAGATTAAGCACGAGTTGTTAAAAGCGGATGCTAGGCAATCTAAGTTTGAAGACCGAATGGCTAAAATGATTGAAGCTATCATGTGTAAGCCCTCTTCTTCGGGTGGTCTTCCTAGTGATACCATCGTGAACCCGAAAGGAGAATTGAAGGTTATTACTACTTATAGTGGTAAAACTTTCAAAGAACCCATTTCTCGTCCAAGTACTTCTATGGAGAAGGAAAAAGAGAAAGAACCCGAGGTGGTGGTTGAAAAGGAGCAAATTACAAGCCCACGAAGTACCGCTCAAACCACACCTACGGTTGAACCCACACCAATCATGGAACCCGAGATTCCAAGGCCGATGCCTATGCCTACTATGCCACAAACCACACCACCTTTACCCTAACCTTCAAGACGAGACAAGGAAAAGGCACAAGAACGAAATAATTATCAATTTGAACTCTTTATGAAAATATTTCGTGACTTGCATTTTAATATAAGTTTTGCCGACGCCTTAGTCATGATGCCTCGATTTGCCGCGAACTTCAAAAGTATGTTGAATAACAAAGAGAAATTTCAAAAATCATCTAGTTGTTCATCGGTTTTCCTAAGCCGCATACCTCAAAAAGTCGGTGATCCTGGCAAGTTTTTAATCCCATGTGCTACACAAGACATGGAAGAATGCTACGCCTTGGCCGATCTTGGTGCTAGTATTAATTTGATGCCTCTTGAGATTTTTAAATCGCTCAATCTTCCAAATATCACTCCTTCAAGAATGTCAATCGAGATGGCCGATCATTCTACGATTCTAGCTTGTGGAGTTGCCGAGGACGTCTTTGTGAAAGTTGGAAAGTTCTACTATCCTGTAGACTTTATTGTTGTTGATATTCCCATCGATCCTAAAGTTCCGTTAATTTTAGGTCAATCTTTTTTGGATACCTCGAGAGCACTTATCGATGTGCATGCAAGAAAAATCACTCTTCGTTTCAATGAGGAAGAACTCGTCATTAATGCAACCCAAAACTCCACTCTTTCTCATGTGTATTCTATCACATCTTTGTACAATGTCAATCCCATCAAAAGCATTTGCAAAAAGATTTCAAATAGAGTTTTAGGAGTTATTGAGAAAAATGAAGTTCCGTCCCCTCCGCTGATGGAGGTTAAGAGTGTTAAGCCTACGATTCCAATCTCGAGTGATTCTTCGGATGATGAATACGTTGATCCCGATGGGGAGGTTTTCTTTGTTAACAAAATATTTGAAAACTTACCACCACCTAAACCAAAAAGATTTCAAAATGTGAGAATTTTTAGTGTAACTAACATTGCTTTAGATACACCAAATATTTTTGACATAATTAAATCGGGTTTTCACAAGGAGAGTTTAAAAGATGAAAAAGGAAAAGATTTTGAATTGAAAGATTTCTACAACTCTAACTCCGTCATCACCGCGTGTATTGAGTACTACAAGCTCGTCTTCTCCTTTTGACGATGCTTTTTGTGGACTTAGTGTGGGGGAATCCCCTTATGTTCCCTCCCCTTTCTCCACCGAGGACGGGATATTTGATCCTGGAATTGCTTGTATAGGGAAATCTCGGTCTTCCACCGATGCAATAAATGGAAAACCTTTTCATTTGATTGGTGCGAGTCTACCTCGAGTAGCTCATGTTTTTAGAGACTTACCCATTCTCCCACCCTTCTATTTCTCATCTCTTTTCTTGAAACTCTTTGAGTTTTTGTTGGCACACGATGAAGTGGCGTTGATTTGTTTTTCCAATGAAAACGAGAACGCCATCTTCGATCCCGGTATTTTGCATCATCAAAGGACTTAGTCCTTAATACCGGTTGTTTTTGGGCCTTGTTTATCATGTAAGCCCCACCAAAAATTGACCACATCATGATTATCCCTAAATGATCACATTTATGGGGATTCGAGTCGAGCTTTTGACTCGGTTATCAAAAACAAGGTGCCTCGTGGGGGAGACCCATGCTTATCCATGTACAAATTATTGCTTTCTAATGTAGTTTAATGTGAGGGGATTTGTGCCCTTCCAACCTTTGTTCCGTGGTTGTTTGTGAATTGCGGTTTTTAGATCATGATCTTCACGATTGGAGCCTCTCGTGTTTCGTTTTATGGGAGCACTCGATCGTTTTGAAGACATTTCTCAATATCCAAATGATATATCCTTATATGTTCTAACCTTAGGTTATTAGCACACTTCATAAACGGCTATTAATTTATTGGTTACACCCTTTCCATGCTAGATTAGGCATTCGACTACGTCTCTAGTATGGGGGTGTTTGCACCCCTAGACTCGAAACATTGAGGACAATGTTTAACTTTAGTATGGGGGGTGAATAGATACCTGCCTTGCCAAACCTTCACGCTTTCCAAAGTTTATCGTTTTGTTTATCGTTTTTATTGCAAAATAAGGCTAAAAATGGCCAAATTTTAAAAAATTTCTCATGTTTTATAAGTGTTTGAAGACACGAATGTAGATTTTCTGATGGCGAGAATAAGAGTAATTTTTGACTCGACCGTGCGTGTTGAGCACTTAGCTTTGATTCCTTAACTACACATTAGGCTAAGTCTATTAAATGAGGACAAGAAATGATAGAGTTAATTATAAGTTACTATGCTAAACGTAGAGTACTCGTATTCTTTCAAAAACTCATGTGTTCTCGTTGTTTGCTTATTCTCCCTTCGCTTGTAAATACTTTTTGCTTAATAAATATTGACTTAGCGGTTTAGTTAGGATTGTTGGGTTTCTAGTCTTTTCTAGTAGCTTCTGTGTAATTAAATTGGGAAGACATTAAGGTATCGCCAGCGTCACGGTTTTGAAGTATTGGCACCCGAATAATCGAAAGCTTCACCCAATAATAAGATTTCAAGTGCTCACCTAAATCTAGCAAACAATTTGAAGCCCCACAAGGCCTAAAATCTATGCAAAAGTTGAAAGTGAATCAAGCCTTAATCTTCGAAGCTTTAAAGATCCAAAATTCGCTTTAGCGTGAGGATATACGTCTTTGGCTAATAAAACCACCGATGAGGCGGATAATAAAAGGCAAGGCAAGACCGAAGTCATAATAAAAGCTTCATGGAGAAGTTGAATAAAAGATGGAGGTAAACCAAAGATAATAAGGCCCTTCCGTTAGGGGGCGTATAAAAGTCTTGGTAATAAGTCTCATGTTCAAAACTGTTATAAAACCGTGTTTATCGATTCTTCTTGTCAACTTAATTTTTTAACATCGTTGTCTATTAGGAGGGGTTATTGATTTGATGGTCTTGGTTACACCGTTAGGACTCTATTTTTAGACCTAAATCTCTATTATCGCATAAGTCAACAATGTATCCTCGTGAAACATTTAAGACAAAATAAAATATAAGAGATACAACTTAGGAATAATGGGAGAATAAGTACATGATTAGGGCATATGAGTAGTGTTAGCATTACTAACTTATAATGACAATGATCTCGTTGCACGCTTGGCATGGTATTAAGGTGAAAATCGAGGACGACGAAATTATTTCTAACGAAGCATTCACGTGTTCTTATTCTATGAACCTAAACGTCCCATTTTGCGTTGAAAATCATACATTATGTCTAAAACGCAAGTAGTAGTAGTGTATCTAGTTTATCATTCCAATAAAGTAAATAAAGATGAATTTTGGAGATGCTACGATACTTTATTCTAGCATTGCGTGAGGGCACGGCAATGGTTTAGTATGGGGGAGTGATGAGACTGCTTTTATACATAGTCTCATCGTCCAAATCGGGCTTAAAATGCATAAAATATCATGAAAACTGCCAAATATATGCTCGTGTTTGTTACTTGTGTATTTTTAGGTACGGATATTGAGGAATTAACAAAAGACCACAAGAATCAATCAAAAACGAACACGGGAAATGAAGCCGCACAATGAACCGGGCCCAAGTTTGGATTTTACAAAAATGCCCTTGAAGTTTTGAAGATTGTCAAGTTTAGTCCCTCAACTTTTGAAGATTTACACTTTATACCCCTCAAATATTCAAAATTATGAATAGGGTCCCTAAAGTTTGAAGACTATACAAGATCAGTCCTTAAAGAATCCAAGAAGTACATTTGAAGCCCTTGGAAAAAGTTTTGAAACATTTTGTGCCAAAAATGACAATTACCCCAAAGTTGTTACAAGTGTAAATGGGCGTTGATAGCTTTTATTACAACATGAACAATTGAGGGAAGCTTGGGGGTCTTTTCTGCCAACTAACCAAACCACCACCACCACTCTGACCCTGACACGTCAACATAACCCACCCAAATACCCATTGCCCTACCCAAACCCGTAGCCCATAACCCACAACCCACCCAAGTTTATTTATTAAACTTGGTCAAGACCAGTCAAACCTTCCCACTTATTTCCCACCAAAACACTTCATTTAAAAACATTTTTACCCAAAATGGATTAAACCCCCATCCTAATCACCCCTAGAACCCTAATTACCCAAGGTTCAATTAAAATCAAATCAAAGGGTTTTATGTTGATTAACACCAGATTCCTAATTACCCACTTTCTCACCCAAACCCACCTCTCAAACCACCACAAGACACACCCATGTGTCTTGTGGGACCCTCCCCTGCCCATCACTTGCGTCCTCAAACCCAACACCCGACCAAACCAACGTCCCACAAGCCCCCCCCCCCCCCCCCCCTGGTCCCCAAGCACAAATATACGATCAAGATCAACCAAGACTAGCTGGCATCTCTTCAGCAATCACATGGCACCACTTTGGACCAAATTTTCAAGATAAGGACTCAAGGGCAATTTAGGCAGTCCACTTATTAGGGTTTTAGCTTTCTAGATTCTTCTTTCCATTGTATAAATATGAGACGTGTGTGTCTCATTTAGGTTGTTCCAGTTTTCTAGCAAAATCCTTGTAATGCCTTTTTAGAAATATAAAGTTTGGTATTTTTGTTGAAATTGTAATTCCTTTTATTTTTTTAAAAGTTTGGTATTGGATTTGCTTAGATTCTGAGTTCCATAAAATATTTTATAAACACTTTGTGTTTGTTTTCAGTTTTCAAAAAGTTTTCAAAATTTGTTTGAAATTTATCAAAAACCCTTGGATCCTATTAAGTGAAAGTGGAATTGGATTCCAAGGTTTCTGATATTTTTCTTGTTTCAAAAGGTGTTCCAAGTTCAGGGTTTATTGGATTGTACAAGTGGTTTTAAAAGGTTTTAAAATCAGAAAGTGTGCATTGTGTTTGTTCTTGTTTTTTTTCTTAGCAGGTTTGAAGAACTTGTTTTGATCAAGGATCAGCATAGGCCCGGGCCTATTGGAGAAGGCAAAGCAGCCTTGGTTGGGCCTGGATGTAGGCACAACAAGGTAGTCCCTTGTTCTTAGTTTCAGTTTTTTAGTTTTATAGGAGATTGGTATGATTTTTGAGAAAAAGTTGTTAAGTGATTGTTATTGTGCTTGTTATTGCTCTCTTGTTGGATTATATGCATGTTAGTGGCATTTGTATCAGTTTGGTTGGATTTTATAAGGATTTGGTTGGTTAATTTGTAATTTCAGAATATAAGGGGGTGTTTGGATTAGAGTGTTAGAGGGGTTTAATGGTATGAACTTTGCTTATAAACTTGTTGCAAACACTTCTTGACTGGTCATTAGGATATATGCAAGCTAAGGTTTCATTTTAGTAGGATTTCAAACAAAGTTGCATGTTAAAATATTGGTAAGTAGCTTCTAAAAACAGTAAACACCCTTGGTGACTGATTTAGGTTGATTGAGTTCATTTAATCCTTAAATCTGCTAGGGTTTGGTGTTAACTAGGGTTTTAGTTAGGTTACATGCTATATTGTGAACTTATATGCAAGATTTGAGCCATTGAAATTCAATTTTGTGCCAAGTGTATCAGCATCCTATTCATCAAAAACTTGAATGCTTAATAAGTAACTTGTGGTGCATTTTGGTGTGATTTTTGTGAAGTGACTTTGTGTTTTTTGTGTTTACTCAGACTCCCAACAACCCAATTGGTGTGGGGGTGCCTTGTGGTCCGAAGAAAACCAAACACTAGGGCTTTCCTAAGCTCTTAGGTCAACTGACCATTATTTTGCACTAGCAGTGGGAAGAAGGTTTCCCCTGCTAACACACAAGTTCCCACTGCTAAGCTAAAGGACAAAATCCTTTGCATGTCACTATCAGAAACCTTAAAATTTTGTCTTTAGTGCCTTAATTTTAGAGTTAGGACTTGATTTTAGTTTTGAAATTTTTCTAATTTAATTTAGGATTTTTATGTTTAATTATTTTTTATTGTACTGTTCATTTGCTATTTTTTAGGTTTTATAGAATTATTAATTAACTTTTTAATTAATGTTTTTGGAATTTAGTTCCAAAAATATTTCTTTTTCAGTTTAAACAATTTTCCTAGACTTAGAATATTATTTTAAGATTTTTAGTTAAAAAAGTTTTTACTGTTCATCTTTTTATTATTTTTTAGAATTAAATTAAGTTAATTAGGGTTTTATTTTTAACTTGTTTTGTCTTTTAGTGAAAAATTTAATATTTTTCAATCTTTTTCATTTTTCTACTGTTCATTAGAGTAATTTAGGATTTTTAAAATTGGTAAATTATTTTTAGCATTATTTTATTATTTATTATAATTATTTTAGTTTTAAAATAGTTTTTAGTGATTTAAAAATAGAAAAATAGTTTTTAAAAATTAGGAAAAATACTTTTTAGTCTTTAGATAATATAAGTAAGTTATTAATTCAATATAATCATATTTTGGACATTTTGATTAATTATATTTAATTTTAGGGCTTTAATTAGCATTTAAAATTGAATATTTAATTAATAAAAGGTTTTAAAATATTTTTATTGGATTTTTATTCTTATTTATATTATTTTAGACTAATTTTAGCTTTTAATTAATTTTTAGGTTAAAATTTTTATTTTTGCACTTTTTACGATTTTACGTTTACGCCTTTTTCGACGTAGTTTAATCCGTTTTCGTAACCGTCTTTTTTCTTTCCTTTCTCTTTTCTATTCTCTTTTCCTCTTGTTAATAATCACAAACATTAATCATCATTCATTACACAACACACGTGCCTCCTTGGGAAACGAACTTGTTTGGTCATTAGTGCTCGGTTTTCCTAAATTGACACTTAACGCTTACCACTACTTTGCCTCTCTTTTCCTAAAGGGTTGCAAAAACACTAAATCAATTTTTGTGTGTCTTGTGGTGGTTTGAGAGGTGGGTTTGGGTGGGAAAGTGGGTAATTAGGAATCTGGAGTTAATCAACATAAAACCCTTTGATTTGATTTTAATTAAACCTGGGGTAATTAGGGTTCTAGGGGTGATTAGGATGGGGGTTTAATCCATTTTGGGTAAAAATGTTTTTAAATGAAGTGTTTTGGTGGGAAATAAGTGGGAAGGTTTGACTGGTCTTGACCAAGTTTAATAAATAAACTTGGGTGGGTTGTGGGTTATGGGCTACGGGTTTGGGTAGGGCAATGGGTATTTGGGTGGGTTATGCTGACGTGTCAGGGTCTGTGTGGTGGTGGTGGTTTGGTTAGTTGGCAGAAAAGACCCCCAAGCTTCCCTTAATTGTTCATGTTGTAATAAAAGCTATCAACGCCCATTTACACTTGTAACAACTTTGGGGTAATTGTCATTTTTGGCACAAAATGTTTCAAAACTTTTTCCAAGGGCTTCAAATGTACTTCTTGGATTCTTTAAGGACTGATCTTGTATAGTCTTCAAACTTTAGGGACCCTATTCATAATTTTGAATATTTGAGGGGTATAAAGTGTAAATCTTCAAAACTTGAGGGACTAAACTTGACAGTCTTCAAAACTTCAAGGGCATTTTTGTAAAATCCAAACTTGGGCCCGGTTCATTGTGCGGCTTCGTTTCTCGTGTTCGTTTTTGATTGATTCTTGTGGTCTTTTGTTAATTCCTCAATATCCGTACCTAAAAATACACAAGTAACAAACACGAGCATATATTTGGCAGTTTTCATGATATTTTATGCATTTTAAGCCCGATTTGGACGATGAGACTATGTATAAAAGTAGTCTCATCAGATGTTTATGCTCACCATACTTGCTTCCACCATGCTCACTCGCTGCTTAAGGGAACCTTGCCTACTCTTCTTTGGCTTGCCTTGTTCGCCTTAAGCCTGTGCTATTTGATGGATGAAAACCATTTCTTTGATCCCGGTGGATGTTTTTCAAGCTTCTTTCCATGATAATCAAGGTCGAGTCAGGCTCACGACTCGGTGATCAAAAATCAAGCGCTTCTTGGGAGGCAACCCAAGTATCTATCCTTTTTCTCTTTTTTCATAATAAGTGTAGTGGGAGACCCTAGTATGTTTGTTGTCTTCTTTCTTATCATGTGCAGGGATTCGAGCTTTCAAAGATCCATTCTTGATGACTTTTGACGAACCGTGATTCCGTGTTCCCTTCTTCACGGTTCTATCTTAAACTCTTTTGATTCTCTATTTTATATTCTACAATATTAAAATAGGAATCACTTTAGTTGTCCTTTCCTTAGCAAGATTTAAACAAAGTGCACAATGTCCTAAGTGTAGGGGAGGTTACTTCCACATGCTTAAACATTGAGGACAATGTTTATATTAAGTGTAGGGGGCCTTCTATCGAAGTTAAGTGGTCTTTTCCTTGTATTTGTCCTCATTTTAACCGGAAAATTGATTTTTCGACATTTTCCAAAAATTTTGATCTATTTTGGCCTAGTAGTTTTACCTTTGTATAGTTATTTCTTTCTTTATTAGAATAAATTTCAATAAAGTGGTTTTAATTTTAAACCTTGTGAATCTTTTGACTCAACCCGAGTTTACTTATCTAAGTTTACTCTAACTAGTATCCTTAACGTGTTTAAGTCAAATTTTGCTAGGCTTTTATATAGGGAGCTTTAAAACGTGAAAGTCTTAACTCTCACGGGTTAAGGACAAGAACTTTTCGCAAGTTCCTATAATTGATCCTAGAGAGTCGTTTATCAAGGGAACTTTAAAATGAGATTTCTAAACTTGAAAAAGTCTAAGAATTTGCAAGATCCTATAGATAACTCGAAAACCCAAAACTTTGATTTAATAGGCTAAGCATCCACGAGTCTCATTCCTTGAGATTTTAAACTGTATAGAACGAGAGATGATAGAGTCAATTATAAGTTTGGTATTCTCTCGTGAATTTATGTGAGTTGATTATAAGCCTATTCTCCCATCGCATGTTAATAAATTTATCTGCAATAAGTAAGGTCGTACGATTTGAAAAGTTACTTAGCTTCTAGCCCAAGATCGTTTAAAAGTTGCTCGGTATTAATTAGAGTTCATAGCCAAGGCATAACTTATTGAAGCGGGATGCGAAGATTGGCGAGTCTGAAAAGGCCCTAACAAGGCATGAGGGCTACATTTTGTTGCTAAAGATCGAAAGTGATGTGAAGAATCATTTATCAAAAATCAATATGAAGGATCGAGACACACGAAGAAAAGCAAATACTCCCGTAAAGATCATGGAGAAGTCTATCCAAAAAGGCCCTAACAAGGTATGAGGATAAATAGATCCAAGTCCTAAAAGGAGGGGATCATTTTATATCAAAATCCAAAATAAAGATTGGAGAAAAATGAAGAAGTCGTGGTCCAAATATGAAGAATCTCTCAAAACTTCAAGTGAAGAAACTCCTATTATGAAGAGAAGACCATTAATTCATGAACGTCTCTCAAGATTTGAAGTATGAATTCACTGCCAAATATCGGTCCGAGAAAGGTCTCAAATTGTGAAGCGAGTTATGCCAAGATATGAACTTTATGAGATCCCTAGAAGCAGTTTTAAAAGATTTTGTCCTTTAGCTAACTATTGATTAAATCGTTCTACTTTATTTTTAGCCTAATAAATATCGAAATAAGTCAACAATGCATCCTCGTGAGCATTCAAGACAATAATAAAATATAAGAGATACACCTAGGAATAAGGGAGTCTAAGTAAATAAATGGCCAACATGAGTTCGTGTTAGTCTGTTAACTTATAACAACAATGATCTCGTTTTTAAGCTTGGTTTGGGGAACGTGAAAACTTGAGGATGATAAGCATTCATGACATTTTAAAAACCTTAAGGTATGTTTTTGATTTCTTTACTTATTTTCTTCCTTTGAATGATTTATACTTTTCTATCTCTTTAATAAAGGCCAAGGTGGATTGATTGTGAGGGAAAATGTAAAACGTGCTTTGTAACTAATGCATTGCATGAGGGCATTGCAATGGTCAAGTGTAGGGGATTTGATAGGTGTGAAAACACCCATCCTTTTACCACTTAATTACCATAATAACCAAGCCCAAACGTGTATTTTATGTCATAAATGTCGGAATTATGCGTGGTTTGTGTTTTTGTTGTGATTTAGGACGAAAATGTGAAAGGGGAGAAAACACGGGCTTTCACGGGCTTTTATCGAAGAAAAAGACAAAAGACGAAGTCAAGAGATCAAGAGTGGAAAAAGAACGGAAGTACAAGACCTATTCTGAAGATTTATCGAAGAACAAGTCTAAAAGACAGAAGTTTAATAAAGCTGAGAAACTCAAGTCTTTTCAATGAAGAATTTTCAAGACGAGTTTAATTAATCCCGAGACAACGTCGAAAAAAAAGTCGAAGAATTAAGAAGACGAAAAGACGGAAAGAAAGAAAGAAAGAAGGAAGCAACACATGCTCCCCTATCCCTATAAATAGACGCCACACCACTTCATTTGAGGTGTTGGCTAGAGTGACACTAGTTCTTCCATTTTCATTTACATGCACCTTATTTTCATGCCATTGTTTTGCACCTTAAATTTCTTACCTTTAATTCAAGTAAGTGTTCTTTATTTTGTTGTTTAATCTTTATTTACTTTCAATCAAGTTTTCTTTTATCATTCTCCTTCTACTTTTCTTTTTTTTGGTTTATTTAAAATTCAGATTAAGCAAGAAATTGCTTAATCTCTTTGCTTATTTTACTAAAAAGTTTACCTTTTTACTTTCATCTAAGTTTTTGTATGAGATGAGCTATAAGTTTGACAATCTTATTAGCTTGTTTTGTACTTAGCTTATTTGCTTTTCTTAGTTTTCTAAAAAGCTTCATTTTTCTAAAAAAGTTTGTTTATTTCATTTTCTTATTTCGTGCTTTGAAAAAGTTTTTAAATTTATTTCTTATTTTCTCGTCTATTCATCATTTCAGTTAAGATTTTGTTAGTGCTTATTAGAATTAGCTTATTTGTTTCTTGTGCTTATTGCGAAATTGTAATCCATCGGAAAGGAAGGGTTATTTCACATTGCGACAGCTCGACTTCTCCATATTCCGATTGTGACAGAATTGGATTAAGGGATTTCACATTGCGACTGCCTATTTCGATCTGAGGATTGCGATCTAGTAACATCCCCCTCAATTCCGATCTGGGATTACGATCGAATATTGTGATCGCATATTTCGACGGCTCTTGAGGTTTTCTAAGTCGAAGTGCTGCCCAAATTTATTGAGCAACATTCCGATCTAGGATTGCGATCTGGGCTTTCTGATCTAAAGTGTTATTGCGACAGCTTACTTTTCATTATTCCGATAGATAGCATCTTTCTACATTCCGATAGATTTTGTACCTATATTCCGATCTGACATTCTGATGGACTTGGTGACAGCTTTCCGATCTGGATTCCGATGGTTTGGGGTTTAGAATTATATTTTGCCTTGTTTTGTTTTTAAGTTACATTTTTAATACTTCGTCAAATTTAATTTTCGTCACGCTTTAGTTTTAAGTCATTTAATCAATTAACTTTTAAAAGTTTTAATATTGCACATTTTAAGTTTTAATTAGTTTAGATTTAATTAACCGCCATTTATTTAAAGTCTTGCAATGTAAATATACTACAACGACAAATCTTTGTTTCACCAAAAGACGATTGAGTCGCACTCTTAACCGGTAATCAATTCGAGAAGATCGGACGATAAGATTTTATACTTGACCAAAAAGCTTAATATTATAACTTCACCCCAATCGAGTGGTCCTTGCTCAATGTATTGAACCATGAGTCTCCCACTGGGTCTCCCCATAATATAAGACATCATGCGACCTTGCCATGCTTCAAAAAGCTCTTTGATAAGCAACAATGGACGGGTATCGGTACCCGAGATAATAGAAAGGTTAGTAAGCGATGTCATTGTTGGCATGTATGAATGTGAATTCATTTCTGATCCCTTGAATAAAGATTACCAAAATGATCGACCAATGAAATAAGGTTATGTGTTTTAATGTTATTTAAACAAAGATGTTGTTATCTTTAGGTTGTGTTTTTTTGTGAAAGTTGCAATATCGAAAAATCCTCTAAGTTGTGCAAATTCTATCTCAATACCCAAATTAATTCTATCTCAATGTGAAATCTCAAAGTTGTCGTAATGCTCAACCTTAGTCCGTCTCAATGCCAAAAACTTAATCCCGTCAGAATGTGATCGGAATGCCCTATCGGAATGTGCTCGGAATGTCCTATCGGAAAGTGATCGGAATGTCCTATCGGAACGTGATCGGAATAAGTGATCGCAATGTAATGATCGGAATAAGTTATCGGAATACACATCACAAAATGTGATCGTAGTCTGTGATCGCAATATGTAGAAGATATATGGATCAAGTGGAACAATCACAACACGAATTTTTTTTGAAACTTGGGTAAAATCAATCAAAAACACATGAACATACTTAAATAAGCATGAACAACACAAAACCTACCTTTATTTCATCCCATGGCTCTTGATACCAATTGTAGAAGTATGGTAATCTATGATTTATCAAGATGGTTGTTGTTTCTAGAGAGAGAAATTAGAGAGAGAGATGAGAGAAAATGTAGATGGATTATTTGTGAAATGAAAACAACCAACACCCCTTTCCATGGTGGAAAGGGGTTTATATACCCAAGTCCCTAGTGGACTTGGGCCTCCGGCCTATGAACATGCTGATGGGTCGGGCTTACATAAACTAATTAAACTACACTACGAGCTCTTAACTATATTGTTGGAGTGACCGAGACTTTCTAAGTACGAAAAACGTATTTCCAACACTAAGTTTGTTAGAATTCCCTGTGTCATAGATTTAAACGTAAATTAAGATATTTGATATTAACTTTCCTGTGCCTAGGTGACAGGCAAGTAACCTAAGACTCACAGAGTTCTAAGTCTCTGTGAGCAACCATAGAGGAGTCCATGTCAGAGACATTGTCAAGGAAGTCGAAGATTACTTGAAGACATACTCATTGGTTGTGATGGATAATAGCCAAGATGTATCAGGGAATCTGAGTGGTTGAGTGTTAATAGGGGTGGCAATACCCTGTTAACACTCAGTACACTTTGGAAATACCTAAGTATTTTGGCGGGAAGTTATGCAGCCTAAAGTACAAGGTTTGAAGAAAAGGGAAACTGTGTCAGCTCTATTTCCCTAAAGCGTTGTGGCAGACTACCAAGAATAGAAGAGCATCTTGTGACAGATGTTTGACATTGTCTGTTTTGTGTAGTCACCATTGGTGTTTGAGTAAATACGTCTTTTAGGAAAAAGAGCGTATAATGGGCAAGTATTAAGCGTTACGTTTTAGGAAAAACGTAAAACCGAATAAATACGGGTTCGTTCTCGAAGGAGGTGTGTGTATTAGATGCCAATTATATAAAATCAAGAGTTTGGATTAGTAACGTTTTTGGTTTAAGAAAGAAGAATTAAGGACGAGCTACGACTACAATTAAACTACGACGAGTGACGTAAAACGCGAACGTGATTACGTAAAACGTGAAAAAATTAAAAAAATTTAAGCTAAATTCAAAATAAAAATGAAAACTAAGTCTAAAATAATATAAATGAAAATAAAAATCCAATAAATATATTTTAAATCCTTTTATTAATTAAATATTCAATTTTAAATGCTAATTAAAGCCCTAAAATTAAATATAATTAAGAAAAAGCCCAAAATATTATTTTGTTGAACTAATAAATCACTTATATTATTTAAAGACTAAAAAGTATTTTTCCTAAATTTTAAAAACTATTTTTCTATTTTTAAAACACTAAAAACTATTTTTAAACTAAAATAATTATTAAAAATAATAAAATAATGCTAAAGTTAATTTGACAATTTATAAAATCCTAAATTATACTAATGAACAGTAGAAAAATGAAAAAGTTTGAAAAAAGTAAAAATTTTCACTAAAAGACAAAACAGTTAATAATTAAAACTCTAATTAAACTAAATTAATTCTAAAAATTAATTAAAAAGTCAACAGTGAAATCTTTTTGGACTAAAAATCTTAAAATGTTTTTCTAAATCTAAGAAAATTTGTAAAACTGAAAAATATAAATTTTTCACACTAAAAGACAAAAACAGAAACTTAAAAAGTCATTTAAAATGCATTTTAATCTAAAAATAGGTAATGAACAGTAACAAGAAAATAAATTAAATAGAAAAATCAGAAAATAAATAAGAAAAATAATGAAACAAAAATCAAGTTCTAAATCCTATTTTAGGCCACTAAAGACAAAAAAACTAGAATCTGATAGTGACATGTTGACTGCTTTTGTCTGTTTGCTAAGCAGTACCAAGAATAATACTAGCAGTGGGAACTTGGTTCCCACTGATAGACTAAAAACAAGATCTGGGCACTTTTGGTGCAATATCTTGAGATTTGCTTGGTTTTGTGGGCAAACAAAGGCACCCCCACAACCAGTTGGGTTGTGGGGAGTCAAATAAATATTAAAAACACAAGGTCACTTTACAAAATCAAGCTTAAAAACCCTATCTCAGTCAATGTAATACCAAAGGGGGCTGGTGGGCTTTTTGTTGATGCAATGTGCAATTGGGTGAGTTTTGGTTGGCCAAAACTCACTCAATTCACTCCCTAGCTCCCTCAAATCAAGTCCTAAACCTAAGTCAACCAAAAACCCTACAATCTACAAGATTTGATTAGCAATTTTCACAAAATCAAGGCAGATATAGGGCTTACTGATTTTTGCTAGGTTTTGCTAAAAGTGAACATGCAATTCCTACAAGTTGTATCTAATATCAACCAAACTATCCTAATAAACTACAATAGACCTAAGTGGTGAGTTCAATTTGACTTAAGCCCAAAATCTCTTTCACAAACTGGTTTAAAACTTAAATCCAAACACCCCTTTAAAACAGAAAACTGAATTTTTATCAAAGATTTTAAACCTTAACATGAACTAAATCCAATCTACTCTTCCTATCATGCTTCAATCTAACAAGCAAACAATATCTAACATTAGCCTAACATCCTAACAGCCTAAAACTCTAAATCATCATTACTCAAAAAAATTTAAAGCAAGTATAGAAAATACAAGTCCTTACCTTGTGACCCTACATCCAGGGATCAAAAAGGCAACTTATGCCTTTTCCATCAAGCACGGGCTTGAGTTGATAAATTTCAGAAAGAAGCTTGTTGGTATGAATAAGAGATGATGATGATGAATCCAAGAAAAGACCACCACATCCAATATGTTGGATTTGTACCTACTAAGACTAAACAATAAGAGAAAAAGTGACCTGGATGACAAAGCTTATAAGTGTATAAGACTGGCTTATTAGTTAAGCCAGCTTATCAGCTTTTAGCTTATAAGAAAAAAATGGTTTCCAAACGGATTTCTTGAAATTTTTTTTGATAAAAATGAAAACTTTCTCACTCAAACTAATTTCAAACAATGAATATGACTTAAACAAATAAAGTAGAACAACTGGAACTCATATTATTGCAAATGATTAAAAATTCATTTTCATTAATAAGTAAAATTCTACAACAATTCTGGAAACAAAACAAAATAAGAAACCCTATTGGCTTTATATAACAGCCTATATAACATACTAGAATCCTAAAACCCTAAATGGATGAAGTTCCATCAATACCCTTGGTTTGAATGTGGTCTTGGTCAAAAGCGTGTATCTTGTGATCTCTGAATCCTTCATTTGGTTTGCCAGCTAATGTCAATCAATCCAACCCGTCCAAATATGTGTAGGTAAGAAGTTACAAACGAGAATCGTTGGATGGCTCTGCCACGTTTGTTTTCTTCTACATGTTGGTTCAGGGCATCTCGTGGGAGGGTCCCACAGGTGTGATAAGTCACTTTTGTTCACGTGGGAATGTTGCTCATAGGTTTAATCTTCAATATTGACATCTTCACCCAAAACCCCTTTCATTAGTGTGCTAATTAGTATTAGGGTTCTTGGGTTTATGAAATGTGAATAAGGCATGCTTTGATTCATTTTGGGATTAATTAAAATGTTACCCCGCCTTCTAATATTATACATAAATCCGTTTGAAATAGATTAAGTAATATATTAGTTAGAGGGTTAGTGGGGTTATGTGCTGGCGAAATGGATGAATTTGATTGGTGGAGTGAGTTGAGTGGTGAGGTGTCAAATGTTGAGTGGTGGGAGTGGGAGTATATGGGTTGGTGGGTAGATAATGGTTGTTTGGTTAAGCGAGTTTAGTTTCTTGGCAGAATTAGTCCCCCCCGTTAACTACCTCCTTTGAACAACTTGCAAGTTAAGTCCATGTTGTATTTCACCGTTAGTCCTTCATGAATTGCACCATTAGTCCATTGTTGTTAAATGGGTAACATCCTCAAACATAAAGGGCTAATTATGACAAGTCATCATACTTTAGGGACCCCAAAGTATTTATGAGATTCTAGGGGTATAAAGTGTCAATCTTCAAAAGTTGAGGGGCCAATCTTGTACAATCTTCAAACTTCAAGGGTATTTTTGCAAAATTCATTCTTTGGGTCCGGTTCTTTGTGTGGCTTCGTTTCCCATGTTCGTTTTTGCTTCATTCTTGTGATCTTTTGTTGATTTCACGATATCCGTACCTAAAATACACAAGACACAAATACAAGCATATATAGGGGTATTTTCATGATATTTTAAGCGTTTTGTTAATGCAATAATGACTAAAAACGTTACTTGCATTTTTCGGTCTCGCTTAGTTTTGATTACGACAATATGTAAAAACAAGCATTTACAAAAACAACGAAAAACGAATTCTTGAGTTCAAGTATTTTTCATTTTACCCATTTTCACTTAAGGTATGGATAAACAAGTACTAACCTTAATCAAGTGATTAAGTGATTTAATCTTCTCTTAAAACTCACTTTTTATTAAGTGTGACAAGTTTTTTTATTAAACTTTCTTTTTAAGAAAATGTTTTATTAAATTAATTATTTGAAATTTGAAAATGGCATATTCTTATTTGGTTAAGAATATCCTTTCAGGATATTTTTTATATCCAGATAAGACCTCCACCACTAAAGGACAAAAAGGAGCGGAGTCTAGTCCGGCGGTACCTTAGCGCCTAGGCGGTACCTTATCGATAAGGTACCGCGGGCTAAGATAAGGTAACGCGGGCAGATATAGGTCGTTGGCTCCTTTGTCCTATAAATAGTGGACCATTCTCAGCTTTTCACCTCACCTCTTTTGCACATTTATTTCCAGATTCAAACCCCTTCTTTAATCACTCAAATCTTTGATCATTTGTTTGATTATTACTTATTTAAGAAGTGAATCTTGCTCTTCCATCCCTTCCTCTCCAAGTGCAAAGAGAAGAACACTATCCTAGTGAAGTGTTGAGTCCACCACCAAAGATCCATTGAAGATCTAATTTTATACACTTGTAGTTGTGTCATAGTTGTGAAGATCCAAGTAGTTGTGTCTATTTGGAAGTTGTGTATGTACTAAGTATAGTTGTGTAGATTGGTCCTAGCTACGATTATGGCTCGACTTTTAGCTTAGAGTCGGAAATTGGTTAAGCAACGTGTACGGTTTTCTCCACCATAAGGAGCTTGTTATGTAGTGAACTCTCGAGTAAGGAGTACTCAAAGAGTGGAGTAGGTACGAGGAGTGAGCTTCGTTGCCAAACCACTATAAATCCTTGGTGTTCGGTTTGATCTTTCTTTACCCTTAACTCTTTACATTCTTTATTCTTTATGCATATACATGTGTTAGTATTAGATTTGCTACACTATCATTCTTTATTCTTTGTGGATATATTATTGTTAGTATTAGTTTAGTTACACTATCATTGTTCATATTGTGCATAAGAAGATTTCACATATTTCCTCAAGCCTAAGTTTTTTGAAAAAGGATTTTTGGAAACCACATTTTAACAAGTAAATATAAGAAACTATTCAACCCCCCCTTCTAGTTTCTACAATTGGTATCAGAGCGGGTTGCTCAAGAATTTTTAAAATATTGTATTTTAAAACTTGAATCGATCTATGGATTCCAACAAGTACCTAGAAGGGCAATCTATGCAAAGACCACCACTTTTTGAAACCGATAGTTTTATTTATTGGGAAAATAGATTTGAAACTTATGTGAAATCAAAAGATTTAGATCTTTGGCATGTTATTACCAATGCTGATTTTTTACCCTTTCAATTTAATGAAGTTTCTAAAACAAAAGAATTGGTCACTTTTGACAAAGCTAATGACGATACTAAAAAGAAACTTTCAAAAAATAATGAGGCTAAAATGGTGATTTATAATGCTTTGCCTAAGAAAGAGTATGAAAGAATTTTTATGTGTGAAACCTCTAAAGATATTTGGAACACTCTTTTAGTAACCCACCAAGGTAATAGCCAAGTCAAAGAAAGAAAAATCGATCTTCTTGTCCAACAATATGAACAATTTGTCATCTTAGAAGATGAAACTATTGATAGTGCATTTTCTAGGTTTAACACCATTATTACTAGTCTAAAAGCACTTGATGAAGGTTTTTCTAGCAAGAACAATGTTAGGAAGTTTCTAAGGGCCTTACATCCAAAGTGGAGAGCAAAAGTCACGGCGATTGAAGAGTCGAAAGATCTCTCAACTTTATCACTCGATGAACTCATAGGAAACTTGAAGGTTCATGAGATGATAATTTTGAAGGACTCGGAATTAGTGAAAACCAAGAGTGAAAGGAAATCTCTTTCTCTTAAAGCCAAGAAGGAACAAAGTGACCATGATAGTTCCTCGGAAAGCGATGACAAGGAGTATGCATTGGCGGTGAGAGATTTCAAGAAGTTCTTCAAGAGACGAGGCCAACACGTTAGGCAACCCAACTATGACAAGAAACCATTGTCAAAGAATCGGTTTGTCAAGAACGAAAAAGGTGATAGGAATTGCTTTAGATATGGTGATCCAAATCACTTCATTGGTGATTGTCCAAAGCCCGCTCGTGATAAGAACCACACGACATTCGTTAGTGGCGCTTGGAGCGATAGCGGTGGAGATGATGATGACAACCCCAAAGAGGAGAAATGTCTTATGGCTCACACTTCTAAAGAGGTACATTCCGAAACCGAATATTATAGCAATGATAGTTCCACTTTAGATGATATTGAATTTGAAGGTAAATATGATAGCTTACACAAACTTAGTCTTAAATTCATAGAAAAGAATAAAACCTTAAAATCAACCAAAACTAAGCTTGAAAATGAGATCAATGAACTTAGGGAGAAATTGGCTAAACTTGAGAAAAACAAAGAGGTTGATTTAGGTTGCTTAAGTTGTGAGAAACTTAGATTAGAGAATGAAGATCTCAAGAGCACCTCCATTAAATTGGAAAAGTTCATGAAAGGTACTAGTGCTCTTGATGATATGTTAAACAAACAAGTTCATTCTAAGGAAAGACTTGGTCTAGGTTTTAACTCAAATGAAGCCTCAACTAGTGAACCAAAACAAGTCATGTAACACCCCACTTGAATAAATGGACCGTTACGTGTATTTATGGCATGTCATCAAAGCATGCAAGGCAATGTAATAAACATTAACTGACCAAACGGAAATACCGGAATCAAACATCGGTAGTCCAACATAAGTCCAAAATATAAAGATTAAGTACTGAAAGAAAAAGGACGAAACAGTGTCCAAACAACCAAAGTAAAGTAGCGTAATGTGTGCATAAAATAAAGGAGTCTGGATAGCTCACATCCAAATGCACGTACTCTCTTAGAAGTCCTAAGATCGTCCCTGTGAACCTGCCGTTTGGAAACATGAAAGGAAACTACGGCTGAGCATGACGCTCAGTGGACGGATATAGCATGATAAGAATGTACAGAAAGTAATGAATTAGAAGACAATAATGAAACTATAAGACGGATATGAACATGTGGTAGAACTCTGCATAAACTCTGAAAAACCTGATTCATATATGCTGATACTGAAATATAACTGTAAATTCTAAAACATGCATTTACTGTATTTTATTTGCCAGAGTTTATATAGGTCACGTGTTGTAACAATCTTGCATGAATAACTGGAGGGGTGACCTCGTCATGCTATAGAGGGGTGACCTCTAAATAACTGTGCTGGGTGGAGGGATCAGCTCCAATGTGAAGGATGTAGAGCACACACCACATTCACCTGATAACTTGTAACACATATAAGCCTAGGATGCATCCATACGCCCCACTAAAAATACTGATAAAATGGCCAAGCTGAGCTGAGTGGGACGATGCAGGATATCACTCTCCTGCATGTGAGTCACGACACCGGTGCCTCTAGTGCCGTGGTTACGGTACCTCCGTAACTAGTACATAAACTGGTCGTGCTTGTATATAATGCTCAGGCAATTTATTTAGTTATTAATATGATTACTGATAAACTTAAACATATACTGGGGAAAAACATTTGGCTGAAGACGGGAAATCCTAATCATACATAGAAAGGAAGTCCTTACTGAAAGGACGGAAAATCCGTACCTCGTGTCTAGTAACTGACTGAATGGAAGACTGAACGAATACTACTCGGGCTTCACGCGTGCTACATGAATAAAGGACGCGAATAAGTTAACTGATATTCGTTTATGGAATTTTACTGATCTTCTTGGCTTCTTATTTATTCATTTTATTTTGATTCTGAAATTTTGTACGTATACCAACTGATAAATCTGAACTTATATTAATTCATTTTAATGTATTATTTTCTACTATTAATTATGGTACAACGTATTTCTGACGCTATAGTATTGCTATATTAAGAACCCTGCTCAAATAGAAAGTTTCTTAATTTAGAAAGTTCTAAAATAATTTAATTCATTTCCTAAAAATATACCCTTTTTAAATGTTAAAGAACTAATTTAATTTAATACACTTAAAATATATTTTAAATATTTATAAAACAGTTTAATTTAAAAAGGTATAATATAAAAATATTTATTTTATTATTTATAATCATGTCCCGAGCCTACCGAGCCCATCTCAGTCGCACTACCCGAATCAACATATAATACAAAATCTGTCCACAAGAATTAGTGACAGAAATTCTGTGTCGCTAAAAATGTCGCTAAAACTGTCCCTTTTAAAAACTGCATATATCTAACAGTTTTGCGACAGAAAACTGTCGCTAAAACTGTCGCTAAATTTACTCAACACAACCATTTTAAAGCCCCATCTTTTCCCACTGGTTTTACCTATGTTTCCCACTGTTGGTTTACGGTTCCCACTGTTTACACAAGCCAAACGCGCCCTTATGTTTTACAGCCCCCCAAACGCACCCTTATGTTGAAACTGGCCCTAGCCGCCCCTGTGTGGGTCACGGATGGGCAGGGAAGGAAGTCACCGAGACATTGGGTCTCCGTTTTCGTGAGGCCAAACGAACCCGACCACCCCTGCTTCATGAACCAAACACCCCTGATGGTGAATCGGTTTGCTGCGGTTGTATAAACCAAAACCACCGAGACTTTAAAAGTCTCGGCTGTAGAATCCAAGCCACCACCGAGACATTGTGATATCTTGGTTTTGTGTATGGTCATCCAAACCCGACACCCCCTTTATCAAGTTTATAAGACTCTTCATAATTTTCGTTTAGTAAACCCTAAAATCAAAGTAAAACGTGATGACCAAGAAGAAGGAAACCGAGAGTGATTACCGTATGGTTTGATGACGGAAAGGAAACACAGATTACTAGATCAAAATAAGGATCGGCCTCTTTTTTTTTTTTGTCTTCTACCGGCGGCCAACACAAAGAAACCCTAATTCTATTCTTTTTTTTTGTTCGACTGTTAGGGAAAAGGGGAACCCCCCGTTTGGTTTTTGTGCAAACAAGATGGGCTAAAGCCCATTATCTCCTCTTTTATTTTCAAAACAAAAACCGGCCCTTTCTTTTCCTTTTATTTATTATTATTTTTTTTAAAAAACTTGTAAATAATAATGCTATTTGTATATAATAATACTTGTATAATTTTCTCGCGTTTGTTTCCGTTGATAAATTCTACGTAACTGGTTTAAGTAAAAACCCGCGTATTTATGTTTCCCAATTTAAATACGGTTTTACAGTTCTTCCCCTCTAAAAGAATAATTCATCCCCGAATTAAGAATACGGCCGTACTGGGTTTTACAATTCTTCCCCTCTAAAAGAAGAATTCGTCCCCGAATTATAAGGTATTTAAGCTGACTGGAGTAAAAGCCGAAAATGCTAATAAGCTGGAATACATAAAAGCTGAAAAGACATACCCGAATCAAAACTGAAAGTGAGGATAAGAAGTCCGTATAGACTCCTCTGTTTCCCAAGTGGCCTCCCGCTCGGTATGGTCCCTCCACAGGATTTTGACGAAAGAAATGGTCTTCCTTCTCATGACTCGATCCTGGCGATCTAAAACTGCTTCGGGTTCCTCAATATAAGATAGATCCTCCCGAATCTGATCGAGTGGATAATTTACTTTGTGAAGCTCATGATAGTTGTACCCCCTGAGTAATGATACATGAAACACGTTATGGACGTGTGAAAGATGAGGTGGTAATGCCAATCGGTATGACACTTCACCGATACGTTCAAGGATTTCGAACGGTCCGATGTAACGAGGGCTGAGCTTTCCTTTGAGGCCAAAACGTCTGACACCGCATGCGGGTGATACTTTGAGGAACACACGATCCCCAGTTTGAAAAGATAGATCTCTGTGATGCTTGTCGGTGTAACTCCTCTGGCGAGTACGCGCTTCTTGCAGTTTTTCCCTAGCAATGGAGACCTTTTCATTGGTCAGTTCTATCAATTCTGGTCCTTCAATCAAACGTTCTCCAACCTGATCCCAACAAATAGGAGCACGGCATTTCCTGCCGTATAACATCTCGCATGGAGCACGCTTGATACTAGCATGCCAACTGTTGTTGTAGGCAAACTCAACCAAGCAAATATAGTCATCCCAGTGTCCTGTCCATTCTAATGCACAGGCGCGTAGCATGTCCTCTAAGGTCTTGATGGTACGTTCTGACTGACCGTCCGTCTGTGGATGGAAATTTGTGCTGAGCTTGAGCCTAGTTCCCCAAGCTTTATGCAAACCTTCCCAGAAGTGAGAAGTGAAACGAGGATCCCTATCTGATATAATTTCCGAAGGTGTACCGTGTAATCGTACGATCTCTTCGGTGAATAGTTTCGCTAATTTACTGACCGCGAAATCTTTGCGAATAGGAATGAAATGTGCCTACTTGGTCAAACGATCGACAACAACCCAGATTGCATCGTGTCTCCGCTGAGTCTGTGGTAGTCCGGTGACAAAATCCATAGAGATCTTGTCCCATTTCCACATTGGAATATCTAATGGCTGGAGAAGACCACTGGAACGCTGGTGCTCTATCTTAACCTGCTGACAGGTTAAACATTTAGACACAAATGTTGCGACATCCTGTTTCATGCCGCTCCACCAGAAATGCTGCTTAAGATCGTGGTACATTTTGGTGGAACCCGGATGGATAGAGAACGGAGAGCTGTGAGCCTCAGTCATCAAGGCTTCTCTGAGAGCAGGGTCTTCTTGAACGTAGAGTTTGGTACCCTGCCATACAATACCATCGTCATCGATGCGAAATTCAGTCTACTAGTCAATGTTCTGGACAATCGCCCAGATTTCACCATCATCCTTTTGTGCGGCTTTAATCCTAGAGAGTAGATCTGGTTCTACCCTCAAACTAGCCCAGTATCCCCTCTGCCCGCGTACTAAGAGTTCAATATCATACCGCTCTAAGTCCTGAATAATTTCTTCCTGAACTTTGATGCCATTTATCATACCTGACTTCCTGCTAAGGGCATCTGCCACCACATTTGCTTTACCCGGGTGATACTGAATATTAGTGTCATAGTCTTTCAGCAGTTCTAACCATCGCCGCTGTCTCATGTTCAGCTCTCGTTGGGTGAATATGTACTTGAGACTTTTGTGATCGGTGAAGATATCACACGACTCACCGTATAAATAATGCCTCCAGATTTTAAGGCGAACACGACTGCTGCAAGCTCTAGATCATGAGTAGGATAATTTTTCTCATACGGCTTCAGTTGACGCGAAGCATAAGCAATGACTTTCCCATGCTGCATAAGAACGCAGCCTAAGCCCTTTCCTGATGCGTCATTGTAAATCTGATAACCACCTGTACCGGATGGAAGAGTAAGTATCGGTGCTGAGATCAATCGATGCTTGAGTTCCTCAAAACTCTTTTCTCTCTCCTCGGTCCATATAAACTTCTCTCCTTTTCGCATGAGTTGGGTCAATGGTAATGCCAAACGTGAGAAGTTTTCCACAAACCTGCGCCAACCCAAGAAAACTACGTATCTCTGTAACGGACGTCGGTCTTGGCCATTTGGTGATAGCCTCAACCCTCGCAGGATCCATAGTGATTCCTTCCGCAGAAACAATATGCCCTAGGAATGCCACTGTATTCAGCAAAAACTCGCACTTCGAAAATTTAGCATATAGCTTTTCTCGTCTGAGAATCTGCAAAACTGTACGGAGATGATTCTCATGTTCCTCTTTGGATTTGGAGAAAATAAGGATATCATCAATGAATACGATCACAAACTTGTCTAAAAATTCGTGGAAAACTCTGTTCATCAAGTCCATAAATACTGCGGGCGCATTCGTGAGACCGATTGGCATAACAACAAACTCGTAATGACCGTACCTCGTGCGAAAAGCAGTTTTGGTTATATCCTGCTCTTTTACACGCAGCTGATGGTAACCTGATTGTAGATCGATTTTTGAGAAGTGCTTGGCACCCTGTAGCTGATCGAACAAATCGTCAATACGAGGAAGTGGGTAATGGTTACGGATAGTGAGCTTATTCAACTCTCGGTAGTCAATACACAATCGCATACTACCATCCTTCTTTTTGACAAATAAAACTGGAGCGCCCCAAGGTGACACGCTTGGACGAATGAAACCCCTTTCTAACAGTTCCTGAAGCTGATCTTTCAGTTCCTTAAGCTCTACAAGAGCCATACGGTAAGGAGCTTTAGATACTGGTTCTGCACCTGGAATAAGATCGATACCAAATTCTACCTCTCGTATAGGAGGTAAACCTGGAAGTTCCTCTGGAAAGACATCTGGAAAATCTGACACCATTGGCTGATCATGAATTGAAGGTGCCTCTAAAGTCGTGTCATGAACGGTAGCTAGAAAACCCTCACAACCATGGTATAGTAAGGTACGAGCATGTAAAGCTGAAATGATCTGAACATGTTTTCCTGGTAGGAAGCCTCGGTGAATATACTCTGGTGTCTGGACATCACCAAAGATAACCCGGTGAGCTTGACAGTCTATAGTGGCACGATGAACCGACAACCAATCCATACCTAGAATAACATCGAATTCACACATATCTAAAGGAAGTGCACTGACTGGACGGATTTTATCATCAAACTCAAGAGGGAGATCCTTATATACTTGGGTAATGAGTACAGAGTCTCGCATGGGGGTAGATATACTAAGTATACTGTCTAGTGGCGTAGGGGTCATGTTTATTTTAACAGCATATGAAGTAGATATAACTGAGTGGGTGGCGCCTGTATCGAAAAGTACGCATGCAGACTGTCTGTGTATAAACAAAATGCCAGTAATGGTACCTGTGGTCTTATTTGCTTGCTCACGGGTAGTAGTGTAGACACGACCAGTGGTTGGTGGTATCGGTGATGGTGGAGGTAAAATCTGAGGAATCTGGCCTGAGGTACCAGCATCATTCCCGCTCTTGCAATCTCTCTTCAGATGGCCCGGCTGGCCACACTGGAAACAACCACTTGTACCACGACGGCAAGGTCCCGTGTGTTTCTTTCCACATGTGATGCAAGTGGGATAAGTATACACGGTAGAAGCAGCTCTGGTTTGCTGAGAACCTGGTTTATGATAATAAACACGTGTCACGATTCTGATATCTTAACCTGAAATAAGGCAGTCTGGCTGAAATTAAAATTATCAGAATTTGCCGGTCGGGCAACCTGCTGACCCCTGTTGTTCTGGTCACGCCCTTGTCTAGCATCTCTGTTGGAATTTACAAAAATTTAAGATCTGTTTTACACGATAGTTTAGTATTTCTGGAGCTTAAAGACTCACCTGTAGCTGCCAGATGAGTTGGAACTGCCGCGGTAATTATCACCACCGTTCCTCTTATCTGACCGAATACGGTCATATGACTGACCGTGGTTCCTGTAGTTCTGATTCGGAGTAGCCGATTGGGATCGGTCTCCTCCTCTGTGTCTGTAAGATTATAATTGGATAAGTCATAACATATAAGTTGACAAGCAATAATGGGGCTAAATTGTTTAAGTCTGTTGGGTGAGATGTACCTCTTCTCCGGACGCTCTACATTCTCGAGCTCATCCCTCTCGAAAAGCATCTCGACGTCCCGAGCTGCATTAGCTACTTGTGACACATTAGTGAATGTGGCACTCACCAGCCTATCTGCAGTCCTAGAGTGAAGAGCCCAGCGAAATTGCTTCGCTTGCTCCTCTGCGGTACCCGCAGCCTCCCCTAAAAATCCAGCCATCCTGAGGTATCGGTGCATGAACTCTGTACTGTTTTCGCCATGATTCTGACGAATAACGTGGAAGTCCCTCTTCATCTTAGCTTGCTCCGCATGCGGGAAAAACTGGTCATAGAACATCGTCTTGAAACGTGCCCAGGTCAATGTAAGCTCCCAAGCATCTCCCCCATTGGACAGTTTCTGAGACCTCCACCAATGCAGAGCAGGACCCTCCAGCTTGTAAACTGCAAGCCTAACTTTGAAAACATCACCACACCCCATAGCTCCAAAATTTTCTCTATATGGTAGATCCAGTCTTCCGCGTCAGTTGGAGCTACAGTCTGCTCAAACAGTCGGGGTTTCTGCTTGTTAAACAGATCCAGCCAAGCGGGTAAAGTGGCAGGTGGTGGAGCAGGAGGGTTGTTATTCTGCTGAGGTCCATTTTGATATTCAGCTCGGATCTCATCACGAATTTGGGGTAACATGGCCTGTATAGCAGCCTGAACAGCAGCAGCAATGGCAGCTACGTTAGGGTCATTCTCAGTTTCGCGTCTGGGTGGCATCTAAAATAAAAGAGGATAAGTTGATAAAACTGCCAAAATCTGGGTTAATAAATCGGAATATGCATAGTGTAATTCATGAAGGTATAGTCAATAAAATATGACATGAATACTGGTGAACGCCTAGGGTCAGTTCACAAAACGAAAACTACTGAAACATACATCCAACATGAGTAAGGATGAACGCCTATGGTCAGTTCATCAATACAAAATTTAAACTGCAAGGGTGAACGCCTATGGTCAGTTCACCAAAACGAAATGTTCGCTGAAAAGCACATGCGATTAAGTATGACCAGTCCTGTACCAACCGTTTACTTAATCAAAATTTTGAAAATACGACTGATAAAATTCATGAGTAGTATGGAAGATAACGACGCCAAAATACAGGGAGTTCTTGGTGACTACCCACTAGTCATGGGTCAAGTTTTAGAGCCTACAGGTCGAACCTGGCTCTGATACCATAATTGTAACACCCCACTTGAATAAATGGACCGTTACGTGTATTTATGGCGTGTCATCAAAGCATGCAATGCAATGTATTAAACATTAACTGACCAAACGGAAATACCGGAATCAAACATCGGTAGTCCAACATAAGTCCAAAATATAAAGATTAAGTACTGAAAGAAAAAGGACGAAACAGTGTCAAAACAACCAAAGTAAAGTAACGTAATGTGTGCATAAAATAAAGGAGTCTGGATAGCTCCCATCCAAATGCACGTACTCTCTTAGAAGTCCTAAGATCGTCCCTGTGAACCTACCGTTTGGAAACATGAAAGGAAACTACGGCTGAGCATGACGCTCAGTGGACGGATATAGCATGATAAGAATGTACAGAAAGTAATGAATTAGAAGACAATAATGAAACTATAAGACGGATATGAACATGTGGTAGAACTCTGCATAAACTCTGAAAAACCTGATTCATATATACTGATACTGAAATATAACTGTAAATTCTAAAACATGCATTTACTGTATTTTATTTGCCAGAGTTTATATAGGTCACATGCTATAACAACCGTGCATGAATAACTGGAGGGGTGACCTCGTCATGCTGTAGAGGGGTGACCTCTAAATAACTGTGCTGGGTGGAGGGATCAGCTCCAATGTGAAGGATGTAGAGCACACACCACATTCACTTGATAACTTGTAACACAAAAATACTGATAAAATGGCCAAGCTGAGCTGAGTGGGACGATGCAGGATATCACTCTCCTGCATGTGAGTCACGACACCGGTGCCTCTAGTGCCGTGGTTACGGTACCTTCGTAACTAGTACATAAACTGGTCGTGCTTGTATATAATGCTCAGGCAATTTATTTAGTTATTAATATGATTACTGATAAACTTAAACATATACTGGGGAAAAACATTTGGCTGAAGACGGGAAATCCTAATCATGCATAGAAAGGAAGTCCTTACTGAAAGGACGGAAAATCCGTACCTCGTGTCCAGTAACTGACTGAATGGAAGACTGAACGAATACTACTCGGGCTTCACGCGTGCTACATGAATAAAGGACGCGAATAAGTTAACTGATATTCGTTTATGGAATTTTATTGATCTTCTTGGCTTCTTATTTATTCATTTTATTTTTATTCTGAAATTCTGTACGTATACCAACTGATAAATCTGAACTTATATTAATTCATTTTAATGTATTATTTTCTACTATTAATTATGGTACAACGTATTTCTGACGCTATAGTATTGCTATATTAAGAACCCCGCTCAAATAGAAAGTTTCTTAATTTAGAAAGTTCTCAAATAATTTAATTCATTTCCTAAAAATATACCCTTTTTAAATGTTAAAGAACTAATTTAATTTAATACACTTAAAATATATTTTAAATATTTATAAAACAATTTAATTTAAAAAGGTATAATATAAAAATATTTATTTTATTATTTATAATCATGTCCCAAGCCTACCGAGCCCATCTCGGTCGCACTACCCGAATCACCATATAATACAAAATCTGTCCACAAGAATTAGTGACAGAAATTCTGTGTCGCTAAAACTGTCGCTAAAACTGTCCCTTTTAAAAACTGCATATATCTAACAGTTTTGCGACAGAAAACTGTCGCTAAAACTGTCGCTAAATTTACTCAACACAACCATTTTAAAGCCCCATCTTTTCCCACTGGTTTTACATATGTTTCCCACTGTTGGTTTACGGTTCCCACTGTTTACACAAGCCAAACGCGCCCTTATGTTTTACAGCCCCCCAAACGCACCCTTATATTGAAACTGGCCCTAGCCGCCCCTGTGTGGGTCACGGCAGGGCAGGGAAGGAAGTCACCGAGACATTGGGTCTCGGTTTTCGTGAGGCCAAACGAACCCGACCACCCCTGCTTCACGAACCAAACACCCCTGATGGTGAATCGGTTTGCTGCGGCTGTATAAACCAAAACCACCGAGACTTTAAAAGTCTCGGCTGTAGAATCCAAGCCACCACCGAGACATTGTGATATCTTGGTTTTGTGTATGGTCATCCAAACCCGACACCCCCTTTATCATGTTTATAAGACTCTTCATAATTTTCGTTTAGTAAACCCTAAAATCAAAGTAAAACGTGATGACCAAGAAGAAGGAAACCGAGAGTGATTAGCGTATGGTTTGATGACGGAAAGGAAACACAGATTACTAGATCAAAATAAGGCTCGACCTCTTTTTTTTTTGTCTTCTACCGGCGGCCAACACAAAGAAACCCTAATTCTATTTTTTTTTGTTCGACTGTTAGGGAAAAGGGGAACCCCCCGTTTGGTTTTTGTGCAAACAAGATGGGCTAAAGCCCATTATCTCCTCTTTTATTTTCAAAACAAAAACCGGCCCTTTCTTTTCCTTTTCTTTATTATTATTTTTTTTAAAAACTTGTAAATAATAATGTTATTTGTATATAATAATACTTGTATAATTTTCTCGCGTTTGTTTCCGTTGATAAATTATACGTAACTGGTTTAAGTAAAAACCCGCGTATTTATGTTTCCCAATTTAAATACGGGTTTTACAAGTCAAGTTTTCACAAAAAAGGCCCACTAGACGCGGTTCCAAATTGTATGGCGCGGCCAGAAGATGAATTTTGTGAAAATCATGAACTTTCTGAAAAGTCTAAGTTAGATGAAAAACTAAAGCATCTTACTGTTAATAAGGTACAATTACCC
This sequence comes from Glebionis coronaria, assembly GCA_025667525.1. Lineage (NCBI taxonomy): Eukaryota > Viridiplantae > Streptophyta > Magnoliopsida > Asterales > Asteraceae > Glebionis > Glebionis coronaria. Next base: position 413,641 of record JANFOE010001449.1, on the reverse strand, counting down.
ATACTTGACGACAATGCTATTGGTAAGTTCTACAAGCCTTTAAGTAAACCTCTCATTGGAAATAGAAGTTTATCTAGACTATCCTCTACTCCACCTAGAGTACGAAATGAGTCTAAGCCTAGAAGTAGAACGACAACGCCTAGAAGAGATAATCAAAACAACTCACGACCTAGAAGTAAAACTCCAACACCTAGAAGGAATAATAATAACTCTAAACCTAGATCAAACACACCTAGGAGAAATAATGAACAACAAAATGGTTACATGAATTACTACCCTCCTCCATTTTGTTCTCCATGGGGAATCCCCTCCTCATTCATGCATCCCAACCAAATGCAAGGGATGTTTGGAACTAACAATTTTGGACCCATGAGATATTGGGGACCAAATGTTTGATCTTGTGTGTTGTTACCTAGATATGCTTGGGAATTGATTTGGAGCCCGATGAGTGGATTAAGGATAGTGGATGTTCTAAAAACATGACGGGTAATCGAAGTTTGTTCTCGCATTACAAAGCATATGATGGAGGTAACGTCACATTCGCTAGTAGTCTACGTAGTAATAACATTGGCAAAGGTACGGTTTCTCTTGACTCCATGACCATTGAAAATGTTGAGCACGTAGATAACTTAGGATTTAACCTATTAAGTATAGGTCAAATTTGTGATAATAAGTGTAAGGTCATCTTTTCGGAACATGACAGTGAAATCGTAAAAGATGGAAAAGTCATTGGAAAAGGTGTTAGAAAGCATGGGCTTTATGTCATGAAGGTTAATAAGAAGTCAAAAGACAACATATGTCTTGCGACTATAGATGATTGTTCTACTCTTTGGCATAGGAGATTAGGTCACGCTAATATGCGTTTAATTCAATCTTTAGTCTCTAAGGAGTTGGTAAGACACCTCCCCAAGATTAAGTTTGATAGTCACTTTTGTGATGCTTGCAAAGTTGGAAAGCAAGTTCACTCAAGTCACAAAGCCAAGAATTTGGTTTCGACCTCTCGGTGCGTAGAGCTCCTACATATGGATCTCTTTGGACCTTCCGCCATACTGAGTTATGGAGGTAACATTTATACCCTAGTTATAGTTGATGACTATTCTAGATTCACTTGGACTAGATTTTTGGCATCTAAGAATGAAGCTTTCGATCACTTCGAAATCTTTAGTCGAATAATTCAAAATCAACTAGGATGTTCAATTGTTTCTATTAGGACGGATCATGGTGGGGAATTTGATAATGAAGTGCAATTTGGTGCCTTTTGTGAAGCTCATGGTATTACCCATAACTTCTCGGCTCCTCGCACTCCACAATCAAATGGGGTAGTTGAAAGGAAAAATAGGACTCTCCAAGAGATGAGTAGGATGCTGTTAAACAAGCAATCTTTGCCTCAAAAGTTTTGGTGCAATGCCGTGGACACATCGACTTATATTCTCAACCGAATTCTTATTCGACCTTTCCTAGGAAAGACCCCCTATGAGATTCTTAAAGGTAAGAAACCCTCATTAGAATACCTTAGGGTGTTTGGAAGGAATTGCTTTATCCTCAACACCAAAGACTACCTTACCAAGTTTGACCCAAAGTCTTACGAAGGTATCCTTTTAGGTTATTCCCAAACTAGTAAAGCCTACATAGTCCTAAATAGAACCATGGGGGTTATTGAAGAATCACTCAACGTAACCTTTGACGAAACCCCTCCTTCACCCAAGACACCACCATTGGTTGATGATGACTTGGATGAACTAGAAGTAGTTAAAGCCAAAGAGGTTAGAAAAATAGGAGTTGAAGACCTTAGTGTTGAAAAGGAAGTAAACATTAAGGAGTCTAGGGATCATACTCTCAATAATGTCATCTGTGACTTAAATCAAAGGACCCTAAGATCTCAAGTCCAAAACCAAAGCAACTTCTTTTGTTTTGTCTCCTTGATTGAACCAAAGAATGTTAAAGAAGCTTTGACGGATTAGAGTTGGGTCATTGCGATGCAAGAAGAATTGAATCAATTCGTTGCCAATGATGTTTGGGAACTTGTTCCTCCACCTAGAAGTTCTACCATTATAGGAACCAAATGGGTATTTAGGAATAAGCTAGATGAGAATGGTGTTGTGTATCGTAACAAGGCTAGACTTGTAGCTCAAGGCTATAATCAAGAAGAAGGGATTGATTATGACGAGACATATGCACCGGTAGCTAGATTAGAATCAATTAGAATCCTTTTAGCCTACGCTTGTGCCTTAGATTTTAAGCTTCAACAAATGGATGTAAAGAGTGCATTTCTTAACGGTCTGATCAATGAGGAGGTATATGTGGCTCAACCTCCCGGCTTCATTGATTTTTAGAAACCGGACCATGTTTACAAGCTTAAGAAAGCACTTTATGGACTCAAACAAGCACCCAAAGCTTGGTATGATAGACTTAAAGCGTTTCTTGTTAAACATGAGTATACCATGGGAATGGTAGACAATACACTCTTTACAAAGAAGAAAGGTCCTCACCTCATAATCGTACAAATATATGTTGATGACATTATATTTGGCTCAACTTGTCAAGAATTGTGTGATGACTTTGCCAAAATCATGCATGATGAGTTTGAAATGAGTATGATGGGAGAACTTAACTTCTTTTTAGGACTCCAAATTAAACAAATGGACGATGGTATTTTCTTTAGTCAATCTAAGTACGCTAAAGAAATGCTAAAGAAATTTGTATTAGAAGAATCTAGACCAATGAAGACCCCTATGGCCTCGGATACTAAACACACCGTAGATGATGATTGTGAGTCGGTAGACAACACCAAATATAGAGGTATGATTGGTAGTTTGTTGTACCTAACGGCAAGTCGAGCGGATATCATGTTTAGTGTTTGCGTTTGTGCTCGCTTCCAAGAGGCTCACAAAACCTCTCACCTTGAAGCGGTTAAGCGTATCTTCCGATACAATAAAGGCACTATACATTTAGGATTATGGTATCCTAAAGGGACCGGTGTAGAAACCATTGTCTACGCGGACTCGGATCATGCGGGAGACTATGTGGACCGGAAAAGCACTAAGTGGAGTTTGTACCTTCATGGGTTGTTGTTTAACTTTTTTGTTCTCCAATAAACAAACCGCTCTTGTGATATCCACCACGGAAGCCGAGTATGTGAGTGCCGGAAAAGCATGCCAACAAGCTCTATGGATGAAGCAAGCGCTTGTTGATTACGGGATTTCTATTGATGATGTTCCCATCATGTGCGATAATAAAGGCGCTATAGACTTAAGCAAGAATCCCGTGCAACATTCGCGAACCAAACACATAGAAATTAGACACCATTTCCTTAGGGATAATGTTCAAAAGGGGAACATTACTATTGAAAAGGTGCCCTCCGAGGACAACTTAGCCGATATCTTCACTAAGCCACTTAAGAGGGAACCTTTTAATTACTTGCGTCTAGGTCTAGGATTAATGGAACATCTTCCTTAAATTATTTTCTTCTTGTGTGTTTTATTTTACCACTTTGAGTCATTGAGTCTTTTAAACTCCTTTTGAAAAATCTTCTCTTCTCCTTTTCAAAATTCTCAAAGTCTCTTTCGAAAATGGTTGGGAAATTCGTTTGACATTGTTAATTCAATCTAAAAACGTTTTTTCATAGATTCTCGCTATTAATCTAGAGCTTACATAATTCATATGTATGATTCTATCAAACATAGAAAGAACAAGATAGAATCATGGAGGATCATTGTGTCATGACGTAAGGTCTTGTCTTACACACCTCCTACATCGATTTTTTAATCCATGTATTTTGGTCAAATCTCTATTTGGTAAGTTTGCATATGTTTTCTTTGTCTATCTTTGCTCTTAAGCATATCCCTATGATAAGTTAGACTAGAAAAATAAGATTTGCTGAAAAATCTTCCTCCAAACACCAAACCCTGCTTCTGCAGGCGGTTCCATATGTGAACCGCTATACCTTATTGATAAGGTACCGCCACCCTAGATAAGGAACCGCCTACAATGGCCTTCCTTTTTCTGGTTTTTGTCTGAAACTCCAGATTTGCTCCAACATTTTTTAGAATCTTTGTTTCAAACCCTTTGACCACCCCAAAAATACCCTAAGCCCTCCCTATTTAAACCATAAGCATTTTGCATTACTTCACATCCAAAATGTCTTATTCTCCCAATGAAAGCCTTGAATCTCCTCCATTTTCTCCAAATGCTTTCAATCTAAACCCACCCAAGAACACTCTTAATCACATATCTCCTACCAAGAATATTGATTGTGGAACATCTTTTCTTCCACCATAACCCTTTAGTGTTCTTCCTCCTTCTCATGATAATGTCATGCACCATGGAACATATTGTCATTGTTGTCAATATCAACATCTTGCTATGGCACACATCTATGAGGAGTTGAGCTACATCAAGAGTCTCTTAATCAAGCCTCCTCTTCACTTTGATTATGAGATCTCCCACAAGCCACCACCACCACCCTCCGCTATTACCTTGTCTTTCATATAAGCATTGGTTGCTTATCCATAAGACACCAAATTCAAGCAAATCTTAGAATTCTAAAAATAACTAGGATTAGATTTATGCTTTTGGCTTGTTTCCTTTTCCATACTTCTTTGTATTATGTTCTCTTAGTAACCTATCTTGGATCTTTGTCTTTGTGTTTTCTTCTCTTTTAATTTTTTTATGTGACCTATTGCTATATATTGTTGGTTGTTTCTTTTGTTCAACTAACCCTTCTATGTAGTTTGTCATCATATCTCGATTCCTCGGTGCCCCAAGATAGGGGGAGTAAGCACCAAGGGGGAGTCTTTGCAAAGTCCGTTTCTTCAACACCGGCTTACGCAACCTTTTTGCTTCGACAAAGGGGGAGAAATGAATAAACTCGTCTTCGAAAAATCTTGTTTTTCTGTGATTGAGTTTATGTATTGTCGGAATCAAAAAGGGGGAGATTGTTAATGCAATAATGACTAAAAACGTTACTTGCATTTTTCGGTCTAGCTTAGTTTTGATTACAACAATATGTAAAAACAAGCATTTACGAAAACAACGAAAAACGAATTCTTGAGTTCAAGTATTTTTCATTTTACCCATTTTCACTTAAGGTATGGATAAACAAGTACTAACCTTAATCAAGTGATCAAGTGATTTAATCTTCTCTTAAAACTCACTTTTTATTAAGTGTGACAAGTTTTTTTATTAAACTTTCTTTTTAAAAAAATGTTTTATTAAATTAACTATTTGAAATTTGAAAATGGCATATTCTTATTTGGTTAAGAATATCCTTTCAGGATATTTTTTATATCCAGATAAGACCTCCACCACTAAAGGACAAAAAGGAGCGGAGTCTAGTCCGGCGGTACCTTAGCGCCTAGGCGATACCTTATCGATAAGGTACCGCGGGCTAAGATAAGGTATCGCGGGCAGATATAGCCGTTGGCTCCTTTGTCCTATAAATAGTGGACCATTCTCAGCTTTTCACCTCACCTCTTTTGCACATTTATTTCCAGATTCAAACCCCTTCTTTAATCACTCAAATCTTTGATCATTTTGTTTGATTATTACTTGTTTAATAAGTGAATCTTGCTCTTCCATCCCTTCCTCTCCAAGTGCAAAGAGAAGAACACTATCCTAGTGAAGTGTTGAGTCCACCACCAAAGATCCATTGAAGATCTAATTTTATACACTTGTAGTTGTGTCATAGTTGTGAAGATCCAAGTAGTTGTGTCTATTTGGAAGTTGTGTATGTACTAAGTATAGTTGTGTAGATTGGTCCTAGCTACGATTAGGGATCGACTTTTAGCTTAGAGTCGGAAATTGGTTAAGCAAAGTGTACGGTTTTCTCCACCATAAGGAGCTTGTTGTGTAGTGAACTCTCGAGTAAGGAGTACTCGAGGAGTGGAGTAGGAACGAGGAGTGAGCTTCTTTGCCGAACCACTATAAATCCTTGGTGTTCGGTTTGATCTTTCTTTACCCTTAACTCTTTACATTCTTTATTCTTTATGCATATACATGTGTTAGTATTAGATTAGCTACACTATCATTCTTTATTCTTTGTGGATATATTTTTGTTAGTATTAGTTTAGTTACACTATCATTGTTCATATTGTGCATAAGAAGATTTCACATATTTCCTCAAGCCTAAGTTTTTTGAAAAAGGATTTTTGGAAACCACATTTTAACAAGTAAATATATGAAACTATTCACCCCCCCCCTTCTAGTTTCTACACGTTTTAAGCCCGATTTGGATGATGAGACTATGTATAATTGCAGTCTCATCACTCCTCAATACTAAACCATTGTCGTGTCCCCACGCAATGCTAGAATTAAGTATCTTAGCACCTCCAAAATTCATTTTATGAACGTAAACTTAAATAAACTATTACACGTGTTTTAGACATAATGTATGATTTTCATCACGATAAAGTGACTTTTAGGGTCAAAGAATAAGAACACGTGAATGCCTCATAGAGATAAGTTTGTCATCCTCGATTTTCACTTGATTCCATGCTAAGCGTGTAACGAGATCATTGTTACTATAAGTTAGCAACACGATCACATCTCATGAGTGTTAATTACGAACCTAAACTCCCTTATTCCTACTTGGTATCTCTTATATTTTATTTTTTCTTAATGATCATGAGGATACATCATTGACTTATGCGTGAATAGAGATTTAGTCTAAAAATAGAGTTTTAATGGTGTAACCAAAATCATTAAATTAATAATTCACCCTAATAGACAACAATGTCAAAAAATTAAGTCAACAAGAAGGATCGATAAATACGGTTTTATAACGGTTTTTAACATGAGACTTATTACCATGACTTTTATTATCCGCCTCATTATCGGTGGTTTTATTATCATGGTTTACCTCCATCTTTTATTCAACTTCGCCATGAAGCTTTTATTATGACTTCGGTCTTGCCTTGCCTTTTATTATCCGCATCATCGGTGGTTTTATTGGCCAAAGACGTATATCCTCATGCTAAATCTAATTTTGGATCTTTAAAGCTCCAAAGATTAAGGCTTGATTCACTTTCAATTTGGTCATAGATTTTTCGGCCTTGTGAGCTTCAAATTTTTTTTGCTTAATTTAGGTGAGCACTTGAAATCTTATTATTAGGTGAAGCTTTCGATTATTCGGGTGCCAATACTTCAAAACCGTGACGCTGGCGATACCTTAATGTTTTCCTAATTCAATTACATGGAAGCTACTAAAACAAATTAGAAACCAACAATAGTGACTAAACCGCTAAATCAATATTTATTAACAATTTATTATCAAAAGCGTGGGGAGAATAAGCTAATAATTACTACACATGAGATCGTGACGATTACGAGACTTATAAATAACTCTATCATTTCTCGTCCTTGTTTAAAAGACTTGGCCTAAAAAGTTAAGGAATCGAAGCTAAGTGCTCAACACGCACGATCGAGTCAAAAATTACTCTTATTCTCACCATCGGAAAACCTACATTCGTGTCTTGAACACTTATGAAAAATACGAAAAATTTTAAACTTTGGCCATTTTTAGCCTTATTTGCAACAAAAAGATGAAATTTTGGATTGCGTGTTGACGTAAGCAAGGTGAAATATCTACTCACCCCCATACTAAAACTAAACATTGTCCTCAATGTTTCGAGTCTAGGGGTGAAACACCCCCATACTAGAGACGTAGTCGAATGCTTAATCTCGAGCATGGAAAGGGTAAAACTAATAATGTAACACCCCCAAATTTATACAACTCAATACAGCGGAAGACTAGTTGATGTTACGGGATAGCACATTACTCACATCATAGACAACGCTTAAAAGTCGCGTCGTTTTAATAATAAAGCATTTCCATTCATAAATATCAAAGTTACATCGGTCCCAAGTCATATTATTTCATACAAGTTTTACAAAGAATTTGAATGGAAAATATTGTTTAAGTGCGGGCCATGAATTCTTGTCGTCTTCCCGAGAATTACCTTCAAGTACTTGAGATAAAACATATTAAAAGAAAAGGTCAGCGATAACGCCGAGTGAATTCATAGAGTTTAATAAAATCCATCAATATAATATCAGTATAAAATTATTACTGAAAATCATTTTGTACAAATCATTTTAATAGGCCATAAAATAGCCAAAGTCATTTTATACAAATGCTTATCGAAAATCACAATATAGGCATTTGCCTTAAAAATCGGAGCCAATATCGTAAAAACATCATACAATGCGTTCTGCAACGTTGTATAGATTAAATAAAACCGTTATATGAATATGGTTATAAAAAGCCTTAAAAATCATTATACGAGCCAATGTCGTAATAACATCATACAATACGTCTTACGACGTTGTATGAAAATAAAACCGTTATACGAATATGGTTATGAAAACCAAAACACAAACATAATATCAATAGTATGACCCAGTATTGCTAGTCAGGCACTACATCGTAATTCGGAGCTTCTAGTAGTATTTCGTTAGTTTTGGATTATTATAAGCCGCATGACATTGTTACCTTACTAAACCAACAACGGGTAGCTAACCCGATACCAATTTTGCCCATCTAAAGTAGCGTGCCGTCACAAAGGTCACGCTATGGAAATCTTCTCATACATAAATTCGCTTACCAATCAATGTGGCACGACGGGGATCAACCGTCAAGGCGCGAACTGGGGTGATCGTCCCCAAATAGTACTATTAAATGCATAAGCGTCTACCATATCCCGGTAGTTCACAATTCATGCTAATGGGACTTTTAGTGACATAACCTAACTTTTATAATCCATTTAATTTCATCTATCGGGTCCTTTAATCATTATCGGGTCATACAATCGGGTCATTCAATCATTCGGGTCCAAATCAATAAACAAATAACCGGGATAAATGGTGTCCTATTTTATAAAAACTAACATGTTATCTCCCTCGCGGGTTTATAAAACATTTATAAAAACATTTAAAAGAGTGCGAGGCTATGAACTCACGTTGATGTGGGAAGACGATTATCGGCGATTTGGATGTACGGTACGTGCTTCAATCACGGAAACCTAGACAAATAATACTCGTCTTAGACTCATGTCCAATGACTTTATAAAAATAACAATTATGTATACATATGATGATTATATATATATGATGATCAAGTGGGTTTACATATTCTCGTTTACTCATTTTTGTGTTATATGTCGATAACTTTTATACTAGTTTACTAGTTTTACTTATTTACACGTTTTAAGTCCTATAAGCTTATTATAAGTTCTTTAGCTTGTATTAATCCTTGTTATACTTATTTTATCAGTATGTATACTTTCCATGTTGGGCCCAAATGGGTTAAGCCCAATAAGTTCTTTTTTACAAGTTTTTATCTTATATAGTCCAATTATTAGTCCAATATGCTTAATTAGCTCGTAAATGTCCGTATTTCTTATAGTTAGGGTTTTATCGGTTTTTACTTGTTATACATGTCTATATATCAGTATATAAGTTTTATAAAGTTTTCATTAGACGGGTCCAACCATCTAAGTTTTATTTAACAAAAACGTTAATTTTTACGGTATTAGCCGAAAAAGTCGTAAAAACAATGTTTATAGTTTTATAACGTATAAGTATTATTTCACTACCATTTATATAAGTTATTCATTCATTTACCCTTTTACATATTTATATAAATAAGTTTTATAAGTTAGTGGGTTTTCATTTATATTTTATACTATTAAATTTTGAGTGTTTATATAATAGTATTATTCTTTAATTTCCAAAAATCTGATTTTTATTTTCACTTTCACCAAAACTGCCATATCTTGAGTTCTACATGGAGATAGATCTCAAATTTTTATCACATAAACTACATAATATGTGCTACATTTAACTCTTCTATAGCTACTGTTGAATCATCTTCTAAATATTTTCTAAAAATCGTCCAAAACAGTAACCTCAGATTTATACCCTAAACTTGTTTTGATCATATCTTACTCATTACAATGATTCCATTGCATGGCCAACTCTCACATGTGTACAAGACCTATAGCTTACTGTAAAATCCATTCCACTTCATCATTTTATCAGTTTACCATATGGTTATTTACTGTTTTATACAGCCATCAAATTTAACCAAGATTTTAACCTTGTTTCTTATAGTCTTTCATCTTTTTAAGCATGTTTATCAACAACAAATCCCCACATAACATTTTTATCATCATATAATCATCATATACATATACAATAGGAAATAAAATACATGTTTACATAATAAAAATAACAAGAAGATGAGGAGGACAATCTTTATACCACAATGTTGATATAGGTTGTGATTTGGACATGGATTTTGATGGAAAACTTGTGGATAACCATGACCATCTTCAAGACCACCATGCTTCATGAACTTCTTGTGGAAAATCAGCCCCAAGACACCATGAAAACTCCTCCATGGATGTTATAATCACCACCATTCAAGAGAGCTTCAAGAGGGCTTCAACATATGTAGAAATAACATAGGATTTTGTGGTTAATTTTGATCAAATGAGGGTGTTCTTGGTTGGATATGGACGAAATCATAGAGAGAGTAGAGAGAAAATGTGTGTGGTTTGCATGAGTGGGAAATGGTGGAAATGAGAAGAGTGGTTTTGGTTGCTAGTTTTGGTAAGTTGGTAGCTTACTTTGTAAGCTTATGCTTACAAGTGTAAGTTGTAAGCTACCACTTTGACACATCAAGTGGTATGTGTCATGGTCTTGTCGTCCATATTGAGTGGGGTGGGGCAAGATTTATCTTGTCTCATCCCACTAATTTACGGGTATCCCTCGATTCTAGTTTCCTCGATTTGCGTGCCCTCGGGTCGTTTTACGAACAACGTTTTTATAAATTATGAATCAACATCACAAAACGAATCTAATAAAAATTTTTTCATCAAAAACGGAGTTCGAAAACGTAAATACGTAATCCTAGGGTTTCCGGTTTAGTCGTAAAGGACGTTAAAATAAAATCGTAAGTCCTAATCTCTTCTCGTAAATTTGTGAGTTTATGAACTAACACAAATTTAAAACTCCAAAATAATATTCATGGACAAATTTATTTTCTGAAATGTCGGACTGCCACCAAAGACGGTGTATGTAAACGTAAGCACGTAACGTTGAATCCTCCGGTTTAGACGTAGTCGATGCTACTTCAAGACGTAAATCCAAATTTCTTCCCAAAAATAAGTGAGTTCATAAAATAATATTTTCAAATAAATATTGAGAATAAAATATTGACTATAAATTGACGGATTGTCACAGCATTTACCTCTAAATAGGATCTTTGTCCTCAAAGATCATGTTACCTTACTACTCGCTTCTTATAGAGTTAAAGCCATGTGGGTATTTCCTCCACATTCGGTCTTTTGTCACAAGTGTAGTTCATTTCAATACGCGAGTTTCATCAAATATAACTACGGGAATAAGATCAGGCTTAATGTTGACGTACTTTCTCTATCCATGATGTTCACGGGTTTTTGATGAATGCAACTTTTCGCCGATCTAAGCTTACTAAGAATAATCAGATTCTCACTTGATAGATATTCCATCAAGTTCGATTTACGAAACATAATTCACGCAGTTCTTGAAGTCCTAGGGTAGATCCAGCTTATATACCTTTCAATCCCAACTTTTACATCATCTCAGTGGTCCCATACAACGGGGACTTATATCCCATGATTTGTCAGATCATGAATTCGTTTTTCCAAGGTTAAATATTGTGGCATAACTTCGCTACCCATTTGGCACTTCAAGATCTACATTTCATATTCACATAACCTCTTGCCCACTACCGGCTGTCAATAATCAGACCTTAATTTCCACAATCATTTCAGATCTCGCGGGTCGGGTATTTTGCAAAGATAGGTTCGCCATCATAGGAAACCTTAAACCTAAGAGACATGTCCAACTCCCAATGGGTGTATGTCGGGTGTCTTCATCTCAACTCTTGCTTACAGATGCTCTAAGATTTAGATCCTAACAAGATTAGATCTCGATCCTAATACGATAATTATCAATGATAATCTCTTCAAAGGAAAACGATTATACGGTTCATTACCAAAGGTCAATCATTCAAACACAAAACAGCACTTATATTACCTTGTATCGTTACTTTACCTCGTCCCTTCGATTTGGGGTGGTACATAGTACTCTCATCAAGGTTCGTTCTCAATGATTTCTGAGCAAATCTCTAAAAATTCGATGTGAAGCGAGGATCTTGATATAGATGATCGATACAGGCATGCTATGTTTACATAACTCTTTTGCATTTATCGTTAACGGGAATGATATTAGCAGATTTGGTCAGTCTGTCGACGATGACCCAAATCGAATCAAATTCAGATGATGACCTTTGCAATAGCTAGACGTTTACTAATGTATGAGGCGATGTCTGCCTTCATAATTGCCATTAGTACAACTTCTTCAGACAAAGATACTTTTAGTCATAAATGACATAAATAGAATACTTATACTTACAAATTCCAACATAACTATATCTCATTATCCATCATATTTAGGCAACCATAAACGGACTTTTACAACATTTAACACCATCGGCTTCTCAATTTTAATGCTTCACATTAGCCGTGAAACCCTTCTCTATTTATATTATCCTTTTTTTTACAAACATTGTTTATTTTTATATCGTTCGGCAATTTATTTTGCACCTTCATTATTAAGGAACATGTCCTAACTGGTTCTTTATCTTTTATACATAATGCGTCGGTATCTATATTCACTTCTCATGATGATATAATTATCATGTCCACAATTCACTTAGATATTCTTTCTATATTATGCGTCAGTAATTACGTTCACCTTCCTGATGAAATAAATATTACAACCGTATTTATTCAAAATTCTTTCTTCATATCTTTTATGTTTTAGTTTCGTCTTTACTATCATTTTTATCCGCTTTACTCAATCTGTCGTCTAAAGCGTCGATAATTATTATAATTAATTAAATAAAAAATTTTCAATTTTTATGAAATGTAAACATAAAGATTTTAAATTTCTTAGTTCGACCAATTATATAAAATGTTCAAAATAAATTTGAATTTAATTAACAAGATTTTCGTTGATTTATCCAAAATATTTAATAAGATCCGTAATTGTTCGAAAAATCATTGGTTTATACTTTGGTCAAAAATTTCTTAGTTGAAAAGCAAAAAGTGTCGTTTAAAATTTCAAGTCATGATATAAATGGTTTTACTCAATCCTTCTTAAGTTATCTTGAGGTATACACAAACATTTACCCCTAAACAGAAGTTTAGTTAAATGTTTAGTGTATAAGGGAATAATCCCTTTAAAATCCTTTGTTAAAACATTCGTCAAAACATATTTCCATTTCTTTTTGGTAAAATCCAAAGTCTTAAAAGGGATCTTAATTTTGGAAGAGTCAATTTATATTCCATTATCCTTTTAATCACATAGTCAAATCATGTAAAGTATTAAGTCTTTAATCACGTGTTAATTATTCAAGGTACAGGTTTTTATCGTTTGGCCAATTCAGGGCAATCTATAAATAATTATTAACTCATTATTATTCTTATATACAAACAATTGGTCCTTAATGATCTCAAGCATGAATTTATCAATTTACAGCCTACACACGAGATTCACAAAATTTATGAATGCTAAATGTGCATTGGTCAATCCAAACGACATCACGTGAAACTCATAACGTTCATTACAAGTACCGGATGTAGTGATTGGAGTAGATAATCTTCTTCGCAGATGCGAAGTTGATGATAACCGTGCTGAGGATCAAAAACCTTGTAAATGATCGAACAAATCTTCCATTTCGAGTTATGGATATCGTTTTCGATTGTCAATTTACTCAGTTCACAGTAATTTATAAATATAAGGAATGATAACACCATATCTCTTCATGATGACAGGCTTGGTAGAATAAAATCTTTCTCCGACAACTCTCTCAGTCGTACGGTAATTCCTTAAATTCAGATGGTGCTGACGTACAGTGCACAAGCCACAAGTGCAGCACCGGAAACATAATCAATACCAATTTCAACTTGCCTTAATAGCAAAAGTCTAGGTAATTTACCAACAAATACCTCCTAAAGTTTCAGATAACATAAACATCTTTTAATACATTCATTTTTAAGTTCTTCCTAGATTATAATATCTATAACTAGTTCACAACCATTTGGTATAATCTCAGGTCTAAATACAGGATATCGTCATCCATCAAGAATTATTTAGATCACTTTTGATAATCAACATCTTATCATTTAGGGGAATTCTGTTCGAGTTCCCATCAATTAAAACAATGTCGTCATGTCATAATCAATCAATCCATTCTACCGGCATTATCAACTTTTCAGTTTCATTGCCGTCGATAAGATGTGAACTTCTCAAAAGACTAATAATAACTCATATTCCTTCAAAATTCAAGGATATCTGGAGACATAACTAACCTTAAAAAGAGTAAGGTCAACGCATAATCTATGCGAGAGAATTTCAAATCAGATAAAGACGAAAACATTTAACGAATATGAAATATCCCATGTTTTCATAAATTTGAGTACGCATTCGAAAGCTCCTCGGATCGTTACCCTGGTCATTCAAATGAAATCAAATCATAAGAAATGATAAGAACGTCAATACATCCAGTCGGGTATCAATACTCGGTAATCAAATACTTTTCCTAAGAATCTTACTACGAGAGGATTGGACAAGAAAGAATTGTCAATTGTCAAATAAGACAATTTCCACAGATGAGTAAATTCAACTCAGAAGAATAGATGCTACAGGCACATATGTAGGTGTCCCTAACATTATGTCCTTATTTTTCACTTCTTCCAGATCTCATAAAATTTAATCTTTCACAATCTTCAAAGAAAAGGTAGTGTTTATTCATTAATTTTATGGTGACTACTAATCAGCCTTGCATGGTCCATTCCAAATTGTATGTAGGCGCGCAACTATATACAATTTCAAGATTAACGATGCAATAGTCAGTTCGTCAAAATTTAATCATCATGTTTATAATAAAAAACATTTGCATGTTTAATTCTTAAATAAGAATCAAATATAAATTTACAAAGATTTTCTTTGTTATGAAAACAAGTAGGTTTTCCAAGGTGTTTTATTAACAACTTCATTTCGATAACAATCACTTATAAATCTTACTTTAAATAATCCATATGGTGATGAAAATCCAATCTTCTCAAAGGATACTGTTTTAACTTTATAAAAACAATGTGTGATCTACAAAAGAGTGATGAAGAGTTCTTTACCAAGAACTTAACTATAATCTAATAGGAAATGAGCTTAGCCAAATAATCATGAAGTTCATGATCTCGATGGCACTCAAAAGAATAATTCACAACGTAACTCAATTCAAGATGAGTACTTGTTCAATGGTTGCATCACTAATGCGAGCATTAGGATGAAGCAATAAAAGATAGATAACATCGATACATGTAGAATTTAGTAATCAAAAGTAGTCTTTTTCATTAATCACAAACAAGTCAAATTGTACCGTAACACATTACGTGTCACTATGTCATACAATTATCAGAACTCATCCTACCAACTGATGTCACAGTTAAGTTAGGGATTATTTTTAAAAGATACCACAATGAATACTAATCTACAAGAGTCATTAGGTGTTCCACATGTCCCAGAAGATCCACCGGTCTCAATTTAGAAGAAGATTTCTTCAATTTATTTCTTGGACACTGGGCATCCTCGTTAGTGGACAATGGCCTAGGAACAACCCTTAACACGAATCAACAATCAATTAAAACCTTATAATTCAATCACAAAACTTAACGACTTTATTAATAATCTCATATTCCATATGGGTTAAGTTTCACTTTATTCAAGTTTTTAACCAATTTTATACTCAATTCGACATCCTGTCTTATTCTCCAATACTTACAACCTTATTCTTCGGCCTTGTAAAGGCAATACAATCTCAATATGAATCAACACATAATTTCCAATCCTATAACTTCTTTATCAATAATTATCAAATGATTCCTTAGTATGAGATGACTCATACATTCAATTAGACTTTTCGGAAAGGTGTTAGTGGCATGAGGCTTTTGGGTAATGGTTCCAATAACAGCCTCAAGTGAAACATTCACCCTTTCGATTTCAAATTTAAGAATTGGATGACAATGAATCAGATGACCTCTTTCCAGGTGATAACGTTTTGTCAAACTCCACTCTATAAGAAAAGATCGTCATGACATCGATATCAGATTTAACCTCGCCAATTCTTTTTCAATATCGCAATCAACTAATATCTACATTTCTACGAATATCAACCATTTGTTGGGATCATAAATATCCACAACTTGGTTTAGATCTAGAATACCTAGAATTCTTATGAGAATAGCTTCGAATAATTTACTAGGGGATTTAGGGTTACTTGTGACAATCTACGTCGTATAAATACCTCGTATATAAATCAAATTAATCATCAAACAATCATGTAATAAAATTACATCATATATATATAATCTAAGTTATATATATATTAAAATAACACTTCTCAGTCTTGGCCTTGTCAGTAACTCGGGAATTCTTCGGCACCGTTATAGTCAAAATATTTTTAGACATTTTTAGAAAAATTTTTGTAGTTAAAAGATTTTGAAATTTTTTATTCAAAACCTTAATTTTAAAAATCTTTCGTTCTCTATAACGAGAGCTCTGATACCAAACTGTAACATCCCCAAATTTATACAACTCAATACAGCGAAAGACTAGTTGGTGTTACGGGATAGCACATTACTCACATCATAGACAACGCTTAAAAGTCGCGTCGTTTTAATAATAAAGCATTTTCATTCATAAATATCAAAGTTACATCGGTCCCAAGTCATATTATTTCATACAAGTTTTACATAGAATTTGAATGGAAAATATTGTTTAAGTGCGGGCCATGAATTCTTGTCGTCTTCCCGAGAATTACCTTCAAGTACCTGAGATAAGACATGTTAAAAGAAAAGGTCAGCGATAACGCCGAGTGAATTCATAGAGTTTAATAAAATCCATCAATATAATATCAGTATAAAATTATTACTGAAAATCATTTTGTACAAATCATTTTAATAGGCCATAAAATAGCCAAAGTCATTTTTTTACAAATCCTTATCGAAAATCACAATATAGGCATTTGCCTTAAAAATCCGAGCCAATGTCGTAAAAACATCATACAATGCGTTCTGCAACGTTGTATAGATTAAATAAAACCGTTATATGAATATGGTTATAAAAAGCCTTAAAAATCATTATACGAGCCAATGTCGTAATAACATCATACAATACGTCTTACGACGTTGTATGAAAATAAAACCGTTATACGAATATGGTTATGAAAACCAAAACACAAACATAATATCAATAGTATGACCAAGTATTGCTAGTCAGGCACTACATCGTAATTCGGAGCTTCTAGTAGTATTTCGTTAGTTTTGGATTATTATAAGCCGCATGACATTGTTACCTTACTAAACCAACAACGGGTAGCTAACCCGATACCAATTTTGCCCATCTAAAGTAGCGTGTCGTCACAAAGGTCACGCTATGGAAATCTTCTCATATATAAATTCGCTTACCAATCAATGTGGCACGACGGGGATCAACCGTCAAGGCGCGAACTGGGGTGATCGTCCCCAAATAGTACTATTAAATGCATAAGCGTCTACCATATCCCGGTAGTTCACAATTCATGCTAATGGGACTTTTAGTGACATAACCTAACTTTAATAATCCACTTAATTTCATCTATCGGGTCCTTTAATCATTTATCGGGTCATACAATCGGGTCATTCAATCATTCGGGTCCAAATCAATAAAGAAATAATCGGGACAAATGGTGTCCTATTTTATAAAAACTAACATGTTATCTCCCTCGCGGGTTTATAAAACATTTATAAAAACATTTAAAAGAGTGCGGGGCTATGAACTCACGTTGATGTGGGAAGACGATTATCGGCGATTTGGATTTACGGTACGTGCTTCAATCACGGAAACCTAGACAAATAATACTCGTCTTAGACTCATGTCCAATGACTTTATAAAAATAACAATTATGTATACATATGATGATTATATATATATGTTTTAAGTCCTATAAGCTTATTATAAGTTCTTTAGCTTGTTTTAATCCTTGTTATACTTATTTTATCAGTATGTATACTTTCCATGTTGGGCCCAAATGGGTTAAGCCCAATAAGTTCTTTTTACAAGTTTTTATCTTATTTAGTCCAATTATTAGTCCAATATGCTTAATTAGCTCGTAAATGTCCGTATTTCTTATAGTTCGGGTTTTATCGGTTTTTACTTGTTATACATGTCTATATATCAGTATATAAGTTTTATAAAGTTTTCATTAGACGGGTCCAACCATCTAAGTTTTATTTAACAAAAACGTTAATTTTTACGGTATTAGCCGAAAAAGTCGTAAAAACAATGTTTATAGTTTTATAACTTATAAGTATTATTTCACTACCATTTATATAAGTTATTCATTCATTTACCCTTTTACATATTTATATAAATAAGTTTTATAAGTTAGTGGGTTTTCATTTATATTTTATACTATTAAATTTTGAGTGCTTATATAATAGTATTATTCTTTAATTTACAAAAATCTGATTTTTATCTTCACTTTCACCAAAACTGCCATATCTTGAGTTCTATATGGAGATAGAAGCTCAAATTTTTATCACATAAACTAAATGATATGTGCTACATTTAACTCTTCTATAGCTACTGTTGAATCATCTTCTAAATATTTTCTAAAAATCGTCCAAAACAGTAACCTCAGATTTATACCCTAAACTTGTTTTGATCATATCTTACTCATTACAATGATTCCATTGAATGGCCAACTCTCACATATGTACAAGACCCATAGCTTACTGTAAATCCATTCCACTTCATCATTTTATCAGTTTACCATATGGTTCTTTACTGTTTTATACAGCCATCAAATTTAACCAAGATTTTAACCTTGTTTCTTATAGTCTTTCATCTTTTTAAGCATGTTTATCAACAACAAATCCCCACATAACATTTTTATCATCATATAATCATCATATACATATACAATAAGAAATAAAATACATGTTTACATAATAAAAATAACAAGAAGATGAGGAGGACAATCATTATACCACCATGTTGATATAGGTTGTGATTTGGACATGGATTTTGATGGAGAAACTTGTGGATAACCATGACCATCTTCAAGACCACCATGCTTCATGAACTTCTTGTGGAAACTCAGCCCCAAGACACCATGAAAACTCCACCATGGATGTTATAATCACCACCATTCAAGAGAGCTTCAAGAGGGCTTCAACATATGTAGAAATAACATAGGATTTTGTGGTTAATTTTGATCAAATGAGGGTGTTCTTGGTTGGATATGGACGAAATCATAGAGAGAGTAGAGAGAAAATGTGTGTGGTTTGCATGAGTGGGAAATGATGGAAATGAGAAGAGTGGTTTTGGTTGCTAGTTTTGGTAAGTTGGTAGCTTACTTTGTAAGCTTATGCTTACAAGTGTAAGTTGTAAGCTACCACTTTGACACATCAAGTGGTATGTGTCATGGTCTTGCCGTCCATATTGATTGGGGTGGGGCAAGATTTATCTTGTCTCATCCCACTAATTTACGGGTATCCCTCGATTCTAGTTTCCTCGATTTGCGTGCCCTCGGGTCGTTTTACGAAGAACGTTTTTATAAATTATGAATCAACATCACAAAACGAATCTAATAAAAATTGTTTCATCAAAAACGGAGTTCGAAAACGTAAATACGTAATCCTAGGGTTTCCGGTTTAGTCGTAAAGGACGTTAAAATAAAATCGTAAGTCCTAATCTCTTCTCGTAAATTTGTGAGTTTATGAACTAACACAAATTTAAAACTCCAAAATAATATTCATGGACAAATTTATTTTCTGAAATGTCGGACTGCCACCAAAGACGGTGTATGTAAACGTAAGCACGTAACGTTGAATCCTCCGGTTTAGACGTAGTCGATGTTACTTCAAGACGTAAATCCAAATTTCTTCCCAAAAATAAGTGAGTTCATAAAATAATATTTTCAAATAAATATTGAGAATAAAATATTGACCATAAATTGACGGATTGTCACAAATAACCTAAAAGCGGTTTATGAATTATGCTATTAAGATAAACGTTAGAACATAAAAGGATATCATCGGATATCGGAATCTCCAAAGGCAACGATCAAATCTCGAGTGCTACGTAAAATAAACACGAGAGGCTTCAATGATGTTGATGTACCTAATGAATCACAATCACGAACAACCACGAAACAAAGGTTGGAAAGGCACAAATCCCCTCACATTAAACTAATTAGAAAGCAATAATATGTACATGGATAAGCATGGGTCTCTCGCACGAGGCACCTTGTTTTTATAACCGAGTCAAAAGCTCGACTCGAATCCCCATAAATGTGATCATTTAGGGATAATCATGGTTCGGTCATTTTTTGTGGGTCTTACATGTAATCAAGGCCCAAAAGCAACCGTGAATAAAGGTAAAGCCTTTATACCGGGATCAAAGATCGTGTCTTCATTTTCGGATGATAAACGAAACAACACGACTTTCAACATCATTGTCCCAAAGGGACACAAGAAAATAGAATGAGAAGAGAAGGGTGGGACATTGGGTGGGCAAACAAATCGAGTTACTCGAGGTAAACTCATACCGTAAGTGTAGAAGGATCTTCTAGTGACTACTTCGATAAAAGACCGAGATTTTATCTTAAATGTGATACCGGGGTAAAAAATCTCGTCCTCGGTGGAGAAGTGTGAGGAAACAAATGGGGCTTCCCCCACACTAGATCCACACAAAACATCGTCAAAAGAAGTAGACGCATTTGTAGCAAGCTCAATTAAACAAGGCGATGATGGAGTTATCTTTGGAAAAAATTTCAAATCAATTTTAAAATCATTCCCTTTTTCATTTTTTAACTCATTATTACGAAAACCCAAGTTGATTAAATTGAAAATATTTGGTGTTTCTAAAACAATTCTAGGCACACTTAAAATTTTCACATTTATCTTGAAGGCGGGAGGAGGATTTGAATTTTTAAAACGTGAATCGATTAATAAAGCATCCTCCTCCGGGCTAACGCAACGGTCCTCATCTAACTCGAAAATAGAAGGCGGATCATCAAGAATACGTTTGATCTCGAAAAAATCGCCATCGGGATCAAAAACGTCTTCTCTTCCTCGTGGAAGAGGTTGAGCAATAAAATTTTTGATAATCGAGTCGCTAGCTTCAACCGTCGTGAAACTAGGAAAAGAAGGCTCTTCGATTGAAGATTTTTCCTTTGTCGTTTCGACCTCGACATCGAAAAATGTATCGATGTGAGCGAGGCCATCGGCGGACTTCTCACACGATAAATCCAAAATCTCACTTGGTGTGAGATTAGGAGTAAAAGGCTCGTCTCGTGACGATTTTGCCTTGGCGGTTTCAACTTTGTCCTTCGAAGGGATAGAACGTGGGTTTTCAAACATTTTAGCAAAACTACTAACACGTCCCTTCGGAATTAATTTTCGCTCATCTTGTAAAAACGATGGTTCAACGATTTCCTTTAAAACCTTTTCACATTTTTCTTTTTCAAAATCATTTAATGGAATTTCTTCGTCAAAATTAAGTTTATATTGATTTAGAAAATCCTCAATAATTTCATCCTCATTAGAAAAATTAGGTTTAGAAGGTACAAGATTCAACGTTCCTAAGTATCCTACGAGTTTTTCCATTTGTTTATTTTCAAAAACACTTTTCAAAACTTCGTTAGATGACGTTTTCGTTTCCTCTACGTTTTTGCAAGATGACGAAGGTAGCACGACTCTAAAATTCGAGAGATATGGATCAATACAAGACGTACAAGTCTTAGGAGTCGATAAGGCTTTAACCTCTCCCTCGGAATTAGGATTGGTGTCACTTGATGAAGAATTGAATTTTTCCATTAAGCCCTCGACTATTAAAAGAATTTTATCTCTCTCATTAGCATGATTTTCCTTAATTTTATCCACGTATCCCTTCCACATCTCTTGACTTTTGTCATACAAACGTTGTTTCTCTTCAAAAAGGGTATCATAATCGTTTTACATTTTTTTGAAAGTGTCCCTTTGGGTTGCCATTCGTTTATTACAAGTTTCCTTAAGGCTTGTCATTTGTTCTTCCACCATCGTTAATTTCTCATTATTTCGTCTCACAAAATCATTAAAGGCATTAAGAATAGACTCATCATTGCAATTAAAAGACGGATCATACGACGAATAAAACGAAGACGATGGGTGACCTTGGTCGTAAGATTGAAAATTGTTACCATGATCACGTGGAGCGGAGTTATAGATATAACCCCTCGACCTCCAATAACATCACAATAAAAACAATTGGCACCATCGGGCGGGCCTCCACAATATGGACACGAATAATATCCACCATTATTTGACATGATGTAACGAGAATGGTGTTACGAGAACTAAACACTAGAGGGTTAGAAATAGAATTAATGGATAAGGGTAAGAAGAATATTTTTGATTTTCGATTGTTTTTAATTTTTTTGGATTTTTGTTGTATTACGTAGACTCAAATCTACAAATCTCTCCTCGAATCGACTTTCTCGATTAAAGGAGCCTCAAGGAATGAAAACGATCACGTGAAGTGAACGCCTTCGATGCCTTTAGAACGTTGGTGGAACACCAAAACGTTCAAGAGGGTTTAATCTTGAAAACAAGCAAATATATATATACGTAGATAATACTTTGGTTGGCACACCCTCGATTAGCCCTTTTTCTCAAAACACACACAAGAAAGTGGGGGAAACGAGGCGGCGCTAAGCACTTAAGAGCCTTTTTCCCTTAGGTCGTGAAATACAACCGCCTTATACCCACCTTATAGTTTGTGTTAATTGAAATTAAGCCTCACGAAAGTATTTATCTATTTTGCCTTTACACTTTTTCTTTGGATTCGAATACAATGATCGAGTGATGAAATCCCGAATCAAGGTTGCGTTTTCACGCTTTTGGCGTACTTGTATATTTATTGTTCTACGTAAGTACAATATAGTAATATATTCACAAAGAAAAACGAAAACAATAATGGGATATATACAATATAGTAAAATGATTGTTGTGTTTTTAGTTTAGGAAAACTAAACACAATTTATTTGGATACTATAATATAATAAGGAAAAATAACAAAAATGAGTATGTACGATATTCACGCTTTCCAGAATTTGAAAAGCAAAAACGCACCACTCACACAAACACGATACTAATAATGGCACACTAAAAACACCTCCCCGGAAGCGGCGCCATTTTATTGTTTGAGTAAATACGTCTTTTAGGAAAAAGAGCGTATAATGGGCAAGTATTAAGTGTTACGTTTTAGGAAAAACGTAAAACCGAATAAATGCGGGTTCGTTCTCGAAGGAGGTGTGTGTATTAGATGCCAATTATAAAAAATCAAGAGTTTGTATTAGTGACGTTTTTGGTTTAAGAAAGAAGAATTAAAGACGAGCTACGACTACAATTAAACTACGACGAGTGACGTAAAACGCGAACGTGATTACGTAAAACGTGAAAAAATTAAAAATTTTAAGCTAAAAACAAATTAAAAATGAAAACTAAGTCTAAAATAATATAAATGAGAATAAAAATCCAATAAACATATTTTAAAACCTTTTATTAATTAAATATTCAATTTTAAATGCTAATTAAAGCCCTAAAATTAAATATAATTAAGAAAAAGCCCAAAATATTATTTTGTTGAACTAATAAATCGCTTATATTATTTAAAGAGTAAAAAGTATTTTTCCTATTTTTTAAAAACTATTTTTCTATTTTTAAAACACTAAAAACTATTTTTAAACTAAAATAATGATTAAAAATAATAAAATAATGCTAAAAATAATTTGACAATTTTCAAAATCCTAAATTATACTAATGAACAGTAGAAAAATGAAAAAGTTTGAAAAAAGTAAAATTTTCACTAAAAGACAAAACAGTTAATAATTAAAACTCTAATTAAACTAAATTAATTCTAAAAATTAATTAAAAAGTGAACAGTGAAATCTTTTTGGACTAAAAATCTTAAAATGTTTTTCTAAATCTAAGAAAATTTGTAAAACTGAAAAATATAAATTTTTCACACTAAAAGTCAAAAATAGAAACTTAAAAAGTCATTTAAAATGCAATTTAATCTAAAAAATAGGAAATGAACAGTAACAAGAAAATAAATTAAATAGAAAAATCAAAAAATAAATAAGAAAAATCAAAAAATAAATAAGAAAAATAATGAAACAAAAATCAAGTTCTAAATACTATTTTAGGCCACTAAAGACAAAAAAACTAGAATCTGATAGTGACATGTTGACTGCTTTTGTCTGTTTGCTAAGCAGTACCAAGAATAATAGTAGCAGTGGGAACTTAGTTCCCACTGATAGACCAAAAACAAGATCTGGGCACTTTTGGTGCAATATCTTGAGATTTGCTTGGTTTTGTGGGAAAACAAAGGCACCCCCACAACCAGTTGGGTTGTGGGGAGTCAAATAAAATATAAAAACACAAGGTCACTTTACAAAGCAAGCTTAAAAAACCCTATCTCAGTCACTGTAATACCAAAGGGGGCTGGTGGGCTTTTTGCTGATGCAATGTGCAATTGGGTGAGTTTTGGTTGGCCAAAACTCACTCAATTCACTCCCTAGCTCCCCCAAATCAAGTCCTAAACCTAAGTCAACCAAAAACCCCACAATCTACAAGATTTGATTAGCAATTTTCAAAAAATCAAGGCAGATATAGGGCTTACTAATTTTTGCTAGGTTTTGCTAAAAGTGAACATGCAATTCCTACAAGTTGTATCTAATATAAACCAAACTATCCTAATAAACTTCAATAGACCTAAGTGGTGTGTTCAATTTGACTTAAGCCCAAAATCTCTTTCACAAACTGGTTTAAAACGTAAATCCAAACACCCCTTTAAAACAGAAAACTGAATTTTCATCAAAGAGTTTAAACCTTAACATGAACTAAATCCAATCTACTCTTCCTATCATGCTTCAATCTAACAAGCAAACAATATCTAACATTAGCCTAACATCCTAACAGCCTAAAACTCTAAATCATCATTACTCAAAAAATTTTAAAGCAAGAATAGAAAATACAAGTCCTTACCTTGTGACCCTACATCCAGGGATCACAAAGGCAGCTTATGCCTTTTCCATCAAGCACGGGCTTGAGCTGATAAATTTCAGAAAGAAGCTTGTTGGTATGAATAGGAGATGATGATGATGAATCCAAGAAAATACCACCACATCCAATATGCTGGATTTGTACCTGCTAATACTAAACAATAAGAGAAAAAGTGACCTGGATGACAAAGCTTATAAGTGTATAAGACTGGCTTATTAGTTAAGCCAGCTTATCAGCTTTTAGCTTATAAGAAAAAAATGGTTTCCAAACGGATTTCTTGAAATTTTTTTGATAAAAATGAAAACTTTCTCACTCAAACTAATTTCAAACAATGAATATGACTTAAACAAATAAAGTAGAACAATTGGAACTCAGATTATTGCAAAAGATTTAAAAATCATTTTCATTAATAAGTAAAATTCTACAACAATTCTGGAACAAAACAAAATGAGAAACCCTACTGGCTTTATATAACAGCCTACAGAACTTACTAGAATCCTAAAACCCTAAATGGATGAAGTTCCATCAATACCCTTGGTTTGAATGTGGTCTTGGTCAAAAGCGTGTATTTTATGATCTCTGAATCCTTCATTTTGTTTGCCAACTAATGTCAATCAATCCAACCCGTCCAAATATGTGTAGGTGAGAAGTTACAAACGAGAATCGTTGGATGGCTCTGCCACGTTTGTTTTCTTCTAAATGGTGGTTCAGGGCATCTCGTGGGAGGGTCCCACAGGTGTGATAAGTCACTTTTGTTCACATGGGAATGTTGCTCATAGGTTTAATCTTCAATCTGTACATCTTCACCCAAAACCCCTTTCATTAGTGTGCTAATTAGTATTAGGGTTCTTGGGTTTACGAAATGTGAATAGGGCATGCTTTGATTCGTTTTCGGATTAATTAAAATGTTACCCCCCTTCTAAAATTATACTTAAATTCGTTTGAAATAGATTAAGTAATATATTTATTAGAGGGTTAGTGGGGTTATGTGCTGGCGAAATGGATGAATTTGATTGGTGGAGTGAGTTGAGTGGGTGAGGTGTCAAATGCTGAGTGGTGGGAGTGGGAGTATATGGGTTGGTGGGTAGATAATGGTTGTTTGGTTAAGTGAGTTTAGTTTCTTGGCAGAATTAGTCCCCCTCGTTAACTACCTCCTTTGAACAGCTTGCAAATTAAGTCCATGTTATATTTCATCGTTAGTCTTTCATCAATTGCACCATTAGTCAATTGTTGTTAAATGTGTAACATCCTCAAACATAAAGGGCTAATTATGACAATTCATCATACTTTAGGAACCCCAAAGTATTTATGAGATTCTTAGGGGTATGAAGTGTAATCTTCAAAAGTTAAGGGGCCAATCTTGTACAATCTTCAAACTTCAAGGGCATTTTTGCAAAATTCATTCTTTGGGTCCGGTTCTTTGTGCGGCTTCGTTTCCCGTGTTCTTTTTTGCTTCATTCTTGTGATTTTTTGTTGATTTCACGATATCCGTACCTAAAATACACAAGACACAAATACAAGCATATATAGGGGTATTTTCATGATATTTTAAGCGTTTTAAGCCCAATTTGGACGATGAGACTATGTATAATTGCAGTCTCATCACTCATCAACCAGCTATCAAATTCAACCTCGTACCACTATAAATAGGATATGTTGGCTAGAGTTAATGTTGTTCACTTTGTTAGAATTCACACATTAACTCCTTAGAAATTATTGAACGAACATATGCGCCTGTGTTCTTAAGTTAGCTTTATTTTGTCAAAAGTGTACACAACACATTGTCATCAAACTGTGTTATCCATAACACATGTAATACTTGTTATACAATAATAAAGTCATAGGTTTGAAAAGTATTTACTTGTGTTATTTATCTTTCTTAATCGTTTCAAGCAAGGATTAGGGACTTGGAACTTTATAGTTTAGTGAGAATTCACACAACTCATTACAACTCAACTAAACATATCCAAGTACACACATGTAACTTGGATAACACAAGACAAATCCAAGCACACACATATTCAATGGATTTACACATCACTAATCCAAGTATTCACAAATAGCTTGGATGAACACAACTAGTCCAAGTATTCACAAATACATTGGATCTACACAAGACACAAATAAACAAATAATGAACATGACTAGATCTTTAGGAGAGGATGATCTTCATCAAGGCTTCATCTTGAATCACAACACAAGTGTGTGAGTGATCTTCTCTTTGGATAAGGTAAAGAAGGAGATCAAGAGGATAATCATAAGTAAACATACTTAGCACATTAAGTGATCATTTACAAATGATTAGGATTAAGAAAGGAGAAAGAAGGCTGAAAGAAATTTCCAAAAAGGGTTATGGAAAATGAATATTTGATCCACTATTTATATAAGACAAAAACCAACGGCTAGATGCACGCGGTTCCTTACTGCAGTAGGTGGTTCCTTATCGATAAAGAACAACATAGGTACTTAAGGAACCGCGGTGTAGACTCCGCTCCTTTTTGTCTTTTAGTGGGTTAGAAACATCTGAGGCAGTTTGAAACCTTCAAAGGATATTCTTATGGCATTTGGAATATGTCATATTCAAATTTACATTTTCTATTTTAATAAAACATTTTCTAAAAAGAAAGATTATTAAAAATCTTTTGTCATATTTGACAAAAGTGAGTTTTAAGGCTAATCACTTTTATGATCACTAAACATGATTAAGATATGTTAGTGTAATGATTATTACCTTGATGATAGTGTTTGTTAGATAATTTGTTTTATAGTTGTGTTTGACTATAAATGTCTTGTATGGTTTGTTGTGATTAAAACTAAGAAAGATTAGTTAACACTAATAATGTTTTTAGGCATTACTTGTATTACCAATCTTCCCCTTTTTAATTACGACAAACTATAAACTCATTTACGTAAAATACAAAATTATTTGAATTATTAACGAGTTTATTCACTATCATTTCTCCCTCTTTGTCAAAGCAAAAAGGTTAGCACAAGTCTTTGGAGAAGAGAAAAAATTACTATGCTAGAAGCTCCCCCTTGGTGCTTACTCCCGCTTTCTTGGGGTACCAAGTGAAAGAGATAAGGTGACATGCTACACAAAGGTTAGAAGAGAGAAAAGAAACACCAATGTATATATGTGCACTACCTACTAAATAACTTGAGAGGGAGGAAGAAAAGAAATATCAAATTAGAAGTAAGTATTTGCTAAGTATTTCCAAAGAATATGTGTTGACAACATCAAAGTTCAATTGGTGGAATAGAGGAAGAAAAGAAACATCCAAACCAATTGAAATGATTAAAATGTCAAGGGGTTAAAAATTTAAAATTTATGGGATCACCCATAAGCAATTTTAAATTTTAACCATGATCAACTCTTTAACAAATGTGTGAAAAAGAATTAGCGAGATAAGGATAATACACATAACATTCATATTACCCAAATTTGAAAGAACATACAAGATAAATATTCATACACACAATATGAACATTTAAAGCAAAAATTATAGAAAATAAACCACAAAGCATAAACTACGCTAGTAGTGATAATCTTCCAAGATCACTAGTATAAAAATGGGTTTCGGTCACACATACCGAAATTCATGTAGTCACAAATAAATTTTTTGTGTCACTGAATTCGTCAGTCATAGATAAAAAGTCACACTTGAAGTCAGTTTGCATGACCATTTCGTATTTTGTTTGTCACGCATATGAATATTTACGTGACTAGGGCTAACAAATGTTTTTTGGATGAGTCGTTAGTCACTTAATAAATTGAGAGTGTTACCGAATCAAAGTCTGGTTCAAGTAGTAGTCACATTATACATATACATGTGTGGAAAATATTTGTCATACACACATTGAATGTGACCAAAAATCATATATGGTCACATAGACTTATTTTACAAGTGACAAATTGATAAACAAGGTTGTCACACACATTATTTTAATGTGACTAGTATATTTTGTTAAATGTTAACCACACATGAATTTTGTGTGTGTGAAAAATTGAAAGTAGGTATTGAAACATTTGCCACTATATTTATTTAAATGTGACAAATATTTTACAATTACTTGAAGACTATGATCAAATATAATACATGATCATATTAAATTCTTAAACAATTATGTGACTATATGATTGCCAATAGTCACAACATTTGAGAAATGTGTATCTAAATTATACTTATGGTCACATTATAATGGGATTAACTATGAACAACATATTGAAATCGTGACACAGTAAAATATTCATGTGACAAATGTTTATAACCAAATGTAATCTCTATTTTCACTAATGTTAATATTAGTCACATATTTAGAACAAAATATGTTCATGTGGAAAACGGGTTAAGTGTAATAGTGTTTGAATGGAAGGTCTAGGGTTCGAGTCCTAGACCTTGTTTTTTGCTATTTTTTTAAAAACACAATAATCCATGAAAACACAGAAAAACACACACTTTCTACACGCCTAGTAATGAGAATGTTCATTCTTGGAACTTCACAAAAATTAATTACATGCATGAATATGCATTAGATGTTTATGTAGGCTGCTGACCCTTTGTATTCCATCCTTGGTTATATAAAAAGGATTAAGTAATGAAATTAATCATAACAAAAACACAATAAACACTTAATTATTAGTATTTTAAGAATCAAAAAATGGCTTCTTCATCAAAAAGAACATATTCTGCTGCTTTTGTAGATACCAGTGCAGTTCCTAACAAGTATGTATCATTATTTATTTTATTAACGTTGTATCTTTGTTATCATTTAGTACTAATAATCTTTTATGTTCCTTTCAGGAAACCTTGTATGGTGCCCAAAGTAAAAGCAAATGCAGATGGATAGTTCCCTGCTGATTGTCCTTACGATGATGAATATGATGAGTACGATTGCTATGTTGAGGAAGCTTACGAACAAAAACAATGGAAGCTGGAAGACGAAGAGAATGCCCGACTTGAACAACAATGTCGGAGGCAGAAAGATGCTTCCTTAAGAAGGAGGCAACAGGAGTAAGAACAATGCGAGAGGGAGGAAGTTGCTTCCTTTAGAAGGAGGCAAGAGGAACAACGATAGAGGGAGGAAGCGTATAGGAGGCAACTAGAGGAAGAAGGTCAAATCATTGATGATGATGTTTATTCTTCTGATAATGAAATTGAAGAAGACGAATACGAGTTTAAAGAGGCTTTAGATTACGATGAACTTTATTTGGCTTTTGATCTTGAGAAATCTCCAAAATTTGATTAGTTAGAGAAACAAAATGCTTGTATTATTAAAAACCTGTAATACTTTAGTATTGTTGAATTGAATTTATGTTTGATCAGTTTTCACCTTGTGTTATTTTTATTTTACTTCAGTCATTTCAAACTTTTCATATTCAGTTTAATTAATAATTAAGCACATTGTTTGAACAAATTAGTTGTTTATGTGAAATTAGACACGAATTGGAATAAATACTTGGGAGGACTGGTGAAAATATATTAAAAAGATAAAAAAATCTTAACTTGTGCTTGACTAGATAATGATTAAAAACAAATTAAGTTGAAACAAATAGCTTTTCAAGGAAATACTCAATATTAGCTTAGTTCTGAGTGAAGAATGGCCTAGTAGTATTTTTACAAACATATGCTCAGAACTTCAGAAGAATAAGGCCAGAGCCTAACAACTTTATATCCAATTGGAAAATAATTGCAGATGTAATAGCAAAAAGTTAAAAGCACCTTAGAGTTAAGCTAAGTCGAAAACATAAACTGCTAAAAGCTTAATTAGTTTTGGCGGGAGAATTAGGGAGAAAAATTGGGTTATAAGATCCACCGAAGTGGAAAGCCTTAACTGGATGTGTAACAGGTAACTTTGGCACAAAAATCTTGGTTATATAACATGAATAAATAAAATACAAGATGAACCATGTTTAAATCCATGAAATACAAGTCTAATTTCACAATATTGATGATAATATTGCAGGTTCATACAAAATGTGAATGAAAACATATTTGCATTCCAAAAAATAATGGATACACCCATCCATGCAGATTAGTATTTAAAATTGTTTACATAAACTATGCCTACACTTAACCGAAATATTCTAAAGAAGATTCATCAGAAACATCCATAAAACAGAGATAACAAGTTCTTCCATAGCCTACCCCCTACAGGTTCCTCCATAGCCTACCCCCTCTTCCTTTTTCCTAGCTTTTTTTCAAATTCTTTCAATTTTTTGGACAAGGCAGGAAACATACTGCATTTCTGATAGGTCGGGGCCTTTCTGTTGTAGAAAATGGAGACCGAGAATATGACTCTACTTTTGGTGTACATCCCCTGCTAACCCTTGGACTGAGTATTTGTTTGGATGATCCACTCGCCTTGCCTGTAGTCTGACTGGATGAGCCAATAGCTTTGCCTTTCTTATTGGACGGTGAATTAGTCTCTCCCCAAGTATCGTCTGAACTACAATCATCTGCAGAGGTGCTGGATTACTTGGAAGGTTCATCCTGGTCATCATGAAATGGGTGTTGGAAGTCTTTAGTGTTTACATGTTCAAAGCTTTCATCTAATGACAACAGATCTTCCACAAAGCTTTCAAAGCTTTCATCTGATGATGGCGTATCTTCTTTAGAGCTTTCAGAGGAATCAATGATGATAACATCTGTAAATTACAAGACAAATTTTAATAAATTCAGATACTAACAGCCATCCAGATACTCAAAACAATAAAACATTCATATGCAAACTTATTATAGGTTAAAAGTTAATATACTACCCTCCCTACAGCAGTCTCTGTTTGAAATGTTGGAATTCCCTTTCAAACTTTTCCACCCTATTATGTAGGTTAGAAAGAGCAGTTGTGGTATCAGTTTCCATTGAACCGTTTCTTTTTTCTTTGTTTTTCAAGTCACCTCCTGTATCTACATACCATAATACCGCATAAGTTAAATACAAACACATAATCACATGTCTGCTATAAAGTTTCACAGCTACACATAAACGAAATCTTAAGCCCGTTTGCTCTTCGAGGTAGATATCTCCATGATTCCTCTGTCTCGCGAACATGTTCATCTTCGTTCCCAATATATGAATCAAATATGGACCTACTTCTTTTTCGTTTATCCTTTTTTTTATGTAAGTAGCTCAAAATTTGACATTCGCATTCGGTCTTTGATTGATATCAATATCATCAATACCCATGAAAAAGCGAATATGAGTGCCAAAGTAAGAGGTCCTTTACTAAAAAGGCTAAACAAAAAGATGTTAATGCATATTGAATTCACATATTGGGCACGAAGATGATGATTGTCAAGCGAAAGAGGAATCATGGCGATATTTACCTCGAAGAGGAAACGGGCTTGAGATGTCGTCTATGTGGAGCTATAATACTTTATAGCATACATGTGATACCGAAGCTAGTGAATAACTATATTTCTCTAAAGGTTAAATATTAGTTTACTTACCTCCCTTCAACTGTGTCTGTTTAAGAAGTTTGAATTCCCTTTCAAGCTTTTCCACTCTATTATCTAGATTAAAAAATTCTTTATCAACTTCTGTTGATCCCTTGCCTTTTTCTTTTTTCTTTAAGTTAGCTCTTGTATCTGCATCAGCATATAACCAACATATAAACAACATAGTAAATGAACCAATGCAGCTGTGAAAACGTATAGACTTCCTGGCCAACATTTTTGAATCTGAGATGGCATCGACAGAAGAACCTACATATTTTCGTTTACCCATTTTTATGTAAGCCCCTCTTACTATGGCCGTCGCATTATCTTTTTCATGGGCATCACTACCATCAACTAAGGTCTTTACTGAGCGACCCGTTTCATTTTTGTTGATTGGTCTAAGGATTTCCTTCCCATTTGTAAATTTTGGCGCTTATTTCGGCATCAAATTATCCGAGTCGTCACTCTGAGCACGCTCACTCTCACTTTGAATTTCAGTATCGAAATATAATACACGGATGGATCAATCCAAATACTAAATGCATGATATAAACCACACAAGTCTATATCTAGATACTCAACTGGAAAGAGTATTCGGATATGAAACTGAAACTGAAAAGAGAGTATTCATAGTGGTGACTCGGATAATTTGCTACCCCATGAAGCCCAAAATTGGGAACTGGGAATGAAAACATTCGACCAATCAATAGAAAAGAAAAGGGTTGTTTATTAAAGACCGTAGTTGATGTTAACAAGGACCATGAAAAAGGGAAATGACACGGCCATAGTAAGAGGTACTTACATAAAAAAGGGTAAACAAAAAGATGTAGCTTGTTCTATCGATTCCATCTTAGATTCAAAAAAGTTGGCCAGGAAGTCTATACGTTTTCACATCAAGATAATCAAACCTAATCTCAACTCAAATGTTTACGCTCTGTTCTCGAGTCTTATTTTAAAGGAATGAAAGGGGTGGAATGGGAAGGGCAAAGTAGGGGAGGATATTTTAGTAAAACTAACCATTAGCTAACAACACAACAAGGAAAATGCAAATACATGATGTTATTCCTTTATGACCAGGACAAACGAAACTCATAATCTAACTCAGGAAGATGCAAATATATGATCTGACTCCTTTTTTACTATACCTAATAACTTGATCAGAATGTATTTTTGCATGATCAAAAAATTAGCATGTAATGGACATATATAAAGGAGATGCTAGTTACGAATAACTTCTGTAAAAGGTAAAAACCCTAGTAGAAATATATAAAATGTGGATGAATAATAAGGATATAAATGTAATTTTATACAAGCCTAATCCATTTTTCTTACCAATCCACCAAAATTGGGGGAACAGATATACATAAAAATTCCTGCACCTTTCCTTCCTTCCTCCTTCCCGTTCCCTACCCTTCCTTCTTCAAAAAAACTTAAGAACAACATTTTTTTAATTTCTCTTTCCATACTCTTCCATCCCTTAAAAAAAACTTGAGAACTTAAGGTTTCTAGTATGACCAACCCCTTTTTTTAAAATTTATGGTGTGTTTTTTTAGCTTATATAATGGGCATATATAAGCCATTTTTTGCTTATATAAGGCTATGTTTAATAAACTTATAAGCCCATGGCTTATATAAACTTAAGTTAACATGAGGTAAAATAGTAAATATCTTATATAAGCCCAAACCTTCCTAACAAAGCCACATTTTTATGGCTTATCATAACACCCATATACAAGTTTATAAGCCAACTAATATAAGCTTAGCCAAACACTTGGTTTGAGCTTATAAGCCCATTATATAAGCTAAACCAAACACCCCCTTATCTCCTGTACCTACATCATCATATAACCAACATAATACTTGAACCATTTATCATTTTCACTACTCCTAAAACATTACATAGTAAACACTAACTAATGATCCATCTAACGCCTTTCTGATAAACATAAAAACATAAAACTTCACAAAATTGACCTTTAATATGTGTCTTCGTAGCTTCATCAACCTTCATAGCTTCATCAACCTTCATAGCTTCATCAACCTTCGTAGCCTCATCTGCCTTGTCATCTATATAACAAATACTAAACCAGAATCAATTATTGGTATTTTCGTAACATGCAACATCATCAAAACAAAGACAAATCATCAAAACTTCAATAATACTGTTGCGAAGTAAAAACCCTAACCTTGTTTTGATTTTCCTTAAGTCCATTTTTTTAAATCTAACTGCATCAAGTCTTCAACAATCGTGTCAGTAATCGGATCAGGATATCTCCAGTTGGGTCCATACTTATCTATCACATAATCAATCATCTCATGAGTGATCTTAAAATCAATATCCAACTGGTCACTTAGGTTTGATTTATTAGGGTTTGAAGATTTGTTACTGTTTGTGTCTGGGTGTGTGGGTGGTTGATTCATTATTTGACCTCCGGATATTGAATGTGTGTGTGTGTGAGTGAGTTATTAGTGGACGGGGTACCAGTGCAATATATTAAGTTGCATGCAAATTAAACGATTCACTTTTTAGACACGTTAGTATAAGTCGAGTTTAGTAGTATAATCTTATTAATTTTTCATGATTTTATTAATTGAACTTTACCTTACATGATTATTGGATAATTAAATTAAAGCATGTTATTAATTCAATTAAACCTTGGTTAATATAACATAATTAAGCTATGTTTCTTAATTAATTAAATGTAACATGAATAATTAAATTAATAATTATTTTAACCTAAAGTTTATTTAAATAAAATGGCCATGTTTAATTATCATGATAATTATATTAATAATTATAACATAATCTTGTTTATTAATTATATAATATAAGTCGGGTGATTAAACGGTTTTATGACTTATTTCAACTAGCTCACGTATGAATGTAACATAAACAATGATTAATTTGTTATCTGATAGATTTTAAAATATTAAAGTTTCTAAAAAATATGAAATGTCAAACCCATCTATCTCGAATGATGGTAACCCTAAATTATAAACCTTAACCAATTAAACCATAAACACAAGTTAAACCAAAAACCAATAATAAAACCTAAATTGCAAACCATAAACCATTTAACCGTAAACCATAAACCATTAAACCATAAACCTTAATTAAACCATAAATCATAATCATGCATACCATAAACCATAAACCATAAACCCTAAACCATAAACCATAAACCCTAAACCCTAAACCCTAAACCCTAAACCGCAAACCCTAAGCCCTAAACCTTAACCCCAATAAACCCTAAACACTAAATCATAACTTTAAACCATTTAACCTTAAATTATAAACATTATACCATTAATTAACCCTTAAACCACAAACCATAAACCTTAAAACCTAAACCCTAATCCCTGAACCTTATACCAATGAACCATATATAAACACTAGATCATAAATATTAAACCATATAACCTTATACTATAAACATTAAACCATTAATTAACCATTAAACCACAAACCCTAGCTATGTAAATCATTAATCCTAAACATTAAACCCTAAACCCTAAACCGCAAACCCTAAGCCCTAAACCTTAACCCCAAAAAACCCTAAACACTAAATCATAAACCTTAAACCATTTAACCTTAAATTATTAACATTATACCATTAATTAACCCTTAAACCACAAACCATAAACCTTAAACCTAAACCCTAATCCCTGAACCTTATACCAATGAACCATATATAAACACTAGATCATAAATATTAAACCATTTAACCTTATACTATAAACATTAAACCATTAATTAACCATTAAACCACAAACCCTTGCTAAGTAAACCATTAATCCTAAACCTTAAACCCTAAACCCTAAACCGCAAACACTATGCCCTAAACCTTAACCCCAAAAAACCCTAAATACTAAATCATAAACCTTAAACCATTTAACCTTAAACTATAAACATTAAACCATTAATTAACCCTTAAAACACAAACCATAAACCTTAAACCCTACACCCTAAACCCTAAACCCTAAACCCTAAACCAATGAACCCTAAACACTAGATCATAAATATTAAACCATTTAACCTTATACTATAAACATTAAACCATTAATTAACCATTAAACCACAAACCCTAGCTAAGTAAACCATTAATCCTAAACCACAAACCTTAAACCGCAAACCCTAAGCCCTAAACCTTGACCCCAAAAACCCTATTTCTAAATCATAAACCTTAAATCATTTAACCTTAAACTATAAACATTAAACCATTAATTAAACCTTAAACCACAAACCATAAACCTTAAACCCTAAACCCTAAATCCTAAACCTGTGAACCATATACACTAAATCATAAACTCAACCATAAATAAACCATAAACTGTAACCCAATACCAAAGTAGAATGTCCTCACCCTAACCTTATTAAACCGTCCATTAAAAATCGACCTTATTCATAATAAATTGCTTGAGATGATTATTCAAGGTGATTGATATAAACCTCAACTAAATCCCACACACTGTTAAATAAACAAAAAGATATTTATCTCGCGGTTGTCAAGCATTATTATAACCTAATATATTTAAGTTATTTAATTATTAATATATTTAAGTTATTTAATTATTTATATATTTAAATTATTTAATTATTTATTTGTTATTAACTTTTAAAAATTAAATGTTAATTATACTTTTATTATTAAGTAAATTTAATATTTACATTTTCATTAAACACACATAATATCCGGTAACCATCTTGTAACCACCACCATTTTCGACCATTTTCACAATCACACAGGAAGAAAGAACCCTAAATTAACCATCCAATAACCGATCAAAAAAATCAAACCTCGTAAACAATAGTCGCCAATCTACAGAATCATTAACAACATGAAACATCAGGAAAGAGGTAATGCAAAAAGCAATATTGTTTAATTTAATATTAGGGTTCATACGAATAGTGTAAGTTTGTTACTAATATTAGAGTTTACACTTACTTTTAATGCATGTATGTGGACCTATGTCATATTTAATTAATGTTATTCAATTTATAGGATTAACCCTTACTAATGTGTTTATATGGTCTATGTTTCAATCTAGGATATGGGTTTTGTTAATGTGTCTGGATATGGTCCCATAGTATGTTATAGTTTAAGGATATGGTCCCCTATACAAACATATGTATAACCAAATCCAAATGTTATTAGGGCATCAACAACCATGATACACATTCGGCCAAACACTCCCTTCTTTGACATATAACTAACATTAATATGTACATGTTTGCAGAAGTAATTAATATAGAATCCGACACTTCATCATCTACTTCTGAAAGTGCTAAATTTCGCCCACCCCTAGCAATACAAGTCCTATTCGTAGTTTGCCAAGAAGTTCTTCAAGTACTCCCTCTTTTCGTCCTCCACTGTTTCAAACTCCTATTGTAGGCATACATAATTCACAAGTTCTTCATGTGTTTGTCCTTCTTTGTTTCAAACTCCTAATGCCAGAAGTTTGTCTGCTCGAGTTCGTCCTCCCTCTGTTCGTCATGCCTTGCTTCAAACTCAAATTTTAGGCGTACCTAATGCCACAACATCTTCAAAAAAAGTTCGTCCCCCCTCTATTCGTCCTCCCTGTTTGGAAACTCCTACTCTATTCAAACCTACTGCAGAGGATGAATCAGATTCATCTGATGAGGATGAAGAAACTAATGATGCCGAGGTAGATTCTAGTGATGAGGAGTAATAACTGTGAAAACACTTATCCTTTTACCACTTATTTCCAATAATAACAAGACCAAAACGTGTATTTTAGGTCGTAAAAGTCGGAATTATGCGTGGTTTGTGTTTTTATTGAGTTTTAGGACCAAAAGATGAAAAAGGAAGAAAACACGGGCTTTCACGGGCTTTTATCGAAGAAAACGAGAAAAGACGAAGTCAAAAGATCAAGAGTGCAAAAAGGAACGGATGTCCAAGACCTATTCTTAAGATTTATCGAAGAAAAAGTCTAAAGACGGAAGTTTAATGAAGTCGAAGAACTCAAGTCTAAATATTAGAAGAAAAATATTAAGACGCGTTCAAATCCCGAGACGACATCGAGAAAGACAAAGAATTTAGATCGAGTCGAGAAGAAAAGAAAGAAAGAAGAAAGCATACATGCATTCCCCACTCCCTATATAAACCCTCCTAATGACACATTAGGAGGGTGTTAGTCATTAGCTAGTTTTAATTTTCTTTGTTTTAGTTTTAATTTTAGAGAGAGAAAGTGTTTAACTTTCTCTCACTAAAACTTCATCTTTTCTTTCAAATTAAGCTTTGTTTAATCTTTGTATTAGAGTTTCATTAATCAAAAGTTCAAGTTTAAGCTTTTAATCTTTTATCTCTTTCTACCTTTCTTGATTTTGCTATTATTCTTGATCCGAAACTTCATCTTTGATCCAAATAGTCCTTTATTCGTGTTTGATTTTGATGTTTTAGTGATTAAAAAGTTATTCTTTTTAGTCCTTACTAAGCTTTCTTACGATTTAAGCTATAAGCTCTTTGTGCTTATAGGCTTATTTCATGTTTTAACTTATTGCTTTTCGGATTACTTGAAAGGTTTACTCTTTTTAAAGTTCTTCTATAAAGTTTATGAATTTCGTATCTTAAAAAGCTTTCAAATTTTTGTTATTTGAATCGGTTAAGTTTTGGTGTAGTGAGCTTATTGATAGTGCTTATTGAACTTTGGCTTATTTTCAATTTCGGATTACTTCATGCTCCATCGCAATTCTAAGGGTTTACACATTCTGACGAGAATCTGGTTTGTATCGCAATAAACCTTAAGGGTTTTACTTTGCGATCACGTGTACCATTCCCCTTATTCCGATCTGGGATTGCGATCGCTCATTGCGATCGCATATTCTGACGGAGTTTAAGGTTGCCTTGTGATGAAACTCTGCCCAATTTTAGTTTGTAACATTCTGATAGAATCATATTGTGACATAAGTGTATTGCAACAGATACATTCCGATAGAACTGAGCTTGTGTATTCCGATCTGAAACATTCCGACACCCAACAACATTTCGATAGCTTTCCGATAGCTTTGCCACTTCCTACATTCCGATGGTGTTGTTTTCTGATAGCAATGACTTAATTATTCCGATGGTCCTAATTTTGGTGCATTCCGATAGAAAGGATTTGTCACATTCTAATAGTTTGAGCTTTTAAGTTTTAAAAGTTTTACAAAGTTTTAAGTTCTAAAATTACTTGTTAAGTATTTAGTCAACTACACTTTACTCAACGACAATTATTTGCTTTTAGTTTAAAATTAGATAATCAAACCAAACCATCCTCTTGTTCACCAAAAGACAATTGAGTCGCACTCTTAATCGGTAATCAATTCGAAAAGACTTGGAACAACGAAATTAATTTATACTTGACTAAAAACCTTGTATTAAATGGCATCGCTGTCGGCTCTTTTCGTTAAGATTAACGGTCTTTAGTGAGAGACGCGTTGAATTTTGAGATCCGTTCTTTTAGGAACGTTATTTTCCTTGCTAAAAATTTTCAAAAATCTATAAAAATTATAAAAATTTCAAAAATACAAAAACATTAAAAAATCATAAAAAGCATTTCTTTTCAAAAGGTTTTGCACCAAAAAGATATATATATATATATATATATATATATATATTCTCTGTTTCTTTGGTATCTTTTTCTTCTGCAGGTGTATGCGTACTAGATCTTCAAATTATTCTGAGCCCGAGACTCGTGAAGATTTAGATATGGCTGGTGTGCATAACAACAATAACAACCCACCTCTACCCAATTTGAATAACAATAACAACAACAACAATGTTCCCCTACCTGATTTAAGAACAATGGAGGAACTGTGTCAACCCACCATGAACGGACGCGGAGGACCGATTGCGCCGATGCAAATCACGGCTCCTGAATTTTCGTTGAAGCATCACATGATCCAGCAAGTTCAGAACGCTTGCCCATTTAGCGGATTACCAGATGATGATGCCAACAAACATCTAGACAAGTTCATTACCGTCACTCAAAGCATGAAACTACCCAGTGCTTCCATGGATTTTCTTTGCCTTCACCTTTTTCCACACACTTTATCCCATCATGCCAAAAAATGGTTTGATCGTCTCCCTAAAACTCAATTCAATCAAGGGATGACATGACTCAAAATTTTTTGTCGCGCTATTTTCCACCATCCATGGTCACTAGTCTTCGCAACCAAATCAGTGGATTCACACAAGAACCTGATGAGTCGCTTTTCGATGCTTGGGAACGGTATAATGTCTTGATCGACTGTTGTCCGAACCATAACATGCTCCCCGTTACTTTGATTGATACTTTCTATAATTGTCTAACTTTTCGTGATCGTGACATGATAAATGCTACCGCCGGTGGTACATTCATGAAGAGACGACCTGAGGAGTGTAGAGAGATGATAGAGAACATGACCACTCACCACAAAAATTGGGATTCATCTGCATCTTCAAGAAATAATCAAAGGGCCAATGTTTCTTCTACATCATCTAACCCAGAGCTCACCGAACTTACTCGCCAAATAGCTGAGATGAACAAAAACTTCTTAACCATGGCTACAAAACAATTTCAACAAGCCAAAGCTATTACACCTTCTTGTGAGATTTGCGGGGGTTCTCATTCGTACATCGATTGTACTTCTACTCTTGACAATCCGGAAAACATGTACGCCGCTAATGGTAACTTTGCTACAGGAGGCTACCAAGCACGTCCTCAAGGAGACCGTAACTTGCTAAGTTATCGTTCCAACAATTATCTATCTCCACCAAGTTTTTCTCCTCAAAACTAAAACCAAAACAATTTCAACCGCAACAATCAAAGCCAACCTCGAGCTACCAATCAATAAAAATCTTAAAGAAACCCATATCCACCTCAAGGAAATAATTCAGCTTACCAAGCCCCACCTCTCAACCAACCCACGGCATTGAACCAATACCTTGAAACTTACATGAGTACCAATAGAGAGATGGTGACGAATCTTCAAAGCCAATTCATTAACTTGAAAGGGGACATGGCAAAACAAGAGAACGATATTCGAGCTGAGCTAAGGAACGACATGGCGAAACAAGGGAATGCTCTTCAAGCCGACATGAGAAACTCCATGAACAATCAAACGAATAACTTAAGGGATATGATGGCTAGTTTTTTCCCAAGTAATCAAGCCTCTGGTTCGGGTTCTCTTCCGAGTAACACCGTTGCTAATCCAAGAGGGGAGATGAAAGCAATCACAACTCGAAGTGGAAAAGGTTTAAAGGAACCCGAGCTTCCTACACCTACACTGGTGATTGTGACTAAGGAAAATGAGTCCCCTTCTCCAATTCCACCACCTTCTACTTCCACCTCTCCACCACCCAAGGATGTGAGTGAGAATTCCACTCCAAAGCCTTCATCTCAACCTAATATACCTTATCCCTCAAGGTTGAGGAAAGAGAAGTTGAAGAACAAGGATAATATTCAGGTTTCTAACTTTCTCAAAATGTTTAAACAACTGAATTTCAATATCTCCTTTGCTGAGGCTCGACTCACATGCCGAAATATGCTAAGATGTTTAAGGATCTTTTAAGTGATAAGGAAAAATTGCTCGACATCGCCAATAACCAATCAAATGAAAATTGTTCTGCCGTTCTTTTGAGAAAACTTCCAGTTAAGTTAGGAGATCTGGGTCGTTTCTTGATTCCTTGCAACTTTCCTGGGGTGGAGAATTGAATGGCCCTAGCCGATCTAGGTGCTAGTATAAACTTAATGCCTTTAAGCGTTTGGAAACAATTTTCTTTACCCGAGCTAGTCCCCACACGAATGACTTTGGAATTAGCTAACCGTGCGGTTGCTTATCTAGTGGGGATAGCCGAAGACTTCTTCGTTGGTGTCGACAAATTCACCTTTCCGGCGGTTTTTGTTGTCGTTGACTACGAGATGGACCCCCGTGTTCCATTAATCGTTGGACGTCCATTCCTGAGGACCGGTCGCACTCTCAATGATGTAGCCGCTGGCGAATTAATCATGTGAGTTGGTGACGATATAATCGTCTTCAACATGGGTAAACTTTCTAAGCAGCCTTCTGAAAATGAGAGCGTTAATTTCATTGACGTTCTTGATGAGGCTTGTGAAGAACATTTCAAAGACGCTTGTAAAAGTGGTTCTTCATCTCTACCCACTGTTGAGACCGTTGCCTCTATTGCTCCATCACTAACTCCATTTGGAGAAAGTGATTTCATCTTGAAGGAATTCGAAGAAACTTTGGGAGATGTGGACTTGCAATATGACGATTCTCCCTCCAATTGGGATGAAGACATTCGTACCATTGAGAAACTTCTCAATGAGGACCATATTTCTCCACCATCTCCTAAGGATATCTCTATCGATGATCCGACTTTGACTCCGCTGTCCATCAAAAATCCTTCGGATTTAGAGCTTAAGGATCTTTCGTCTCATCTCGAGTACGTTTTCCTTGAAGACAATAAGAAGTGGCTCGTCATCATCGCAAAGGACCTGAAAGAAGAAGAAAAATCCCGACTTATCGCCGTGCTGAAGAATCATAAGAAAGCGACTGCTTGGAAGATCTCCGATATTCGTGGAATTGATCCTCAGTTTTGCACACATAAAATTCTCATGGAGGACGACTGTAAACCCACTATTCAAAGCCAAAGAAGGGTTAATCCCAAGATCCATGACGTTATCAAAAAAGAGGTTATCAAACTTCTTAATGCAGGAATGATCTACCTTATCTCGGATTCATCGTGGGTTAGTCCCGTCCATTGTGTGCCTAAGAAAGGCGGAATCACCGTTGTGCCTAATGAAAACAACGAGTTGATTCCTACTCGTCTCGTTACAGGGTGGAGAGTTTGTATAGACTATCACAAACTCAATGATGCTACGAGAAAGGATCATTTTCACCTTCCTTTCATGGACCAAATGCTTGAACGTCTAGCGGGTAATGATTATTACTGCTTCTTAGACGGTTTCTCGGGTTATTTTTAAATACCCATCGATCCCCAAGACCAAGAGAAAACCACATTCACTTGTCCTTATGGAACATTTGCTTATAAAAG
The DNA here is from genome assembly GCA_025667525.1 of Glebionis coronaria. Taxonomy (NCBI): domain Eukaryota; kingdom Viridiplantae; phylum Streptophyta; class Magnoliopsida; order Asterales; family Asteraceae; genus Glebionis; species Glebionis coronaria. The sequence goes on along the minus strand of JANFOE010001449.1, from coordinate 369,973 downwards.
AATGCCTTTCGGCTTATGCAATGCTCCTGGGACATTTCAAAGGTGTATGATGGCTATCTTCCATGACATGGTTGAAGAAACTATGGAAGTCTTCATGGATGATTTCTCGGTCTATGGTGATTCTTTCTCTACTTGCCTTGCCAATTTGGAACGCATGCTTAAGCGGTGTGAAGACACTCGCCTTGTTCTAAATTGGGAAAAATGCCATTTCATGGTAAAATAAGGCATTGTGCTTGGACATAAAATCTCTAAAGCCGATCTTGAAGTGGGCCGTGCTAAAGTGGATGTCATAGCCAAATTACCTCCACCTTCAACCGTGAAGGGTGTGAGAAGTTTCCTTGGTCATGCGGGCTTCTATCATCTATTCATTCAAGATTTTTCTAAAATCGCTCGCCCGATGACCCACCTCTTGGAAAAAGATACTCCTTTCATCTTTTCTAAAGAGTGTCTTGAATCCTTCAATCTTCTCAAGGATAAGCTAACTAAGGCACGGGTCTTGGTTACCCCTAATTGGGAGCTACCTTTTGAGTTGATGTGTGATGCTAGCGACTTTGCTATTGGAGCGGTATTGGGCCAAAGAGTGAACAAACACTTCCAACCAATCCATTATGCTAGCAAGACAATGACGGGGGCTCAATTGCATTATACAACTACCGAAAAAGAGCTTTTAGCTGTAGTGTATGCTTTTGAAAAATTTCGCCTCTATCTTGTCCTTTCTACCACCATCGTGTACACCGATCATACTGCATTGAAGTACTTGTTGACTAAGCAAGATTCTAAACCAAGACTTCTACGTTGGGTTTTGCTCCTTCAAGAATTTAACATTGAAATTCATGACAAAAAGGGAGCTGAAAACCTAGCAGCGGATCATCTAAGTAGACTTGAGAATCCTTATCAAGTGGATCATCCGAATCAAGAGATCAACGACTCTTTTCCCTTTGAGACACCCTGTGGTTTGTGGACATTGCAAACTACATAGCGGGTGGAATTCTCATCGAAGGGTTAACATCCCAACAAAAGAAGAAGTTCTTTAAAGATGTTAAGACTTACTTCTGGGATGACCCTTATCTCTTCAAACAATGTGCGGATCTTGTCATTCGTCGATGTGTTGATGGGCCGGCAGCTTTACAAATCCTTGATGCTTGCCATAAAGGACACACCGGTGGTCACTTTGGTCCCAACTACACCGCAAAGAAAGTGTTTGACTCAGGATTTAATTGGCCCACCATTTATCTTGACGCTCACGAAATGGTTAAGCATTGTGATGCTTGCCAACGACAAGGCAAGATCACACATAAAGATGAGATGCCTCAAAATTTCATACAAGATTGTGAAATCTTTGACGTACGGGGCATCGACTTTATGGGGACAATTCCATCATCTAAAGGGAACAAGTACATCCTCGTAGCCGTTGACTACGTATCCAAATGGGTTGAAGCTAAGGCTCTCCCTACGAACTATGCGAGGGTGGTTGTGAACTTTCTCAAGCAACTTTTTGCTCGATTAGGTGTTCCTCGTGCTATAATCAGTGACCGCGGGACTCATTTTTGCAATGATCAATTTGTAAGAGTCATGGCTAAGTATGGTGTCAATCACCGTCTTTCCACTGCCTATCATCCCCAAACCAATGGTGGATTGAAGCGAATTCTGTAACGTACTGTGGGAGAGCATCGTGCCGTGTGGGCCGATAAGTTATATGATGCTTTGTGGTCTTTCCGTACCGCATATAAGACACCGATTGGTTGTACACCTTATCGTCTTGTGTACGGGAAAGCATGCCACCTCCCTATCGAGTTGGAACATAAGGCATACTGGACCTTGAAGTGGGCTTACTTCGACATCAACAAAGCCGACGATCTTCGGAAGATTCAACTCAATGAGCTCAAAGAACTAAGGAATGAAGCTTATAAGAACTCGTTGATCTACAAAGAGAAGACCAAGATCATCCATGATGCAAGGATTAAGAACCGAGAGTTCCACGTTGGTGATCAAGTCTTACTTTTTAACTCTCGGTTGAAGATGTTCTCGGGCAAGTTGAAGAGCTGCTGGTTTGGACCATTCAGCGTCGCCAAAGTCTTTCCATATGGCACCATTGAGCTTTCTCAGCCAAATGGGCCCAATTTCAAGGTGAATGGCCAGCGCGTGAAGTTGTACTTTGGTGAGGACATCTCTCATGAGATGATTCAATCCCACACCACGTTTCCCATGAACTAGTTTTGGGTCGAGTCAAGCTCGTGACTCGGTTAACAAAAACAAGCGCTTTTAGGGGAGGCAACCCGTGATCTATCCTTTATCGTTTTCATAATAAGTGTAGGGGGAGCCCCGTATGTGTTTGTTATCTTCTTTCTTATCATGTGCAGGGATTTGAGCTTTCAAAGATCCATTCTTGATTACTTTCGACGACCCGTGATTCCGTGTTACCATCTTCCCGGTTCTATCCTACACTCTTGTGATTCAATATTTCATATCGTATATGTTCACACTGAAATCACTATAGTTGTCCTTTCCTTAGCAAGATTTAAACAAAGTGCACAATGTCATAAGTGTAGGGGAGGGTACTCCCACATGCTTAAACATTAAGGACAATGTTTATATCAAGTGTAGGGGGGACTTCTATCGAAGTAAGTTGGCTTTTCCTTGTATTTGTCCTCATTTTAACTGGAAAATTGATTTTTCGACATTTTTCAAAAATTTTAATCTATTTTGGCCTAGATGTATAGTAGTATTTTCCTTTGTTAGCGTTATTTACTTTCTATGCTAGAATAAATTTTCAATAAAGTGGTTTTAAATTTTTCAAGGTCGTGAATATTTTGACTCAACCCAAGTTTACTTATCTAAGTTTACTCTAGCTAGTATCCTTAACGTGTTTAAGTCAAGTTTTGCTAGGCTTTTATATAGGGAGCTTTAAAACGCGAAAGTCTTAACTCTCACGGGTTAAGAACACGAACTTTTCGCAAGTTCCTATAATTGATCCTAGAGAGTCTTTATCAAGGGAACTTTAAAACGCAAATTCTAAACATGCAAGAGTCTAAGAAGATGCAAGATCCTATAGATGACTCGAAAACCCATAACTTTGATTTAATAGGCTAAGCATCCATGAGTCTCATTCCTTGAGATTTTAAATTGTGGAGAACGAGATATGATAGAGTCCATTATAAGTTTGGTATTCTTTCGTGAATTTATGTGAGTTGATTATAAGCCTATTCTCTCATCGCTTGTTAATAAATTTATCTACAATAAATAAGGTTGTACGATTTGAAAAGTTACTTAGCTTCTAGCCCAAGATCGTTTAAGAGTTGCACGGTATTAATTAGAGTTCATAGCCAAGGCATAACTTATTGAAGCGGGATGCGAAGATTGGCGAGTCCGAAAAGGCCCTAACAATGCATGACGGCTACATTTTGTTCCAAAAGTGATGTGAAGAATCATTTATCGAAAATCAATATGGAGGATCAGGACACACGACGAAAAGCAAATACTCCCCTAAATATCATGGAGAAGTCTATCCAAAAAGACCCTAGCAAGGTATGAGGATAAATAGATCCAAATCCTAAAAGGAGGCGGATCGTTGTATATCAAAGTCCAAAATAAAGATTGGAGAATAATGAACGGAAGTCGTGGTCCAAAGATGATGAATCTCTCAAAATTTCAAGTGAAGAAATTCCTATTATAAAGAGAAGACCATAATTTCAAGAACGTCTCTCAAAGATTTTAAGTATGAAGTCGCTGCAAAATATCAGTCCAAGAAAGGTCTCAAATCGTGAAGCGAGTTATGCCAAGATATGAACTTTATGAGGTCTCGAGAAGCAGTTTTAAAAGATTTTGTCCTTTAGCTAACTATTGATTAAATCGTCTCACTTTATTTTCAGCCTAAATAACTATCGAAATAAGTCAAACAATGCATCCTCGTGATCATTCAAGACAATCTTAAAATATAAGAGATATACCTAGGAATAAGGGAGTCTAAGTGAATAATTAGCCCACATGAATTCGTGTTAGTCTGCTAACTTATAATAAAAATGATCTTGTTTTTAAGCTTGGTATGGGGAACGTGAAACTTGAGGATGATAAACGTTCATGGCAGCCAAAACCCAATGTAAGTCTTTGATTTCTTTACTTGTTTCTATCTTTTTATTTTTCTTAAATGTTTAGTATTTAATAAAGGCGAAGGTGGGTTATTTATGATGGAAAATGTAAACCATGCTTTAAAATTAATGCATTGCATGAGGGCATTGCAATGGTCAAGTGTAGGGGATTTAATAAGTGTGAAAACACTTATCCTTTTACCACTTATTTCCAGTAATAACAAGACCAAAACGTGTATTTTAGGTCGTAAAAGTCGGAATTATACGTGGTTTGTGTTTTTATTGAGTTTTAGGACCAAAAGTTGAAAAAGGAAGAAAACACGGGCTTTTATCGAAGAAAACGAGAAAAGACGAAGTCAAAAGATCAAGAGTGCAAAAAGGAACGGATGTCCAAGACCTATTCTAAAGATTTATCGAAGAAAAAGTCTAAAGACGGAAGTTTAATGAAGTCGAAGAATTCAAGTCTAAATATTAGAAGAAAATTATTAGGACGTGTTCAAATCCCGAGACGACATCGAGAAAGACAAAGAATTTAGATCGAGTCGAGAAGAAAAGAAAGAAAGAAGAAAGCATACATGCATTCCCCACTCCCTATATAAACCCTCCTAATGACACATTAGGAGGGTGTTAGTCATTAGCTAGTTTTAATTTTCTTTGTTTTAGTTTTAATTTTAGAGAGAGAAAGTGTTTAACTTTCTCTCACTAAAACTTCATCTTTTCTTTCAAATTAAGCTTTGTTTAATCTTTGTATTAGAGTTTCATTAATCAAAAGTTCAAGTTTAAGCTTTTAATCTTTTATCTCTTTCTACCTATCTTGACTTTGCTATTATTCTTAATCCGAAACTTCATCTTTGATCCGAATAGTCCTTTATTCGTGTTTGATTTTGATCTTTTAGTGATTAAAAAGTTATTCTTTTTAGTCCTTACTAAGCTTTCATACGATAGAAGCTATAAGCTCTTTGTGCTTATTGGCTTATTTCATGTTTTAGCTTATTGCTTTTCGGATTACTTAAAAGGTTTACTCTTTTTAAAGTTCTTCTATAAAGTTTATGAATTTCGTATCTTAAAAAGCTTTCAAATTTATGTTATGAGTCGGTTAAGTTTTGGTGTAGTGAGCTTATTGATAGTGCTTATTGAACTTTGGCTTATTTTCAATTTCGGATTACTTCATGCTCCATCGCAATTCTAAGGGTTTACACATTCCGAAGAGAAGCTGGTTTGTATCGCAATAACCCTTAAGGGTTTTACTTTGCGATCACGTGTACCATTCCCCTTATTCCGATATGGGATTGCGATCGCTCATTGCGATCTCATATTCTGACGGAGTTTAAGGTTGCTTTGTGACGAAACTCTGCCCAATTTTAGTTTGTAACATTCCGATAGAATCATATTGCGACAAAAGTGTATTACGACAGATACATTCTGATAGAACTGAGCTTGTGTATTCCGATCTGAAACATTCCGACACCCAGCAACATTCCGATAGCTTTCCGATAGCTTTGCCACTTCTTACATTCCGATGGTGTTGTTTTCCAATAGCAATGACTTAATTATACCGATGGTCCTAATTTTGGTGCATTCCGATAGAAAGGATTTGTTACATTCCGATAGTTTGAGCTTTTAAGTTTTAAAAGTTTTACAAAGTTTTAAGTTCTAAAATTACTTGTTAAGTTTTTAGTCAATTACACTTTACTCAACGACAATTAGTTGCTTTTAGTTTAAAATTAGATAATCAAACCAAACCATCCTCTTGTTCACCAAAAGACAATTGAGTTTCACTCTTAATCGGTAATCAATTAGAAAAGACTTGGAACAACGAAATTATTTTATACTTGGCTAAAACCCTTGTATTAAGGAGGAAGATACAAGTGATGAGGATTATGAGTTAGAACTCAAGAAGAATAACAATTCTAAAGGTAAATATGTTTAAACGAAAAGTTTATGGTTTAATGTACATCATTGTGAAGTTTTAATTTATTCAACTTAATGCTATGTCTAGTTCAAAGTCAAAGCCGACTGCTTACTCGAAAGGATATAAGAAAATTTCAAGCAAGGTATAGTTAAGTTGTTATGTGTTTATGCATAAAGCTGTATACATTTATACCATCGATTAATTGTTTTAAACACATGATGTGGTCAAATATCAGGAGGAATGGGAAAACATATATTGGATTAGGAAGAGCCCTTTATTTGACTCTAGTGATGAAGAATTAGTTGCTCAAGCTGATGCTCCAAGACGAAAGCATACTCCCAGATCAAAGCACACTCACAAAGCTCCATCTTCTCAAGCTAAAGCTCCAAGACCAAATGTCTTTGTTGGCCTAGCCAATAAAAAACTTGGAAAGAAATTGCTGAGAAGGGTCGGTCAAGGAATGTTGCAGAGGGGAGCAACAGCAAAGGAAAAAGGAAGGTTGGATGATGTCAGTTCTCCCTGTTTAATAGGAACAATTTTTTTGAGTTTGGTTGGTCTGGTATTGCTAGGCACCTGTTGTATTATCAAACTACATGTTGCAATAATTTAATAGATTTGTATGCATTACTAGCATTATGAAACAATTATCAATTATCTGTAATCAATAATATGGTTTGTTAACTAGTTAATATAAGTATTTTAAGTTCATGTACAATTCAATATCTGTACTCAAGCAATTATTAGTTATCTATCAAAGGTTGTTGGTTGAATGTTAATTTGTGTAAAATAGTATAAAATTATGTACAAAATTTATTTTTACCAGGAAACTCAAATGGAAAGTTTACATAGTTTGAATGTTTAATTTTGAGACAAATTGGAGTTCAAAGTATTTGGTTGTTTAATTTTTGTATTTGGAGGAAAATTTTTCACGAAAATTTTGAATGTCCATGCTAAGTTAATGCATATGCAGTTACCATAATATTCTAATTCCATCTCCATCTCAAATCCTAATTTTTCTCCAAAATCACAAAATATACCATAATTTTCTAACTCCATCTCCATCTCAATTACTGCCATCACTATTTTCATACCATTTCCACTTATTGTTCTTGTACACATGTCAATAATCATGAAAACTGAAAAACAATGATCAAGATTATATTGTTAATGATGATGATTATTTGGCTAATAATGATGATGTAAATCACGATAATGAAGGAGGTTATGAATCAGAGGATTATGGTGATCAATCGGATGCGGATGAAGACATCACTAAATAGAAGGTTGTTAATAAGAGGGGTAATCGTGGGTTTTTGGCCAAGTATAAAAATTTTTTCGTCTCGATTCAATTCGAATTGATTACTGGTTAAAAGTGTGACTCGGTCGTCTTTGGTGAATAAAAGAAAAAGTGACGTTGTGTAAAACTAATTAAGGATAAAAATAAAGCTTTAAAAGGAAATGACAAAATATAAAAAAATGAAGTAAAATTAAAACGATTGACAAATAATAAAGAAACGATATTAAAAACAAATATTAAAACAAAACAATTAATAAAAATAAAACTAAAAGAGGAAATTAACTTTCGACTAAAAAAAAATTTACTTAATGAAAAAGGAGGAAATAAAACTAAGTGGCTACTTTAAAACTAAACGAGACAAAACCTAAAGTGGGCACTAAATATAAGATAAAACATAATCTTTTCGAAAAAATACTAATACTAAAAATCGACGTAAAATTCAACTAAAAATACGTGACTTTCAGAATTAAAATCGGAACAACTTTCATAATAAACTAAACGATTACGGAACAATATTAATTAATAAATAAGCAGGGAGGCTACCAACTCAAGCAGGCAACCTGACTGCTCAATTTGGTGGGAAATGGTAAGCAAGCTACTAGGCTAGCATGTCAAATTAATGTTGGTTATACATAATGTTTTTTTGGCTTATACGGAATGTTTGACCAATTTTTGGTTATACAGAATGTTTGACCAATTTTTGGTTATACGAAATCTTATTAGTAAACTTATCCGGATTATTTTTCATTACACTTATCCGGAATAACATTTTACAAGTTACCCGGAATTTCTTTTTTTGGCCTTATTCGGGATATCGAAAACACTATCCGGAATGTCTAAAATCTCAAATCCGGGATCCAAATTATTTGTCTTATCCGGGAAATGAAAATTTGCTTATTTGGAATAACTAAAAAAATGCTTATACGGGATATTTGGGTTTTTTAAACCGGATAACATAAAAAATGCAAATAAGCTAAAATCTAAAAATAAGCTAAAAACTAATAAGCACTTAACCAAAACTTAAACCAAATAAATTTAAAAAAAAACTAAATAAGCCAAAATTTAAAACTTTTAAAAACACTAAATAATAAAAATATTTAAAATCAACTTTTTAAAAAATAAACTAATAAGCATTTTCTAAAAACTTAACCAAATTGATTTTAAGAAAAAGCTAATAAGCCAAAATTTAAAAAATTTTAAAAACACTAAATAATAAAAATATTTAAAAACAACTTTTATAAAAATTAACTAATAAGCACTTAATTAAAAATAAGAAAATTTAACACAATACGCACTAAAACACTATAAGCTATAAAAATCAAACACATAAAAACCAAAAGCACAATCAATCAAAAACATCAATCAAACAAGAACATGATTAATTAAACCACATGATTATCAAAATTAAACAAGATAAAAGATTAAGAAAGGAATAATGAGAATGATTAATTGAAAAAGCTTGAAATTAAAATGATTAAGATTCGAATTATAAGATTAATGAAAAAGCATGGAAATTTAGATTAAATATACTCCTACTCTAATCTACTCCTAATCTAAAACTAAAATCTAATTAACTAACACCCTCCTAATGACACATTAGGAGGGTATATATAGGAGGAGGGGAGACTAGGTGTTGATGCTTTCTCCTTTCACTTTGTCTCGACTAGACTTAAATACTTTGTCTTTCTCGACGTCGTCTCGGGATTTGTTGATATAAATTCAACTCATCTTATAATTTTCTTCTTTAATTAGACTTGGTTCTTCGACTTCATTAAACTTCCGTCTTTAGACTTTTTCTTCGATAAATCTTCAGAATAGGCCTTGGACTTCCGTTCTTTTTGCACTCTTGATCTTTTGACTTCGTCTTTTCTCGTTTTCTTTGATAAAAGCCCGTGAAAGCCCTTGTTTTCTTCCCTTTTCACATTTTGTTCCTAAATCACAACAAAAACACAAACCACGCTTAACTCCGACATTTACGACATAAAATACACGTTTTGGCTTGTTTATTATTATAATTAAGTGGTAAAAGGATGGGTGTTTTCACACCTATCAAGGGGTATAACTAGGTTAGCCAAGTTTCGGATAAAATATGGAAAACCAGATGTCATGCAGATAAATGTGAACTTTGATGCACTGAATAGAATATCAGGGCCAAACAGATCATTGTTTATAAGTTTTTAGGAGACACGGTTCGGGAACAGATAGGATTGAAGATTCTATCGTGGAAAGATGTGAAAGAGGAAGAAAGAGAAAAACTTTGGACTAAAACCACGGTACAAATAAAATTTTTTTTACCCAACTATTAGTCTTATTCCTACATTTACTTTAACATTATGTTAATATGTGCAGCAACACTTTGAATTTGATGTGTCCTACAAAAAGTTGGTTATGAATAAGCTAGGTGAACTGCTAAGAAATTTCAGAAGCAGATTGACAGCAAAGCACATAGTTCCCAACCTAGATAATCCTGAAAAACTAAATGTAGTTCCTAATAAGTGTGAAGACACTTATCCTTTTACCACATATTTCCAATAATAACAAGACCAAAATGTGTATTTTATGTCGTAAACATCAGAATTATGCGTGGTTTGTGATTTATTGTGTTTTAGGACCAAAAGATGAAAAAGGAAGAAAATACGGGATTTCATGGGCTTTTATCGAAGAAAACGACAAAAGACGAAGTCAAAAGATCAAGAGTGCAAAAAGAACGGAAGTCCAGGGCCTATTCTGAAGATTTATCGATGAAAAAGTCTAATGACAGAAGTTTAATGAAATCGAAGAACTCATGTCTAATAGAAGAAGAAAATTACTAGACAAGTTTAATTTACATCGACAAATCCCGAGACGACGTCGAGAAAGACAAAGAATTTAGATCGAGTAGAGAAGAAAAGAAAGAAAGAAGGAAGCACACATGCATTCCCCACTCCCTATATACCCTCCTAATGACACATTAGGAGGGTGTTAGTCATTAGCTTTTTTAATTTTCTTTGTTTTAGTTTTCATTTTAGGGAGAGAAAATGTTTAACTTTCTCTCACTAAAACTTCATCTTTTCTTTCAAGTTAAGCTTGTTTAATCTTTGTATTAGAGTTTCATTAATCAAAAGTTCAAGTTTACGCTTTTAATTTTTTATCTCTTTCTACCTTTCTTGATTTTGCTTTGTCCTTGATCCGAAACTTCATCTTTGATCCGGATAGTCCTTAATTCGTGTTTGATTTTGATGTTTTAGTGATTAAAAAGTTAATCTTTTCATTCCTTCCTAAGCTTTTGTACGGTATAATCTATAAGCTTGTTGTGCTTATTGGCTTTTTTCATATATATAGCTTATTGCATTTTCGGATATCTTAAAAAGTTTAGTGTTTTTAAAAGGTTCGATTTATAAAGTTTGCTTATTTAGAGTTTTGAAAGTTGTCAAATGTATGCTTATTGAGTTGTTTAAGATTCGGTTAAGAGTGCTTATTGGAACTGCTTATTGAGAATTGGCTTATCTCCATTTTCGGATTGTTTGGTGTTCATCGCAATATTGAGGTTTTACACATTCCGACGGCAGCTTGTTTTTATCGCAATAACCCTTGTGGTTCTACTTTGCGATCTAGAGTAACATCCACCTTATTCCGATCTGGGATTGCGATCGCTCATTGCGATCGCATATTCTGACGGGTCTTAAGGTTGTTTTAAGTTGAAACTCTGCCAATTTTTTGTTAGCAACATTCTGATAGATTGTTCATCATTCCGACAGAAGTGTATTGCGACAGATACATTCCGTTAGAATTGATGTTTTATATTCCGATTTGATACATTCCGATACCTTGGACATTCCGATAGATAGTGTATTCCGATTGACCTACATTCCGATGGATTTTACTTTGTTACATTCCGATGATTATTCAGATGGCAGTATTCCGATAGATTTGGTCACTTATATTCCGATGGTTTTGTGTTTGCTACATTCCGACAGAATGGACTCATTATTATTCCGATAGATTAAGTTTTTAAGTTTAATAAAGTTTTAAGGTTCAAGTTCATTATGTTTTAATTTTAATTTTTAAAGCTTTATTTTTACTCAACGATATTTATTTGCTTTTAGTTTAAAATAGATAATCTACCAACCCAAATTATTTTTCATCAAGAACGACTGAGTCACACTAATTAACGGTAATCAATTCGAAAAGATCGGATTCAACGAACTTTCATAACTAAGTGAAAACCGAGTTATTAAATGGCGCTGATGTCGGCTCTTTTCGTTAAACTTAACGACTTTTAGTGAGAGACACGTTGAATCTTGGGATCCGTTCTTTTAGGAACGTTTTTTCCTTGCTTAAAAATTTTCAAAAATCCATAAAAATTAAAAAATTTTCAAAAATACAAAAATATTAAAAAAATCATAAAAAGCATTTATTTTCCTAAGTTTTGCACCAAAAAGATTATATATATATTCTCTGTTTCTTTGGTATCTTTTTCTTTTGAAGGTGTATGCGTACTAGATCTTCAAATTATTCTGAGCCCGAGACTCGTGAAGATTTAGATATGGCTGGTGTGCATAACAACAATAACAACCCACCTCTACCCAATTTGAATAACAATAACAACAACAACAATGTTCCCCTACCTGATTTACGAACGATGGAGTAACTTTGTCAACCCACCATGAACGGACGCGGAGGACCGATTGCGCCGATGCAAATCACGGCTCCTGAATTTTCGTTGAAACATCACATGATCCAGCAAGTTCAAAAAGCTTGCCCGTTTAGCGGATTACCGGATGATGATGCCAACAAACATCTCGACAAGTTTATTACCATCACCCAAAGCATGAAACTTCCCGGTGCTTCCATGGATTTTCTTCGCCTTCACCTTTTTTCACACACTTTATCCCTTCATGCCGAAAATGGTTTGATCGTCTTCCCAAAAACTCAATTCAAACATGGGATGACATGACTCAAAATTTTTTGTCGCGCTACTTTCCACCATCCATGGTCACTAGTCTTCGCAACCAAATCAGTGGATTCACACAAGAACCTGATGAGTCGCTTTTCGATGCTTGGGAACGTTATAATGTCTTGATCGACCGTTGTCCGAACCATAACATGCTCCCCGTTACTTTGATTGATACCTTCTACAATGGTTTAACTTTTCGTGATCGTGATACGATTAATGCTGTCGCCGGTGGTACATTCATGAAGAGAAGACCTGAGGAGTGTAGAGAGCTGATTGAGAACATGACCACTCACCACAAAAATTGGGATTCATCCGCATCCTCAAGATCAAACCCGAGAGTCAATGTTTCTTCTACTTCTTCAAACCCTGATATTACCGAAATGTCCCACGCAATAGTCGAAATGAGCAAAAAGATTAAACTTTTAGCCACTAACCAATTTCAACAAGCTAAAGTCGTAGCCACGTCTTGTGAGATTTGCAGGGATTCTCATTCATACACCGATTGTCTTTTACTCAAGACACTCTGGAAAATGTGTATGCCTCCAATGGTAACTTTTCTATGGGAGGCTATCAAGCACGTCCTTAAGGTGACCGCAATTTGCTTAGTTATCGTTCGAATAACTATCTATCTCCACCCGGTTTTTCCCCTCAAAACCAAAACCAAAACGATTTCAACCGCAACAATCAAAGCCAACTTCGAGCTACCAATCAATATCAATCCCAAAGAAACCCATATCCACCTCAAGGAAATAATTCAGCTTACCACGCCCCACCTCTCAATCTACCCACGGCATTGAACCAAGACCTCGAAACTTACATGAGGACCAATAGAGAGATGGTGACGAATCTTCAAAGATAATTCATTAACTTGATAGGTGACATGGCAAAACAAGGGAACGATATTCGAACCGAGTTAAGGAATGACATGGCGAAACAAGGGAATGCTCTTCAAGCCGACATGAGAAACTCTATGAACAATCAAACAAATTACTTAAGGGATATGATGGCTAGTTTTTTCCCAAGTAATCAAGCCTCTAGTTCGGGTTCTCTTCCGAGTAACACCGTTGCTAATCCAAGAGGGGAGATGAAAGCAATCACCACCCGAAGTGGCAAAGGTTTAAAGGAACCCGAGATTCCTGCACCTACACCGGTGATTGTGACAAAGGAAAATGAGTCCCCTTCTCTAATTACTCCACCATCTACTTCCACCCCTCCACCACCCACGGATGTGTGTGAGAATTCCATTCCAAAGCCTCTATCTCAACCCAATATACCTTATCCCTTGAGGTTGAGGAAAGATAAGTTGAAGAACAAGGATGATATTCAGGTTTCTAACTTTCTTAAAATGTTTAAATAGCTGAACTTCAACATCTCCTTTGCCGAGGCTCTCGCTCACATGCTGAAGTATGCGAAAATGTTTATAAATCTTCTCAGTGATAAGGAGAAACTTCTTGATATTGCTCAGACCCAACTTAATGAGAATTGCTCTGTAGTACTCTTAAGGAAATTACCAACCAAACTTGGTGATCCGGGTCATTTCCTCATTCCTTGCAACTTCCCTAGGGTAGAGAATTGTATGGCCCTAGTCGATCTAGGTGCTAGTATCAACTTAATGCATTTAAGCGTTTGGAAACAGTTGTCTCTACCCGAGCTAGTCCCCACACGAATGACACTGGAATTAGCTAACCGTACGGTTGCTTATTCGGTAAGGATAGCCGAAGACGTCTTCGTTGGTGTCGACAAATTCACCTTTTCGGCGGATTTTGTTGTCGTTGACTACGAGATGGACCCCCGTGTTCCATTAATCGTTGGACGTCCATTCTTGAGGACCAGTCGCACTCTCATTGATGTAGCCGCGGGCGAATTAATCATGAGAGTTGGTGACGATAAAATCGTCTTCAACATGGGAAAACTTTCTAAGCAGCCTTCTAAAAACGAGAGCGTTAATTTCATTGACGTTCTTGATGAGGCTTGTGAAGAACATTTTAAAGACGCTTGTAAAAGTGGTTCTTCTTCTCTACCCATTGTTGAGACCGTTGTCTCTCTTGCTCCATCACTAATCCATTTGGAGAAAGTGATTTCATTTTCAAAGACCTTGAAGCAACTTTGGGAGATGTGGATTTTCAATATGACGATTCTCCCTCCAATTGGCATGAAGACATTCGTACCATTGAGAAACTTCTCAATGAGTACCATATATCCCCACCATCTCCTAAGGATATCTTTATCGATGATCCAAATTTGAAAACGCCGTCCATCGAAAATCCTCCAGATTTAGAGCTTAAGGATCTACCGTCTCATCTTGACGACAACAACAAATCACCCGTCATCATCGCAAAGGACTTGATAGAAGAAGAAAAATCTCGACTTATCACCGTGCTAAAGAATCATAAGAAAGCGATTGCATGGAAAATCTCCAATATTCGTGGAATTGATCCTCACTTTTGCACACATAAAATTCTCATGGAGGACGATTTTAAACCCACTATTCAAAACCAACGAAGGGTGAATCCCAAGATCCATGAAGTTATCAAAAAAGAGGTTATCAAACATCTTGATGCGGGCATGATCTATCCTATCTCGGATTCACCATGGGTTAGTCTGGTCCATTGTGTGCCTAAGAAAGGCGGAATCACCGTTGTGCCCAATGAAAACAACAAGTTGATTCCTACTCGTCTCGTTACAAGGTGGAGAGTTTGTATAGACTATCGCAACCTCAATGATGCTACGAGAAAGGATCATTTTCCGCTTCCTTTCATGGACCAAATGCTTGAACGTCTAGCGGGTAATGCCTATTACTGCTTTTTAGACGGTTTCTCGGGTTATTTTCAAATACCCATCGATCCCCAAGACCAATAGAAAACCACATTAACTTGTCCTTATGGAACATTTGCTTACAAAAGAATGCCTTTCAGCTTAAGCAATGCTCCTGGGACTTTCCAAAGGTGTATGATGGCTATCTTCCATGACATGGTTGAAGAAACTATGGAAGTCTTCATGGATGATCTCTCGGTCTATGGTGATTCCTTCTCTACTTGCCTTGCCAATTTGGAACGCATGCTTAAACGGTGTGAAGACACTCGCCTTGTTCTGAATTGGGAAAAATGCCATTTCATGGTAAAAGAAGGCATTGTGCTTGGACATAAATTCTCTAAAGTCGATCTTGAAGTGGACCGTGCTAAAGTGGATGTTATAGCCGTATTAACTCCACCTTCAACCGTGAAGGGTGTGAGAAGCTTCCTTGGTCATGCGGGCTTCTATCGTCGATTCATTCAAGATTTTTCTAAAATCGCTCGCCCGATGACCCACCTCTTGGAAAAAGATACTCCTTTCATCTTTTCTAAAGAGTGTCTTGAATCCTTCAATCTTCTTAAGGATAAGCTAACTAAGGCACCGGTCTTGGTTACCCCTAATTGGGAGCTACCTTTTGAATTGATGTGTGATGCTAGCGATTTTGCTATTGGAGCGGTTTTAGGCCAAAGAATGAACAAACACTTCCAACCAATCCATTATGCTAGCAAGAAAATGACGGGGGCTCAATTGCATTATACCACTATTGATGCGAAAAATCTAGTTTTCCCAAAATTAACCTTTACTAGATTATGACACGAGCAGTGTACCCTTGTCAGTTGTAAAATAGTATTAGCAAATATCGGGTTCGAACACAGGGACTATTTATAGTTGGAAGTATTAGTTTATAAAAACGCGTAACGAGTAACAAGTTGGTTTTAGTCTTAGTGAAGACTTGCTTATAATAACAGTAAAAATATTTAAGATTTCAAATATGAATAAAAGAAACGCTTGCTTGGACCGTTAATGAATATGCGTTATCTCTTAGGTATGAAAATATCGATAAACTTCTAATGTAAAATCCTAAGTTCCTTTCGAATACCGGATTTCTCCAATTCCCTAACCATGCAACGATTCCTTTCGAATACCGTTAACACCTCAAGATATTGTGCATAAAGTTCCAAGCTGATGTGTGAGAATTAATTTATAAGCTTCCTTTCGAATAGCTTACCAACTCCTAAACCGATTTCTCTTAATTTAGTAGCTAGCGTTTGTGTGAATAACTACTTGTAAAAATTGTTGTTAATGACTCCTTTCGAATATCATTCACTTATAATCAACTAAAGACAGGCCGATTAATTCGTTCCTATTTTAGTAAAAATTACGGATTCCTTTCGAATACCTGTTTTTAGATTACCAAACAAGAGTATAAACAATTTTAACAAGATAATTAAGTTATTAACCCAAACGGATCCCCAATTAATCTCAACACATCAATCGAATTTCAAACCCAAAACCTAACACATAAACATCACATAATCCAAGCAAACGTATTAAGAAATTAGCTACTCATGATCGTAACAAACACAATTAAATATGTAAAAGACATACTTCAAATTGCAATTAAAATGATAGAAGATTCAATACCAAACTGAGAAATAGGTTCCAATGATCTCCCAAATTAACAAAGTAGAAATTGAAAACAACGATTGTTCAACAGAAAATTATGATTATGATGATGTGTGATGATAGATGATTCTTCTGTGTATGATGGTAATGCTTCTTTTTTTTCATCTTCCACTCACTCCTTTGTTATATATTCCTCCTGGTAGTTTAAAAAAAACGTTCAGCCATAATGTCCCACTAACTCTTTGGGCTCCCCCTTAATTAGGAATAAAAACACAATTTCGTAACTGCATCTGTTGCGCCGCAACTCATGTGTCTTGCGCCGTAACTAGTGATCCGCAAGCACCATGATCTGTAGCCCCTTCAATTGCGCCGCAATAGGAAGGAGTTGCGCCGCAACTCGGCTTCCGAGGCTGGTACTGATTTGGGTGTCAATCACTTGCGCCGCAGTAGGTAGGAGTTGCGGCGCAACATTAGACCAATTGATCCCTGACTTGTTTGCTTAGCTCCTTTTGGTCCCAAATCGCCTCCAATAACTCCAAACATAACTAATCAGCATCGTGTTGAATCTTTACAGCAACATGAGCAGATTTGATGAGCCTTTACCAAGTAGCTGCTCGCTCTTGGGCTAGCCAGTCTTTCTGGTGGAATAAGCATCACCCTGGGAGACTAGAACCCAGCCCAACTCTTAGAACGTGAATCAATGGTGAGTGGGGGTACCCTGATGATTTTAGGCAAACCATCACAGCCGTCAACGGATTTGATATGTCTTTACCAGAAGCCGTACCCTTCTGGACTCGCCAATTCTTAGCAATGAAGCATCGGTGAATTGAACACCCTATAGCTTTAAGCAAGCTATTACAGCTATCAACGGATTTGATAAAATCTTTACCAAGAGCCGTACCCCCTTGGATTAGCCACTTTTCAGTCTAGGACCATGGCAAGTGAAAACCATCCAGTTTTGGGTAACCTGGCAACCATCAACGGATTTGATGTGTCACACCAAGAGCCGTACCCTCAAGGTGAATCAACTCTTTCTTGTCGGTAAGACATGGTGAGTTGAGAACCTATAAAACACACTTTACACAAAATATAAGCAATACGGGGTCTATCCATTACGTTTAGGACACAAAACATAACAAATATCGCTATGAAAAACTCGTATAAATGAGCGATATCAAACCCCCCATACTTAAGCATTTGCTTGTCCCTAAGCAAATCCGACTCAAACCGTAATGGATATAGGGGACAAAACTAACTAATTTCCCGACTCACAGCCCAACTTGCGCCGCAACTACTTCCTCTTGCGGCGCAAGTGGGTATTTTCTGGGCGAAATCTGCAGCAACAAAGGAAACCCCGACATGACCAAATCAAAACCTAAGAATCCTAAAGCTAAACGATATTAGGCTAAAACTTATCTTAATTAACTAATGTTACTACTAAAGAACCCTAATTAAACTTTCCCCCAAATCAATTGCAAATCAAGAACCCTAATTAAACTAAAATTGAGAAATTAAAAGGAATAAACAAACATACCGATCTCCTCATGGATGAATTGATTGATTTTTAGAAAAGATGTGATGAGAAATCGAATTGAGATGAGTGTGTGTTTTTTTTTTGTTTTCTCTTTTTGTTTTTTTTTTCTGGTCTGAGACCCTACTTTTAACCACACCTGATGGTCTTGCGGCGCAGGAAAAAGAGTTGCGGCGCAAGAAAAAGAAACACCCAAATTACAACCACCCTCGGATCCGGACTTGCGGCGCAGGATAATAAGATGCGGCGCAAGTGAGGAGCCGAGGTGTTTTATTCCGTTTTTTTTTTTTTTTTTTTTTTTTTTTTTTTTTAAATTACTTAAACACTTATACAAAACCATACTTTTAAAACTCCTAAGTTACTAAAATAACTAGAATCAGCAAAAATAACCAAAATAAGAGAAATTAAAAGAGAAATGATACAACAAACCGGGGTTTAATCCGGAAGTGCTCGTTTTTTCCTCGAGTCATGAGCTTGACTCCTCGTTGTGCCGAGAATCTAGAACGGGTAAAACCCATCCTCCATCGTCATACCGTTCTCCTCATCTTCCTCATGATAAAGTTTGACTCTTTGACCATTAACGATAAATGATCCGCCCTCATCCGTTTCTAGCTCCACATATCCACCCGAAAAGACCCGTCTCACCAAGTAAGGACCCGTCCACTTTGATCTCAACTTAGGTGCTTTAAATTTGTACTTCGATTGAAACAAAAGCACCTTGTCCCCTTCCTTAAACTCTTTCCGCCTAATTTTCAAATCATGGACCATCTTAGTTCTCGCCTTATAAAGAGCGGAATTCTCGTATGCGTTCCATCTTAACTCGTCTAACTCATGGAGTTGTAGAAATCTGGTTTCGCCACTAGCTAGTAAATCCATGCTACACTCTTTAAGCGCCCAATACGCCTTATGCTCTATCTCCATGGGTAAATGACACGTTTTCCCATATAGCATCTTGAACGGGGTGGTCCCAATCGGAGTCTTGTAAGCTGTCCTAAATGCCCATAATGCTTCATCCAATTTCTTTGACCATAAAGACGGGTTATTGTTGACCGTCTTCTCCAAAATCCGTTTAATCGCCCGATTGGTGTTTTCGACATGACCACTTGTTTGAGGGTGGTAGGAAGTCGAAAACCGGTGTTGTACCCCATATTTCTTCAAAACTTTTTCCATTTGGGTGTTTGCAAAATGGGTTCCCCGATCACTTATCAAAGCTTTTGGCATGCCAAACCTACAAAACAAACTTCGTAAAAAATCAATAACAACGTTAGCATTATTAGTAGGTAGTGCCTTTGCCTCGACCCATTTAGATACATAATCCACCGCCACCAAGATGTAGACATTTTTGTTCGACGGTTTAAACGGCCCCATGAAATCAATTCCCCAAATATCAAAAACTTCGCACACTTGTATACTTTGTTGCGGCATCTCGTCTCGTTTTGTAACCGTACATTGCCTTTGACACGAATCACATGTCCTCACTAAGGTGTATGCTTCCTTAAAAATAGTAGGCCAATATAAACCTGCATCAAACACCTTCTTTCCCGTCACGGTTGGACCATAATGCCCTCCCGTTGGACCATGGTGACATTCATCGAGAATTCGCCTTGTATCGGCTCCAGAAACACACCTTCTCACCATTCCATCGGCACACATTCTAAATAGAAACGACTCCTCCCAAAAGTAATACTTGGCATCCGAGTATAGCTTTTTCCGTTGTTGATAAGTAAGCAATTTACTAACGACTCCACCCGCTAAATAATTGGCTATGTCGGCGTACCAAGGACCCCGTTCACCAACTGCTTTTCCAACAAATGCCAATCTTTCATCCGGAAAGGTGTCTCGAATATCCTCCTCATTCAAAGCTCCAAGACTCGGATTCTCCAAACGGCTCAAATGATCCGCCGCCACATTTTCTCTACCCCGCTTATCTTGGATCTCCACATCAAATTCTTGCAAAAGTAAGATCTACCTAATCAATCTCGGCTTCGCATCTAACTTTGAAAACAGAAACTTCAAGGCCGAGTGATCCGTGAACACTACCGTTTTACTCAATACCAAATAAGACCGAAATTTATCGAATGCGAACACAACAGCTAGTAATTCCTTCTCGGTAGTGGTATAATTTTGCTGAGCTTCATTTAATGTCTTGCTTGCAAAATAAATCGGCCTAAAATGTTTCTCAATCCTTTGACCCAATACCGCCCCTACCGCAAAATTGCTCGCGTCACACATCAACTCAAAGGGTAGATCCCAATTTGGCGAGATTAGAATGGGTGTGTTCGTTAATCTTTCCTTCAACAATTCAAATGCCTTCATACAATCCTCCGAAAATTCGAACTTTGTATCCTTCTCTAACAAACGAGTCATCGGCCTAGTTATCTTTGAAAAATCCTTAATAAACCGCCTATAAAACCCCGCGTGTCCAAGAAAGCTTCTAACTGATTTCTCGTTCGTTGGAGGTGGTAACTTTGCTATAACTTCAATCTTTGCTCTATCAACCTCAATTCCCGCCTTAGAAATTTTGTGCCCCAATACTATTCCTTCCTTCACCATGAAATGGCATTTTTCCCAATTAAGCACCAAATTTGTTTCTTCACACCGTGCTAGCATCTTATCTAAACTTTCTAAACAACCATCAAATGAACTCCCATAAACCGAAAAATCGTCCATAAAAACCTCCATAGAATTCTCAACCATATTCTGAAAAATCGCCATCATACACCTCTGAAATGTTCCCGGTGCATTACATAACCCGAATGGCATCCGTCTATAAGCAAAGGTACCGAAAGGACAAGTAAATGTTGTTTTCTCTTGGTCCTCGGGGTCAATTGGAATTTGAAAATAACCCGAGAAACCATCAAGAAAACAATAAAACTTGTTTTCTGCCAACCTTTCTATCATTTGATCCATAAATGGCAATGGAAAATGATCCTTTCGAGTCGCCTCATTTAACCTCCTATAATCGATACAAACCCTCCAGCCCGTCACTGTTCTTGTCGGTACCAATTCGTTCTTTTCATTCAATACCACAGTCATTCCACCTTTCTTGGGCACACAATGGACCGGACTAACCCAGGGGCTATCTGCTATCGGGTAAATTATACCTGCATCCAAGAGTTTAACAATTTCCTTTTTGACCACATCTTGCGTATTCGGGTTAAGTCTCCGTTGTCTTTGGACAACGGGTTTTACATTATCTAAAAAGTTGATTTTATGTTTACAAAAATCAGAACTTATACCCGGAATATCAGAAATACGCCAAGCGAAAGCCTTTTTATGGCTTTTAAGGACCGTTAGTAATTTAACCTTCTCGTCTTCCAAAAGTGAGGACGAAATAATAATTGGGAGACTAGAATTACCATCTAAGAATGCATACTCTAGATGTGCCGGTAATTGCTTAAGTTCCAAATCCTTCGGGGGATCCTCAATAGAAGTTTTGATCCTCTCCCCGTCGTTAACTACCAACTCCTTCACTTCATTCGAGCTTTCCTCATCATTCGCCTCTTCTTTAACAATGGAATTCAGCATTTCCATTTCCGCCTCTGCTTCCAAAATGCCTTCCCAATCGAGGTCATAAGCTTCATCTATAACATCAATTCTAAAACAAGATTCATCAGTAGAATATGAATGTTTCATTGCTTGATTCAAAGAAAATGTTGCCCTTTCATCACCCAAACCCAAAGAAATTTCGGTATCCCGAACCCGGATGATAGCATCCGCGGTGTTCAAAAATGGTCTACCCAAAATGAGAGGAACTCTTTCATCCTCCTCCATTTCAAGAATAACAAAATCCACGGGATATAAAAATTCTCCAACCCGTATGAGCATATTTTCGGCAATACCCAATGGATATTGATAAGATCGATCGGCCAATCTTATGCTCATACGTGTTGGGGTTAAAACATTTGAAGACAATTTAGTGTAAATAGAGTAGGGCATTAAGTTAATGCTTGCCCCTAAATCCGCTAATGCACTAAAAGTAAATGTATCGTTAAAAGTGCAAGTTAAAAGAAAACTTCCGGGGTCTTCAAGTTTCGGTGGAATAGACCTCTTCACAATTGCTGAACATTCGGCATTTAAGAACGCGGTGATTTTCTCCATGTAATCACCTTTCCCGCTCACGAGTTCCTTCATGAATTTTGCATAATTTGGCATACCCGCAATAAGATCAACTAAAGGAACATTAATCTTAACAGTTTTCATTAACTCGATGAATTTCCCGTATTGTTCCTTTTTCTTTTCTTTTCGAAGTCTATGCGGATATGGGATATGTGGCTTGTATGGCCCTTTTGGTTCGATTTCCGGTTCTTTTTCTTTATTATCACCCTTTGGTTCCTTCCCAGGTTTCGACTCCATTTCTATCTCTTCCTCGTCGTCCGAATCACTATCGATGGGTTCATGGTTCTTTTCGAAGTCTCGGATCTCGAGTTGCGGTGCAACTACATTATCTTGCGGTGCAATTGGTTGGTCAATGACAATCGGGTTCCCCACGGAGTACGAGTTGCGGCGCAAGTCCCTGTTGTTGCGGCGCAAGATGTCTGTTTCAGCTGAAATTTCCGTTTTGTCTTTGTTCAGCACCATTTTTCGGTCCCCCCCATACTTAGGTCAAGACCTAGTCTCCACAACGTTCACTTGCTCATCACGATTATTTGGTGGTACATACTTCGACCCTTGGTTCGATGATCCTCCGGTGTTGTTTTGATTTTGCCTCGGATTTGGTTGGGTTGAACTTGGCATTTGACCCGTTGGTCGGTTCGAGAACTTTTCACTTAATCTTTCAAATTTTCGCTCCAAGTCTTGCATGTTAGCTTGGGTGTTCCGTTGGTTTTGCTCCCATTTTGCGGTGAATCCTTTCATGGAGTTAGCCATAATATCATTTGCCGCCTTTTGGGAGTAGACAAAATCTTTCATCATTTCCTCAAAATTCTGTTCGGTATGCTCCTCCTTTTGTTTCGATTGGTTGGGTTGAAATCTCGCCTCATTTCTGTTTCCCTGATTCTTATTTCCATACCCACTATTTCCCCGGTTTTGATACCCATAGTTGGCATAGTTAGCCTCCTCAGATTTCGGCTCACAATCATCCGTGTAGTGAGGTCCCCCGCATTTCCCGCAACCGTTCTTCACTAAGTGTACATCTTTTTCCAAACGACCCATTCGGTTTTTCATTTCATTACCCAAGGCTTTAATCTCGTTCACCACTTCTTTGTTGCTACCACTACTACCTCCTTCTTCAACTTGGTTCACCGTTCCTCTAACTCTCCTATTCCTATTAACCCGATCCCTAGCAATATGAGCTTGAACTTGGTCTTCCATCATTCGGTGAGCCTCGTTTGGTGACTTGTATAGGAAACTGCCACCACCCGCCAAATCCAAGTCGTGTTGAGAACGACTATCCAAACTGTAGTAGAAGATATCAATAACTTCATCTTTATCTAACTCGTGCCCATGGCAGTTCCTTAACAATTCCTTAAGCCTAATCCAAGCACTTGTTATGGTCTCGTTGTCCCATTGTTGAAAAGAACGGATTTGGTTCAATAGCTTCCTGCGCAAGATGGGTGGAAAAAATCTTGTTACAAAAAGCTCCCTCATTTCTTCCCAAGTTGCAATCGTACCCGGCTCTAATTCATTAAACCACGTTTTCGCCTCTCCCGTGAGAGACGATGGAAACAAACTTAGCATAACGCTTTCCTCGTGACCCGCTCCATATCGAAACATTCTACATGTCTCTATGAAACTCGCCACATGCTTGTGCGGGTCGGACTTGAAATGTCCGTCAAAAGTACTATCTTGAATCATCTTTAAGTGATGACCTTTAACGGAAAAGTCATCCCCCAAATCCGGTGCCACAATGGCCGACCCATTCGTCTGTGGTACCATCCTATTCCTATCGATCATCGGTATGTCAAAAGGATTGGGTGGGTTTTCTAGTCTAATATCATCGTCTCCGTTGTCTGACATTTCTTCTTCAAAAACTAGTTCAACTTTATCCTCGGAGGATATGCTTTCACTATAAACTACCGAAGCGGCTGCTCCTAAACCCCGTTTCCTCAAAAGTTTTTCCGGATCCGAAAGAGGACTTTGCACTTGTTTCCCTTGGGATCTCGTGTACATACACAATCAATAATCCTGAAAATCACAACACAAACAAAAAATACCCGTGAAAAATATTCAAACAAGTAATCAAACGATAAACTAAAAACTTCAACTAAATCAAGTCCCCGGCAGCGGCGCCAAAAACTTGATGCGAAAAATCTAGTTTTCCCAAAATTAACCTTTACTAGATTATGACACGGGCAGTGTACCCTTGTCAGTTGTAAAATAGTATTAGCAAATATCGGGTTCGAACACAGGGACTATTTATAGTTGGAAGTATTAGTTTATAAAAACGCGTAACGAGTAACAAGTTGGTTTTAGTCTTAGTGAAGACTTGCTTATAATAACAGTAAAAATATTTAAGATTTCAAATATGAATAAAAGAAACGCTTGCTTGGACCGTTAATGAATATGCGTTATCTCTTAGGTATGAAAATATCGATAAACTTCTAATGTAAAATCCTAAGTTCCTTTCGAATACCGGATTTCTCCAATTCCCTAACCATGCAACGATTCCTTTCGAATACCGTTAACACCTCAAGATATTGTGCATAAAGTTCCAAGCTGATGTGTGAGAATTAATTTATAAGCTTCCTTTCGAATAGCTTACCAACTCCTAAACCGATTTCTCTTAATTTAGTAGCTAGCGTTTGTGTGAATAACTACTTGTAAAAATTGTTGTTAATGACTCCTTTCGAATATCATTCACTTATAATCAACTAAAGACAGGCCGATTAATTCGTTCCTATTTTAGTAAAAATTACGGATTCCTTTCGAATACCCGTTTTTAGATTACCAAACAAGAGTATAAACAATTTTAACAAGATAATTAAGTTATTAACCCAAACGGATCCCCAATTAATCTCAACACATCAATCGAATTTCAAACCCAAAACCTAACACATAAACATCACATAATCCAAGCAAACGTATTAAGAAATTAGCTACTCATGATCGTAACAAACACAATTAAATATGTAAAAGACATACTTCAAATTGCAATTAAAATGATAGAAGATTCAATACCAAACTGAGAAATAGGTTCCAATGATCTCCCAAATTAACAAAGTAGAAATTGAAAACAACGATTGTTCAACAGAAAATTATGATTATGATGATGTGTGATGATAGATGATGCTTCTGTGTATGATGGTAATGCTTCTTTTTTTTTCATCTTCCACTCACTCCTTTGTTATATATTCCTCCTGGTAGTTTAAAAAAAACGTTCAGCCATAATGTCCCACTAACTCTTTGGGCTCCCCCTTAATTAGGAATAAAAACACAATTTCGTAACTGCATCTGTTGCGCCGCAACTCATGTGTCTTGCGCCGCAACTAGTGATCCGCAAGCACCATGATCTGTAGCCCCTTCAATTGCGCCGCAATAGGAAGGAATTGCGCCGCAACTCGGCTTCCGAGGCTGGTACTGATTTGGGTGTCAATCACTTGCGCCGCAGTAGGTAGGAGTTGCGGCGCAACATTAGACCAATTGATCCCTGACTTGTTTGCTTAGCTCCTTTTGGTCCCAAATCGCCTCCAATAACTCCAAACATAACTAATCAGCATCGTGTTGAATCTTTACAGCAACATGAGCAGATTTGATGAGCCTTTACCAAGTAGCTGCTCGCTCTTGGGCTAGCCAGTCTTTCTGGTGGAATAAGCATCACCCTGGGAGACTAGAACGCAGCCCAACTCTTAGAACGTGAATCAATGGTGAGTGGGGGTACCCTGATGATTTTAGGCAAACCATCACAGCCGTCAACGGATTTGATATGTCTTTACCAGAAGCCGTACCCTTCTGGACTCGCCAATTCTTAGCAATGAAGCATCGGTGAATTGAACACCCTATAGCTTTAAGCAAGCTATTACAGCTATCAACGGATTTGATAAAATCTTTACCAAGAGCCGTACCCCCTTGGATTAGCCACTTTTCAGTCTAGGACCATGGCAAGTGAAAACCATCCAGTTTTGGGTAACCTGGCAACCATCAACGGATTTGATGTGTCACACCAAGAGCCGTACCCTCAAGGTGAATCAACTCTTTCTTGTCGGTAAGACATGGTGAGTTGAGAACCTATAAAACACACTTTACACAAAATATAAGCAATACGGGGTCTATCCATTACGTTTAGGACACAAAACATAACAAATATCGCTATGAAAAACTCGTATAAATGAGTGATAAAAACTTGATGCGAAAAATCTAGTTTTCCCAAAATTAACCTTTACTAGATTATGACACGGGCAGTGTACCCTTGTCAGTTGTAAAATAGTATTAGCAAATATCGGGTTCGAACACAGTGACTATTTATAGTTGGAAGTATTAGTTTATAAAAACGCGTAACGAGTAACAAGTTGGTTTTAGTCTTAGTGAAGACTTGCTTATAATAACAGTAAAAATATTTAAGATTTCAAATATGAATAAAAGAAACGCTTGCTTGGACCGTTAATGAATATGCGTTATCTCTTAGGTATGAAAATATCGATAAACTTCTAATGTAAAATCCTAAGTTCCTTTCGAATACCGGATTTCTCCAATTCCCTAACCATGCAACGATTCCTTTCGAATACCGTTAACACCTCAAGATATTGTGCATAAAGTTCCAAGCTGATGTGTGAGAATTAATTTATAAGCTTCCTTTCGAATAGCTTACCAACTCCTAAACCGATTTCTCTTAATTTAGTAGCTAGCGTTTGTGTGAATAACTACTTGTAAAAATTGTTGTTAATGACTCCTTTCGAATATCATTCACTTATAATCAACTAAAGACAGGCCGATTAATTCGTTCCTATTTTAGTAAAAATTACGGATTCCTTTCGAATACCCGTTTTTAGATTACCAAACAAGAGTATAAACAATTTTAACAAGATAATTAAGTTATTAACCCAAACGGATCCCCAATTAATCTCAACACATCAATCGAATTTCAAACCCAAAACCTAACACATAAACATCACATAATCCAAGCAAACGTATTAAGAAATTAGCTACTCATGATCGTAACAAACACAATTAAATATGTAAAAGACATACTTCAAATTGCAATTAAAATGATAGAAGATTCAATACCAAACTGAGAAATAGGTTCCAATGATCTCCCAAATTAACAAAGTAGAAATTGAAAACAACGATTGTTCAACAGAAAATTATGATTATGATGATGTGTGATGATAGATGATGCTTCTGTGTATGATGGTAATGCTTCTTTTTTTTTCATCTTCCACTCACTCCTTTGTTATATATTCCTCCTGGTAGTTTAAAAAAAACGTTCAGCCATAATGTCCCACTAACTCTTTGGGCTCCCCCTTAATTAGGAATAAAAACACAATTTCGTAACTGCATCTGTTGCGCCGCAACTCATGTGTCTTGCGCCGCAACTAGTGATCCGCAAGCACCATGATCTGTAGCCCCTTCAATTGCGCCGCAATAGGAAGGAGTTGCGCCGCAACTCGGCTTCCGAGGCTGGTACTGATTTGGGTGTCAATCACTTGCGCCGCAGTAGGTAGGAGTTGCGGCGCAACATTAGACCAATTGATCCCTGACTTGTTTGCTTAGCTCCTTTTGGTCCCAAATCGCCTCCAATAACTCCAAACATAACTAATCAGCATCGTGTTGAATCTTTACAGCAACATGAGCAGATTTGATGAGCCTTTACCAAGTAGCTGCTCGCTCTTGGGCTAGCCAGTCTTTCTGGTGGAATAAGCATCACCCTGGGAGACTAGAACCCAGCCCAACTCTTAGAACGTGAATCAATGGTGAGTGGGGGTACCCTGATGATTTTAGGCAAACCATCACAGCCGTCAACGGATTTGATATGTCTTTACCAGAAGCCGTACCCTTCTGGACTCGCCAATTCTTAGCAATGAAGCATCGGTGAATTGAACACCCTATAGCTTTAAGCAAGCTATTACAGCTATCAACGGATTTGATAAAATCTTTACCAAGAGCCGTACCCCCTTGGATTAGCCACTTTTCAGTCTAGGACCATGGCAAGTGAAAACCATCCAGTTTTGGGTAACCTGGCAACCATCAACGGATTTGATGTGTCACACCAAGAGCCGTACCCTCAAGGTGAATCAACTCTTTCTTGTCGGTAAGACATGGTGAGTTGAGAACCTATAAAACACACTTTACACAAAATATAAGCAATACGGGGTCTATCCATTACGTTTAGGACACAAAACATAACAAATATCGCTATGAAAAACTCGTATAAATGAGCGATATCAACTACCGAAAAAGAGCTTTTAGCTGTAGTGTATGCCTTTGAGAAATTTTCGCCCCTATCTTGTCCTTTCTACCACAATCGTGTACACGGATCATTCCGCGTTGAAGTACTTGTTAACTAAGCAAGATTCTAAGCCAAGACTTCTTCGTTGGGTTTTTCTCCTTCAAGAAGTCAACATTGAAATTCGTGACAAGAAGGGAGCCGAAAACCTACCCGCGGATCATCTAAGTAGACTTGAGGATCCTTATCAAGGGGATAATCCGAATCAAGAGATCAATTACTCTTTTCCCCTTGAGGCCTTAATGTCTATCAATTCCAATCTTGATGACACCCCGTGGTTTACGGATATTGCAAACTACTTAGCGGGTGGTATTCTCATCGAAGGGTTAACATCCCAACAAAAGAAGAAGTTCTTTAAAGATGTTAAGACTTACTTTTGGGATGACCCTTATCTCTTCAAACAATGTGCTGATCTGATTATCCGTTGGTGTGTTGATGGACCCGCAGCTTTCGATATTCTCGAAGCTTGCCATAAAGGACCCAACGGTGGTCACTTTGGTCCCAACTACACCGCTAAGAAAGTTTTCGACTCTAGATGCTATTGGCCCACCATTTATCGTGACGCTCACGAGATGGTTAAAAATTGTGATGCTTGCCAACGCCAAGGCAAGATCACACATAAAGATGAGATGCTTTAAAATTTCATACAAGAATGTGAAATCTTTGGTGTATGGGGCATCGACTTTATGGGCCATTTCCATCATCTAAAGGGAACAAGTACATCCTCGTAGCCGTTGACTACGTTTCTAAATGGGTTGAATCTAAGGCTCTTCCTACGAACGATGCGAGGGTGGTTGTGAACTTTCTTAAGCAACTTTTTGCTCGATTCAGTGTTCCTCGTGCTATAATCAGTGACCGCGGGACTCATTTCTACGATGATCAATTTGCAAGAGTCATGGCTAAGTATGGTGTCAATCATCGTCTTTCCACCGCTTATCATCCTCAAACCAATGGTCAAGCTGAGATATCTAACCGTGGATTGAAGCGAATTCTTGAGCGTACTGTGTGGGAGCATCGTGCCTCGTGGGCCGATAAGTTAGATGATGCTTTGTGGGCTTTCCGTACCGCATACAAGACCCCGATTGATTGTACACCTTATCGTCTTGTGTATGGGAAGGCATGCCACATCCCTATCAAGCTAGAACATAAGGCATACTGGGCCTTGAAGTGGGCTAACTTCGACATCAACAAAGCCGGTGATCTTCAGAAGATTTAACTCAATGAGCTAAATGAATTGAGGAATGAAGCTTATGAGAACTCGCTGATCTACAAGGAGAAGACCAAAATCATCCATGATGCTAAGATTAAGAACCGAGAGTTCCATGTTGGTGATCAAGTCTTACTCTTTAACTCTCGGTTGAAGATCTTCTCGGGCAAGTTGAAGAGCCGCTGGTCTGGTCCATTCACCGTCGCCAAAGTCTTCCCCTATGGCACTATTGAGCTTTCTCAGCCAAATTGGCCCAACTTTAAGGTGAATGGCCAGCACGTGAAGTTGTACATTGGTGAGGATATCTCTCATGAGATGATTCCATCCCTCACCATGTTTCCCTTGAACTAGTTCTGGGTCGAGTCAGGCTCGTGACTTGGTTATAAAAAACAAGCGCTTCTCGGGAGGCAACCCGTTCATCTATCCTTTACCATTTTCATAATAAGTGTAGGAGGAGCCCCGTATGTGTTTGTTATCTTGTTTCTTATTCTGTGCAGGGATTCAAGCTTCAAAGAGTACTTTTGACGACTTTTGACGAACCGTGATCCCGTGTACCCGTCTTCCTGGTTCTATCTTAAACTGTCATGATTCAATATTTCATATCTTATATGTTCACATTGAAATCACTATAGTTGTCCTTTCCTTAACAAGATTTAAACAAAGTGCACAATGTCATAAGTGTAAGGGAGTTTACTCCCACATGCTTAAAAATTGAGGACAATGTTTATATCAAGTGTAGGGGGGACTTCTATCAAAGTATGTGATCTTTTCCATGAATTTTCCCTCATTTTAACCGGAAAAATTGATTTTTCGACATTTTTCAAAATTTTTGATCTATTTTGGCCTAGTAGTTTTTCCTTTGTTATTGTTATTTACTTTCTTTGCTAGATTAAATTTTTAATAAAGTGATTTTAATTTTTCAAATTCGTGAATATTTTGACTCAACCGGAGTTTACTTATCTAAGTTTACACTAGCTAGTATCCTTAACGTGTTTAAGTCAAGTTTTAGCTAGGCTTTTATATAGGGAGCTTTAAAACGCGAAAGTCTTAACTCTCACGGGTTAAGAACAAGAACTTTTCGCAAGTTCCTATAATTGATCCTAGAGAGTCGTTTATCAAGGGAACTTTAAAACGCAAATTCTAAACTTGAAAGAGTCTAAGAAGATGCAAGATCCTATAGGCGACTTGAAAACCCAAAACATTTATTTAATTGGCTAAGCATCCACGAGTCTCATTCCTTGAGATTTTAAACTGTGGTGGACGAGAGATGATAGCGTCAATTATAAGTTTGGTATTCTTTCGTGAATTTATGTGAGTTGATTATAATCCTATTCTCCCATCGCTTGTTAATAAATATATCTGCAATAAATAAGGTTGTACGATTTGAAAAGTTCTTGGCTTCTAGCCCAAGATCGTTTAAAAGTTTCTCGGTATTAATTAGAGTTCATAGCCAAGGCATAACTTATTGAAGCGGGATGCGAAGATTGGCGAGTCCGAAAAGGCCCTAACAAGGCATGAGGGCTACATTTTGTTGCTAAAGATGCAAAAGTGATGTGAAGAATCATTTATCAAAAATCAATATGAAGGATCGAGACACGGGACGAAAAGCAAATACTCCCCTAAAGATCATGGAGAAGTCTATCCAAAAAGACCCTAGCAAGGTATGAGGATAAATAGATCCAAGTCCTAAAAGGAGACGGATCGTTTTATATCAAAATCCCAAATAAAGATTGGAGAAAAATAAAGAAGTCGTGGTCCAAATATAAAGAATCTCTCAAAAAGTTCAAGTGAAGAAATTCCTATTATGAAGAGAAGACCATAATTTCAAGAACGTCTCTCAAAGATTTGAAGTATGAAGTCACTGCCAAATATCGGTCCGAGAAAGGTCTCAAATCGTGAAGCGAGTTATGCCAAGATATGAACTTTATGAGGTCCCGAGAAGCAGTTTTAAAATTTTTTTTCCTTTAGATAACTATTGATTAAATCGTCCTACTTTATTTTCAGCCTAAATAACTATCAAAATAAGTCAACAATGCATCCTGTGATCATTCAAGACAACAATAAAATATAAGAAATACACCTAGGAATAAGGGATTTTAAGTAATAATTGGGCCACATGAGTTCGTGATAGTTTGCCAACTTATAATAACAATGATCTCGTTTTTAAGCTTGGTATGGGGAACGCGAAACGTGAGGATGATAAACATTCATGGCAGCCAAAACCCGAATGTAAGTTTTTGATTTCTTTACTTGTTTCTATCTTTTTATTTTCCTTAATGTTTAGTATTTAATAAAGGCCAAGGTGGGTAATTTATGATAGAAAATGTAAATCGTGCTTTAAAATTAATGCATTGCATGAGGGCATTGCAATGGTCAAGTGTAGGGGATCTAATAAGTGTGAAAACACTTATCCTTTTACCACTTATTTCCAATAATAACAAGACCAAAACGTGTATTTTATGTCGTAAAAGTCAGATTTATGCGTGATTTGTGTTTTTATTATGTTTTGGGACCAAAAGATGAAAAAGGAAGAAAACACGGGCTTTCACGGGCTTTTATCGAAGAAAACGACAAAAGACGAAGTCAAAAGATCAAGAGTGCAAAAAGAACGGAAGTCCAGGGCCTATTCTGAAGATTTATCGAAGAAAAAGTCTAAAGACGGAAGTTTAATGAAGTCGAAGAACTCAAGTCTAATAGAAGAAGAAAATTACTAGACAAGTTCAATTTACCATCGAAAAATCCCGAGACAACGTCGAGAAAGACAAAGAATTTAGATCGAGTCGAGAAGAAAAGAAAGAAAGAAGGAAGCACACATGCATTCCCCACTCCCTATATATACCCTCCTAATGACACATTAGGAGGGTGTTAGTCATTATCTTTTTTAATTTTCTTTGTTTTAGTTTTCATTTTAGGGAGAGAAAGTGTTTAACTTTCTCTCACTAAAACTTCATCTTTTCTTTCAAGTTAAGCTTTGTTTAATCTTTGTATTAGAGTTTCATTAATCAAAAGTTCAAGTTTAAGCTTTTAATTTTTTATCTCTTTCTACATTTCTTGATTTTGCTTTGTCCTTGATCCGAAACTTCATCTTTGATCCGAATAGTCCTTAATTCGTGTTTGATTTTGATGTTTTAGTGATTAATAGGTTAATCTTTTAATTCCTTCCTAAGCTTTTTTACGGTATAAGCTATAAGCTTGTTGTGCTTATTGGCTTGTTTCATATATATAGCTTATTGCATTTTCGGATTTCTTAAAAAGTTTAGTGTTTTTAAAAGGTTCAATTTATAAAGTTTGCTTATTTGGAGTTTTGAAAGTTGTCAAATTTATGCTTATTGAGTTGTTTAAGATTCGGTTAAGAGTGCTTATTGGAACTGCTTATTGAGAATTTGGCTTATCTCCATTTTCGGATTATTTGGTGTTCATCGCAATATTGAGGTTTTACACATTCCGACGGCATCTTGTTTGTATCGCAATAACCCTTGTGGTTCTACTTTGCGATCTAGAGTCACATCCCCCTTATTCCGATCTGGGATTGCGATCGCTCATTGCGATCGCATATTCTGACGGGTCTTAACGTTGTTTTAAGTTGAAACTCTGCCAATTTTTTGTCAGCAACATTCCGATAGATTGTTCATCATTCTGACAAAAGTGTATTGCGACAGATACATTCTGTTAGAATTGATCTTTTATATTCCGATCTGATACATTCTGATACCTTGGACATTCCGATAGATAGTATATTCCGATTGACCTACATTCTGATGGATTTTACTTTGTTACATTCCGATGATTATTCAGATGGCAGTATTCCGATAGATTTGGTCACTTATATTCCGATGGTTTTGTGTTTGCTACATTCCGACAGAATGGACTCATTATTATTCCGATAGATTAAGTTTTTAAGTTTTATATAGTTTTAAGGTTCAAGTTCATTACGTTTTAATTTTAATTTTTAAAGCTTTATCTTTACCTCAACGACATTTATTTGCTTTTAGTTTAAAATAGATAATCTACCAACCTAAATTATTTTCCACCAAGAACGACTGAGTCGCACTAATTAACGGTAATCAATTCGAAAAGATCGGATTCAACGAACTTTTATAACTAAGTGAAAACCTAGTTATTAGTTCCAAAGAATTACAAAGCCGAACACTGGGTTGCTTTTGTAAACCACACGGCGAAAGAAGAATTTAAGGTTGTTAATTTCTATGTTGTTTTACATTTACAAACAGCATATGTATGCATTGTTTGGAAACTCCGTATGACAAACACAGTCTGTTAAGTACTAGCAACTTCTCATCCAGTAATCTTTTTTGTTAGGCGAAATCAGCTACTAATAAATTGGCGCGTTCCAAGTTACTTTATCAGCATACAATGGGACGTGGTGGTTATGTATATATAAAAGAGCAAATGGTAAGGTTATATTGGTGTAATATCCTAACACTGTTGTCCATGATGGTTTAACTTTTCATCTGTATGTATTTGATGTTTGGAAGATCATAAGAAAAGAAATTACACCAGATCAAGACCCCCCCCCTGTGGTGTATTGTGGTTTAATGGAACGGTTAGACAAGAAGGAAAAGAGACAGATGATGAAACAATCAAAGTTGGCACTAACATTGTAAGTGTTATTGCAAAATTTTTTATATAATGTTTATATTCGTATAATAAATTATTTACCATTTTTTGTGTGCAGCTGGAAGCAGAGGAACAGATCAGAGATGGAACCTTGACGGTTGACAGTGGCTCAGATTTATTATCACATGTATTAAGAAAGGAAAAGGGAGGGTATGCACGAGGAGTGGGAGGCAGAGTTACGTGCAGTAAGTTCTTTGATCTACCTATAAGGAAACAAGGAACTGATGTAAGGATTGCGTTGCTTGAAAATGAACTTGAGAAAAAGAGACAGATGCGTAAAGAAAAAGAGGATACATTCGCCGAATTAACCACCAAGATGTCACAAACACAGGAAACTATTGAAAAAATGTTGAAAGTTATGTCTTGACAAGGGGGTAATATAGCCGAGTTAATGCCAAGTCAATCAAATGTAAGACTAGTTTTCTAATTTTGATTTGATGATTTTCAGTCTGTAATACCATTAACAATTAACATACTTATGTATTGTAGGTATTACAACTAGAACATAATGCGTTAAGCAAAATACCTAGTGAAGAGCAAAGGACGTCGATCAGTGGTGGTAGACTTCAGAAGGGTTTGTTATTTCAAATGTCTAAGACAACTACAACTTCGAACAATGATTTGGACAATGCAACTACAGCTTCAACTGCAACTGCGAAGAAGGTAAGTTATAAAAAAACCATGTTTGGTTTCTAAATTGTACTATACATGACTTATTTACTGTGTTATGTATATATGAAGGTACCTACTAGAACTAGGTTAGCAAAAAATAAGACAGAATCGTTGGAAAAGAAGTCTCCACTTCAAAATTCCCAATCTCAAGAAGATATTTATCCAGCTTCCGGATCACAACAAAATCTGTCTCCCTCGCCACAACAAGACGTACCTATTGCATCATTACAAAAGAAGCGTACACCTTCTAAATCAAAAGTAAATCAGTCTCCACCATCACTACCAGATGTAAGTATTTCATCATTTTTCATATAATTACTTGTTTAATTTATTTGTCATTAACGCATGTAAACAATTTTTCTTCAGACATTTAAGTGCAAACTGTGGAACATATCTAGGACAATGATCATTGGTAACGGTAGGGTATACAAGTCTAAAGATGGAGACAATGTAATGATTCATAACCAACCACTACCAAAAAATTTCTACAAAGTTTCAGTTGATGAATCCTTAGTGGATGCAGCATTCATACCTGATACTGGAAATAATGGTTTAAAAACTGTTAAGGATGTAAAAGGTAGTTTCGTGGCATGGCCAAAGGAAAAGGTTATTTTTTTGGAAGAGGTACATACACTTGATTTATCATCCTACATATACATAGTTTTTCATATTTAGTTCAATGTTTAATACACGGCTTTTGTTTCCATATAGGAAACAACACCACCAAATACCATAAAAGTTGTTGTTGAAAGTGCACCAAAGATAGGATCTTAACGCTCGATGAATGTTCCAACAGGCAGTACATATACGACTATTACTCATATGCAGAAACAAGCTAGGAATAACAAGGTTTAAAAGACTTTACAATACGGTGATTCAAAGTCTTTACAAATGTGATTCTATGTGAAAAGTATTTTACTTGAGAATAATACGACACTACATTTGTTGATTTGATTATGTACACTCAATTTATATATTAATGCAATTGAAATTTGATTTCCAGAATTTTGTTATTTGTTTTTATTGAATTCGGAAAGGTTACTAGAAGATGAAACATAGTCACACTTATTCACATTCCAATGTGTGACTACATATCATAAAAAGTCACACAAACATACAATTCTATGTGACTATTGGATACATATATAGTCAAAAAAAATACAATTTGCTTGACTTGACAAAGCATACAGTCACACTTATTACTACTATTGGTAACTCTTTGGTTAATTGTATGTGACAAACATAGTGCCATTAGCATGATTTGTGTTACTACATGTCATAAAAGGTCACACAAACATACAATTTATGTGACTATTGGATGAATATAGTCACACAAAATACAATTTGCTTTACTTGACAAAGCATACAGTCACACTTATTACTACTATTGGTAACTCTTTGGTTAATTGTATGTGACAAACTCAATACCAATAGCATGATTTGTGTGACTACATGTCATAAAAGTAACACAAACATACAAATCATGTGACTATTAGATGCATATAGTCACACAAAATACAATTGGCTTGATTTGACAAAGCATACAGTCACACTTATTACTACTATTGGTAACTCTATGGTTAATTGTATGTGACAAACTCAGAGCCATTATCATAATTTGTGTGACTACATGTCATAAAAGGTAACACAAACATACAATTCATGTGACTATTTGATGCATATAGTCACATAAAATACAATTTTCTTGACTTGAAAAAGCATACAGTCACACTTGTTTCTACTATTGGTAACTCTTTGGTTAATTGTATGTGACAAACTTAGTGCCATTAGCATGATTTGTATGACTACATGTTATAAAAGGTCACACAAACATACAATTCATGTGACTATTGGATGCATATAGTCATACAAAATATAATTTTCTTGACTTGACAAAGCATACAGTCACACTTATTTCTATTATTGGTAACTCTTTGGTTAATTGTATGTGACAAACTTCGTGCCATTAGCATGATTTGTGTGACTACATGTTATAAAAGGTCACACAAACATACAGTTCATGTGACTATTGGATGCATATAGTCACAAAAAATACAATTGGCTTTACTTGACAAAGCATACAGTCACACTTATTTCTACTATTGGTAACTCTTTGGTTAATTGTATGTGACAAACTCAGTACCATTAGCATGATTTTTGTGACTACATATCATAAAAGGTCACACAAACATACAATTCATGTGACTATTGGATGCATATAGTCACACAAAATACACTAATCACATAGTAAATGTCACACATATCGTATATTCATGTGACAAACTTATAAACAATAGTCACTCTTAAACAAAACTCGTGTAACTGTAGAGTGTTTACCGTCACACATACTCACTAAAATACCAAATATTATACCTAGTTTGTCACACATTTTCGAGTATTGGTCACTCATTTTTGAAAGCTAAGGTCACTAAGACGAACTTGTGACCAAAAGGTACCTACGGTCGCGGGACCTTTGGTCACAAAGCCTAAAAAAATCGTGTGTGACTGTAGGCCTACGGTCACTCTTTTTGAGTGTGACGGATACCGTTTTTTGTACTAGTGGATTGCTTAAGTTTTATTAACTCAAATAACTAAAGTACAAAATGTGCCTTAGTTGGAAAAAAAAGACGATGAGGCATCATTCGAATTTTTGTTCACGGGAAGAAAACTTTGAGAGGAGGTCGAGTGAGAAGGAATTTAAGGAAATTTAGCCTGTCATAAACATGAGCAAGTTCAAATTTTTGAAATCGACAACAAGCACACGAGGATCCATGATGCAAAACAAAGTCGTTAGATGGGGGAGGATCATCAAGATGAGAGTTTGGTGGAGAGGGAGATAATGGATAGAAATGTTTTCACAATGCCTAGTGAGGTTTGCGAAAGAAGATAGGTCATTTAGTTGTGGAGTGTTGAAAGGTTTTGGTGGTGGTGGAAGAATTTGCTTTTCTCCGCTAATTGGATTTATAGAGTAAGTCTCATTCCAATATTTGATGGGAGAGAAAGAAGAATCCTTAGAAGGTTTGGGAGAAGAGGAATTATGAGGATTCTTGTTTTTCTTGATCCAAACGGGTCGAACCGAGATTTTCGGTTTCTTTGAAAGCTTAGAAGAAGAAGCTTTAAGTTAAGAAGATTTTGACAAAGATATGTCAAGGTCAGGAATGGAAGAGTTAGACATTGTGAGGGATGAAGAAGAGAACTGCCAAAAGAGAAGAATTTAAAGAAAGTAAACAAGGCAAAGATTGAAATGAAAACAAAAGGTTTTAGGGAATGTATAGCCAGATTGGGTAAACAAAGAATCTTGACAAAGACAGTGGTCAAAGAAGAAAGACCAAAAATAAGCCAAAAACGTGCTTGTTGTCCGCGGTTCGTTAAAGGGACCGACAGTTCCTTATCAACAGGGAACCACACGACTACTATGGAGCCGCACACAGTGGACTTGAAACCATGATTTTTAATGTTTTGAAGAAAAAAAGATTCTTTCAAAAATTTGCAAATCTTGGATTTTACCTCTTTTAGCACTAGAATATGCTAGGGTTGCATAAAAGCACCACCTCACAAAGAATGTCTTGACAAAGGGTGACAAAATATTTAGATAACATTTTGAACCAATATTTAGTCAAGTTTTAGAGGTTGTGATAGATTTAGGTTCAATTTTAAATAAATTGAAGTTAATTAATGTGAGCACATAGGTTGAAACACACAAAAGCTAAATCCATAGAACATCTTTATGAAAAACTCAAGAAGGAAAGGAAATACAAGAAAAGAAATAACAACTAACTAATACAAAGTTAGCTAAACTAGTTCTTGATAGCATAGTCTTCTTTGGCTTGACTTTCTTTAAAAACATTTATTTTTGAAAATCATCATTCATCTCCTAGGAGGATGAGGCATGGAGAACAAGGTAAGCAAGAAATCTTGCAACCTCCTATGGAGACCAAGCATCTCCAACCTTAGGTTTTGAATGTGTTGATCCCAAACTTAGATCGATTTAGATTTTGTATTATCAAGATTAGATCAAGTATAATACGTAGAGAAACTTTGTGTTAACAAAAATCTAAGTGTTATGCGGAATTTAACACTTAGAACAAAGAACAATGTTTATATATACCAAACTTTCACTTCGATTGATTAACCTTTGCGTACAATGAAAGTGTAAAACATATATCAAACCTAAACCCTAAGACCTCATTTTATAACATAAGGAGTCTTGTACAATAAACAAACTTATCAACTATTCTAGGAAGATATATTAAGATAAACATAGAAAATACTTATACAATGTATATCTTCCTAACATATAAAAACGTGTTGACTAACTATTCTAGAATTTCTCTTGTCAGCGCTTGAACATTTCTTATCAGTGTCCAATCTGTCAGCGCCTAAATACTCTTGTCAGCGTCTGAAATCCCTTTGTCAGCGGCATAGTGATGTAGCTAATTTAATTCCCAACAATCCTCCCATAAACTTGATACTTATACTAATGTTCAAGTTTTTGAATAAAAAACAAAATACAAAGAGGATTCTTACAAATAAAATCTAGTCATGAATCTGAGAATATATGAATCTCATAATGTCCATGCTAACATAACTAGTGTAATCAACTTCAAGTCTGGTAGTGACCAACTTCTTCAACAAATCTTGTGACAGTGGATACTTCACATCTATCAACAAGAATTTTGCAAAGTTTATAGTATAAAGATAGAACACACCAGCAGCTGAATACAAGTGCCAATTTAAGCTACTCAAATCATCCAGATTCAACCAAACTGGATCAACAACATCATGGGGAAACATTCAACTAAATGTTGTGTAGAGTTTTATTCCATTAAAGGAGGAAGGAGCATCTGCCTCATACTTCTCCTTCAGCAAACTCCAAAGAGTTTCTACATCCTCTCTATCCAGGGTGGCAAACAAAGAAATGAATGAAGTAAAAGTATGTACCTTTCCTCCATACCTAGTGATCACCCAAAAACTAATAGAATCCTCCTCATACTTAATAATTGGATTCTTAAAATCAAGAGGCACAACAATAGTCATATCAGATGCCTCCATAGGAGAAAGCACCATGTTTTTCTTCAAAACAACCTCATGTAGATTCAACTGATCAAGATTTGGAAACTTAAGCTTGAATCTCTGATTCCTTGGTTTTGGCACAATAGAAGCCTTCTCAATCTTCATATCTTCCTTAATTTCTTCCTGTCTTTCTACAGAAAGCATCCTAAACGTATTCTCCACACAAACACGCTCCCAGATAGGAAATGCAAAGTACTCCAACTGTTCAAAAAAAATCTTCTTCAATTTGGCATAAGTCCATCCTGTTTGATGACACCTAAGAAGCATGTAATAAAGCTCTCTTTTGTCCATTTTTCTCTCATAAAGTACCTTGTTTGACCTATGCTTCAAAATGATCTTGCAGTCACTTTGGACTCTCAACAGAATCTCCAAACCCCAAATCTTTTCTAACAAAGTCATGTCTGGATTTTCTGTAACCTTCTCTTCCCATTTGAAATACATGGCAACTACATTAGGCATATCAAAATCGACTTGCATCTTCAACTGATTGAGCTTTTCCTTAGCTAGCTCATCATCACCAAATTCCAATCTTTCTGGTTCTTCTAAAATATTAGAACCATGATCACTCTCTTCTTCTGCATCATCACCAAAAGCATCATCTTCATCACCCTCAGATTCAGATGTGAGAATCTGGGCTTCAATATTCCCCTTTTCAAGCCTCTTCTTCTCTTGCTCTTGCAACTGATGATCAAGCATTTCATCAAACTTTTTCTGGGCTGCATCTTTAGGAATATTTTCTGCTACTAACATAACTTTACCCTTATCCAAAGGATTAATAGAGGGAAAAGTGGAAGATTGTACCTGAGTGGAAGGCTCCTGAATCATGAGTGGTGGTTGGGATACACCAGTCACATTTGGAATCCTGTCAGCATCAGAAATAGGCGTGTCAACGTTCAAATTACCTTTGTTAGAGACTGAAAATCCACTAGCTTGTAACATCATTTCAGTGAAAGACTGCTTCATAGGAGTGACCAAAAAGGGAGTAGATTGTTCCTTCATCCCTGTCAATGCTTCAGCTACCTCCTTAGTCATATACGAACCTTCATGGGACCCTTATCACTCAAATAAAATGGCTCAGTAGGTTCATCCTCCCCTTTGTAAGAATCATCTTTAGAGTACAAAACCATAACTCTCCTTTTTTGTAAGCCAGTAGCTTACAAAATAATTATCCTCTCTCTCAACTGATTGAGTTCAAGGCCTTGGTCAGTGACTTTTTGGACAAGTTCCACATTGGACTTTTGCAAGCCAATGCAGACAGCCAGCAATTCTAAAACGGATAATGGTTGCAGACTGCCCTCCTCCAAAATAGGGATTCGACTCCTCAAAATGGATTCATCAGGCAAAACTCTCTCAGCTTCATGGCTAGGACCACTAGAGGAGTAGACTCCAGTAGTACTTTTTCTTTTCTCCTGGCGAAAGTCAAAAGGTTCAGATGAGGAAGTAGACTGGTGAAAATGTGTTTGGGGTGGTGAGGTGACAGCGCGTGAAATAGGTGTGTTAGTGGCTGAAACACGAGTGTCAGTGGCTGAAGGGTCAATGTTCATAGGGTCATCTTGGTGGGGTAAAGGTGGTTGTTGGTCTTGTTCAGGTTCAGGTTCTTGGTGTGGTTGAGGGTCGTTGGTTGCTTCAATAACAGCCAACATAGGAGGTGTCAAAGGTAAGGGTCTAAAAGGTCTAGTATTCATTGACATAAAAATTATAGCTTTTTGAGTAGGGATCATATAAAAATTATCATGATCCATACGACAATAACCTTGGTGCTCAAAAACTATTTGTAAAAATCTAGGGTAAGCAAGAGTCATCTTGCTACCCTTGTTTTTCAACATGCCCTCAAGAATCATATGGGAAAAATTATATTTTTGCCCAGTGGCCAAACAAACAAGAATACAACCAAAAGAATGATTTATTTCATTGAAAGATGTACACTTAGGACTAAGAAACTACAAGAGGACATGTATGAGGAACTTCCAGGCTGAGGGAAATTGTTGTTTTGAATATTTATTAATTTTTCCCTCAGGAGGAAAATCATATTACAAGCCTCTAAGTCCTTCTTCTAACTGATCATGAGGAAGGGTAGTCTCACCATCAGCATCATCAAGCTATATGATGACGTATAGTCCCCAGCCGGGTCAGGAACCCAGCCCACGGGTACTACCCGTATCCTGCCCATCACAGATGGGTGGGGATAATGTCATTTGAGCTTATGGGCTTGAATGAACAGTAACCGCACACATGTGTGCGGACCACGGACCGGCATGTCCGGTACATGGTTAGACAGAATCATATTCTGTCTATGATTAGGATTTGCCCCAATAAAGAGGATATTCACTCACCATATTTAGAAGATAACAATCAATCTAATTCTGGTGCTTATCCTTTCCTTGGGGCCGAAGTATCAGTGACAGCCCATTAGGGTTTCACTGCCTATAAAAGGAACCCCCAAGGGTTCCACAAAGGGATTACGTTCTATACTCTCAACTCACTCGATTCTCATAAACCCTAAACCGATACTTACTCGCACGCCAGAGTCTAATTGTGGGAAACATTCCCATGGTAAGTCTAACGCGTGTTGTTTAGTTTGCAGGATCCCAACCATACAGTTCACTTGGTGCAGGAGCCGGAGCCCAGCCAACCCGTGTTGGAAATACGTTTTACGTATTAGAAAGGATCGATCACTCCAACGATAGTCCATGTAATAGCTCGTAGTTTAGTTAATCTTCTTTATTTATCAAACAAGTCCAAGCCTAGCCTACAACATGTGTAGGCCGGCCCAAACGTGTAAGCCCAAGCCCATTACAAGGCTTGGGTATATAAACCATCTCCTTTGATGGAGAGGGGGTGTGGTTTCATAATTTACACAGAGTAAACATTGGTTTTCTCTCTCTAAGTGTGTGTGTAATCCACCATCTCTCTATCTCTTTCTCTCTCTAAAAGATAAGCAAGATTTACATTTTTACAAATGGTATCAGAGCTTGGGATGAAATATAGGTTTGTTTTTGGTGTTGCGTAGTGTTTTTTAAACATTTCGTAGAGTTCTTGCCGAATCTTCAAATTTTGTGTGTGTTTGATCGTAGATTCAAGTAGTGTAACGTAGTGATTCTTGTTATAGTGTTTTTGGTATCTTGGTTTTAGTTAAAACATAATCTTTCTTGGATCAAAAGTGCAAAAAGGTATTGTGTTCATCTTTTCGAAATTCAAGCAAACATTTCCATCGGAAAGTACAAGAAAAAGGGGCTTCCATCGCAATAACCATCACCATCGGAAAGTGTTTGGTTCCACATTGCGATACTGAGGATTTCAATACTTATTCCGATCTGAACATTCCAATCGTTCTTTGCGATCTGGGATTCCGACGGTTATAAGGAAGTTGTTAAGTCGTTACTCTGCCTAAATTTTGTCAGCTATATTCCGATCTGAATCTTTCCGATAGGTCTTTGCGATCTGAACATTTCGACACCTCTGCATTGCGATCTAGGCATTCTGATACCATCATCATTTCGACAAGGTTACATTGCGATCTGAGCATTGCGATCTGAATCATTCTGACAAGGTTACATTGCGATCTGAGCATTACGATCTGGACATTCTGATCTGACATTCCGATCTGGCATTACGATCTGACATTCCGACAATCCAAAAATTATTCCTTAAAAAATTTCGACTTTAGGGGATTTTAACATTGTTTCTCGATTTTAACTTGGATTTTTTGGTTTATCGAGAACATATTTTAGGGGATTTTAACATTGTTTCTCGATTTGAACTCACAACAACACAAAAATACATAACCTTATTTCATTGTTAGATCAACTTTGTAAATCTTAACATATTGAAATGGAGTACACATCTCATACGGATAAGTCCATCCTCTCGGGTACGGATAGTCGTCCACCAATGTTGGTGAAGATTATGTATGAGGAATGGGCTTCCCGAATGGAACTTTATATGTTGAACAAGGAAAATGGACATCTAATTTGGGCATCGGTGCTCAATGGACCATTAGATTATGGTACAGTGACGGAAGGTACGACTACTCGTCCTCGCACAACGGGTGAGTTGACTGGAGATATGAAGATTCAAGATAAATGTGATAAGTATGCTACAAACATCATTCTCCAAGCCCTTCCTCCAGATGTCTACAAACTCGTCAGCAAACATAAAGTTGCCAAAGAGTTATGGGATAGAATTCGTGTTCTCATGCAAGGCACCTCGTTAACTAAACAAGAACGAGAGTCTAAGCTTTATGATACTTTTGATAAGTTTGCCTATGTGCCAGGGGAGACTCTCAATGATTACTATCTGAGATTTACCCTATTGTTGAATGAGCTTAATATCTATGGCATGGCAATTCCTACCTTTCAATTGAACACCAAGTATTTGAACACTCTTCCTCCAGAATGGAAAAAATACGTGAC
The DNA here is from genome assembly GCA_025667525.1 of Glebionis coronaria. NCBI lineage: Eukaryota > Viridiplantae > Streptophyta > Magnoliopsida > Asterales > Asteraceae > Glebionis > Glebionis coronaria. The sequence continues at coordinate 325,413 of JANFOE010001449.1, read as the reverse complement.
GGATGTTAAATTGGCTAAGGACTTGCATAACACCAATGTGGATCAACTTCAAGCTTTTCTTCAACAACACGAATGTCATGTGATCGAAACTCGGTTGTCTACACCTCAAGTTCATGATCCACTTGTAATGTATGCTTCTCAACAAAACATGGCTTATACTTATCAACAACCATCATACTTGCAGCAGCCACCACCACACATCTATCACCAACCACAACAACCATCTTATAAACCACCAATGATGCCACAGCAAGAATATCAACAAAGTGTTCATCAACAATCTTTTCAACAGCAACTACCATATCAAACATCACCATCACAAGCCAACACTTCTCCATTGGGCTATACTCCTCAGCAAGGATATTTTCCAATAGAAGCACAACCAGCACAAGCTTTCTACTCTAATGAACTTCCACCAATCCAAGCACCGGTCTTTACTCCAAATGATACGCCAGCTGATGTTCTAAACCATCTCACCGCCTACTTGTCAAAACTTGTTGCAACTAGAAGATTTCCACCAACAAACAATCAGCTCCGCACCTCATCAAATCCTCGACAACAAGCCACTGTTCAAGATGGTCAAGTGACAGTGCAACCTATTCAGGGAAGGTAAAATTCATATGGACCTCCTACAAGGACTGGGAACAATCAAGCTGTGAATTCTCAAGCTAATGGAAATGGGAGTCCTATTGGTCCTAAGAAGGTTGTGACTTGCTACAATTGCCGAGGACAAGGTCATATGGCTAGGGAATGCACTCAGCCAAAAAGGAGAAGGGATGATGCATGGTTTCGTGAGAAGATGTTTTTGGTTGATGCTTAGTCTAAGGGGAAGATTTTGGATTCAGAGGAGTTAGCATTTCTTGCAGACCCAGGGGCAGCAGATACTGAAGGCATTGCAGTTGTTTCCACTTCTAATGCAGCTTATCAAGCGGATGATCTTGATGCATACGATTCGGATTGTGATGACATTCAATCTGCCCAAGCTGCTCTTGTTGCAATCTCTCTCACTACGGTTCTGATGTCATCAGTGAGGTACCAACCACATCTAATAATATTGATGAAAACCAACATCAAGTTGGGCATGAAAGTGACAACCTCGAACAGCATTCAGGAACTAGTAACTCAAATAAAGTGGTACCCAATCCAACACATTTGAGTGAACCTCAACCAAATGCTACGACGGGTATGGAATCTTATGCTCAACATGATTTGGCCATGGTGCCTAAACATATTATTGATCAAATGCATATGGCCCTCAGACAATCCGTAGATACCAATTCCACCCTAACTGCTGAGCTTGCGTTGCATAAAGAAAAGATCAAAACTTTTGAAATGGTCCCTCAAGCAGAGAAAATAACATGTTTCGAATTTGACCAATTTCGTTTTGAAAAGATTGAACACTTGAAAGAAATAGAATCATTAAAAGCTAATCTTTCTAATGAATTAAAAGAAAAGGATTCGGTTGTCAATGATTTTCAGAAACTTAAAATGGATTTCGAAACTCTCGAGTCTAAAAAGGTTGAATCAGAAATTAATGCTACCAAACTTCTTAAATTCAAAGAACAACAGCTTTTAAAACAATACTCTTCCACAGAAAAGGTTCATCTTTTAACTAAATCATTTAAAGAACTCGAACTTAAACTTCTTCAAGATTTACCACCTAATCCCGGTTATGCAAAACAAGCTCAGGAATATATTCCCGGTCTTTATGATATGACCATAATTGGAAAATCGAAAGAAGCACCTTTTGTTCGTAGTACTGAGGAGACACAATCACTTGGGGATGAAACTCATTCTAAAATGCTTTCAAAATTCCATACAATTGATTATGGTCAACATAACAAAGATCAATTTTCGAAGAAGACACGCATTCGTTTACAAAAGGAATTAGCAGAATTGACAGTTCTTGTGCCCCAAAGTTTGTCAAATGAAAACCTTCCTAGTACGTCTCCTACACTTGTCAAAACGGATTTAACAAAGTTAATTCCACCGGTAAGCAAGGCGTCCGTTAACTTAAATGCGGTTCACCAACACTTAGCCGATTTTGACAAGGTCATTTTGGAACGTACGACGGCTTCGGCCATAACGGAAGGTGAATGGGACTTTGAGCACACTAGAGTTGCGTTCCAAAATGAAATTGTTCTGTTTGTAGACAATGTTAAAGCTTGTCTTAGTAATCTTGATCAAGATTTGCTTTTGGAAATAGAAGAAGTTAGACGTGTTTTCAATGAAATGAATGATGCCTATGAAAACAGTTTACTTGAAATAGAACGGGTTTCACGCCAAAAATGATCTGCTTCTGAAGCAACTGATGTCTCATGATATAGTTTATGTCTGTGTGAATAAAAGTGTTGATAATGATTCTATTGTGCATAATGTTGAATCTTTGGATAATGTGGTAGATAGTAATTGTCACGAATCTGACGCTGAATTTTTAAAGCTTCAAGATTCATATTCTTCGCTTTTAAAACGATTTGATGAGATTCAAACACATTGTATTTCGCTTGAATGCAAGCAACAATTTATTCAAGAAATCTTTGAAACGTCATTCGAAGGTGTTAATATCGATGATGTAAACTTTGAAAAGAATTTTCGATTGAATTTACAATCAAAACAGCGTCAGCCAAGTGACAAGGTTGCTCAATCTTTGCCGATAGACATAGATAAATCTAAGGAGCTTAACTGTGTGAACGTACTTGAGGCCGCTGAGATTTTTAGACTTGATCTAGATAATCGAGTTTCCAAGATTTTGTCCAAAGTTGATAACTTAAAACAGAAAAATACACGACTCTTCGATTCAGTACAGCCCGCATGTATTGATACCACTGCACAGAATCAATCGTTGATTGAACAATTGAATCGAAAGTCGGTGGAAATATCTGATTTGAGGGAACAAATTTGTGATAAAAATCTGGTCTTGGCTGAGTTAAAGGAAACACTTTGTACTCTAAAAGGTAAGAATGTCGTGGATAATGCAGCCACTGTCTCAGCATCGTCCTCTAGTGCAATCAAAAGGAACCTAATAGCCGTCACACCACTTAACAAGGGCCCTAGGACTAAACCATCTCAAACTTTGGTCACTAAAGATAAGGCGGAATCAAAACCAGCTTCTAATATTCCCGTGTTGCCCTCTACAGGAGTAAGCACCACTACTAAGGCTCAAAGATCTAAGCTTAAGAGAAACAAGAAGAATGATAGGATCTTGCCCCCAACTAGTAGTCAAGTGAAGAAGAAAGTAGAAGCCCATCCTAGGAATGTTATTTCTGTTTTGAATAAAAAGAATCATGTAGCTAAACCTAAAGACTCTGCGGTTGTGCAGCGTTTGTGAATTCTAATTTGAAATGTTGGAATTGCAATGAATGTATGTTTTCTAGTCGTCATGATTCTTGCCTTATTGACCATGTGAATGATATGCATGCCCGAAAAAATGGATTAGAATGGAAACCGACTGGGAAAGTGTTAAACCAAGTTGGTTGGATGTGGCACCCCACTGGTAGAACTTTCACTATAGTAGGAAATATGTGCCCTTTGACTAGGATCACTCCCACTACAGCGAATAAAGCATGCCCTTTAACTAGGAGTACCAAGGATACCAAAACACAAGCGTGTCCTTAAACTAGGAACACCGACACTACCGTAGGAACCAAGTGTCCTTTAAATAGGTCTACTCCCACTGTAGTGCCCGCGAATAATCCAAAACCTACGAAAGTTGGAATAGTAAAACCTGTTAGTGCTAAAACTCACATTAGAAAATGCAGGAAATCTAAGGGTCTTAAAAATGTTAGCAATTTTGATAATTTTATATTTGTATATGCTAACACTCCGGAACCAATAGTTTCCAATGCATTGTCTACTGTTCTTATTGAAAACAGGTGGTCCAAATTGTTCTCTGGTATTTGGACTCTGGTTGCTCCAAGCATATGATCGGAGATTGCTCTCAGCTCAGAAATTTTGTCAGCAAGTTTCTTGGTACGGTTCAATTTGGAAATGATCATATTGCAAAGATAATGGGTTACGGTGAATATCATATTGGGAATGTTATAATTTCAAGAGTGTATTACGTGGAAGGTCTTGGTCACAACTTATTTTCTGTGGGACAATTTTGTGATGCAAACCTAGAAGTTGCTTTTCGAGAGCATACCTGCTTCATTCGTAATTTGGAAGGGGTTGATTTATTGAAAGGTACTCGAGGAAATAATTTGTACACTTTGTCTCAACAAGACATGATGGCCGCCTCTCCCGTATGTCTTCTCTCCAAAGCATCAAAAACTAAGTCATGGTTATGGCATCGACGGTTATCTCATCTTAACTTTAACTCTATTAATCACTTGGCGAAAAACGAACTTGTTCGTGGTCTTCCTAAACTATCATATCATAAGGATCATTTGTGTTCTGCGTGTACAATGGGGAAAAGCACTAAGAAATCTTACAAACCCAAGACGGAAGACACCAACCAAGAGAAACTTTATCTGTTGCATATGGATCTTTGTGGGCCAATGCGTGTTAAAAGTCTTAGTGGTAAAAAGTACATCCTCGTCATTGTCGACGATTACTCTCGGTTTACATGGGTGAAATTTCTTAAAGAAAAAATGAGGCACCTAAATTCATCATCGGATTTCTAAAGATGATTCAAGTGCGTCTCAACACTACTGTCCGACGCATTCGTACATATAATGGAACCGAATTTGTGAATCAAATCTTGCGTGATTATTATAAAGAAGTTGGCATCTCTCATGAAACATCCGTTGCACGCACTCCACAACAAAACGGTGTCGTTGAAAGGCGAAATCGCACACTTATGGAAGCTGCTCGAACGATGTTAATTTACGCAAAGGCTCCATTGTTTTTATGGGCAGAAGCAGTATCTACAGCAGTGTACACCCAAAACCGGTCACTAATTCGTAAACGCCATGGTAAAACACCTTATGAGATTCTCCATGGAAAAGTACCAGATTTATCATATCTTCATGTATTTGGTTCTCTTTGCTATCCAAATAATGATGGTGACAATTTGGAAAAACTTCAACCAAAGGCTGATATTGGTATTTTCATTGGTTACGCCCCCGCAAAGAAGGCATACCGAATCTACAACCGTAACTCTCGCAAGATCATCGAAACTATGAATGTTGATTTTGATGAGCTGACAGCAATGGCTTCTGAGCAAAGTAGATCTGAACCCGCACTTCATGAAATGGGACCCAGTAATATTAGTTCTGGTCTTGTCCCAAACAACCCTACTTCATCATCATTTACACCACCTACTAGGAAGGAATGGGATACGTTGTTTCAACCGTTCTTTGATGAATTATTTACTCCTCCAAGTATTGTTGCTCCAGGACCTGAGGTAATAGCTCCGGTAACCGAACTTGTCGCTCCAGCAACCGAAGCACAATCAGACACATCTGAACCTACAATTGGTCAAGATATACCTTCAACGAGTAATTCTCAACCAACACATGTTTTAACTACCCATGTCATGCCTATTGATGATGAAGAGGATGATGATGATCACGATTTGGAATTCGCTCAAATGCGTGAACTTCCATTCTTTGGTGTACCAATTCCCGACCCTAATCAAGCCGGGTCGTCCACCTCAGAGGAAGCTCCTAGTATGGTTTACTCCAATCCACGGATTCGTGAACATGACAGCAAGTGGACAAAGAATCATCCTATAGATTCTATTATTGGTGACCCTAATCGTCCAGTATCCACACGAAGTCAGTTACAAGAAAGTGCAATGTTTTGTCACTTTGATGCTTTTCTCACTGAAGTTGAACCTAAGACATGGCAACAAGCTTTTACTTAATCCTGTTGGATAGAAGCTATGCAAGAAGAACTTAATGAGTTTATACGTCTTGAAGTATGGGAACTTGTCCCATGCCCGTATCAAGTGCAGTTACTCACTTTGAAATGGGTTTATAAGGTGAAACTCGACGAGTTAGGCGGAATATTGAAGAACAAAGCTAGACTAGTAGCTCGTGGATACAAGCAATTATTGGACGTCGACTTTATGGAATCCTTTGCACCTGTTGCTCGTTTGGAAGCTATTAGACTATTCCTCGCTTATGCAGCCCATATGAATATGATTGTCTATCAGATGGATGTGAAGACGGCATTTCTTAATGGTGAAATCAAGGAAGAAGTCTATGTTCAACAGCCAGATGGTTTTGTGAATCCTAATTATCCTAATCATGTGTACAAGCTTAAGAAGGCTCTCTACGGGTTGAGGCAATTATCCTCCTCGCGCATGGTATGATCTATTGTCACAATTCTTCATTACTCAAGGCTTCGCTAAAGGCAAGGTGGATCCCACGCTGTTCATTCAGAAACGAGGTAAAGATATGATTATGGTACAAATATATGTTGATGATATTATATTTGCAGCCTCGACCCAAACCTTATCGGATGAGTTTGGGACACTCATGTCTTCCAAGTTTAAGATGTCAATGATGGGCAAGGTATCATTCTTCTTAGGTCTTCAGATATCTCAGAGTCCTAGAGGCATCTTTATCAATCAATCCAAGTAGGCCCTTGAATCGCTTAAGAAGTATAAGATGGAATCTTGCGACCCCGTAGATACTCCAATGGTGGAACGAACTAAGCTTGATGCAGATCCACATGGAGTTGCCGTTGATCCGACACTTTATCGTGGAATGATAGGTACTCTTCTGTATATCACAACCAGTCGACCTGATCTTCAGTTTGCTATATGTATGTGTGCTAGGTATCAAACTAGGCCTACTGAGTTACACTTAGCTACTGTTAAAAGGATCTTTCGATATCTTAAAGGAACCATAAATCAAGGACTTTGGCATTCGAAGGACTCTTCGATTGCACTAATGGCATATGCAGATGCGGATCACGCGGGTTGTCAAGATACAAGGCGTAGCACGAGTGGAACTTTGCAACAACTAGGAGATCGATTATTCAGTTGGGCATCGAAAAGGGAGAAAAGCGCTGCAATTTCAAGTACGGAAGCAGAATACATAGCTATGTCCGGTTGCTGTGCTCAAATTCTTTGGATGAGATCGCAATTAACCGACTATGGTCTAGGATTCAACAAAATTCCGATGTAATGTGACAACAAGAGTGCAATTGCCTTATGCTGCAACAACGTTCAATTCTCCCGGTCGAAGCATATTGACATTCGCTACCATTTCATCAAGGAGCAAGTGGAAAATGGAGTAATAGAGCTTTACTTTGTCCAATCTGAGTATCAATTGGCGGATATTTTCACGAAGGCTGTAGATCACGCTCGAATTGAATTTTTGGCTGACAAGCTAGGAATGAGAACCTTCTCGCCTGAGACTCTAAAGGAACTAGCAGATGAAGCGAAAGAATAGTCTTGGTAAAACTATTCTCTGTATCCTTGGTGATCATTTGTATATATTGTTTATATTTTATCCACAAAAGCAAAATACAAAAATATAAAACCATATAAAAACCATAAAAAATTAAAAATTCAGAAAAATCCAAAAATATTTTTTTTTACTTTATTTTTCACAGGCATGTCTTTTGGTACGATAATATTTACGGCCTTAGAAATGTTGATTAATATTGACACGGCGCCATAAATAGAGTTCGTACAAAAGTTGTAAATATTTCATAAAACATGCCTATATGGCTTGTAGTTATTTCTGACTGCAATCCGGTTTTCATATTAAAGTCAAGTATTTCTTATGAAAGCTTTGGCTCACAACGGGAATTAATTTTCTCGGGCAAGGTTTACTTTAAAACCTTGTAAGGGATCAAGTTTACTTTATAACTTGGTCTAACACAAATCTATGTACGTTTCAGTGCATTTATTTGTTAAAACAAGAGAAGTCTTGTTTTTATGAAGTTATCATCTCTACAACCATCGCAATCTACAATTGGTATCTACATACTCGACGATGCGACTACTCAACCGACGACTACAGCTCTTTCAATAGAACACGGGTCAACAATTGAGGGGGAGCAATTATCAAGCATTCAGAATCTTCGATACCGAACGTGCCAAGCTCACTAACTGGTGTCGAGACAACAATACCAATCGTACTCGTGGTGTCAAGAGATGACTTCAGACGTGACAAGGCGACCAACATATGCTAACAAGAACCATTTGATCTTATCATCTGATGTTCTCATCTATCAGGTCCAACCTTGTCAATTCTTTTCTAATATGGTGAATATGTGGTCATGTTACAAATCGGTATCATATCTCATACGTTTGATATCATGAAGATAAAATGGACTTGCATTTTTCTTCCCAAAACCTTTGTTAAAACTTCATTAAATCAATTGATATTAAAAACATCGATTGGGTTAATATTTTTAATATGGGGGAGAAAATGTGATTTAATATGGGATATTATCACAAATAGTTTGACTTAATGTGCTGGCTCATCCCGACATGTGCGAAATGTTTTCGAATATCGTGGCATATGTTAAGGGGGAGCAAAATGGATTTGCATATCAAAAATGGATTTTCATGGTGATTTATACTTACCCAAAACCCATTTATTTCACAACGATGAAGATTGTGGTGACATAAGGATGGTAGGATAGGTTAAGTCCTATGATTCTTCAAGAACCGGAGGAATCTTCCCAAAGACATTCCATAGCTAGAAATAGTAGTCCTTAGGAAAGATGGAGAAAGATTGTGAACGTAGTTGAATGCCGACCAAGTACTTAAGTTAGCACTGGAACAATCACAACAAGGTGCTAGTTATGACGTATTGGTAAGCATTGAAGGGGTTGAAGAATGAAAAAGAATTGTAAAGATAAATGGTGTAAAGAAAGAAGCCCTCCTTACAACTTTAGGCAGAAACCGGGTCAATACATATGTTATCGAGATCATTTTCAATGATGCTTGATATTAAAGATACGAAATCATGGACCCAGTGATGCAATGCACAACCCATCCCAGCTAACTCAGATATCTCTCAAAAGGTATTTGTTTTAATCACACGGAGACAACACGTTATCTATCGATTTATTCACTCCAAATAAATTGGTATTGAAATGGTGGCACTCCTCTCCAGCCTCCGGTCACTAAAATCCAAAGTGCACGATCGAGTCTAGAGCCATTTGAGATCATCAAATATCTCATTAGGACACACTTTCATAATTCCTTGCTTCATCACACACTGTGAAAAGTAAGAAAGATCTTAAGAGTCCTACTTCATGATCTTGCCTGAACATCCGAGTAATACGAAAGTATTTACAACGAAGATGGAAATCCTTCTTGAGCGAACATCAAAAAGCTCATGGTAGGTGACTTGTGCGATTCTTTATGAATCAAACTTGTGATAACTGGAAAGCAACAGCGGTTTAATTCTTAGATGAACTTAAACACGTTCCGGGCCTCTACGCAATATCTCATTGATCTTGCCAGAACACTCAGAGTGATACCTTAGTGTTCACGGTGATGAGTGGAAATCCTTCTAGTGTTAACTTCAAACAGCACTTGGTAGGTAACTTGCAAGATTCTATACGAATCAAGCTCGTGACAACTGGAAAGCAACGATGGTGCGGTTCTTAATTGAATTTCACTTGTTCCAGGAACATGAATTGACGGCTTCAAATTATGCGGATATTACTATCCAAATGATTCACTCTTTATGTTCGCAGTCAGCTTTGGACGGTCGAATAAAGAGAACGGGTTTACCCGCGAAATCCTGTCAGGAAGTTACTTAATTGAAACTATCCGTCACGGGTACGATATCTAATATCGTCCAACGGTCTTCACCGACCGGAGGTAAAATGCTACTGATTTAGAATGAAAGGTACAAATCCATTTCGTTCGTGTCTACTTATGTTGCGGCATTTGAAGACGGTGGCGTTACGGAATCCAAGAAGAAGTCGTCCCCGCATGCTTATACTTTATGCACTTAATATCTCATCTAATTCAAGAAACCCTAAAAGTTAAGTCTTCCGCTGTATCGAACTCTGAAGCTTTCAAGAATTACGAAGGTATAAGTATGTGGGACATGGTGTCACGAAGAGGCGAAGATCACAAGTGATGGATGCACGAGATCAAGGCAAGAGATTAATTGTAACACCCCCAAATTTATACAACTCAATACAGCGGAAGACTAGTTGGTGTTACGGGATAGCACATTACTCACATCATAGAAAACGCTTAAAAATCGCGTCGTTTATTAATAAATCATTTCCATTCATAATTATCAAAGTTACATCCGTCCCAAGTCATTACATTTCATACAATGTTTTACAAAGTGTTTGAATGGAAAATATTGTTTAAGTGCGGGCCATGAATTCTTGTCGTCTTCCCGAGAATTACCTTCAAGTACCTGAGATAAAACATGTTAAAAGAAAAGGTCAGCGATAACGCCGAGTGAATTCATAGAGTTTAATAAATTCCATCAATATAATATCAGTATAAAAGTATTACTGAAAATCATTTTGTACAAATCGTTTTGATAGGCCATGAAATAGCCAAAATCATTTTATACAAATCTTTATCAAAATCATAATATAGGCGTTTGCCTTAAAAATCATTATACGAGCCAATGTCGTAAAAACATCATACAATACGTTTTACGACGTTGTATAAAGCTAAATAAAAAACCGTTATATGAGTATGGTTATGAAAACCAAAACACAAACATAATATCAATAGTATGACCCTGTATTTCTAGCCATGCAATACATCGTAATTCGGAGCGTCTATTAGTATTTTGTTAATTTTGGATTATTATAAGCCGCATGACATTGTTACCTTACTAAACCAAAAACGGGTAGCTAACCCGATACCAATTTTGCCCATCTAAAGTAGCGTGTCGTCACAAAGGTCACGCTATGGAAATCTTCTCATACATAAATTCGCTTACCAATCAATGTGGCACGACGGGGATCAACCGTCAAGGCGCGAACTGGGGTGACCGTCCCCAAATAGTACTATTAAATGCATAAGCGTCTACCAAATCCCGGTAGTTCACAATTCATGCTAATGGGACTTTTAGTGACATAACCTAACTTTAATAATCCATTTAATTTCATCTATCGGGTCCTTTAATCATTTATCGGGTCATACAATCGGGTCATTCAATCATTCGGGTCCAAAATCAATAAACAAACAATCGGGACAAACGGTGTCCTATTTAATAGAAACTAACATGTTATCTCCCTCGCGGGTTTATAAAACATTTATAAAAACATTTAAAAGAGTGTGAGGCTATGAACTCACGTTGATGTGGGAAGACGGGCTATCGGCAATTCGGTCGTACGGTACGTGCTTCAATCACGGAAACCTAGACAAATAATACTCGTCTTAGACTCATGTCCAATGACTTTATAAAAATAACAATTATGTATACATATGATGATTATTTATATATGATGATCAAGTGGGTTTACATATTCTCATTAACTCGTTTAGTGTTTACGTATTGGTATCTTTTTACTAGTTTTCTAGTTTTACCTATTTACGCGTTTTAAGTCCGATAAAATTATTATAATTTCTTTAACTTGTTTTAATCCCTTTTATACCTATATTATCAGTATGTATACTTTCCATGTTGGGCCCAAATGGGTTAAGCCCAATAAGTTCTTTTTACAAGTTTTTATCGTATTTAGTCCAATTATTAGTCCAATATGCTTAATTAGCTCGTAAATGTCCGTATTTCTTATAGTTCGGGTTTTATCGGTTTTACTTGTATTAGGTACTTATATATCAGTATATGACGTTTATAAACTTTACATTAGACGGGTTTGGTCGTCTAAGTTTTATTTGGCGGAAAACGTTAATTTTACGGCGATAGCTGTAAAAGTCGTAAAAATCAAGTTTATAGTTTTTATTACTTATAAATATTATTTCACCACCATTTATATAATTTATCCATTTAATTAACCTTTTATATATTTATATAAATAAGTTTTATAAGTTAGTGGGTTTTTATTTTACATTTTATACATTAAAATGTGAGTGCTTATATAATAATAATAAACATTAATTCCAAAAATCTGATTTTTATCTTCATGTTCACCATTTTTACCATATCTTGAGTTCTATAATGAATTAGAAGCTCATTTTTGGGTGACATGTTCTTCATATTATGTTCTAAATTTAACTTAGTTATAGCTACTGCCCATTTTGAGTTCATCTTGACTTAACAGTCCCTACAAAACTGTTTATTCAGATTAGATCACCTAACTTGTTTTGATCATATCTCACTAATTATTTTGATTCCATTGCATGGCCAACTCTCACATGTGTATAACATCTTGTACTTACTTTAAATGGATCATACCATGCAATTTTATCAGTTCTTGTTTTAGTTATATACTGTTTTTATACAGCCTACTAAATAATAAAGATTTTAACCTCATTTCTTATAGTTATTATCATTTTTAAGCATATCTATCAACATTTAATCCCCACACAACATTTTTATCATCATATATACATCATATACATATACAAAATGAAAGAAAATACATTTGTTCTTTACAAAATAACAAGAGAAAAATGGAGAGGGTGATCTTCTTTACCAACCAAGTGTTTTCCTTGTTTTTGGAAGACAAGAACTTGATGAACACAACAAGTAACTCCAAGACCATCAAATATCAAGAACATATGTTGGGAAATCAGCCCTAGGACACAAGCAAATCACCTCCAATGATGTTAATATGGCCACCAAATGATCAAGGCTTCAACAGAACTCCTTAATAGAGCTAGTAAACATGTGTTTCATGGCTAGAAGAGATCAAACGGGGTGTTTGTTGCCTTAAAGTGGACGGCAAGGGTGAGTGGTTTGAGAGAGTTTGGTGTTGGTTTGCATGTAAGGAAAATGGAAGTGAAAAGTGTAGCTAGTTTTGAGATAGTGGAGTGGTAGAAAGCTTAGGATGTAAGCTAAGCTTACACATGTAATAAGCTATCTAATTTGATGCCACCTCCATGGTGTGGTGTCAAGTATGCCGTCCAACCTTAACTAGTGGGGTGGGACAATATATTTTGTCCCATCTCACTAGTTTACGGGTATTTCTCGATTCTAGTTTTCTTGATTTGCGTGCCCGCGGGTCGTTTTACGAAAAACGTTTTTATAAATTATGAACAAACGTCACAAAACGAATCCAATAAAAATTGTCTCATCAAAAACGGAGTTCGAAAACGTAAATACGTAATCCTAAGGTTTTCGGTTTAGTCGTAAAGGACGTTAAAAATAAAATCGTAAGTCCTAATCTCTTCTCGTAAATTTGTGAGTTTATGAACTAACACAATATTTAAAACTCCAAAATAATATTCACGGGTAAATTTATTTTCTGAAATGTCGGACTGTCACCAAAGACGGTGTATGTAAACGTAAGCACGTAACGTAGAATCCTCCGGTTTAAACGTAGTCGATGCTACTTCAAGACGTAAAGCCAAATTACTTCCCAAAAATAAGTGAGTTCATAATGTAACATTAAAATAATGTTTTCAAATAAATATTGAGAATAAAATATCAACCATAAATTGACGGATTGTCACAGCATTTACCCCTAAACAGGATCTTTGTCCTCAAAGATCATCTTACTACTCGCTTCTTATAGAGTTAAAGCCATGTGGGTATTTCCACCACATTCGGTCTTTTCTCACAAGTGCAATTACAATACGCGAGTTTCATCAAATATAACTACGGGAATAAGATCAGGCTAAATGTTGACTTACTTTCTCTATCCATGATGTTCACGGGTTATTGATGAATGCAACTTTTCGCCGATCTAAGCTCTACTAAGAAACAATCAGATTCTCACTTGATAGATATTCCATCAAGTTCGATTTACGAAACATAATTTACGCAGTCCTTGAAGTCCTAGGGTAGATCCAGCTTATATGCCTTTCAAACCAATCTTTCACATCATCTCAATGGTCCCAAACAACGGGGACTTATATCCCATGATTTGTCAGATCATGAATTCATTTTTCCAAGGTTAAAATTGTGGCATAACTTGGCTACCCATTTGGCACTTCAAGATCCACATTTCATATTCACATAACCTCTTGCCTACTACCGGCTGTCAATAATCAAATCCTAATTTCAACAATCATTTCAGGTCTCGCGGGTCGGGTATTTTGTAAGGTTAGGTTCGCCATCATAGGAAACCTTAAACCTAAAAGACATGTCCAACTCACAATGAGTGTATGTCGGGTGTCTTTATCTCAAATTCTGCTTACAGATGCTCTAATATTTTGATCCTAACAAAATTCGATCTTAATCCTAACACGATGGTTATCAAGGATAATCTCTCTAAAGGAAAACGATTATACGGTCTATTACCAAAGGTCAATCATTCAAACCTAAAACAGCACTTATAGTATTTTGTATCTTTACTTTACCTCGTCCCTTCGATTGGGGTGGTACATAGTACTCTCATCAAGGTTCGTTCTCAATGACTTCTGAGCAAATCTCTAGAAATTCGATGCGAAGCGAGGATCTTGATAGATGATCGATACAGGCACACTATGTTTACATAACTCTTTTAAATAAAAGAGTCTATTTCTTCATCAAGATTCTATCATTAACGAGAATGATATTAGCAGATTTGGTCAGTCTGTCGAGATGACCCAAATCGAATCAAATTCAGATGATGACCTTTGAAATAGCTAGATGTTTACTAATGTATGAGGCGATGTCTGCCTTCATAATTGCCATCAGTACATCTTCCTCAGACAAAGATACTTTTAGTCATAAATGACATAAATAGAATACCTATACTTACAAATTCCAACATAACTATATCTCACAATCTCCATATTTAGGCAACCACAAACGGCCTTTTAAATCATTTAACGCCATTGGCTTCTCAGTTCTAATGGTTCATATTAGCAGCGAGCAACTTTTTATTATCTATATTATATATATAATTTTTTTTATAAGCATCGGCTATATTTTAAATTGTTCAGCAATTTATTTTGCACCTTCATTATTAAGGAACATGTCCTAATTGGTTCTTTATCTTTTATACATAATGTGTCAATAACTACGTTCACTTTCCTGATGAAATAAATATCATAACCGTATTTATTCAAAATTCTTTCTTCATATCTTCTAAGTTTTAGTTTCGTCTCATCTATCATTTTTATCAGTTTTTCTCAATCCGGCGTTTAAAGCGTTGATAATTATTACAATTAATTAAATAATAATTATTAAATTTTTATGAAATGTAAACGTAAAGATTTTAAATTTCTTAGTTCGACCAATTATATAAAATGATAAAAAATAAATTTGAATTTAATTAACAAGATTTTTTTTCATTTACTGAAAATATTTAATAAGATTCGTAAATGTTCGAAAAATCTTTGGTTATACTGTGGTAAAAATTTTCTTAGTTGAAAAGCAAAAATTGTCGTTTCAAGTGTTAAGTCATGGTTTTGTAGCTTCCTCAATTCTTCTTAGGTTGTCTTAAGGTATACACAAACATTTACCCCTAAACAGAAGTTTAGTTAAATGGTTTGTGTATAAGGGAATAATCCCTTAAAATCCTTTGTTTAAAAACATTTGTCAAAATATATTTACACTTTCTTTTTAGTAATACTCAAAGTCTTAAAAGGGCTCTTAATTTTTAAAGAGTCAATATATTCCATTATCTATTACTCACACGGTCAATTAATATAAAGGATTTAGTTTTTAATCACATGTTAAATATTTAAGGTACATGTTTTTATCGTTCAGCCGATTCAGGGCAATCTATAATTAATTATTAACTTCATTCTTATTCTTATAAATAAACAAATAGTCCTTAATGATCACAAGCATGAATTTATCAAATTACAGTCTAAACACGTGATTCACAAATTTTATGAATGCTACATGTGCATTAGTCAATCCAATGACATCACGTGAAACTCATAATGTTCATTACAAGTACCGGATGTGGTGATTGGAATACATAATCTTTTTCGCAGATGCGAAGTTGATGATAATCATGCTGAGGATCAAAAACCTTGTAAATGATCGAACAAATCTTCCACTTCGAGTTATGGATATCGTTTTCGATTGCCAATTTACGCAGTTCACAGTAATCTGTAAATATAAGGAATGATAACACCTTAGCTCTTCATGATGACGAGCTCGGTAGAATAAAATTTTTCTCCGACAACTCTCTCAGTTGTATGGTAATTCCTTTAATTTAGATGGTGATAACGTACAGTGCACATGCCATAGGTGCAGCACCGGAAATATAATCAATACCAATTTCAACTTGCTTTAATGTCAAAAGTATAGGTAATTTACCAACAAATACCTCCTAATGTTTCAAATAACAGAAACATCTTTAAATAAATTCATATTAGGTTCTTTCTAGATTATAATATCTACGACTAGTTCACAACCATTCACGGTATAAATTTCAAGTCTAAATACAGGATATGGTCATCCACCAAGAATTATTTAGATCACTTTTGATAATCAACATCTTATCATTTTAGGGGAATTCTATTCGAGTTCCCATCAATTAAGACAATGTCGTTATGTCATAATCAATCAATCCATTCTACGAGCACTATCAACTTTCCCGTTGCATTGTCGTCGATAAGATGTGAACTTCTCAAAAGACTAATAATAACTCATAATCCTTCACAAGTTCAAGGATATATGGAGACACAACTACTATTAAAAGAGTAAGGTCAACGCATAATCTATGCGAGAGAATTTCAAATTAGATACAGACGAAAACATTTAACGAATATGAATATATCCTATGTTTTCATAATTTGAGTACGCATTCGAAAGCTCCTCGGATCGTTACCTAGGTCATTCAAATGAAATCAAATCATAAGAAATTATAAGAACGTCAATACATCCAATCGGGTATCAACACTCGGTAATCAGATACTTTTCCTAAGAATCTCATTACAGGAGAGTTGGACAAGAAAGAATTGTCAATTGTCAAATAAGACAATTTCCACAGATGAGTAAATTCGGCTCAGAAGAATAGATGCTACAGGCACATATGTAGGTGTCCCTAACATTATGTCCTTATTTTTCACTTCTTGTAGATCTCATAAATTTTAATCTTTCACAATCTTCAAAGAAAATTTAGTGTTTATTAATCAGTTTTATGGTGACTACTAATCAGCCTTGCATGGTCCATTCTAAATTGTATGTAGGCGCGCAACTATATACAATTTCAAGATTAACGATGCAATACTCAGTTCGTCAAAATTTTATAATCATGTTTATACTAAAAACATTTTCATGCTTAATTCTTAAATAAGAATCAAAAATATATTTACAAAGATTTTCTTTGTTATGAAAACAATTAGGTTTTCCAAAGTGTTTTATAAACAACTTCATTTCGATAACAATCACTTATAGATCTCACTTTGAATAATCCTTATAGTAATGAAAATTCAATTTTTCTCAAGGGATAATGTTTTATCTTATAAAAACAATGAGTGATCTGCAAAAGAGTGATGAAAAGTTGTTCACCAAGAACTAATAATGATATGATAGGAAATGAGCTTAGCCAAATAATCATGAGGTTCATGACTTCGATGGCACTCAGGAATACAAAGAGAATAATCCACAACGTAACTCAATTCGAGATGAGTACTTGTTCAATGGTTGCATCACTAATGCGAGCATTAGGAAGAAGCAAGAAAAGATAGATAACATCGATACATGTAGAATTTAGCAATCAAAGGTAGTCTTTTTCATTAATCACAAACAAGTCAAAATTGTACCGTAACATATTACATGTCACTATGTCATACAATTCTCAAAACTCATCCTACCAACTGATATCTCAGTTAAGTTAGGGATTTTTAAAAGATACCACAATGAATACTAATCTACAAGAGTCATTAGGTGTTCTACATGTCCCAGAAGATCCATCGGTCTCAATTCAGAAGAAGATTTCTTCAATTTATTTCTTGGACACTGGGCATCCTCGTCAGTGGACAATGGCCTAGGAACAACCCTTAACACGAACCTACAATCATTTAAAACCTTATAATTCAATCAAAGGGCTTAACGACTTCCTCCTAACAATCTCATATTCCATACGGGTTAAGTTTTACTTTATTCAAGTTTTAATTAACTTATACTCAATTCGATATCCTACCTCATTTTCCAATACTTACAACCTTATTCTTCGGCCTTGTAAAGGCGATAAAAGCTCAATATGATCAACACTTAATTTCAATCTTATAGCTCTTACAACAACAATTATCAAATGAGTCACTAGTATGAAATGACTCGATCAGTCAATTAGACTTCTCGGAAAGGTATTAGTGGCATGAGGCTTTTCGGTAATGGTTCCAATGACAGCCTCAAGTGCAACATTCACCCTTTCGATTTCAATTTAAGAATTGGATGACAACGAATCAGATGACATCTTTCCAGGTGATAACGTTTTGTCAAACTCCACTCTATAAGGAAAGATCGTCAAGACATCGATATCAGATTTAATCTCGCCAATTCTTTTTCAATACCACAATCAACTAATATCTACATTTCTACGAATATCAACCATTTGTTAGGATCATAAATATCCACAACTTGGTTTAGATCTAGGATAGCTAGAATTCCTACGAGAATAGCTTCGATTAATTTACTAGGGGATTTAGGGTTCCTTGTGACAATCGACGTCATATAAATACCTCGTATAAATATCAAAATAATCATCAAACTATCATATAATAAAATTACATCATATATATATAATCCAAGTTATATATTAAAATAACACTTCTCAGTCTTGGCCTTGTCGGTAACTCAGGAATTCTTCGGCACCGTTATAGTCAAAAGATTTTTAGACATTTTTAGAAAAATGTTTATAGTTAAAAGATTTTGAAATGTTTTATTCAAAACCTTGGTTTTAAAAATCTTTCGTTCTCTATAATGAGAGCTCTGATACCAAACTGTAACACCCCCAAATTTATACAACTCAATACAGCGGAAGACTAGTTGGTGTTACGGGATAGCACATTATTCACATCATAGACAACGCTTAAAAATCGCGTCGTTTAATAATAAATTATTTACATTCATAATTATCAAAGTTACATCGGTCCCAAGTCATTACATTTCATACAAAGTTTTACAAAGTGTTTTAATGGAAAATATTGTTTAAGTGCGGGCCATGAATTCTTGTCGTCTTCCCGAGAATTACCTTCAAGTACCTGAGATAAAACATGTTAAAAGAAAAGGTCAGCGATAACGCCGAGTGAATTCATAGAGTTTAATAAATTCCATCAATATAATATCAGTATAAAAGTATTACTGAAAATCATTTTGTACAAATCGTTTTGATAGGCCATGAAATAGCCAAAATCATTTTATACAAATCTTTATCAAAATCATAATATAGGCGTTTGCCTTAAAAATCATTGTACGAGCCAATGTCGTAAAAACATCATACAATACGTTTTACGACGTTGTATAAAGCTAAATAAAAAAACCGTTATATGAGTATGGTTATGAAAACCAAAACACAAACATAATATCAATAGTATGACCCTGTATTGCTAGCCAGGCAATACATCGTAATTCGGAGCGTCTATTAGTATTTCGTTAATTTTGGATTATTATAAGCCGCATGACATTGTTACCTTACTAAACCAACAACGGGTAGCTAACCCGATACCAATTTTGCCCATCTAAAGTAGAGTGTCGTCACAAAGGTCACGATATGGAAATCTTCTCATACATAAATTTGCTTACCAATCAATGTGGCACGACGGGGATCAACCGTCAAGGAGCGAACTGGGGTGATCGTCCCCAGATAGTACTATTAAATGCATAAGTGTCTACCAAATCCCGGTAGTTCACAATTCATGCTAATGGGACTTTTAGTGACATAACCTAACTTTAATAATCCATTTAATTTCATCTATCGGGTCCTTTAATCATTTATCGGGTCATACAATCGGGTCATTCAATCATTCGGGTCCAAAATCAATAAACAAACAATCGGGACAAATGGTGTCCTATTTAATAAAAACTAACATGTTATCTCCCTTGCGGGTTTATAAAACATTTATAAAAACATTTAAAAGAGTGCGAGGCTATGAACTCACGTTGATGTGGGAAGACGGGCTATCGACAATTCGGTCGTACGGTACGTGCTTCAATCACGGAAACCTAGACAAATAATACTCGTCTTAGACTCATGTCCAATGACTTTATAAAAATAACAATTATGTATACATATGATGATTATTTATATATGATGATCAAGTGGGTTTACATATTCTCATTAACTCGTTTTAGTGTTTACGTATTGGTATCTTTTTACTAGTTTTCTAGTTTTACCTATTTACGCGTTTTAAGTCCGATAAACTTATTATAAGTTCTTTAACTTGTTTTAATCTCTTTTATACATATATTATCAGTATGTATACTTTCCATGTTGGGCCCAAATGGGTTAAGCCCAATAAATTCTTTTTACAAGTTTTTATCTTATTTAGTCCAATTATTAGTCCAATATGCTTAATTAGCTCGTAAATGTCCGTATTTATTATAGTTCGGGTTTTATCGGGTTTTACTTGTATTAGGTACTTATATATCAGTATATGACTTTTATAAACTTTACATTAGACGGGTTTGGTCGTCTAAGTTTTATTTGGCGAAAAACGTTAATTTTACGGCGATAGCCAAAAAAGTCGTAAAAATCAAGTTTATAGTTTTTATTACTTATAAATATTATTTCACCACCATTTATATAATTTATCCATTTAATTAACCTTTTATATATTTATATAAATAAGTTTTATAAGTTAGTGGGTTTTTATTTTACATTTTATACATTAAAATGTGAGTGCTTATATAATAATAATAAACATTAATTCTAAAAATCTGATTTTTATCTTCATGTTCACCATTTTTACCATATCTAGAGTTCTATAATGAATTAGAAGCTCATTTTTGGGTGACATATTCTTCATATTATGTGCTACATTTAACTTAGTTATAGCTACTGCCCATTTTGAGTTCATCTTGCCTTAACAGTCCCTACAAAACTGCTTATTCAGATTAGACCACCTAACTTGTTTTGATCATATCTCACTAATTATTTTGATTCCATTGCATGGCCAACTCTCACATGTGTATAACATCTTGTACTTAATGTAAATGGATCATACCATGCAATTTTATCAGTTCTTGTTTTAGTTATATACTGTTTTTATACAGCCAACTAAATAATCAAGATTATAACCTCATTTCTTATAGTTATTATCATTTTTAAGCATATCTATCAACACTTGATCCCCACACAACATTTTTATCATCATATATACATCATATACATATACAAAATGGAGAGGATGTTCTTCTTTAC
Organism: Glebionis coronaria; assembly: GCA_025667525.1. NCBI lineage: Eukaryota > Viridiplantae > Streptophyta > Magnoliopsida > Asterales > Asteraceae > Glebionis > Glebionis coronaria. The sequence goes on along the minus strand of JANFOE010001449.1, from coordinate 304,143 downwards.
CAACCAAGTGTTTTCCTTGTTTTTGGAAGACAAGAACTTGATGAACACAACAAGTAACTCCAAGACCATCAAATATCAAGAACATATGTTGGGAAATCAGCCCTAGGACACAAGCAAATCACCTCCAATGATGTTAATATGGCCACCAAATGATCAAGGCTTCAAGAGAACTCCTTAATAGAGCTAGTAAACATGTGTTTCATGGCTAGAAGAGATCAAAAGGGGTGTTTGTTGCCTTAAAGTGGACGGCAAGGGTGAGTGGTTTGAGAGAGTTTGGTGTTGGTTTGCATGTAAGGAAAATGGAAGTGAAAAGTGTAGCTAGTTTTGAGATAGTGGAGTGGTAGAAAGCTTAGGATGTAAGCTAAGCTTACACATGTAATAAGCTATCTAATTTGATCCCACCTCCATGGTGTGGTGTCAAGTGTGTCGTCCAACCTTAACTAGTGAGGTGGGACAATGTATTTTGTCCCATCTCACTAGTTTACGGGTATTTCTCGATTCTAGTTTTCTCGATTTGCGTGCCCTCGGGTCGTTTTACGAAAAACGTTTTTATAAATTATGAACCAACGTCACAAAATGAATCCAATAAAAATTGTCTCATCAAAAACGGAGTTCGAAAACGTAAATACGTAATCCTAAGGTTTCCGGTTTAGTCGTAAAGGACGTTAAAAATAAAATCGTAAGTCCTAATCTCTTCTCGTAAATTTGTGAGTTTATGAACTAACACAATATTTAAAACTCCAAAATAATATTCACGGGTAAATTTATTTTCTAAAATGTCGGACTGTCACCAAAGACGGTGTATGTAAACGTAAGCACCTAACATAGAATCCTCCGGTTTAAACGTAGTCGATGCTACTTCAAGACGTAAAGCCAAATTACTTCCCAAAAATAAGTGAGTTCATAATGTAACATTAAAATAATGTTTTCAAATAAATATTGAGAACAAAATATCAACCATAAATTGACGGATTGTCACATTAATTCTCAAGATTGATATCAAAGATCACATCAACATGTTCACCAGAAAAGAAAAGGAAAAAGAAAGACGAAGACTACGAGCTCAAGACAAGCATAGTATGCTAGGTTTATTTTATTATTGTAACTCGGGTAACGCCCTTGTTTGGAGTGACCTCCATTAGGGGGAGATTGTTGGAAATACGTTTTACGTATTAGAAAGGATCGGTCACTCCAACGATAGTCCATGTAATGGCTCGTAGTTTAGTTAATCTTCTTTATTTATCAAACAAGTCCAAGCCTAGCCTACAACATGTGTAGTCCGGCCCAAACGTGTAAGCCCAAGCCTATTACAAGGCTTGGGTATATAAAACCTCTCCTTTGATGGAGAGGGGGTGTGGTTTCATAATTTACACATAGTAAACATTGGTTTTCTCTCTCTAAGTGTGTGTGTAATCCACCATCTCTCTATCTCTTTCTCACTCTAAAAGATAAGCAAGATTTACATTTCTACAACTCGAATTAAGCCTAATTCGGGTCTAGCAAGGATCACCCAACTTTTGCATCAACAAGTTGGCGCCATCCGTGGGACCCATTACACTAAGCTAGAGCAAAACCGCATCTTGAACTCTCAATGACGAAGGGGCATCCGCAAGCTAATCCCAGGAACATAAATCCTGGAAATCGAAGTCCCAAGGGGAAGGGATACTCATCCCCAATCAATCCCCTAACCGTCCAACGGGCGGACAGAACAACCGCAGTGGTTTTTAGTCTATGGGAGTGACGAGCACGATCTCTATGACTCCTCCACCTACTTCGAACCTGGACAACCCTGACCCAGGGAGTGCGCCCAATCCCCCTAACAAGGAGCCGCGCAGACCATTGATGGAGGAAGAAGTAGAAGTCCAACCACTCAGCGAGGAAGATCTCACTCGGGTTCTCACGCAGAACTTTGATAGGATCATCCCAGGGATTGCATAAAGGTTGAATCTAAGAAGGAACCTCCAGTCTAGACTCAACTTTAGCAACGCCGGACCAAGCACCTCTTCCTAAAATCAGAGGAAAAGGAAGACCCGGCCTCAAGAGCGGAGCCTCTTCGAGGAAACTCCCCAACCTAGGAATGTGTTTGAGCGCATAGGAGACAACCTCATGTAGGAATTAACGCAGTCTCGGGAAGGGGGAGAGAAGTCCGACGGTTCACCTGAGCGACCAGATCTTTAACTAACCAGAGCCACTCGCCGCACAAGTGTGTAGGATAGGATGAACACTGGAAAGAAGGCTCCTGGATCTTCTCAAAAGAGCGGTCCTCACCCAAGAGATGGGGCACCACCCCCCTCTCTAGATCCATCAGGAGAGGACTCGGATGACCATCCGCCCATGCGTCGCCGACCTAGGCGTACCCCTCCACCACCACCAAACAATGATGAGTATTACGATGGCCCCTATTATCGAGAGGCAGAAGCGGAGGATCTTTCCCGCCCGTGGTGTGACCCGTGGGAAGACCCCAGGCTCACCCGTCCATGGGCGGATCCCAGGGAAGATCCTTTTACTCTCCGTATACGGAACTACTCCGAGGACACAAAACGTCGCATGCCGGCGTGTGTCAAGACCTATGATAGAACTGGTGATCCGGATGATCACCTCAAAATATTTGATACGCAGGCTAAAATTGAGCGATGGCCCATGCCTATATGGTGCCAAATGTTCAATTCAACCTTGATCGACAATGCCCGTGACTGGTTTGAGGGACTCCCTCCACGAAGCATTGATAGCTTCACGGAACTACGCACTGCGTTCAAGAATAATTATACTCAGCGGAAGAAGTATAATTGGGATACGGTCTCATTGGAAACTGTCAAGCAACGGCCGGGGGAGTCTACAGAAGCCTTCACTGAACGCTTCAACGACGAGTGCTCATGCACAAAGACAATGCCGGAACTCTTGAAAATCTCCGACTACATGCACGTCATAACAGACAGGGAATTAATCAGGCATCTCAATGACAAGCGTCCGGAGAGATATGATGATCTCATGGAAAGGGTCAGAAACTTCATAGAAGGAGAAACCGCGGTTGCCGCGGCTTACCCTTCAAAGGGAAACGACTACCGATCAAACGACCAGTCCAAGAGGCAATCGGGCGGTCAAAGCAATCAGAACAATAGTAGGGGCTCAGACTATAAGAGCCAAAACAAAGGAGGACGGCCGGACGATAAGTTTACCCCCCTAAAGATGTCCTACCGGGAGATCTTGTTGACGGAAGGGGCAAATTTTCCGAGGCCTCCACAAATGACAACTCCGCCGGACCGTCGGCAAGGAAATCGCTTCTGCGAGTTCCATAATGACAAGGGCCATGTCACGGAGGAGTGTATCCAGCTCAAGAAGCACATTGAGTCACTGATCAAATCAGGTAAACTCAAACATTTGGTTAAGGATTGGAAGGATGGAAAAGACAACAAGAAGTATGACAAGAAGGATCCCCAAAAGGACAAACCTTCGACCATATACATGATCCAATCCAGAAAATGCCGCACGAGGCAGAAAATTGGCCAAAAATTTTCACGCGGCAGGGAAATCTCATTCCCTCCCATCACAGCAAGCGATGTGATTGATGCTCCTCTCACTATTGAGATAAGCATTGGAACACACAATGTTCTTCGCATGTATGTGGATGGAGGGTCATCAGCAGAAGTACTGTGCGAACACTGTTTTGTGCAGTTACGGCCAGAAATAAGAAGCCAATTAGTACCGACCACGGCGCGGCTCACTGGTTTTAGTGGAGACACCATCTGGCCGATAGGGAAACTGCGTCTGCTTGTAACCATTGGGAATGAGGAACACTCCACTACTGCGTGGATGAACTTCATGGTGATACGCTCACATTCTCCGTACAATGGGATCATAGGCAGACCAGGTATTTTGGCTATACGGGCGGTACCTTCCACGGCACACGAAATGATCAAGTTCCCTGTTGAGGGAGGAATCGTCACCATTTACAACACAATCGTACCAGCATCCGAGTGTCATACTGTGACAACACCGGCTCCACCTGTTCCACCCAAGGATGGATCACCACCTCCCAATTGGAGGGTGGCAATCCATCCTGACTATCCGGAACAAGAGGTATCTATAGGGGGGCGCTCTCGGATAGCGGCAAAAGGGCCATGTGCTCTCTTTTAAGTGCAAATCTAGATATATTCGCATGGGAGCCAAAGCATATGACAGGCGTACCACACGCGATAGCAGAACATAAGCTCCAAATCCGCCAGGGGTACCAACCCGTTAAGCAAAAGAAGCGCGGCCAGGCGCCTGAGCGCAGCCAAGTGATATTGGAGGAAGTAAAGAAACTAGTGGACGCAGGTATCATGCGCGAGGTATACTACCACGAGTGGTTATCCAATCCATTCATGGTCAAAAAACATGACGGAAGCTGGCGCATGTGTGTGGATTTCACGGATCTGAACAAAGCCTGTCCACGGGATTGTTACCCATTACCGGAGATTGACTGGAAGGTGGAATCCCTATGTGGATATCCCTTTAAGTGCTTCCTAGACGCATATAAAGGATACCACCAGATCTAGATGGCGGAGGAGGACGCAAAAAAGACGGTGTTCCATACTAGTCAAGGCGTATATTATTATACGAAAATGCCGTTTGAACTAAAGAACGCCGGTGCTACATACCAGCGGCTTGTGGACAAAGCCTTTGACTCACAGATAGGCCGCAATTTGGAAGTCTATGTGGATGACTTAGTCATAAAAAGACATACGGAGGATGCACTTCTCCGGGATGTCCAAGAGACATTTGACACACTGAGGAGAATTATTATGAAGCTAAATCCAAAGAAATGCATGTTTGGAGCAACGGAGGGAATGTTCCTTGGATATATGATTTATCTAAATGGCATCAAACCTTTCCCAGAGAAAACGGACGCAGTACTACAGCTGCCATCCCCTCAGACACGGAAGGAGGTGCAATCCTTAAATGGGAAGCTGTCCGGGCTAAATAGGTTCCTATCAAGGTCCGTAAAGAAGTCATTACCCCTATTTAAGACACTCAAGAAGTGCATTAGGGAAGGGAGACTTCCGGTGCACAAAGGAAGCCGAGGAAGCCTTTGGCCAACTCAAGAAGCACCTTGCATCTCTCCCTATGCTAGTAGCTCCCCGGCCAAAGGAGGAACTCATTATGTATATTTCAGCCATACATGGAGCAATAAGTGCGGTACTCATGACAGATAGGGATACGGTACAAACTCCGGTCTACTTCATAAGTAGAACGTTACAAGGGCCGGAGTTGAATTACTCCTCTATGGAAAAATTGGTTTGGCACTAGTGTTTGCTACAAAGCGGTTGCACCGATACTTTTAGGCGCACCCAATTGTAGTCATTACTGACCAACCAATAAAGCAAGTTATCTCTAGACCGGATGTGGTAGGAAGGCTACAAAAGTGGAGCATTCTATTGGGGGAGCATAATATATCTTATAGGCCAAGGACGGCTGTTAAAGGCAAGATCTTGGCAGATTTCTTGATAGAGAAACCGGATGAGGAAGGACCAACCGTAAAACAAGACGAGACTCCAACAGAACCATGGGTGTTATTTACGGATGGATCTTCGTGTACGGATGGGTCAGGAGCTGGTCTCATCCTCACAAATCCGGAGGGAATGGAGTTTACGTACGCCCTCCGTTTTGAGTTCACAGCCACCAACAAAGAAGCGGAATATGAAGCATTAATTGCTGGTTTAAAAATCACCGCTATAATGGGAGTCCGCAACCTTGAGGCCTACGTGGACTCACGGCTTGTCGGGAACCACATTCTAGGTGGATATGTGGCCAAGTAGGAAAACATGGTCTGATACTTGGAGAAAGTCAAGTCACTCATCGCGGCTTTCAGCAAGTTTTCCATCCAGCAGGTGCCAAGAGATGAGAACAAGAAGGCGGACGCTCTTAGCAAGATCGCATCCACAAGCTTCGCCCACTTGTCCAAGCAAGTCTTGGTGGAAATACTCAAGGAGAAGTCTATAACAGAAGGGGAGGTCACTACTATAATTGAAGAGGATGGACCTACATGGATGACCCCGATCATCAACTATTTGACTAGTGAAACCCTTCTGGACGATGAAAAAGCGGCGCGGCGCATCAGAAGGAAGTCGCAGCACTTCGAACTTCGAGAAGCTATCCTTTATAAGCGCTCTTTCTTGCAGCCGTGGTTGCGGTGTGTTGGACCACGTCAGGCTACTTATGTAATCAGTGAAATACATGAAGGGTTATGCGGCATGCACGCAGGTCCATGATCCGTGGTAGCTCGAGCCTTACGGACAGGATATTATTGGCCTACTATGCACAGGGACGCGCGCGACATGATTCGCAAGTGTAGTGAGTGCCAAGTGCATAGGCCAGTGCCGCGACATCCGCAGCAGGAGCTTACACCTATTACATCCCCATGGCCATTCTATAAGTGGGGAATCAACATCGCAGGACCATTTCCTGTAGTTGCGGGGGGAGTTAAGTTCTTGATTGTTGCGATGGACTACTTCACACGATGGATTGAGGCCAAGGCAGTCAAATCCATTACGAGCAAACAAGTTAAAAAGTTTGTTTGGGAGAACATTGTGTGCCGTTTTGGCCTACCAGGGGAAATCATCTCGGACAACGGTAAACAGTTCGCGGATAATCCATTCAAGGACTGGTGCGCATCATTGAATATCAAACGGCGCTTCACGTCTGTTAAGCACCCGCAGACAAATGGCCTTGTGGAACGAGCAAATAGGAGCTTGGGAAACGGCATCAAGGAACGTCTGGAGGAACGAAGCGCCAAATGGGTGGATGAGTTACCACATGTTCTATGGGCGCATAGGACTATGATCAAAACAGCCAACGGAGACACTCCATTTGCATTGGCCTACGGCACTGAAGCTGTTATACCAGCAGAATTCGGAATGCCTACCATCCGCACGGCGGAGGTTAATGTCGTCACGAATGACGAGAAACTGCGAATCAACCTGGATTTGTTGGCAGAAAAAAGGGAGATAGCAGCCATCAATGAGGCTAAGTCCAAGGCTAAAATGAAGGCTTATTATGACGCCAAGGTTAAAGGTGTTTCTTTTCGACCGGGAGATTATATCTATCGTGCTAACGAAGAAAGTCGAGCGGAGAATACAGGAAAGTTGGGCCCTAAGTGGGAAAGACCGTATGAGGTCACGGAAGCCTTAGGACGAGGCGCGTACAAGTTACGTGACATGGATGGCCGCGATCTGGAACGCACATGGAACATCTCCAATCTCAAAAGGTGCTATCTTTGAAAGCTACGGCTTCCGCATGGGTACTTCGCTATATGTGGCTTTAATGAAGATCCATGCACTCTATCTGTTTTGTTTCTTATGTTTTTTCTAGGTTCCTTTTTTGTTCTTTAGGACTTATCATTCTTGTTCAAACAAAAAATGTAAACGTTCTAATAAAAGTTGTGGTGCCTAGCTAGCTCCACGACTTGTTTTGTGCACATTATTTCTTAGGATTTTGTTAGTCATATGAATTTAAGTTATTATTATAATATGCCATGTCTCATTCATATGCATTTATTCAATCACCGTACATGTACTATACGCCTCCAGGCGGGGTAAGAGGATTAAGTGAACCTACTAATTCAACTTGCCGCGTAAGAGGGATGCAACCCCAGCGGCGCGGATCATGTATCCTTACTAGACACCTTACTCACAAGACGTTGTGATAAGTTTCCGTATGCCGTACTCATGTAGTGCTTTGCATAATAAAGACGCACGTCTCATGTCTAGTAAATTATAGACTTGAATGTATTTTCTCTTTTGAGTAAGACGTGACATGTCATGCAGTATCGGAAATCGATATTTAACAAAATAAAAATACACAAGTTTCCAAATCATAACAAAATGGCCGTGGTTATCATGGACTTACAAACAAAAAACAGTTATCTACCACATCAGTCTTAGCCGTGTACATGCACGGACGAATAAAAGATACAAATGTTTACAAGATAAATTACAAGGGGGGTAGGAATTCCCCTATGTCTTTCTTTCCTTCTTCGATCAGAGCACGGAGGGCCTCTCCGCGAGCGTCCTTTCGATCCTGCGACTTGATCGCAGTCGCATCCAATGCCTCAGCAAGCAGCTTTTCACCTTTCATCACTTTTGATACGGAGTCGTAAGTAGGCAAAGTCATTCGGATGGGATCCGCAGTAAGCTTGGACATTACCATCTCGTTTGGAGCATCCTTCAGCGCCTCGAGTTCATCCAAGAGAGGGTGTTGGATTTCCGCCAGTGCATCCATCGACGCGGTCATCTTGTCCACGGCTGAAGGATTATGGTAGGGATGCTGCATAATGTCTTCGTTCTTACCTATCAATTCCGCAGCCTGGACCAAACCCTCATGCCTACCACGGTCAATTCCATCCGACACGACCCCGGCGAATGCTTGCAGCAGATGTGGAGCTTCCATGGCCTTGCTTATGGCAAGGCGCATTCCTTGTCCAATCATCCACCTGCGTCCAGCTATAGCAGATAGCAGCGGAGGACACATTCTTTCAGCACAACTTGTGGCCATCTTGCTCAGTTCCTCCTCAGCCGTTGCAGTTTGCTCTTCCAACATGGTCCGCACTTGTGTTAGCTCATCCTTCAGCGCATCGCGCTCTTGGGCGATGTTGAAGGCTTGTACGGTTACGGCCTTGGTAGAGGCTTCGGCCGCGGACACCTGCATATGGAACTTCGAGTTATCACAAGGAAAATATTTTTTTTTCTTGGGTCGAATAAAAAATCAAGGAAAAAGTATATGTATAATATTTTCGAAAGCATACCTTCTCGTTCGATGCGGCTACAAGGGCCTCGAGCTCGGCGATGCATTTTTCTCGGTTGTCGGCATGATAAGCTTGCGCTTTCACTGTGGCCTCGGCCGTCACCAGCGATGTTTGCAATGACGCAATGGTCTTCTCATTCTTCACGACCATTGCCTCCCGACGAGCTATCCTTTTGTCTGCCCGCTTCACATTCGCCAGGGCCTTGATCAGACGGCGTCTTAGAGCGGCACCCACCGTCACTTGATGAGCGGACGACATACCAAACTGCTCCAGCAGGGATTCATGATCCAGATCGTCTAAATCTTGTGCAAGGGCTGGAGGGGTAATATGCTCGATAAATTCCGAACACTCAGATTCCGCATCCAACCTTGTTAAACTAGAGAGATTCCAGGCTAGGCGCAGGTTATTTTCTGGTCCTTCGGGGAGCGGCTCCTCGGCGTGTGTCGCAGCAGGGGATGGGGGCATGTTTGATGTTGCGGGGGATGGATTCCTCTGCACATCTTCCTCTTGAGCTACAGTCGACGGATCTGCCTTGTTATTGACATTGCAACTTTTGTTTAGGCATTCTATATTTAACAAGCAACATGACAAGACTGACATACGAGGGATGCTTACGTGGTACCAGTCGCAGGTTCTAGGGCGGTAGGAGCTACGACACTCACAGGGGTAGCCAGTCAAACTTGCTCATCCATGTGCGGGGTAGGGTTGGTCTGGGCCGTCGCAGTACCACTTCCCTCCTGGTACTGCGGATGGTCTTTCCTTAGTTTCTTTGGGGGAGCATTCGAGGCCCCTGCCTCATCCCCTATCGTCTTTGCCACCCTCCTGGTGGTCTTTCTCTTTCTGGATGTGGGCTGGGCGGACCCAGAAGCTTGAGTGATGTCTTCATCCTCAAGGTTGAGGAAATCACTTTCATCTTCCTGGTGCATCGCGGTGCCCTCCAACCGCAGCTTTCCGCCATCTCCATTATGGAAATCCAATGGGGATTTCTCAATGATAGGCTCCTCTTCATCTGATCTTTGCTCGGAAGTTTCTTCGAGTGGAATGGTACGGTCCGCGGTCGCATCGAGAAGGGGAGTTCATTCTCCTTCAAAGGGCGGAATCCTTCAGGCACCTTCATTGGGTCTCCCTGGCGCAATAATCCGTGTAGGTTCATTTCTGCGGACATTTATAAATACACGGGTTAGTACGGTCCTGCAGTACAAATGAACGTTTATCACATTTACAAAGTATAAAATACACCTACCCTGTCCACGCTCCGTCAGAAAGCACAAATATAAGTTCTCCCTCACAAAATAACGACGGCTTAATCCTACTAAGCACAGAAAATGTTCCGGCAACCCCTTATGGAATTCTGTGCGGTGGGTATCTAATATTTTCAGGTCTCTGCTGCTATAGTCTTTGGATTTGGGCGGAGAATCTTTGGGTACCCTGGTTTTAAGGACGAAGGGAGTGGGGAATAATTTTTCATCCACAAAAAAGTAATGGTCGTACCAGTTCTTAAGGGAGTCTAAGGGCTTCCTATATGTCATGGGGCATTCTCGGATCGTTTTTTAAACGATAACCACCCATTCACTAGTTGGGGGGAGTAAAAAGCCCTAAATAGGTTCATGATCGGGGTTACGTCGCATGTATGGCATGTAATTTCAAACTGGTTGATTTTACACGCCCCTATGCAGTGAAGCTGGGTTATGTGGAAGTCATAATATAAAAGCAGATCTACCAAGAATTTGGACAGGGGAATACGGTAGTTGGCCGAGTCAAATAGTCGCGTGTACACGCCTATCTTCCCCTTTGGTGCATCCGTAATTACCTCACCTTCACCTGGATAGGTGGGGTGTACGCTTTCGGGAATGTAATACTTCGACAAAAAGTCTATGTATTTTTCCACCGACATCACGTTCAGGACATCCGTGATAAGTGGGTTGTCCTTTACCATGTTTTATAAAAAGGGTTTGTAGGGCGTGATGATCTAACCTGCGGCGGAGGAAATCCGTGGAATAGAAGGCAAAAGTTTGGAGGATGGAGCTTGGAAATAACAATGGCGGAAATGAGTATGAATTTTGTGTGTAACAAACACACACACCAACTCTTATATAGGGTTGCCTCGGTTTCCGAGGTAACGTGGATGTTTGACACGTGTAGGCCACTACGCCTATCCAACGAATGGGATTTCTGACACTTCTGCGATGTCAGAAGGGACCCACGGGTCACTTCTTAGCAGTTTTACGTGGCTCAATGGTGGGCATTAATGGTGCACTTTTGCAGAAGTGCGGCTTCCAGTTGACTACCATTAATTCTTTTATTCTTGTATCAGGATATGCGGTCTTACGTAAGACACTATTCAATGCTACATTTAATTTGTCTCGGCCGTTACGTACGGCTGAGGTTCTATTGGGATAACATTCCTAGACAGGCAGCCACGTGCGGCTAGAACAAAATCTTACATATTTATCATTCCCTAGGTATTTCTTGGTACGTCCAGGGAGCATCTTGATAGTCTAGAGGTTACGCCTACGGCTGTAACAACTAGACTGGGGGACATGATGACGTATAGTCCCCAGCCGGGTCAAGAACCCGGCCCACGGGTACTACCCGTATTCAGCCCATCACAGATGGGTGGGAATAATGTCATTTGAGCTTATGGGCTTGAATGAACAGTAACCGCACACATGTGTGCGACCCTCGGCCCGGTATGTCCGGTACAGGGTTAGACAGAATCATATTCTGTCTATGACTAGGATTTGCCCCAATAAAGAGGATATTCACTCACCATATTTAGAAGATAACAATCTATCTAATTCTGGTGCTTATCCTTTCCTTGGGGCTGAAGTATCAGTGACAGCCCATTAGGGTTTCACTGCCTATAAAAGGAACCCCCAAGGGTTCCACAAAGGGATTACGTTCTATACTCTCAACTCACTCGATTCTCATAAACCCTAAACCGATACTTACTCTCACGCTGGAGTCTAATCGTGGGAAACATTCCCACGGTAAGTCTAACGCGTGTTGTTTAGTGTGCCGGATCCCAACCATACAGTTCACTTGGTGTAGGAGCCGGAGCCCAGCCAACCCGAATTAAGCCTAATTCGGGTCTAGCAAGGATCACCCAACTTTTGCATCAACACTATAAAGCTTGACGAATAAGTGCTCCAGTGACCACCCATTTGTGTCCAATGAACAGTCCCTGGCAATGTAATCACTCCATCAACTGTTTCAGAACTTGTAGTGTTCCAAAAGTATTTGATGTGTGTGATAGGAATGAGTGGAGCATGAGTCAAAGCATACCTTAAGTTAGAATCCAAGAGATACTCAATCATTCCTGTGTATAGAGGATGATGCGTGTCATCAGCCTCAAGATAGGCGATCATGTTGTATTGATCCCTGAACCCCAAAGTAGCACCAACAGGTTTAAATAAAGGAGCCATGAAAACTGTTTTTGAAAGGTTAGAAAGTATGAAAGTGATAATGGATGGTTATGGAGAAAATATGAGACAATCAAGCATTTTACCCTGTGTAAAATAGAATGAGCCGTATTTATAGGATGGAAACTAGGATACTATTGGTTGAAAAAGAGATAAGTTATTCAAAATATAATGATGAAAATCTTGAAAAATAATAACTTATCTCTTAGCTTTTAATGAATTTACCAAATCCCATAAAATTACGGCCCAAAATATCGTAAAAGTAACAACTAGGTGGGACCCAGTGTTCTTCAACGGTCAAAATATTAGTGTCAGCGGGTAACGGCTATATTTTTTCAGGGTGTAAATTTGCCATGTCAGCGTTTGAAAATGTGCTTGTCAGCGGGTGAACCACTATGTGTGAACGACCAAAAATAAAAAGTAATAAAATAAAAAGACCTTAACCAAAGGGTTTACCCTAATGAAGATAACTCATCCCTAACACAGACTGAAATTAGCATTCTCTGTCCAAATATACACACTTGCATAAGCAAGATAGACATAACTATCCTCAAGTGAACCTTGCTAAAGTAAGTCCTTTAGGGTGAAGCAACTCATATAAACCCTTGGTAACTCCCAGGGAAACCCAATTTTATTTACACCAAGTCTCCTGATAACGCTCTAATTATACATGTTTACGTGTGCGTTATCTGTATATATTTAGGTTAATTATGTGAACTATTGATACTTAATGGATTATATTTGATGTATAGGTTCCAAGGACGTGTCGTGGAAGGTAATGGAATAAAACACGAAGATATCAAGCTTGAACGAAGAAATAAAGTCAAGTTGCTGATCTCCCGACACTTGTCATTGTTTTGGCCATATCTTGAGCATACGAACTCCGTTTTAGTTGATTCAAACGGCCACGGAAATAGGAAAGAATTATCTACAACTTTGCCTTTTGGTCCAAAATGGAAATGACCAAAAGTGCGGCGCACAATCCAAAAAGTGCGGCGTACTTTTCTGCAATTTTTGGACGTTCTAGACGCGAAATTGTGCAGCGCACATCTGACCCACCAAATGTGCGGCGCACATTTAAAAAAGTGCGGCGCACTTTTGCCCGCAGTGAAAACTATAAGTAGAGAGAATTACCTCTCACTTTACACAGACCTCTCATTTTATCCTCCCATCTTCCACCATCATTCCTTAGTAGTTTAGGACGATTTTTGGGTCGAGTAGCATCACCCACAGGGTTCGAAACATTTGGAATCATTAGCATAAAGTTTTCATTTGGGAAAACTTATCAAAATTCTTGTAATCATTTGGTATAATCTCTATAACCCTTTTATTATGATTAATTTTGGAATTATGATGAATGTTATGTTTGTTATTCCTTTGATTATGGAGTAATTGTCTTGTGTATTTGGTTAAGCGTATATAGAACTATGAATTGATTGTATTAGCTTCACAGAGACGAAGTGCGACGCACAATAAGGTTTGTGCGGCATACTTTTTCCCTGGTTCGTGATTATAAGTATGATCTAGATGCTCTTGTATTATATGTTATTATGTAAGACTATTTTTATATGTTGGATTCATCCATGATCATTGACTAGTACTCATGTGAATGGATGAGTTTCATGTTATCTAATAACTGAATCTTGTTAATCACTTTTGTAACGATTAGTGGATTAAAACATATACCAACTCTTGCATAATCTCATCTACTACCTTAGTTATCGAAATCAAGCATAAACCATTCTTAATGCTTTTGGTATGACATGATCTTTAGTCGGATTTCGGTTATACTGATTAGATGTTTCATGTGTGACTAGTCATCCACATGTTGTCTTACCTTGTTTATGTGCTTATAACCATCTTAGCTATATATCATTTCTATGTTCTAGCCTTAACAAAACGCACCTTTAAATCATTATTAGAAGCTTAAATCTTTAGAACTTGTGACACTCTAGAGATCATTGTTTTTACTTGTTAACAACAATCCCGTGGATCGACCTGGACTTTACCTTTAAACTATACTATACACGAGAGGGTATACTTGCCCGTGTTATGTGTTTAGTCCTGTTTTGGTAATCATCTAGTAATATATAACTTTAAGACTTGCGAACACACATCAAGTTTTTGGCGCCGCTGCCGGGAATTGTTTTCGTTATTTGTTTAAACATTTATTAGAAACTTCTTCTAAAATTAAACCATCGCCCTAGAGATTTCTGGCAATCTCAAAATTTTCAGTCATAAAATTTGCAGAAAGTACGCCGCACAATTAGTTTTGTGCGGCGCACTTTCTAGAGGATTTCTAAGTACGCCGCACATTTCATATGTGTGCCGGTTTTTCTGGAGAACTTGTAAGTACGCCGCACATGTAGCAATGTGCGCCACACTTTCTTGAAAAAAATTTCAAAACATGTTTCTTAACTTATTAAGTTCAGTGATTTTCAAAAACCCACCAAACTAATTTTAGGCTTTGTGCCTCGTGAATTTTTAAATATATTGTTATTCAAAAAAATTAAAAAAAAACCAAAAATATTAGTTTCGTTTTCATTTTGATTTCTATTATCGTGGCTTATAGTATTTTATTTTATTTGTGTCTTACTTGTTATCTTGTTATAATCTCAAAATAATAATAATAATAATAATAAATCAAAAATAAAAAGAATAAAAAATATAATATAAAACAAAAAAATGTCTTTTTGCAAAATTTTGAACGTTTGTTTAAATCCTCGATCGTGGGGAAAAGAACTTGTAAATCTATTATTTAAATTAAATAAAAATCTAATAACGAGTAGTTATGAATTTCAAACGATCCCAAAAGAATACCTCCTAACCGAATCACCCAAGTTTTTAACCCAAAATCCATCCAAAAATGATTTTTTCGTTATAGATATACATGAAGAAGATGTCGAAACCCAACCCAATCCACCCAATATATCATAGATATTGATCTCGATGATCAACCCTTGTGGAATAGTGCTAGTTCCATAGAACCGACTCCTTATTCCGCCATTGTTCGAACCGATGTTGATGACAACTTTGTTATTAACACTATCAACTTGAAAATGGTTCAAGAGAATAAATTCGATTCTCAATTGCGGGCCGATCCGCATGAACACATTCGTGAATTTCTCGCAATCTACGACATGTTCAAATATGGTGAAACTCAAAGTGAATCTATCAAACTTTTGATGTTTCCACTATCCCTAGCCGATGATGCTAAAATATGATTCGATAAACTTAATGAACATTCTATAACCTCGTGGGAACAAATGAGAAGAGATTTTATAAATCGATTCTTTCCACCTTCGTTATTTGAACGTCTTTTACTCAAAATCAGAAATTTCTCTCAAACCAAATGTGAAAGTCTAACCCAAGCCTGGCTATGGATTAAGAACATGCTTCGAAAATGCCATTGTTGGGTCAAAAAGTTGATGTGGCAGAAACTCAAAAACGAAGAAAACATGAAGGCATTTGTTCAACGTTGACACATTGTGTCTAAGCGTTGACAAATGTACATTAGGTGTTGATAGAAGTCAACAGAAGTCAAACGTTGTTGGAAAAAGCTATTTAGGATAAGTATTCAGAATATTATTTATGAATATTCTGTATTGGTTATTTAAATAGAAGATATACATGTTTATTCATAGTTATCTCTTGTAAAACCCTAATCCTTAGACTATAAAAGGAACCAAGGGTTATTAGGTTTTTCATATCTTTCATTCATAATGTAAACCTAAAGCGTGTGTCGACTAGGTGTGGGATTTAATGTATACACACCTAGTGATTATTTGTTATTAATATAATGAACAATCCAATTGTTAGTAATTCTGTGTTTTGTGCCTAAACACCTTGTTTCCTAATTGTTGTTCTATTCCGCTGTGATTGTATGATCACATGAACAATGGTTATGCCTAGCAGCTAAAAGATTCAAGGAAACCAAGGTTTCCACAGTTGGTATCAGAGCCTCATGGCTCGTGATGCTAGGACCAACAAGGTGTTCTTGTTTTGAGAAGAAAAGAAAAATCCGTCTAGGGTTTTTCTGGGCGATTTTGTGTGCGCAACAGTATTCAGAAGGCCATAACTTTCTATTGAACCGTTGGATCGCCACGAAATATTTTGTGTATGTTTTACACACATATGTCTAGATATCCACCAGAGGGATTCTCGAGATCTATCCCCCAGAAAAAGTTATTAAGCGTCGAAGTCAGCCGTGATCATATGCTGTTTTCTGTGAACAGTAATAGTAAAAACGCGATTTCTCCTTCGTTAACCGTTAGATCGTCTTGAAATTCGCGTTGTAGGTTCTTGAAAATTGTGTCTAGGATCTCACAGAAGGGATCGTCGATCTGAGCTTTCATGAGGAAGTTATTCGATGTTGAAGTTCGCTGTAGTTTATGGTTTTCACATAAAATCATGATTTAGGGTTTATAAAACCCTAGATCAATTTATTTAAACGCTGATAGATGTTGGTGTGATGCTGACAGATATTGGTGTAACGCTGACAAGGCATGGATGAGACGGTGATGGCCAGGCGCTGACAGGTTTAAAGTTGGCGCTGACAAGAATAAAGTTGACGCTGACAAGAGGCGTTGACACTTGTTGTCCGATGTATACATTTCAAATGCTGACAAGTGTTGTCCGATATTAGACAACACACAGCAATGATATCTTGGACAAAGGAAGATATTGGACAACAAAAGGAATAGTTGATGTTTGGAAAATTGATACGATTTTGGCACACAAAAAGAGGTATTTACACACGTAGGTACATGGGATCTCCGTTTTTATTCAGAATATCATTATGATATTTATGGCTCGGATATTTTTAAAAGGGATTAATGATTTTTACGAAAGTTAACAACAATTCATGAAGAATTTGATGGATATTAGATTATGTAATCAGGGTGGCCTTGTGAAAGAGTTATCCGTTGAATGCTTTTACATATGATATGAAGATTAAGATTCGTCATGAAGCGGTGTTGGCTTAAGGGGAAGAATTCGTATGGTAAGTTTGATGTTCGAAGAAGATTTTCGCGAGTTTGTGTTCTATTATATCTTTAAAAGTTGTGCCTAGTCAACATTACTTTTAAAGGTAACTTGCTCATGCTTACACGGTTGGTGACGAAGACTTTTCATAACACTTGAAAGAGTTACATTATCGTGCTCAGTGTCTCACAAAGGATGAGAATTTTGACAAAGGGATCGAGGTCTACTTATATTTAATATTTGGTATAAGTTCTTCATCACATGGATAGTGCAAGACATGGAACACAATTTGGGTTATTCTACTTCTACATCAAGATTATTATAGTTATTTTTCTTCCAGATCATTACATAGAGCATGGAGAATCTTTGATTGCATACTTTGTTTCCTTCCCTATTGATGTGACAAAAAGGGGGAGATATACATGCTATACTTGAGGGGAAGCAATTTGAAGATGATGTACAACTTACAAGAGATACATATAGAGTTTTGCCGACATCAACTAGGGGAAGATTGTTGGGTCAAAAAGTTGATGTGGCAGAAACTCAAAAACAAAGAAAACATGAAGGCATTTATTCAACGTTGACACATTGTGTCTAAGCGTTGACAAGTGTAAATTAGGCGTTGATAGAAGTCAACAGAAGTCAAACGCTGTTGGAAAAATCTATTTAGGATAAGTATTCAGAATATTATTTATGAATATTCTGTATTAGTTATTTAAATAGAAGATATGCATGTTTATTCAGAGTTATCTCTTGTAAAACCCTAATCCTTACACTATAAAAGGAACCAAGGGTTATTAGGTTTTTCATATCTTTCATTCATAATGTAAACCTAAAGCGTGTGTCGACTAGGTGTGGGATTCAATGTATACACACCTAGTGATTGTTTGTTATTAATATAATGAACAATCCAATTGTTCGTAATTTTGTGTTGTGTGCCTAAACACCTTGTTTCCAAATTATTGTTATATTCCGCTGTGATTGTATGATCACATGAACAATGGTTATGCATAGCAGCTAAAAGATTCGGGGAAACCAAGGTTTCCACAGTGCCATGGGCATGGTCTAACCAAAAGAGCTATTATTTATATATTCTATCATGGTTTAGACAAATCCACTCAAGCAATCCTTGATGAAACCGCTGGAGGAATTTTCTTCTAAAAAACTCCAAAACAAGCTTTTCAATTTCTTGAGAACAAAGTTCTTTTTGAACTTTATTAGCCAAACAAAGATCATCGAAAATCCGCCTCTTTGCCGATGAAAGTAGTATTGGTACCTCTCGATTAATGAAGAAGTTGGAAGCTCTTAAAGCTAAAATAGATTCTCATTTCCAAATCTTAAAAGAAGAATTACATGAGATGCATGAATAATAAAACGATCTCGAACGTAATATCGCTTTTAAAAATCGCATGAACGATGACACGCCGATGTGTGAACGTCATGAATCAAATCACCTTGAAGGTTGTGAAAACCAAAATACTCATGATTTTCATTCTCATCAATCTCAAATTGATCTCGAAAAGTTAATAACTAAATTTTTGGATAGTCAAAGAGTTGTAAAAATTTTTGTGAAAGAGACCGTTAGCATTATGAGTTTTAAATTAAAGAAAAATGAGAAAAACATCCAAACTCTTTTCGAAAACATGTGGATTTGCTTTTTAGTAATCCGGTGGTCTAGGTGGGTGGTGGAAGATGGTAGCCATTGTTGAGAGAGAGAGAAGAGAGGTTGTGTGTGTAAAGAGAAAGAAAGGAAAATGTAATAAAATGAAAAAGAAACACAATCAACACCCCTCCTTGGAAGCCTAGGAGGGGTATATACAGCCACACACCAAACACTTAACTATACAATGTACCTAGTCTAGTCTAAGCGTGTGTGACTATGATAACTAATGGGAATTCTTAAATGTCGTCACATAAAGTGAATTTCCAACACGCGGATTTCGTCATTTCCGAATTCGAGTGTGACCCTAAATGTCCCATTATTTTAGGTCGACCATTTTTATTGATGGCTCGAGGCGTAATTGACGTCCACGAGGGGAGATTAACTATGAGATATGGGGTGGAAAAAATGGACTTTTTCACGAGTAAATCCCAAGTTTCAAATGATCATGATAAAACCGAGGTTTCAAAACCTAATGTTTCAAATTCTAATGATTTTAAAATGTTAACTTTAGCGGAAAATATGAGGCTTGATGCATGTTTTGAAAGAATTAAAATGAACGATTTTAAAGATGACGATTTTAATGATAAATAATACATTTACTTAATTCAAAAGGGTATTCGTAGATTTTTGGATGAAAAATCATGTTGGGATTTATTCGGTGAAACAAGGGAACAACCAATTCCTAAGGGCGACATTAGTGCCATCACGACAATGACCAAAATGGACTCGTCTTCACCACCTTCGAAGGACCATGACTTTGTGGCTTCAACTTATAAATCCATTAAAGTGCCTCCATTTCCTATCCCAACACCCTTTGAGGCTAAAGGTTTAATCGACATTGATCCTCTCGTCATAGAAAAGTCACCTAAGCATAGTCATTCGACGTGTAAGACCATGGTTGTGAGTGCTCACGTCGACACTTTCTTTGACGATGATGATGGCTATTTTGCCGAGATTGATCACGTGCTTAAAAATACACATGCCATTTTTTATTCTCCTAAAATAATTCTAAGTGTGGTAATTACGATGATTATGAGTTTGATCCCGAGATTGAGGAAATTATTGAACGAGATCTAGCTCTTTTGCCTCCACTTCCACCTACAAGTGAGGTTAATTTTTCCAAGATCGAGGATGAACTTAATGAGTTAGAACGTCTTATTTTTTATGACAAACCAACTCACATGACCCAATATCCCATTCTCGAGGAGTTACCTAATCAACACTCCTCAAATGAGAATTACGTTTACCACATTCGTGAGGATTTAACTTATCAACAATCCCCACAAATGAATGCTGTTTTCGTGCTTGATCGTGATCTTTTCAAGAGAGTTTCTAAGATACTCAATGAGGGGAATGACGAACCTTTGTTTGACAAGCCTATCTTTGATGAAGAAATTGAAGAGATCGACGGTCATAAGGATGACGAATATGTTGACCCCAAGGGGCGGTGTTCTTTGTTCAATGACGTTTTGAGAACTTATACCATCCACCACCCCCCCAACCTCGACTTAAATGTGAGGATTTTTAGCGTGACAAATGTTGAATTTGAAACGCCAAATATTTTTGACATCATCAAATCGGGTTTTCATAAAGAGTTTTTAAACGATGAAAAAGGAAAAGATTTTAAAAGTGATTTAAAAGAATTTTCTACATGTCTAACTCCGTCATCACATCCTTTATTTTAGTGCTACCACCTCGTCTACTCCTTTTGACGATGGTGTGTTTTGTTTTAGTGTGGGGGAGTGTTAGGACCTATGGAATATTTATTTGTAATAGATAAACTAGGAGGTATGTAGTTCCTCCTAGTCTTAGTAGTAGTAGAAGCAACACGTGCTCCTGGTCTAGTATAAAGTCAAACGCTATTATTCTTAGTAGTTTGTTAGGATATGCATGAACTATGTTAGGAAAGGATATGCATATCAGGAGTTACACGTTTTGGTTTAATGTAGTATTAGGATTTCCTTGTAGTATAAAAGGAACCCATTGGCAGAAGGGTTAGACACACCTTTCACCATTATTCAATTCATATTAATAGTAGAAATCCTTTGTAAGGATCAAGTTATTTAGTTATTATGTTTCTTCTTGTTCATAGTATTTGTATTCTGCACTTATGTTGTGTATTACATTAAGAGTCTCTCTGTGAATAGACTTGTGATTATAGAAGTCGTTTACCATCCTTAACAGGCTACAAGATCCACATCTAGTGGACCCAACAAGTGGTATAAGAGCCTGGGAGAGTCTCTGCTCTAGAAGAATCATTTTTTTTACTAACATCATTATCTAATCATGTCTGCTTGAAGTTCTACTGAAACAGGAGAAGCAAGCACCTCCAAAACACAACAAACACATCAAATAGTGGCTACTGTTTCCAATACAAATGGAAAATTCCCACTCTTGAAAAAGGAAGAGTATGATAGTTGGGCCATGAAGATGGAGTGCTAGATTACCAATACTGATCTAGACTTGTGGAAGATTGTCCAGAATGGCAACAGCAAGAAGAAGACTGGTAGAGACAAGAATGGTCAGATCATCATTCAAGAACCTAAATCTAATGAAGAAATCACTGCTGTTCAGAAGGAAATCAAAGCAAAAACTATTTTGCTTCAGTCTCTTTCTGATGATCATATAGGTGATTTTTATCACTTGGATGATGCTAGGGAGATTTTGAATGGGATAAAGGCAAGATTTGGTGGGAATGAGGAATCCAAGAAGATGCGCAGATCAATGCTGAGAGATGAATTCACAGAATTCAAGATTTCTAAAACAGAAGGTCTTCATCAGGGGTATGATAGGTTTCAAAAGATTCTTAGCCAATTGAATCAACTCAGGTCCAAACGTGAAAATGAAGACATTAATGCCAGGTTTCTTAGGGCCCTGCCTCATTCATGGAATCAGGTAGTCATCTATCTAAAGGCAAAAGGAGGCCTTAAATATCTTTCTTTTGATGACTTGTTTTATAAGCTCAAAACCTTTGAGTCTCATGTGAGAGGATACTCAAGTGATTCCTACCCCACTTATACTAATTCTGCTTTTGTGAGTTCCATGGGATCTAGTCCAATGTATTATGCTAGTAGCCCAAGCTATACTTTTTCATCTCAACATACTTCTACCCCTGAACCAAAAGCTAAGACTAGTAGCATGGTAGAAACTGTTCTTCACTCCCTTGTTGTTGATGTTGATCCACAACAGCAGCTTGCTTTTGATGATTTCAAACAGGTTGATAAACATGACTTGGATGAAATGGATCTAAAGTGGTAGATGGCTATGCTCACTCTCCGGGTTCATAAGTTTGAAAAGAAAGCCGGTAGAAAATTCAGCTACAACCAAAGAGAGCCAACCTGGTTTGGTAGAAGCAAGGTCAGATGCTATAACTGTCAGTAGCAAGGACATTTTGATAGGGAATGCCCAAAAAAATGACCAGGAGAAGAACAACTATTCGGCTTTCAAGGTTCAAGAGCTCAAGGATGAAAAGAAAGCTTTGGTGTCAGTTGACTCCATAGTTAACTAGAATGATCATCAGACTCCTACCTTGGAATCAGGTTAATCGTCTGCTGATGTGTTTTCTATGATTGTTGGGCACCTATCTGATGTAGAGGAAGTAGAAGAATTTGCTCTTATGGGAATCTCTCCTTAAGTACAAAATTTCCCTCTTGGTTGTCATGATAAATATGCAGGGCTCTTGACTCAATACAATGAACTAAATGAACAAAATGATAAATATTTTTTAGAAGTTCTAGCTTATAAGAGTTCTCTAAAAACTTTGGAACAACAAAAGAAGTGGCATCAAAATACTCAACGTGGGTATGAGGATAAGATTAGAGTTCTAAGCATTGATTTAGAAAAAACCACTAACATGCTTACATATACTGAAAAACATAACAATGAGAGTATTAAGGCTAAGCAAGAAATGCAAGAAAAAATGGATGCTACACTTTTACGATTTAAAAATGGCAAAAAGCACCCAAGAATCTTTCAAAGTTAATAGATAGTAGCATTGTTATGTTTTTCAGTATATGTAAGCATGTTAGTGGTGTTTTCTAAATCAATGCTTAGAACTTTAATCTTATCCTCATACCCACGTTGAGTATTTTGATGCCACTTCTTTTGTTGTTCCAAAGTTTTTAGAGAACTTATATAAGCTTGAACTTCTAAAAAATATTTATCATTTTGTTCATTTAGTTCAAGAAAAAATGGATGCTACACTTTTACGATTTAAAAAATGGCAAAAAGCACCCAAGAATCTTTCAAAGTTAATAGATAGTAGAATGTCTGGTAGGACTAAGAGAGGGTTAGGTTTTGATAAATATATTGATTCAGAAGATGTTTTTTATTTATCTTTTTCAAGTGTCTTTGATCCTGACAAGCAGGAGTAGGGCAAACCTAGTTACAATAGGTTTAAACCAGCTACAGCAATGCATGATGTTCCTCCGCCTCTTACAGGAACACTTATGCCCATACCCAGGCATACTGACTTGGATGGATCACAGATGCATGAGTCTCCAAAAAGCTCTACTAATACAAATGACTTTGTCTCTTGTACTTTTAGTGACAAGGCCAGTGACTATGCTTCCGGTGGTTCAAGTGAAGAGTCAAGACCTTCGAGTCCTAAGACAAATGACTCTGCTGCTACTAGTGCTAGGATGAGTGATGGGAGAGTTGCTTCTGCTTCTACTTCTATTGTTTCTAGTTCTAGTTTGTTGAGTTCTAGGAATGTTGATTCTCCTAGAATTGTTTGTGGTAATAAATTTCATTTGATTAAGGATTGTGATTTTTATGATCAAAAGCCTTCTGGTTATCAAGCTTATGCTACTCTTGGTCCACCAGGAGTTTCTCCTTTTGGCATGGTTTTGATTCTAGAAGATTAAATCCAAGTGCCCAATCTTATCCTTCTACTATAGGGACCTCTCCTTCTGCATCTACTTCTTGGAGAAGCGATGCTTATACCTATACCTATAATAGACCAACCAGCAACTATTTTCAGAATTTTAATAAGAATTATGCTATTCCTTCAGACCAAATGCATTTTGGGTTGGGACATTTGGGTTCTGCTGTTAAGCCCACAGCAGGTTGTTCTTGGTCACAAAATAACACCTATATGATGAATAGGCAACAAAAGAACAACAGTGGATCTCATCAATCTTCTTGTCTATCTACTAATGATCCACAAGGCAGTCTCAAGCCTGAAAAGGTCATGGTTCCCTTAAGACACGAACTTTTTCATATGACTTTTCTGTTGTTGTAGATTACTCCATACCAAGATCCATCTCTTGGAATAGTAGATAGTGGATGCTCTAGGAGCATGACAGGAAATAAAGGACTTTTGACTAACTTTGTACCATTTCAAGGCGGAAAGGTGTACTTCGGAGGTGGTGAAGGAAGGATCTCTGGAATAGGAACCATTCAGACTCCTAACCTTAATTTTGAGCAGGTTTACTATGTGGAAGCACTTCAACACTTCAAATTGATCTCTGTCTCTCAGATTTTTGACAAGAAGCAGTTTGTCCTCTTTACGGATACTGAAGCACTGGTGTTGTCCAAAGACCTTAAGCTACCGGATGACTCCCATGTTCTTCTCAAAATCCCAAGAAGACATAACCTCTATAGCATCAAGCTGAATGAAGTTAATCCTACTGGTCAACTAGCTTGTTTGGTTTCCAAAGCATCAGAAGATGAAGCCACAAAATGGCATAGAAGGATGGGACATGTAAACTTCAAGACCATTCACAAACTGGCGAATATGAACTTGGTCTTCGATTTACCTCCCAAAACTTTCAGGAATGACATCAATTGCCTTGCGTGCAGCAAAGGCAAACAACATAAAGCATCCTTCAAGGACATTACTGCTCTCAGTCTCATAACTGAACCATTGCAGCTACTACATATGGATTTGTTTGGTCCAACCTCCATTAGGAGCATTGACCATAAACACTAATGTCTTGTGTTAACTGATGGATATTTTAGGTGTAACACCCCCACATTTCGGTAATGGCAGCGGAAGTGTCCTTGGGTGTTACTATCATGGTTCAATATCATAATCATAGAAAACGGCTCAAAACGAGTCGTTTTAATAAAAACATCCATTCATTTTCATTTAACAATAAAACTTTTCACACGGTCCCAGATAATTTAAAGTTTATAAACACAGTAAATGATAAAAATTCTTTGAATGGATATAATTTATGAAAGCGGGCCAAAACATTTCAAATAAGCAAGCTTCACGAAACCGCCTTTCTCGAGTGCCTTCCCAATGGACCTGAGATAAAACATGCTAAAAAGTCAGCAAAATTTGCCGAGTGAATCTACAGAGTTTTAGTTTAAATAAAGAGAACACAAGTATTCAAAATAACCTTTCATGGTTAATAATTCATCGAAAGACAATTATGTTGTACGGACATAATTATCCGTGTCATTACATAAGCCTCGTGACATTGAACGTTAACATATATTATTTCAGCCCAACACACCTAGCCAAGTGCGTATATTTCTCTATTACAATGCATCCGATGTTTCATTACTAGCGCATCACGGCACCACGCGATAGCAAGTCGCGACCGGACTGGGCGTCACCCCGATAGATCTATCCATAGTACTAGCGTTCTTTCGATTAACAATTCACGATTCAATGGGTCTTTTAAGGCTAAAGCAAACTTATGTAATAACTTTCAACTAATCATACAATGAGGTTCCTTGTGTTTTATTTTAAAACAATTATGGGTTTACCACAACTTCTGGTTGCACCCATTCATGAGTTTACAACAACTCTTGTTGTACCCTTTACTTTTAATAATTACTTTTCAAGTAAAATAGAGATTCCATAACTTTTATTGCACCATTCAATTGGTTTACCGCAACTTATAGTTGTACTCTTTATTTTTAATAAAACAAGCATGTTATCCCCCTCGCGGGTTTTATAAAACAAGTAAACATGTTAAAAGCGAGGCTATAGACTCACCTGGTACAATCGTCACAATAGTTAATAGAGAACGAACGTCAATCGAGAATAAATGTCAATGGTCGATACATGATCATACGAGACCTAAAGATAACGAGACATGTCTTAGGCTCGAGACGATAAATGAATCGTACATATATGTAATAAGTATATTTTAATAAGTTCTTGGACATTGCATAAGTTTTATGATTCTTTATAAAACTTTTAGGTGAACACTTAGTCATTTTAAGTGAAAAATCCAAGTTGACACTTTTAGCCCATCTTAAGCCCAATAGTGGCCCATTACAAGATTATATAACTTAGGTCCATTTAAAATTAGTATTTCACTTCTAACTTGGTTATAAATCTAAGACCCAATAATGGCCCAATAGTCATTACAAGTGTAAGTTGGGCTTTTATGGCCCAAGTCCACTTTATATAGTTTTTGGGTTCTAAAACACATCATAAACACGTACACTTAATATTTTATGTTGGTCGGGTCTCGGTTTCCATAATTATCAGTATACAAATAAGTCTAAAATTTCCGACAAGTGGGTCCTACCACATCGGTTTGTATAAAAAATCACTTTTTACGTTAATGAGTTATAGTCCGTTTATTATACTTTTCCCGACATGTCCCGCTAATTTGTTCATATCTCTTGAACCATAAATCAGCGAAGTGTGTTCTTTTTTCCAAAACCATTATCAACTCATGTACTTTACTGATTACAAGTCTAATTATCCCCAATTTATACTTTTCATAGCTAACTAACCCATTTGGCCACTTAGAAGAGTGGGCTGGTTTTGGGCAGCCAAACTCGTTTTCACCATTTTGGTCGCCATTTCTAAACCATAAGAAACTGATAAATCATCCAAATGATTCTAGTTCTTCATGATTTTATCTATAACTTTTAGTCTTACATATTCGTAGGTCAGTATACAAATTTTATGAGAAAACAGTCCATCAAAACAGTATGTTCATATCTGGCTAGTTTTCACTATTTTGGTCATATCTTGCTTTCTAAAATTCGTCACGGGACAAGCCACCCGGGTATTTAATCACAAAACAATTATATATCTTAATATGAAAGTTTTTAGTATCCCAAACCTTTTGATTTCGACATGCAATCTGTTTTAGCTACTGTTCGAAAATCGTTATAAATCAAATCATCACTAGGGCTTGTTTAGCTTCATTTTAGTGTCAAAAACTCATATACAATGTCTAAATACTCATTAATTAATTTTCATATATATATATATATTCAGAATATATGAGATATAGTTAATATAAGAAATAAAATGAAAAGATCAAAATCAAGAGAAAAGAGGAGTAGACCTAGATCCGAGATTTAGAAATGAAAGGACAGATACACCAATTAGATCCTCCTTGTTAGACCCGTATAATCATAGATCTAACTAAGATCTAGACATGCATTAACCCATCAACATGGTCCTCAACTTCAGCCCCACGAAGTGTATGCATCTCCTTCTTCAAGGCTCCAAATGGTTAAACTAATATCGCCATTGGTTGTGATGATCATAGACGAATAAGTTATGATAGGATTCGAGCTTGTAAAAATTATTAAAATAGTGATTTGGTATATGAGGAGGAAAGAGAGAGAGAGATATGTGTGTGTGTGTTGATGATGGAGGCTAGGGTTAGTGTAAGAAATGAGGATGAAACCCTATTTCACCTATTTATACCCTTCAAAGTTATAAAAGTCAATATGCAAGGTTTAGAATAGTTAAGGGCTTATGTTGCAATTATTTTACAAGGGCCTAAAGTGTAACATTTTATCATGTGTTTAATAATAAACGGTTCGGGACTCGTTCGGACGACTTAACGGACGATTCAAGATACGAGACTTGCGCCATCGTTTTTAAAATCATTTTTCCAATAAAAATGAGTCCTTACTTCGTCGCGTTTCAAAAATATTTGCTATTATTTATTTAAAAGCTCGTTTAATTAATTTAGCTATTTCGGTTATATTTCACCGTATAAATAAAACATAAACTCTAATACTCATGTTATTAGCAACGTTTTAGTTTTTAATCGTTTCAACTATTATTTTTATTATTTTTGCTCAATCCGACTCTAAAACGTCGAATATATTTAATATCGAGACAATCGATAATAAAACGTAAATTTTTGGGCATCCGTCGGTGTCGCGATCATTAGTAGTTCTCGTCATTCGTTGAAACGTAAAACACGAGAAATAAAAATAAATATAATAAAATCATTCATATGATAATCTGAGAATATAATATCGATACATAATGTATTTCTTGTCGGTTTTCATCTAAACCACATTCTTACGTTAAGTTTCAAGCTATAACCTTCTCGGTTAGCCGATAATTTAAAATTATCATTAAAGTAAACATATAATACTTAATAGTCGAGATTAAAATAATGACCTGAAAATGACGGATTGTCACATATCCCCACCAAATTGTGATCTTCGTCCCGAAGATCAACTTGCGTTCTTTCTAGATCGTTCTTTGAGATCAAAGAGAAAACTGTGTTCTGCTCCTCGTATTGAGTTCCATCACACTTGAAAATAAGAATTCGACTATGTTTCTGTTGTATAACTTCCTTATCGATAATATCGACAAGTACTTTGATGAAATTCAACTTAATGTCGATTCGTACTTCGTCAAAAGGATAATAAGATCCTTGTTAGAAAGAGATTTCTTTAAGTTCGACATATGAAAAAGTATTGTGAATTCCTTGTAGCTCTCGAGGTAATTTAAGTTTTCATGCCACTGGACCTATACTCGATATCAGCTCGAATGGACCAAACATAACGGGGATTTAACTTCCCACGTTTTCCAAAATATATAACACCCTTTTCATGGTGATAGCTTTGACATAACTTTTCCACCTACCTCGATTTCCAAAGGTTTTCACTTCACATCGTCATAACTTTCATGTCTACTATGAGTAGTTAACAAACGGTTCTTAGTTCGTGCGACCATTTTATTTATCGGAATAAAATGAGTAGAATCAATCAATCAACGTTGACAGAAATTGAATTAAATCGAGACTGAGTTTTCGAGAACTTAACAATGAATCCATTGAGATTTTCTCCTACCTCCCAAATGATAACGAATAACACAGTCGTAATCACTTAAAGGCTTATTTATCTCTTTTTAATCCATAATACATCGTAGGCTCTTACTATCGGTGGATACCGTACATTAGTGCCCTACAATTAATGTCTTAATAGACAAAGAGTAAAAATCACCGCACCCATTTACAAGTCATGGGTTGAGTAGTTTTCTCATTATTTCTAAGTTTCCTAGAAACATGCACAAATAAAACAGCTCTAAATCCTCTAAGAGATGAATCACGATTAACAACAAAATTTTACTTCCTTCGGGTAACGATAAGATCAGCGTGCTGTAGAATTTCCTTTTCATGGTTTGAAAAGCTTTCTCTTCATCATCGCCCCACACATACGGTACATTCTTTAGTTAGCTTAGTTAATGGTTTTGACATCAAAGAGGATTCTTCGATAAACCTTCAGTAGTAACCAACCAAACATAGTAATAATCGTCCCCAATTTTTTGGTCATGGCAGCGGAAGTGTCATTGGGTGTTACTATCATGGTTCAATCTCATAATCATAGAAAACGGCTCAAAACGAGTCGTTTTAATAAAAACATCCATTCATTTTCCTTTAACAATAAAACTTTTCACACGGTCCCAGATAATTTAAAGTTTATAAACACAGTAAATGATAAAAATTCTTTTAATGGATATAATTTATGAAAGCGGGCCAAAACATTTCAAATAAGCAAGCTTCACGAAACCACCTTTCTCGAGTGCCTTCCCAATGGACCTGAGATAAAACATGCTAAAAAGTCAGCAAAATTTGCCGAGTGAATCTATAGAGTTTTAATTTAAATAAAGAGAACACAAGTATTCAAAATAACCTTTCATGGTTAATAATTTATCGAAAGACAATTATGTTGTACGAACATAATTATCGGTGTCATTACATAAGCCTCGTGACATTGAACGTTAAGATATATTATTTCATCCCAACACACCTAGCCAAGTGCGTATATTTCTCTATTACAATGCATCTGCTGTTTCATTACTAGTGCATCACGGCACCACGCGATAGCAAGTCGCGACCGGACTGGGCATCACCCCGATAGATCTATCCATAGTACTAGCGTTCTTTCGATTATCAATTCACGATTCAATGGGTCATTTAAGGCTAAAGCAAACTTATGTAATAACTTTCAACTAATCATACAATCAGGTTCCTTGTGTTTTATTTTAAAACAATTATGGGTTTACCACAACTTCTGGTTGCACCCATTCATGGGTTAACAGCAACTCTTGTTGTACCCTTTACTTTTAATAATTACTTTTCAAGTAAAATAGAGCTTCCACAACTTTTATTGCATCATTCAATTGGTTTATCGCAACTTATAGTTTTACTCTTTATTTTTAATAAAACAAGCATGTTATCCCCCTCGCGGGTTTTATAAAACAAGTAAACATGTTAAAAGCGAGGCTATAGACTCACCTGGTACAATCGTCACAATAGTTAATAGAAAACGAACGTCAATCGAGAATAAATGTCAATGGTCGATACATGATCATACGAGACCTAAAGATAACGAGACATGTCTTAGGCTCGAGACGATAAATGAATCGTACATATATGTAATAAGTATATTTTAGTAAGTTCTTGGACATTGCATAAGTTTTATGATTCTTTATAAAACTTTTAGGTGAACACTTAGTCATTTCAAGTGAAAAATACAAGTTGACACTTTTAGCCCATCTTAAGCCCAATAGTGGCCCATTACAAGATTATATAACTTAGGTCCATTTAAAATTAGTATTTCACTTCTAACTTGGTTATAAATCTCAGACCCAATAATGGCCCAATAGTCATTACAAGTGTAAGTTGGGCTTTTATGGCCCAAGTCCACTTTATATAGTTTTTGGGTTCTAAAACACATCATAAACACGTACACTTAATATTTTATGTTGGTCGGGTCTCGGGTTCCATAATTATCAGTATATAAATAAGTCTAAAATTTCTGACAAGTGGGTCCTACCACATCGGTTTATATGAAAACATCACTTTTTACGTTAATGAGTTATAATCCGTTTATTATACTTTTCCCGACATGTCCAGCTAATTTGTTCATATCTCTTGAACCGTAAATCATCGAAGTGTGTTCTTTTTGCCAAAACCATTATCAACTCATGTACTTCACTGATTACAAGTCTAATTATCCCCAATTTATACTTTTCACCATTTTGGTCGCCATTTCCAAATCGTAAGGAACTGGTAAATCATCCAATTGATTCTAATTCTTCATGATTTTATCTACAACTTTTAGTTTTACATATTCATAGGTCAGTATACAAATTTTATGAGAAAACAGTCCATCAAAACAGTATGTTCAGATCTGGCTAGTTTTCATTATTTTGGTCATATCTTGCTTTCTAAAATTCGTCACGGGACGAGCCACCCGGGGATTTAATCACAAAACAATTATCTATCTTAATATGAAAGTTTTTAGTATCCCAACCCTACTGATTTCGACATGCAATCTGTTTTAGCTACTGTTCGAAAATCGTTATAAATCAAATCATCACTAGGGCTTGTTTAGCTTCATTTTAGTGTCAAAAACTCATATCAATGTCCAAATACTCATTAATTAATTTTCATATATATATTTTCGGAATATATGAGATCTAGTTAATATAAGAAATAAAATGAAAAGAAAATCAAAAGAAAAGTGGAGTAGACCTAGATCTGAGAATTAGAAACGAAAGGATGGATACACCAATTAGATCCTCCTTGTTAGACCCGTATAATCATAGATCTAACTAAGATCTAGACACGCATTAACCCATCAACATGGTCCTCAACTTCAGCCCCACGAAGTGTATGCATCTCCTTCTTCAAGGCTCCAAATGGTTAAACTAATATCGCCATTGGTTGTGATGATCATAGACGAATAAGTTATGATAGGATTCGAGCTTGTAAAAATTATGAAAATGGTGATTTGGTTGTGGTGGATTTCGTCATATGAGGAGGAAAGAGAGAGAGATATGTGTGTGTGTTGAAGATGGAGGCTAGGGTTAGTGTAAGAAATGAGGATGAAACCCTAGTTCACCTATTTATACCCTTCAAAGTTATAAAAGTCAATATGCAAGGTTTAGAATAGTTAAGGGCTTATGTTGAAATTATTTTACAAGGGCCTAAAGTGTAACATTTTATCATGTGTTTAATAATAAACGGTTCCGGACTCGCTCGGACGACTTAACGGACGATTCAAGACACTGACTTGCGCCATCGTTTTTAAAATCATTTTTCCAATAAAAATGAGTCCTTACTTCGTCGCGTTTCGAAAATATTTGCTATTATTTATTTAAAAGCTCGTTTAATTAATTTAGCTATTTCGGTTAGATTTCACTATAAAAATAAAACATAAACTCTAATACTCACGTTATTAGCAACGTTTTAGTTTTGAATCATTTCAACTATTATTTTTATTATTTTTGCTCAATCCGACTCTAAAACGTCGAATATATTAAATATAGAGACAATCGATAATAAAACGTAAATTTTTGGGCATCCGTCCGTATCGCTATCATTAGTGGTTCTCGTCATTCGTTGAAACGTAAAACACGAGAAATAAAAATAAATATAATAAAATCATTCATATGATAATTTGAGAATATAATATCGATACTTAATGTATTTCTTTTCGGTTTTCATCTAAACCACATTCTTACGTTAAGTTTCAAGCTATAACCTTCTCGGTTATCTGATAATTTAAAATTCTCATTAAAGTAAACATATAATACTTAATAGTCGAGATTAAAATAATGACCTGAAAATGACGGATTGTCACAGCAGGTTCACGTAGGTTTTCTTTCTGGCTGCCAAAACTGAGACCTACTCCATTCTCAAAGACTTCATTACACTCATTGAGAATCAGCTGTCCAAGAAGGTGTATGGTGTGACAATCCGTCAATTTATGGTTGATATTTTATTCTCAAGTATTATTTAAAAACATTATTTTTAATGTTATATTATGAACTCACTTATTTTTGGGAAGTAATTTGGATTTACGTCTTGAAGTAGCATCGACTACATCTAAACCGGAGGATTCAACGTTACGTGCTTACGTTTACTCACAAATTTACGAGAAGAGATTAGGACTTATGATTTTAATTTGACGTCCTTTACGACTAAACCGGAAACCTTAGGATTACGTATTTACGTTTTCGAACTCCGTTTTTGATGAGACAATTTTTATTAGATTCGTTTTGTGCCGTTGATTCATAATTTATAAAAACGTTTTTCGTAAAACGACCCGAGGGCACGCAAATCAAGGAAACTAGAATCGAGAAATACCCGTAAATTAGTGGGATGGGACAAAATAATTTATCCCACCCCACTATACACATGGGACGACTACTAAGCTACACCTCAACAACTTGGTGTCAAGTTGTTGACAAGATACTAACACATGTCATACAAGCTTAACTTGTAAGCTTTCTCAAACACAAAACCACCACTTCAAACTACTTCTCTCATTTACCACTCATGCAAACAACACATTTTCTCTCTAATCTCCATCTATGCCGTCCCACTCCATCACCATCCACCCCATTTGATCAAATTTTAACCACAAACATTTGTTATAATTAACATATGTTAATCTCCATTCAAAGAGATGAAGATTGGTGCAAGTTTTAACATCCAAGGAGAAGTTTCTATGGAGTCTTAGGGCTGATTTTCCACAAGGAGTTCTTGAAGAATGGTGGTCTTGAAGATGGTATTGGTTTATCACAAGTTTCTCCATCAAAATCCATTTTTTGATCACAACCTACATCATCATGGTGGTATAAAGAATGTTCTCCCCATCCTCTTGTTATTTTGATTATGTAATCTTGTATTTCATTTACTTATGTATATGTATATGATGATGAATGATGATTAAAAATGTTATGTGGGGATTTGGTGTTGATAGATTGAATAAACATGGGTAAAAAGATGGACAAACTACATGTAAAATGGGTAAATCTTGTTTAAATGGTAGGCTGTATAAAAACAGTAACTAACCACATGTTAGACTGATAAAATGATGAAGTAGAATCCATTTACAGTAAGTAATATGTCTTGTACACATGTGAGAGTTGGCCATGCAATGGAATCATTAGGATGAGTGAGATATGATCAAAACAAGTTTAGAGTACAAATCTGAGTTCACTGTTTTGGACGATTTTTAGAAAATACTTGATATTATGTTCGTGTTTTGGTTTTATATAACCATATTCATATAACGGTTTTTATTTAATCTATACAACGTTATAAAACTGATACAAGGCTTTTGACACCCCGTATAAAAATTAAAGTTTGTTGTGTTGGTCTAATCGAATTGATCTAGGTTCTATGTGTGACTCTATTGATTTTGGTGAACAAAAGTGTGTCGTTGTAGTATATTAAATGTGCAAAAACAATTAAAGTAAATGACTTTAAAATAAATCTAAAACTAATTTAAAATAAATGGTGCAAGTATTTAAAAGCGAGGCTAAAATTAAAGGGCACTAAAAGTAAATAACGCAAACTTAAATCTAACTAAGGTAAACTTAAAACGCAACTAAAACAAAATCTTAAACTAAGGCAAGACTAAAATAATTCTAAGGCAATTAAACTTATAGTGCAATTAAGTAAAAGGCGGGAAAAAATAAAGCTAGAAATTAAAAGGGCGGAAAATTAAAACTGAAAATAAAGAAACTGGAAAATACCCCTATCTGGAATAAACCCTATTCGGAATATTAAGCTTACTCGAAATATGTCACCTATCCGGAATAAAACCCTCTATTCGGAAAAATACAGCCTATTCGGAATAATGGCAACTCGGAATAATCCTATGCGGAACAATCCTTACCCGGAATAACCAGCCTTATGCGGAATAAGTACCTCTATCCAGAATACTGTCCTATTCGGAATAAAGTTCTTCTATCCGGAATAGTTTGGCTATTCGGAATAAATCCCCTATTCGGAATATTATTCCTACCCATAATATTTGGCCTACTCGGAATGTTTCACTATCTGGAATATTGTCACCTATTCGGAATACTGACCCTATCCGGAATAAACTACTTATTCGGAATGTTCTGCTACTCGGAATATCCTTCCCTATTCGGAATACTGAATATTCCGAATAAGAAGCTTTCTACAACCACTATTCAGAATGCTGCTGGGTTCGATTACCTGGGAAACACAGTAAATATAATACCGAAGAACAAGGAACAAAATAAAGCACGAATTTAAACAAAACTAAAGCAAATCAACCACAAGATTAAACCAAACTAATAACAAAACATCTATTAAGCATAAACAATCAATCCAAAACAACAAAACTAACAATAAAGATCAAGATAATCAAAACCCACTTAAATAAATCAACAAAAATTAAGAACATGAACATAAACAAATCAACACAAAGATTAAAGAAAGGTAGAATGAGATTAACAAGATAAAGATAAAGATTAACAAGAATTAAAAGAAAAACTTACTTGAAATTAAATGGAAATTAAGGTGCAAGACAAGGTATTTAAATTTGACAATAAAGTAAATGACAAGGTAATTAAATTGCAAGGTAATTAAAAGTGGAAGAAATAGTGTGTCAAACTATCCAACAAAATGAAAAGTGATTAAGACTAATCTATATATAGGGGAGGATTAGGAAGCTTTCTCCCCTCCTTCATTTCTTCTTAATTGCGTCATTAGGTTCTTAAGCCTCTAATCTTCATTAATTGCACCATTAGTCCTTTTTCCTTCTAATCTTCTTTAAACTTGGACTCTAATGACTTGTGGCTCGGGATTTATTTTGAACTCGTCTTTTAATTCTTCAATAAAATAGACTTGAGTTCCTCGGCTTTTGATAAACTTCCGTCTTTTGACTTATTCTTCGATAAATCTTCAGAATTGGTCTTGGACTTCCGTTCTTTTTGCACTCTTGACTTCTTGACTTCGTATTTTCATCTTTTTCTTTAATAAATGCTCGTGAATGCCCGTGTTTTCTCCACTTTTCACCTTTTCGTCCTAAATCACAACAAAAACACAAACCACGCATAATTCCGACATAAAAGATATAAAATACACGTTTTGGCTCGGTTATTATTGTAATTAAGTGGTAGAAAAGATGGGTGTTTACACACCTATCAAATCCCCTACACTTGACCATTGCAATGTCCTCATGCAATGCATTAGTTATAAAGCAAGATTTCATTTTTCATCATAATCAATCCACGTTGGCCTTTATTAAAGAGATAGAAAATTAAAGACATTCAAAATAAAGAAATCAAAAAGCATACCTTGGGTTTTGGAAATGTCATGAATAATCATCATCCTCAAGTTTTCACTTTCTCCAAACCAAGCTTAAAAACGAGATCATTGTTATTATAAGTTAGCAAACTAACACGAATTCATGTGGGCTAATTATTCACTTAGACTCCCTTATTCCTAGGTGTATCTCTTATATTTTATTTTTGTCTTGAATGATCACGAGGATGCATTTTTGACTTATTCCGATAGTTTATTAGGCCGAAAATAAAGTGAACGATTTAATCAATAGTTAGCTAAAGGACAAAATCTTTTAAAACTGCTTCTCGGGACCTCATAAAGTTCATATCTTGGCATAACTCGCTTCGCGATTTGAGACCTTTCTCGGACTGATATTTGGCAGCGACTTCATACTTCAAACCTTGAGAGACGTTCTTGAAATTATGGTCTTTGATAGGTGTGTAAACACCCATCTTTTCTACCACTTAACTACAATAATAACCGGACCAAAACGTGTATTTTATGTCTTTTATGTCGGAATTATGCGTGGTTTGTGTTTTTGTTGTGATTTAGGATGAAAAGGTGAAAAATGGATAAAACACGGACATTCACGGGCATTTATGGACTTTTATTGAAGAAAAGGATAAAAGACGAAGTCAAGAAGTCAAGAGTGCAAAAAGAACGGAAGTCCACGACCAATTCTGATGATTTATCGAAGAAAAAGTCAAAAGACGGAAGTTTATCAAAAGCCGGAGAATTCAAGTCTATTTTATTGAAGAATTTAAAGACGAGTTCAAAAGAAATCCCGAAGTCAAAAGTCCCTTAAAGTCAAAGATTAAAGAAGATTAGAAGAAAAGGACTAAGTACGAAATTAATGAAGATTAATAAAAGGAGGGACTTAAACTTGTAATTAAGAAGAAAGGAAAGAGGGGAGGAAGCTTCCTTAATCCTCCCCTATAAATAGATTAGGATGTTTATTTTTCACTCTTGTTGGCTAAGGTAACAATTAGACTTCCACCATTTAAATACTTGTTCATTTACTTTTCATGTCATTTAAATTCATGTTATGCACCTTAATTACCATTTAATTCCAAGTAAGTTTTCATTTTAATTCTTGTCAAATCTTTATTTTATCTTGTCAATCTCTTATCTACCTTTCTTCTTCTTTGATTCATGAGTTTATGTTATGTTCATGTTTATGCTTTTATTTGATCCAAAGTGGTTTTTGATTATTGTGGTTAAAGTTGTTTGATTTCATGTTTTTGATTGTTTGTTGATGCTATTTGTTGATTCGTTACTGTTTTTATTAACTCGTTGTGTTGATTTTGCTTGATTTGTGTTTATATCTGCTGTTACTCATCTTCCTTGTTCTTCAGAAGAGTTTGCCTTGTTTCTGTTTTTCCAGAAAAAGTTCCGAACCAAAGAAAGGATAGAAAGCTTCATTCGGAAGTCCAAAGTTCCGGACCAAGGTGTTTCATTCGGAAGTCAAAACTTCCGAACCAACTCTGTCATTCGGAACTCAAAAAGTTCCGAGTCAAGGAAACTCATTCGGAACTTCAAAAGTTCCGAATAAAGGAGCTTCATTCGGAAGTCAAAACTTCCGAACCAAAGACTTCATTCAGAACCTTCCGAACCAACTCCAAGTTCCGAACCAAGGGCCTTCATTCGGAAGTTCTAAACTTCCGAATCAAGGAGCTTCATTCGGAAACTTCCGAATCAAGGGGTGACCAGAAACTTCCGAATCAAGGAAGAATTTACAAGTTCCGAATCAGCAAGTTCCGAACGAAGCATTGTTTTGGATAAGTGACATATTCAGACCAATTTGTTCCGGATCAAGGATTTTGGTAATATTCCAAGTGAAGAAGAATCATTTCAACCAAAGGTGACATTTAGGACGAGTGATTGTTCCAAACGAAGGTTTATTCCGAATGAGCTGTATTCAGGTTCTTATTAGCTTTTGTCTTTGACTTTTATCTTCAAGCTTTATTTTACTTGCCTTTTTATTTAATTGCACTTTTAGATTATTTGCCTTAGTTTTAGTCGCACTTTAAGTTTGCCTTAGATAGATTTAAGTTACGTCAATTTACTTCGCACTTTACTTTAATTAGACTTAGATTTATTTAAAAAGCACTTTTACTTTTAAGTCTTTGCATTTAAATTTAAAATCACCCAAAAATATTCTTTTTCACCAAAGATCAACTAAATCACACATAGGAGCCTAGATCAATTCGTTAAGATTCCGAGAACACGAACTTAATCTTTAATTTTTATACGGGCAATAGCCTTGTATCAAATGGCGCCGCTGCCGGCTTTTTTCGTTAAGATCAACAGTTTTCTGTGCTAGACACGTTGCTTTTTGGGATCCGTTCACCTGTGAACGTTATTTTTCTTGCATAAAAATTCAAAAATCATAAAAACTAAAAATTGATAAAAAACCATAAAAATTAAAAATTTCAAACATACAAAAAGATTTTATCTTTCTTGTGTATATATATTGTCTTTGTGTTTGGTTTCTTTTTCTTTTGCATTTTCAGGTGTATGCGTACTAGATCTTCTAATTATCAAGAGCCCGAGCCTCAAGAAGATTTAGATATGGCAGGTGTTAACAACAATAATCAACTACCGCACCTCAATAATAATAATAACAACAACAATGCCCTTCCACAGCCCGATCTTCGGACCATGGAGGAACTTTGTCAACCAACAATGTTTGGACGAGGAGGACCGATTGCGCCGATGCAAATCAACGCTCCTGAGTTTTCGTTGAAGCACCACATGATTCAGCAAGTACAAACAAACCCATTTAGAGGATTGCCTGATGATGATGCCAACAAACACCTCGACAAGTTCATTACAATCACCCAAAGCATGAAGTTGCCTGGGGCCACAATGGATGTACTCCGCCTACAACTCTTCCCACATACTTTATCGCATCATGCCGAGAAATGGTTTGATCGTCTCCCGAAGAATTCTATTCACACTTGGGATGACATGACTCAACGCTTTCTTTCGCGCTACTTTCCACCATCCATGGTCACAAGCCTTCGAAATCAGATCAGCGGTTTCATGCAAGACCCTGATGAATCTCTTTTCGACGCTTGGGAGAGATATAATGTCTTGATCGACCGTTGTCCAAACCACAACATGCTTCCGGTCACCTTGATCGATACTTTCTACAACGGATTGACTTTTCGAGATCGTGATACGATTAATGCAGCCGCCGGTGGCACATTCATGAAAAGGAGACCCGAGGAGTGTAGAGAGTTAATAGAGAACATGACTACTCATTATAAGAACTGGGATTCCTCTGCTTCTTCTAGAAACAACACGAGAGTCAATGTTTCTTCTACCTCAGCAAACCCTGAGATGACTGAACTCACCCGCATGATGGCTGAAATGAGCAAAAGTATTA
The DNA here is from genome assembly GCA_025667525.1 of Glebionis coronaria. NCBI lineage: Eukaryota > Viridiplantae > Streptophyta > Magnoliopsida > Asterales > Asteraceae > Glebionis > Glebionis coronaria. The sequence goes on along the minus strand of JANFOE010001449.1, from coordinate 264,614 downwards.
CGCTTCTCGCTTCAAACCAACAACAACAAGTTAAAGCGGTCGCTAATCCTTGTGAAACATGTGGCGGTCCTCACTCATACACCGATTGTCCTTCGACACAAGGAAATCCGGAAAATGTGTATGCAGCTTACGGTAATTATTCACCAGAAAATTACCAAGCTAGACAACAAGGGGATAGAAATCTGCTGATCTACCGTTCAAACAACTACCTTTCACCCGGTTTTTCTCCTCAAAACCAAAACCCCGCCAACAACTACAATAGAAGCAACCAAATCCCACCTCGTGCTTCTAACCCTTATCAACCACCCACCCAACAACACCCACCCATTAACCCCGATGTTGACACAATCATGAGAACTAAAGGTGAGCAAATCAAGAATCTACAGAGCCAAATAATCAATTTGAAAGGAGATATCTTGAAGCAAGGTAATGACATCAGAACTGAGGTTCGTGAAAATCTTAAATCTTCCTTCATCACTCAAACAACTGAATTAAAGAATCTATTGGCTAGTTTCTTGCCCGAAGCTCAACCTCCTTCTTCTTCTTCGGGTTCTCTACCTTCAAACACCGTCACTAATCCGCGAGCTAATGTGAGTGCTATAACTACGCGTAGTGGAATTACCATTGTCAATCCACCTGACTCACCACCATCATCTACAACTCCTCCACCACCATGTATCCCTATTACTCTTCCACCTAGTAGTAGTACACCATTACCGTCTCCGCCTCGTCATGACGATGTATCTCGGAAGGACCCTTCAACATCACAACCTTTACCAACTACACCTCCACCTAACCCTTATCAGCCCAGAATCCCATACCCTTCTCGCATAGGCAAAACCAACGAGCTAACCAAGAATGACTGTAATGTAATGAAATATGTGGATATGCTATCTAAAATGACCATCAACATTAGCCTTGTTGAAGCACTTTGCCACATGCCGAAATTTGTCAAAACATTCAAGGAATTGCTTAGCAAGAAGGAGAAGCTGATTGAACTCGCCAACACACGATTAAATGAAAACTGCTCTGCAGTCCTTCTTAGAGAACTTCCGGAAAAGCTTGGCGATCCCGGTCGTTTTGTGTTACCTTGCGTGTTCAATAAAACTGAAGAATTTACTGCCCTTACTGATCTCGGGGCTAGTATTAATTTGATGCCACTGAGTGTTTGGAAAACACTATCATTGCCCGACCTCATTCCAACAAAGATGACTCTCGAACTTGCAAACCGCACTCTCGCTTACCCCGTTGGTATAGCCGAAGATGTGTTTCTTAAAGTTGGCACATTTACTTTCCCGGTCGATTTTGTCGTAGTTGATTATGAAATGGACCCTCGTATTCCTCTAATACTTGGTCGGCCATTTTTGAGAACCGGACGTGCTTTAATAGATGTGGTCGAAGGTGAGTTAATCTTACGAGTCGGGGATGATTCTAAAGTTTTTAAAATGGGGAAGCTTACAGGCAAATCCTTTGGAAGCCGAGAATCAGTGAATATGATAAATGTGCTCGATGACTTTACCGTTTATGACAATCCTCTATTCGAGTCTTCCACTGATAATCCACTCTTTGAAGATAATGTGGATGATTCTCACTCTACTTTGGACGCTTCCCCCATTTATGATTCTCAACCGGTCTTTGATGCTTATGATGATGATGATTCTAGCTCAGATTCGGATGATTTTGATTGTACTTCTGAATATCCCGAGCTGCCCACATTCGATGATTTTGATGAGGCTGATACTCTCTCGAGCGATTCTTCACATGATGAAGATCCTCCGCCATCATTCGATCCTACTTTGGACGATTACTCATTCGAGGAAGACTTCTCTGAATTTCTCAACACATACTTCCCTCATGAGAGTGATGCACCTCCTTTGGACTTTGAAGATTATCGTCTTGATCCTACTTTGGATTTTAAGAGCATTTTGTCCAAGGAGAAGAAACCGGTCGACACCGAAATCCGTTGCACATATGATTTGACACCTCTTTGTCCCACTTCTGAGGACGAGGTTGTGCTTCTTTGCGGATCTTCTTCCCACTCGGCTGAGCCTGAGTGCTATTTTCCCCTAAAGGAAAAGGTGTTCGACCCCGGTATTGAAGTCTTTAAGCCATCTCAGTATCCACCTGATGAAATAAAAGGAAATATCTTTGGAAATTTTGAAGACATGCTTGCTCCACTTCAACTTTGCTTCCACCGTGCTCCATCGCTGCTTAAGGGAACCTTGCCATTTCTCTTTTGGCTTGCCTTGTTCGCCTTAAGCTCATTCTTATTGATGGATGAAAACTATGTCTTTGATCCTGGTGGATTTGTTTCATGCTACTTCCGTTGATGATCAAGGTCGAGTCAGGCTCACGACTCGGTTAACAAAAATCAAGGGCTTCTTGGGAGGCAACCCATGCATCTATCCTTTCGCTTTCTTTACCATAAGTGTAGGGGGGACCCCTTTGGATTGCTATTTCCTCTCCTCACTTCTTAATCAGGGATTCGAGCTTCAATGATCCACTCTTGATGATTCTTGACGACCCGTGATTCCGTGTTCTACTTCTTCCCGGTTCTATCCTAAACTCTTTTCGATTCACTATTTTATATTTTCTCAATATTAAAATAGGAATCTCTTTAGTTGTCCTTTCCTTAGCAAGATTTAAACAACGTGCAAAATGTCCTAAGTGTAGGGGAGCTTACTCCCACATGCTTAAACATTGAGGACAATGTTTATCTTAAGTGTAGGGGGACTTCTATCGAAGTTAAGTGGTCTTTTCCTTGTTTTTGTCCTCATTTTAACCGAAAAATCAATTTTTCGACATTTTTCAAAATTTTTGATCTATTTTGGCCTATTAGTTGTTATCTTTGTATAGTTATTTTCTTTCTCCGCTAGAATAAATGTTTAATAAGTGGTTTTAATTTTCAAACGTTGTGAATCTTTTGACTCAATCCGAGTTTACTCTAGCTAGTATCCTTAACGTGTTTAAGTCAAGTTTTGCTAGGGTTTTATATAGGGAGCTATAAAACGCGAAAGTCTTAACTCTCACGGGTTAAGAACAAGAACTTTTCGCAAGTTCCTACAATTGATCCTAGAGAGTCGTTTATCAAGGGAACTTTAAGATGCGATTTCTAAACTTGAAAAAGTCTAAGAATTTGCAAGATCCTATAGGAGACTCGAAAACCCAAAACTTTGATTTAATAGGCTAAGTATCCACGAGTCTCATTACTTGAAATTTTAAACTGTGGAGAACGAGAGATGATAGAGCCAATTATAAGTTCGGTATTCTTTCATGAATTTATGTGAGTTAATTATGAGCCTATTCTCCCATCGCTTGCTAATAATTTATTTGCTAATAAATAAGGTTGTACGATTTGAAAAGTTACTTAGCTTCTAGCCCCAGATCGTTTAAAAGTTGCTCGGTAATGACGAGAGTTCATAGCCAAGGCATAACTTATGAAGCGGGGCGCGAAGATTGGCGAGTCCGAAAAGGCCCTAACAAGGCATGAGGGCTATGTTTTGTTGCTAAAGATCCAAAGTGATGTGAAGAATCATTTATCAAAAATCAATATGAAGGATCGAGACACACGACGTAAAGCAAAACTCCCCAAAAGTCATGGAGAAGTGTATCCGAAAAGACCCTAACAAGGTATGAGGATAAATAGATCCAAGTCATAAAAGGAGGCGGATCGTTGTATATCAAAGTCCAAAATAAAGATTGGAGAAAAATGAAGAAGTCGTGGTCCAAGTATGAATCTCTCAAAACTTCAAGTGAAGAAATTGCAATTATGAAGAGAAGACCATTATTTCATGAACGTCTCTCAAGATTTGAAGTATGAAGTCGCTGCCAAATATCGGCCCGAGAAAGGTCTCAAATCGCGAACCAAGTTATGCCAAGATATGAACTTTCTGATATCCCGAGAAGCAGTTTTAAAAGATTTGGTCCTTTAGCTAACTATTGATTAAATCGTGCACTATATTTTCAGACTAAATAACTATCGAAATAAGTCAAACAATGCATCTTCGTGATCATTCAAGACAAATAATAAAATATAAGAGATACACCTAGGAATAAGGGAGTCTAAGTGAGTAATTGGCCCACATGAGTTCGTGTTAGTTTACTAACTTATAATAACAATGATCTCGTTTTTAAGCTTGGTTTGGAGAAAGTGAAAACTTGAGGATGATGATTATTCATAACATTTTCAAAACCCAAGGTATGCTTTTGATTTCTTTATTTTGTATGTTTTTAATTTTCTATCTCTTTAATAAAGGCCAACGTGGATTGATTACGATGAAAAGTGTAATCTTGCTTTGTAACTAATGCATTGCATGAGGACATTGCAATGGTCAAGTGTAGGGGATTTGATAGGTGTGTAAACACCCATCTTTTCTACCACTTAACTACAATAATAACCGGACCAAAACGTGTATTTTATGTCTTTTATGTCGGAATTATGCGTGGTTTGTGTTTTTGTTGTGATTTAGGATGAAAAGGTGAAAAATGGATAAAACACGGACATTCACGGGAATTTATGGACTTTTATTGAAGAAAAGGATAAAAGACGAAGTCAAGAAGTCAAGAGTGCAAAAAGAACGGAAGTCCACGACCAATTCTGAAGATTTATCGAAGAAAAAGTCAAAAGACGGAAGTTTATCAAAAGCCGGAGAATTCAAGTCTATTTTATTGAAGAATTTAAAGACGAGTTCAAAAGAAATCCCGAAGTCAAAAGTCCCTTAAAGTCCAAGATTAAAGAAGATTAGAAGAAAAGGACTAAGTACGCAATTAATGAAGATTAATAAAAGGAGGGACTTAAACTTGTAATTAAGAAGAAAGGAAAGAGGGGAGGAAGCTTCCTTAATCCTCCCCTATAAATAGATTAGGATGTTTATTTTTCACTCTTGTTGGCTAAGGTAACAATTAGTCTTCCACCATTTAAATACTTGTTCATTTACTTTTCATGTCATTTAAATTCATGTTATGCACCTTAATTACCATTTAATTCCAAGTAAGTTTTCATTTTAATTCTTGTCAAATCTTTATTTTATCTTGTCAATCTCTTATCTACCTTTCTTCTTCTTTGATTCATGAGTTTATGTTATGTTCATGTTTATGCTTTTATTTGATCCAAAGTGGTTTTTGATTATTGTGGTTAAAGTTGTTTGATTTCGTGTTTTTGATTGTTTGTTGATGCTATTTGTTGATTCGTTACTGTTTTTATTAACTCGTTGTGTTGATTTTGCTTGATTTGTGTTTATATCTGCTGTTACTCATCTTCCTTGTTCTTCGGAAGAGTTTGCCTTGTTTCTGTTTTTCCAGAAAAAGTTCCGAACCAAAGAAAGGATAGAAAGCTTCATTCGGAAGTCCAAAGTTCCGGACCAAGGTGTTTCATTCGGAAGTCAAAACTTCCGAACCAACTCTGTCATTCGGAACTCAAAAAGTTCCGAGTCAAGGAAACTCATTCGGAACTTCAAAAGTTCCGAATAAAGGAAATACATTCGGAAGTCAAAACTTCCGAACCAAAGACTTCATTCGGAACCTTCCGAACCAACTCCAAGTTCCAAACCAAGGGCCTTCATTCCGAAGTTCTAAACTTCCGAATCAAGGAGCTTCATTCGGAAACTTCCGAATCAAGGGGTGACCAGAAACTTCCGAATCAAGGAAGAATTTACAAGTTCCGAATCAGCAAGTTCCGAACGAAGCATTGTTTTGGATAAGTGACATATTCAGACCAATTTGTTCCGGATCAAGGATTTTGGTAATATTCCAAGTGAAGAAGAATCATTTCAACCAAAGGTGACATTTAGGACGAGTGATTGTTCCAAACGAAGGTTTATTCCGAATGAGCTGTATTCAGGTTCTTATTAGCTTTTGTCTTTGACTTTTATCTTCAAGCTTTATTTTACTTGCCTTTTTATTTAATTGCACTTTTAGATTATTTGCCTTAGTTTTAGTCGCACTTTAAGTTTGCCTTAGATAGATTTAAGTTACGTCAATTTACTTCGCACTTTACTTTAATTAGACTTAGATTTATTTAAAAAGCACTTTTACTTTTAAGTCTTTGCATTTAAATTTAAAATCACCCAAAAATATTCTTTTTCACCAAAGATCAACTAAGTCACACATAGGAGCCTAGATCAATTCGTTAAGATTCCGAGAACACGAACTTAGTCTTTAATTTTTATACGGGCAATAGCCTTGTATCAGTCTTCTCATCATAACGGAATTTCTTCACTTGAAGTTTTGAGAGATTAATACTTGGACCACGACTTCTTCATTTTTCTCCAATCTTTATTTTGGACTTTGATATACAACAATCCGCCTCCTTTTATGACTTGGATCTATTTATCCTCATACCTTGTTAGGGTCTTTTCGGATACATTTCTCCATGACTTTTGGGGAGATTTTGCTTTTCGTCGTGTGTCTCGATCCTTCATATTGATTTTCGATAAATGATTCTTCACATCACTTTGGATCTTTAGCAACAAAATATAGCCCTCATGCCTTGTTAGGGCCTTTTCGGACTCGTCAATCTTCGCATCCCGCTTCAATAAGTTATGCCTTGGCTATGAACTCTAATCCATTCCGAGCAACTTTTAAACGATCTTGGGCTAGAAGCTAAGTAACTTTTCAAATCGTACAACCTTATTTATTAGCAGATAAATTTATTAGCAAGCGATGGGAGAATAAGCTTATAACTAACTCACATAAATTCACGAAAGAATACCGAACTTATAATTGGCTCTATCATCTCTCGTTCTCCACAGTTTAAAATCTCAAGGAATGAAACTCGTGGATGCTTAGCCTATTAATCAAAGTTTTGGGTTTTTGAGTCGCCTATAGGATCTTGCAAATTCTTGGACTTTTTCAAGTTTAGAAATCGCGTTTTAAAGTTCCCTTGATAAACGACTCTCTAGGATCAATTATAGGAACTTGCGAAAAGTTCTTGTCCATAACCCGTGAGAGTGAAGACTTTCGCGTTTTATAGCTCCCTATATAAAAGCCTAGCAAAACTTGACTTAAACACGTTAAGGATACTAGCTAGAGTGACTTAGATAAGTAAGCTCGGGTTGAGTCAAAAGATTCACAACGTTTGAAAATAAAAACCACTTATTTAAACATTTATTCTAATAAGGAAAGAAAATAGCTCTATAAAAATAAAACTAATAGGCCAAAATAGATCAAAAATTTTGAAAAATGTCGAAAAATTGATTTTCCGGTTAAAATGAGGACAAATACAAGAAAAAGACCACTTAACTTCGATAGAAGTCCCCCCTACACTTAACATAAACATTGTCCTCAATGTTTAAGAATGTGGGAGTAAACTCCCCTACAATTAGGACATTGTGCACTTTGTTTAAATCTTGCTAAGGAAAAGACAACTAAAGAGATTCCTATTTTAATATTGAGAAAATATAAAATAGTGAATCGAAAAGAGTTTAGGATAGAACCGGGAAGAAGTGGAACCGGAATCACGGGTCATCAAGAATCATCAAGAGTGGATCATTGAATCTCGAATCCCTGATTAAGAGAGTAGAGGAGAGGAAATAGCAAACCCAAGGGTCTCCCCTACACTTATGATAAAGAAAGCGAAAAGATAGATGCATGGGTTACCTCCCAAGAAGCGCTTGATTTTTGTTAACCGAGTCGTAAGCCTGACTCGACCTTGATTATCAACGGAAGAAGCATGAAACACATCCACCAGGATCAAATACATAGTTTTCGTCCATTAAATAGCAGAGGCTTAAGGCGAACAAGGCAAGCCAAAGAAGAATAGGCAAGGTTCCCTTAAGCAGCGATGGAGCACGGTGGAAGCAAGGGTGAAGTGCAAGCATGTCTTCAATATTTCCAAAGATTTTTCCTTTTATTTCATCAGGTGGATACTGAGATGGCTTAAAGATTTCAATACCAGGGTCGAACACCTTTTCCTTTAAGGGAAAATAGCACTCAGGCTCAGCAGAGTGTGAAGAAGATCCGCGAAGAAGCACAACCGCGTCCTCAGAAGTGGGACAAAGAGGTGTTAACTCATACGTGCTGCGGATATTGGTGTCGACCGGTTTCTTCTCCTTTGAAAGAATGTGCTTCAAATCAAAAGTAGGATCAAGACGACAATCTTCAAAATCATAAGGAGGAGCATCACTCTCATGAGGGAAGTAAGTGTTGAGAAATTCAGAGAAATCTTCCTCAAATGAATAATCGTCCAAAGTAGGATCGAGTGATGGCGGAGGATCTTCATCATGTGAAGAATCGCTCGAAAGAGTATCAGCCTCATCGAAATCACCATACGTGGGCAGCTCGGGATACTCAGAAGTAAGGTCATCATAATCATCCGAATCTGAGCTAGAATCATCATCATCATAAGCATCAAAGACCGGTGGAGAATCATAAATGGGAGAAGGTTCCAAATTTGGGAGAGAATCATCCACATCATCATGAAAAAGTGGATTATCGATGCAAGAGTCGAATAGAGGATTGTTGTAGACAACGAAGTCATCATGCACATTAATCATATTCACTGATTCTCGTCCTCCAAAGGATTTACTTGTAAGCTTTCCCATTTTGAAAACTTGTGCATCATCCCCGACTCGTAAGATTAACTCACCTTCGGCCACATCCACTAAAGCTCGTCCGGTTCTCAAGAATGGCCGACCAAGTATTAAAGGAATACGAGGGTCCATTTCATAATCAACAACGACAAAATCGACCGGGAAAGTAAATGTGCCAACTTTTATGAACACGTCTTCGGCTATACCAACGGGGTAAGCGAGAGTGCGATTTGCAAGTTCAAGAGTCATCTTTGTTTGAGTGAGGTCGGGTAATGATAGTGTTTTCCAAACACTCAATGGCATCAAATTAATACTAGCCCCGAGATCAGCAAGGGCAGTAAATTCTTCAGTTTTGTTGAACACGCAAGGCAACACGAAACGACCGGGATCTCCAAGCTTTTCCGGTAGTTCTTTAAGAATAACTGCAGAGTAATTTTCATTTAAGCGTGTGTTGGCGAGTTCAATCAGCTTCTCCTTCTTGTTAAGCAATTCCTTAAATGCTTTAACAAATTTGGGCATGTGGACAAGTGCCTCAAGAAAGCTAATGTTGAAGTTCATTTGAGAAATCATCTTGATATAGCTCGTCACTTGAGAGTCCTCCTTTGTTAGCATTTTGTTCTTGCCTAAGCGAGAAGGATAAGGGATATTGGGTTTGGGTGGTGAAGGTGTAGGTGTAGTAGGTGAAGGTTGAGATGTTGAAGGGTCCTTCCTAGGTACATCGTCATGACGAGGCGGAGACGATAATGGTGGACTAATACTCGGTGTCGGAGGAGTAGGGATACATGGTGGTGGAGGAGGTGTAGATGATGGTGGTGGGATTGGTGGTCCTACGATGGTGACTCCACTACGAGTAGTAATAGCACTCACATTTGCTCGCGGATTAGTGACGGTGTTTGAAGGTAGAGAACTCGAAGTAGAAGGTTAAGCGGCGGGCAAGAAAGTAGCAAGCATATTCTTCAAATCATTGGTTTGATTGCTAAAGAAGGATTGAATGTTATCTCGAAGCTCAGGTCTAATTTCATTTCCTTGCTTTGTGATATCTCCATTAAGATTGATAATTTGGCTCTGCAGATTCTTGATTTGCTCACCTTGGGTTCTCATGATAGCTTCAACATCGTGGTTAATGGGTGGGGTTTGTTGGGCGGGTGGGTTATAAGGATTAGAAGCTCTTGGTGGGATTTGGTTGCTTCTGTTGTAGTTGTTGGCAGGGTTTTGGTTTTGAGGAGAAAACCCGGGGGAAAGGTAGTTGTTTGATCGGTAACTCAGCAGATTTCTGTCCCCTTGAGGTCGAGCTTGGTAATTTTCCGGTGAATAATTACCATAAGCTGCATACACATTTTCCGGATTTCCTTGAGTTGAAGGACAATCGGTGTATGAGTGAGGACCGCCGCATGTTTCACAAGGATTAGCAACCGCTTTAACTTGTTGTTGTTGTTGGTTTGAAGCGAGAAACATGATACTTTTGCTCATTTCAGTCATCATGCGGGTGAGTTCGGTCATATCAGGGTTTGCTGAGGTGGAAGAAACATTGACTCTCGGGTTGTTCCTTGAAGAAGCAAAGGAATCCCAGTTTTTGTGGTGAGTAGTCATGTTCTCAATTAGCTCTCTACACTCCTCGGGTCTCCTTTTCATGAATGTGCCACCGGCGGCTGCATTAATCGTATCCCGATCACGAAAAGTCAATCCGTTGTAGAAAGTATCTATTAAGGTTACAGGGAGCATGTTGTGGTTTGGACATCTATCGATCAAGACATTATATCTCTCCCAAGCATCAAAAAGAGATTCATCAGGATCTTGCATAAAACCGTTGATTTGATTGCGAAGGCTTGTGACCATGGATGGTGGAAAGTAGCGCGACAAAAAGCGTTGAGTCATGTCATCCCAAGTGTGAATTGAATTCTTCGGGAGACGATCAAACCATTTCTCGGCATGATGTAATAAAGTATGTGGAAAGAGTTGTAGGCGAAGTTCATCCATTGTGGCACCGGCCAACTTCATGCTTTGGGTGATTGTAATGAACTTGTCGAGGTGTTTGTTGGCATCATCATCAGGCAATCCACGGAATGGGTTAGTTTGTACTTGCTGAATCATGTGGTGCTTCAACGAAAACTCAAGAGCGTTGATTTGCATCGGGGCAATCGGTCCTCCTCGTCCAAACATGGTAGGTTGACAAAGCTCCTCCATTGTCCGAAGATCGGGCTGTGGAAGAACATTGTTGTTATTATTAGGGTGCGGTGGATTATTGTTGTTTACACCTGACATAGCTAAATCTTCTTGAGTCTCGGGCTCTTGATAATTAGAAGATCTAGTACGCATACACCTGAAAATGCAAAAGAAAAAGAAACCAAACACAAAGACAATATATATACACAATAAAAATAAAATCTATTTGGATTTTTGAAATTTTTTAATTTTTATGGATTTTTTTTTGAATTTTTTATTTTTATATGGTTTTTTTGAATTTTTAATGCAAGAAAAATAACGCTCACAAGTGAACGGATCCCAAAAAGCAACGCGTCTCTCAAAGAAAACCGTTAATCTTTACGAAAAGAGCCGGCAGCGGCGCCATTTGATACAAGGCTTTTGACACCCCGTATAAAAATTAAAGTTCGTTGTGTTGGTCTAATCGAATTGATCTAGGTTCTATGTGTGACTCTATTGATTTTGGTGAACAAAAGTGTGTCGTTGTAGTATATTAAATGTGCAAAAACAATTAAAGTAAATGACTTCAAAATAAATCTAAAACTAATTTAAAATATATGGTGCAAGTATTTAAAAGCGAGGCTAAAATTAAAGGGCACTAAAAGTAAATAACGCAAACTAAAATCTAACTAAGGTAAACTTAAAATGCAACTAAAACTAAATCTTAAACTAAGGCAAGACTAAAATAATTCTAAGGCAATTAAACTTAAAGTGCAGTTAAGTAAAAGGCGGGAAAAATAAAGCTAGAAATTAAAAGGGTAGAAAATTAAAACTGAAAATAAAGAAACTGGAAAATACCCCTATCCGGAATAAACCCTATTCGGAATATTAAGCTTACTCGGAATATGTCACCTATCCGGAATAAAACCCTCTATTCGGAACAATACAGCCTATTCGGAATAATGGCAACTCGGAATAATCCTATGTGGAACAATCCTTACCCGGAATAACCAGCCTTATGCGGAATAAGTACCTCTATCCGGAATACTGTCCTATTCGGAATAAAGTTCTTCTATCCGGAATAGTTTGGCTATGCGGAATAAATCCCCTATTCGGAATATTATTCCTACCCGGAGTATTTGGTCTACTCGGAATGTTTCACTATCACGGAATATTGTCACCTATTCGGAATACTGGCCCTATCCGGAATAAACTACTTATTCGGAATGTTCTGCTACTCGGAATATCCTTCCCTATTCGGAATACTGAATATTCCGAATAAGAAGCTTTCTACAACCACTATTCGGAATGCTGCTGGGTTCGATTACCTGGGAAACACAGTAACAATAATACCGAAGAACAAGGAACAAAATAAAGCACGAATTTAAACAAAAATAAAGCAAATCAACCACAAGATTAAACCAAACTAATGACAAAACATCTATTAAGCATAAACAATCAATCCAAAACAACAAAACTAACAATAAAGATCAAGATAATCAAAACCCACTTAAGTAAATCAACAAAAATTAAGAACATGAACATAAACAAATCAACACAAAGATTAAAGAAAGGTAGAATGAGATTAACAAGATAAAGATAAAGATTAACAAGAATTAAAAGAAAAACTTACTTGAAATTAAATGGAAATTAAGGTCCAAGACAAGGTATTTAAATTTGACAATAAAGTAAATGACAAGGTAATTAAATTGCAAGGTAATTAAAAGTGGAAGAAATAGTGTGTCAAACTATCCAACAAAATGAAAAGTGATTAAGACTAATCTATATATAGGGGAGGATTAGGAAGCTTCCTCCCCTCCTTCATTTCTTCTTAATTGCGTCATTAGGTCCTTAAGCCTTTAATCTTCATTAATTGCACCATTAGTCCTTTTTCATTCTAATCTTCTTTAAACTTGGACTCTAATGACTTGTGGCTCGGGATTTCTTTTGAACTCGTCTTTTAATTCTTCAATAAAATAGACTTGAGTTCCTCGACTTTTGATAAACTTCCGTCTTTTGACTTATTCTTCGATAAATCTTTAGAATTGGTCTTGGACTTCCGTTCTTTTTGCACTCTTGACTTCTTGACTTCGTCTTTTCATCTTTTTCTTTAATAAAAGCTCATGAATTCCCGTGTTTTCTCCACTTTTCACCTTTTCGTCCTAAATCACAACAAAAACACAAACCACGCATAATTCCGACATAAAAGACATAAAATACACGTTTTGGCTCGGTTATTATTGTAATTAAGTGGTAGAAAAGATGGGTGTTTACACACCTATCAAAAACGTATTGTATGATGTTTTTACGACATTGGCTCGTATAATGATTTTTAAGGCAAATGCCTATATTATGATTTTCGATAAGGATTTGTATAAGAATGACTTTGGCTGTTTTATGGCCTATTACAATGATTTGTACGAAATGATTTTTGGTAATAATTTTATACCGACTCCAGCATTCGCCTCATAGAGAATATCAGGGAGATAACATTGAACAAACCGACTCTAGCATTCGCCGAATGATGGGCGATGATGATGATGATGAAGTGCAACATGTTAACTTGGACGAAGAGGAGGAAGCCGAAGAAGAAGTTGCTGAAGTCACAACGCAGCCCCTTACCAGGCGCACCCGAAAGAGAGGCAACCGTGCGAGAGGAACTGCATCGGTGGAGATTGGTGAACATAATGCCCCTGCCAAAAGGCTTCGAGAGGACCACCCCATGTATCAATCTGTTGGGAGTACTACCCAGGGTGCCGAGGCTAACCGGGGCGCTCATGTCGATCCCGTTACACAAATTGCCCCAACCGCCTCCGAAGGAGCAAGAAGCAATAGGTAAGAAGCCACCTCAATACGCCAGAATCTCCGCGTCTTCTCTTTTTTTTTTTTTTTTTTTAAGCCATACTTAATATATTTCGTAATACTCGTGTCGCAGGGACAACCAAGCTGGTGCCGCGCCTCCTCCTGACACCCAGGTGAATAAGGAGAAAGGAAAAGCTGTCGAAGAAAACCCCGCGGCCCCCACAAAGTCCGGCCCTGTTTTTGAAGATGGTTCACCTCTGGTTTCCCAAGACTTCCCTTCATCCGGCGCTCCTCAACCTTTCAACCCTATTTGGACTATTACCACGGCATCACGCTTGAGGAGTGCTGACGAATGCCGGGAGTACCTCAATAACTGTATACCACCAAGCCTGGTGCAAGAGGTAAACTCGCTCAGTCACGCGGATCTGGCAGATGAATATAATGGGACGCTAGTGCATCAGATGGCGATGGGAACCTCGATGAGGGTCAGGTTTGAAGCTGCGCTTGGACACGTGGACTCTTTGAAGAGAAAAGTTGGACGGAGAGAAAAAATGATCGAAGATAATGAAGCCATGATTGCTGACCTCCAATCCAAACTAGCGACTGCTGAGGCAACCATCAAGACACAATCGGCCCGTGCGAGTGAACACGATCAGCAAGTAGTCCACCTTGAGTCTCAATTAGATGCCGCAAACACCAAGGTACATATCCGTGCCGTACCACCCATATATGTCAACAATGAATGTACTAACACGTCTTTCATTATAGGTAACCACGGCCGAAGCCTCTGTCCATTCTTACGCCAGCCAAGTAGATGATCTGAACCAGAAGCTGAAGGACGCGCATTTGGCCGTCCAAAACATGGAAAAAATGCAGACATAACTTGCTGAGGAAAGGGCCATCACCCAAGAGCTGAAGGAGGCAATTGCCCAAAAAGAATTGGTGATGGATGCCCTGACCGCTGAGCGTGACAATGTACTGTGCCCTCAACTGCTAACAGCCATTGCGGGCCGTAGTTGGATGGTTGGGCATGGAGCACGCCTGGCCGTGACGAAGGTGCTAGAGGCCCCATCCTTTGTACAACAATTTGCCAATCTTGTATCTGATGGCATCGACCATGGCCGGCACGAAGGAATGGTTGAGGCTGCTGAACTGATTACCAAAGGTGGGGACATCGCCCATCACACCTTTTTTAAGCCCGAAGCCGCCAGCAAGATGACTGCCTCCATGGCCGCGATGCAAGATCTGCATTACCCATTCCTGGATGAGCTAGAGGCCACCAAAGATGCCCCGAACACTGAAATCATGGAGAAGCTCAATCCTAGCATGCCTTTCGCTGCTAACTTTCCTCTAACCCTTCCTGTATATGAAGACGTAACCAGGGTCGTACTGGACGAGGAACCCTTAGACGTGGTGTTGGAAAGGACCGCAGCCCAAGCCCAGAAGCGGGGAGAGCGTGATGAATGGTTGCCGCGTCTGGTAGAAGAACAAGCAGAGATGGGTAAGTTTCTCCCCTCAATTTAGGATGCTTCTTTGTTCACAATCAAACACTTGTTATGTAATCTCTGAATATGTATTGATTCGTCCGTGTATGTACACGGCTAACAATTTTATGTTTTGTATATAAGTCCGTGGGTAACCACGGCGATTTTGATTTGTTTTTGGAAACCTGTGTATTTGTGCTTGTGTTCGAAACATTGTAGTTTAATACTGCGTGATATACCACGTCTTACTCACAAAGAAAATACATGCAAGTCTACAATATACTAGACGTGCGACGTGCGTCTTTATTATGCGGAGCACGGTATGGCTATAGCATATGAAACTTACCCCAACGTCTCGTGAGTAAGGTGTCTAGTAGGGATACGTGATCCGTGCGGCTGGGGTTGCATCCCTCTTACGCGGCAAGTTGAATTAGTAGGTTCACTTAATCCTCTTACCCCTCCTGGAGGCGTATAGTACATGTACGGTATTTCGAGAGAATGCATATGAAAGAAACATGGCATAACACAATTAAAATTCATACAGCTAACAAAGAATCTAACAAAGAAGACAATAATTTGCACGAAACAGGCCGTGGAGCTAGCTAGGCACCACGGCATTTTATTAGAACATTTACATTTTTTGTTTGAACAATGATGACAAGTCCTAAAAAAGTCCATAAAGGAAACTTAAACAAACATAAGAAAAACAAATAAGACAAATAACCCGCATGGTTCTTTATTAAGACCACCTATAGCAAAGTATCCATGCGGGAGCCGTAGCTTTCAAAGATAGCACCTTTTTAGATTGGCGATGTTCCATGTGCGCTCTAGGTCGCGGCCATCCATATCGCGTAGCTTGTACGCGCCTCGTCCCAAGGCTTCAGTGACTTCATACGGTCCTTCCCATTTAGGGCCCAGTTTTCCTGTATTTTCCACGCGACTTGCTTCGTTAGCACGATAGACATAGTCTCCCGGTCGAAAAGAAACACCTTTGACCTTGGCATCGTAATAAGCCTTCATCTTAGCCTTGGACTTAGCTTCATTGATGGCTGCTAATTCCCTTTTTTCCTCCAACAGATCTAGGTTGATTCGCAGCTGTTCATCATTTGTGACGGCATTAACCTCTGCCGTGCGGATGGTAGGCATCCCTATTTCTGCTGGTATAACGGCTTCAGTGCCGTAAGCCAATGCAAACGGAGTATCTCCGTTGGCTGTTTTTATCATGGTTCTATGTGCCCATAGCACATGCGACAATTCCTCGACCCATTTGCCCTGTCGTTCATCCAGCCGCGCCTTAATCCCATTCCCCAAGCTCCTATTTGCTCGTTCGACAAGGCCGTTCGTTTGTGGATGCTTGACAGACGCGAAGCGCCGCTTGATGTTCAATGATGCACACCAGTCTTTGAATGGGTTATCCGTGAACTGTTTGCCGTTGTCTGATATAATTTCTCCAGGTAGACCGAAACGGCATACAATGTGTTCCCACACAAATTTCTTGACCTGCTTACCCGTGATAGATTTTACTGCCTTGGCTTCTATCCATCGTGTAAAGTAATCCATTGCAACAATCAAGAATTTAACCCCTCCCGCAGCTACAGGAAATGGTCCTGCGATGTCAATTCCCCACTTGTAGAATGGCCATGGGGACGTGATAGGTGTAAGCTCCTGCTGTGGGTGCCGCGGTACTGGCCTATGCACTTGGCAATCATTGCATCTGCGAATCATGTCGCGCGCGTCTCTGTGCATAGTGGGCCAATAGTATCCTGTTCGTAAGGCTCGAGCTACCACGGATCGTGGACCTGCATGCATGCCGCACAATCCTTCGTGTATGTCACTAATCACATAGGCCGCCTGGCGTGGTCCCACACACCGCAGCCACGGCTGCAAGAAAGAGCGCTTATAAAGGATGCCTTCCCGGAGTTCGAAATATTGTGACTTCCTTTTAACGCGCCTTGCTGCTTTTTCCTCGTCTGGGAGTGTTCCACTAGCCAGATAGTTGATGATTGGGGTCATCCACGTAGGTCCCTCTTCTTCAACTATAGCAGTCACTTCCCCTTCCGTAATAGACTTTTCTTTGAGTATCTCCACCAAAACCTGTTTAGACAAGTGAGTGAAGCTTGTGGACGCGATTTTACTGAGGGCGTCCGCTTTCTTGTTCTCGCCCCTTGGTACCTGCTTGATGGAAAACTTACTGAAAGTTGCGATTAACGTCTTGACTTTTTCCAGATACCTGACCATGTTGTCCTCCTTAGCCACATACCCACCTAGAATATGGTTCGCGACAAGCCGTGAGTCCACGTAGGCCTCAAGGTTGCGAACTCCCATTCTAGCGGCGATTTTTAAACCCGCAATTAATGCTTCATATTCCGCTTCGTTGTTGGTGGCCGTGAACTCAAAACGGAGGGCGTACGTGAATTCCATACCTTCTGGATTTGTGAGGATGAGGCCTGCCCCGGATCCGTCTGTGCATGAGGATCCGTCCGTGAATAGCACCCAAGGTTCCGATAGGGCTTCCTCTTGCTTAATGATTGGTTCTTCCTCATCCGGCTTCTCGATCAGGAAATCTGCCAAGATCTGGCCTTTAACAGCCGTCCTTGGTCTGTACGATATATTATGCCCCCCCAGTAGGATGCTCCACTTTTCTAGTCTCCCTGCCACGTCTGGTCTAGATATAACCTGCTTGATTGGCTGATCCGTAATCACGACAATCGGGTGCGCCTGAAAGTACCGGCGCAGCCTCTTTGTAGCAAATACTAGTGCTAGTACCAATTTTTCCATGGGGGAATAGTTCAGCTCCGCTCCTTGTAATGTTCTACTTATAAAGTAGACCGGGGTCTGTATTGTGTCTCTGTCCGTCATCAGTACCGCGCTTATTGCGCCATGGGTAGCCGAGAGATACATAACAAGCTCCTCCTTTGGGCGGGGAGCTACCAACATGGGTAGAGATGCGAGATGCTGCTTGAGTTGGCCAAAGGCTTCCTCAGCTTCCTTCGTCCAACGGAAGTCTCCCTTTCTAATACACTTCTTTAGTGTCTTAAATAAGGGCAGTGACTTCTCTGCGGATTTGGATAGAAATCTATTTAGTCCGGCTAACTTCCCATTCAGGGATTGTACCTCCTTCCGTGTCTGCGGGGACGGTAGCCGTATCACTGCGTCCGTCTTCTCTGGACAAGGTTTGATGCCGTTTGGGTCAATCAAATATCCCAAGAACATTCCTTCTGTTGCACCAAACGTACATTTCTTTGGATTTAACTTCATATTAATCCTTCTCAGCGTGTCGAATGTCTCCTGGACATCCCGGAGAAGTGCCTCCTCCGTGTGGCTTTTTATCACCAAGTCATCAACATATACCTCCAAGTTGCGTCCTATTTGTGATTCGAAAGCTTTATCCACCAACCGCTGATACGTAGCGCCGGCGTTCTTTAATCCAAACGGCATTTTCGTATAGCAATATACGCCCTGGCTTGTGTGGAACGCAGTTTTTTCTTCATCCTCCTCCGCCATCTGGATTTGGTGATACCCTTTATATGCATCCAAGAAGCATTTGAAAGGATATCCACACAAAGATTCTACTTTCCAGTCAATTTCTGGAAGCGGGTAACAGTCTTGTGGGCAGGCCTTGTTCAGGTCCGTGAAATCCACGCACATGCGCCAACTTCCATCATGTTTCTTGACCATGACTGGATTGGATAACCACTCGTGGTAGTATACCTCGCGCATAATGCCTGCATCCACCAGTTTCCGCACTTCCTCCAATATAACTTGGCTTCTTTCGGGCGCCTGGCCGCGCTTCTTTTGCTTGATGGGTTGGTACCCTTGGCGGATCTGGAGCTTATGCTCTGCTATCGTACGTGGCACACCCGTCATATGTTTTGGCTCCCATGCGAATATGTCCAGATTTGCACTTAAAAGTGCACACATGGCCCTTTTGCCGCTATCTGAGAGTGCCCCTCCTATGGATACCTCCTGTTCCGGGTAGTCAGGGTGAATGGCCACCTTCCAATTGGGTGGTGGTGCCCCATCCTTGGGTGGTACAGGTGGTGCCGGTGTTGTCACGGTGTGACACTCGGACGTCGGCACGACTGTATTATAAATAGTAACGATTCCCCCATCAACTGGGAACTTAATCATTCCATGTGCCGTAGAGGGTACTGCTCGGATAGCCAAAATGCCTGGTCGGCCTATGATTCCATTATAAGGGGAATGTGAACGTATCACCATGAAGTTCATCCACGTTGTAGTGGAATGTTCCTCATTCCCAATGGTGACAAGCAGACGCAACTGCCCTATTGGCCAGATAGTATCTCCACTAAAGCCAGTAAGCGGCGACGTGGCCGGTACTAATTGGCTTCTTATTTCTGGGCATAACTGCACAAAGCAGTGTTCATATAATACCTCTGCTGACGATCCTCCATCCACATACATGCGGCGGACATTGTGCGTTCCAATGCTTATCTCAATAGTGAGAGGCGCATCAACCACGTCACTTGCTGTGATGAGAGGGAATGAGATTTCCTTGCCGCGGGAAACTTTTTGGCCAATTTTCTGTCTCGTGCGGCGCTGTCTGGATTGGATCATGTATATGGTAGAAGGCTTGTCCTTTTGGGGGTCCTTCTTGTCATACTTCTTGTTGTTGTCCTTTCCGTCTTTCCAATCCTTAACCAGGTGTTTAAGCTTGCCTGATTTGATTAGCGACTCAATATGCTTCTTCAGCTGGATACACTCCTCCGTGCCGTGTCCTTTGTCATTATGGAATTCGCAGAAGCGACTTCCCTGCCGACGTTCCGGGGGTGTGGTCATTGGGGGAGGCCTTGGAAAATTCGCCCCTTCAGTCAACAAGATCTCCCGGTAGGACATCTTTAGGGGGGTGAACTTGTCGTCTGACCGTCCGCCTTTGCTCTGGCTCTTATAGTCCGAGCCCTTGTTATTGTTCTGGTTGCCTTGACCACCCGACTGTCTCCGGGACTGGTCATTTGAGCGGTACCCATTCCCTCGGGATGGGTAGGCTGCGGCCACCGCTGTCTCTCCCTCTATGAAATTCCTCACTCTCTCCATGAGGTCATCATATCTTTCTGGACGCTTGTCGTTGAGACGCCTGATCAGTTCTCTGTCTGTTATGGCGTGCATGTAGTCCGAGATTTTCAGGAGCTCTGGCATGGTTCTCGTGCGTGTGCACTCATCATTGAAGCGCTCAGTGAAGGCTTCTGTGGACTCCCCCGGCCGTTGCTTAACGGTTGCCAATGAAACCGGATCCCTATTATACTTCTTCCTCTGAGTATAATTGTTTTCGAACGCAGTGCGTAGTTCCGTGAAACTATCAATGCTCCGTGGGGGGAGTGCCTCGAACCAGTCACGAGCGTTACCAATTAAGGTCGAATTGAACATTTGGCACCATATGGGCATGGGCCATCGCTCAATTTTAGCCTGAGTGTCAAATATTTTGAGGTGATCGACAGGATCACCGGACCCATCATACGTTTTGATACATGCCGGCATGCGACGTTTGGTGTCCTCAGAGTAGTTCCGTATGCGAAGGGTAAACGGATCTTCCCTAGGATCAGCCCATGGCCGTGTGAGCCTAGGGTCATCCCATGGTTCACACCACGGACGCGAGAGGTCCTCTGCTTCCGTATCCCTATAGTAGGGGCCACCATAATACTCATCATTGCTTGGTGGTGGTGGCGTGCGCCTTGGCCGGCGGCGTTTGGGCGGATGGTCATCTGAGTCCTCCCAGACGGATCTGGGGACGGCGGTGGTGCCCCTCCTTTTGAGTAGGGACCACTTTTTTGAGACGAGCCAGGAGCCTTCCTTCCTGTGTTCATTCTATCCCACACACTTGGGTGGCGTGTGGTTCTGGTCAGCTCTCGGTCTGGCCGCTCGGGTGAGCCATCCGACCTTTCCCCATCTTGAGGTTGCGTTAATTCTTGCATGATGCGATCCCCTATGCGTTCAAACACATTCCGGGGTTGAGGGTCTTCCTCAAAAGTTCCCTGCTCCCGAGGCTGAGTCCTCCTTTTTCTCCGATTTCGGGAAGGAGTGGATGGTCCACTGTCGCCAAAGTTGAGTCGGGCTTGGAGGTTCCTTCCCAGGCTCAATCTTGATGCGATCCCTGGGACGATCCTTTCAAAATTTTGAGTGAGAACTCGAGTGAACTCGTCCTCGCTGAGTGGTTGAGCTTCCACTTCTTCCTCCATTAAGGGTCTACGTGGCTCCTTGTTAGGAGGGGCTGGCGCACTTCCCGGATCAGGGTTGTCCAGGGTTGAAGTGGGCGGGGGTGTCACCGAGATCGTGCTCGTCACCCCTGCGGACTGAAGACCGCTACGGTTACCTGGACCGCCTGCGAGGCGGCTAGGTGATTGGTTGGGAATAAGAATCCCTTCCCCTGAGGGCTTCCGATTCCCAGGATTCACGTTCCTGGGGTTAACTGGCGGATGCCCCTTCGTCATTGAAACAATCGAGATGAGGTTTTGTTCTAGCTTAGTGTTAAGGTCCCACGGATGGCGCCAACTTGTTGATGCAAAAGTTGGTTGATCCTTGTTAGACCCGAATTAGGCTTAATTCGGGTTGGCTGGGTACCAGTTCCTGCACCAAGTGAATCTTCTGGATGGGATCCTGCACACTAAACAACACGCGTTAGGCTTACCGTGGGAAGGTTTCCCACGATTAGACTCCGGCGTGAGAGTAAGTAATCGATTTAGGGTTATATGTGAGTTTAGAGAGAATTGTGTTACCTTTGTGGAACCCTTGGGGGTTCCTTTTATAGGCAGTGAAACCCTAGTGGGCTTTCACTAATCCTTCGGCCCCAAGGAAAAGATAAGCACCAGAATTAGAATGATTGCTATCTTCTAATTCTGGTAGTGAATATCCTCTCTTATTGGGGTAAAGATATTCCTAGACAGAATATTATTCTGTCTTACCCTATGTCGGCCGTGTCTGCCGTACCGGGCCGTGGGCCGCACGCGTGCGTGCGGTTACTGTTCATTCAAGCCCATAAGCCTGACTGACTTCATCCCACCCATATGTGATGGGCCGGATGCGGGTAATACCCGTGGGCCGGGTTCATGACCCGGCTGGGGACTATACGTCATCAACACGTTTTATCTCGGGTACTTGAAGGTAATTCTCGGGAAGACATCAAGAATTCATGGCCCGTACTTAAATATTAATTTCCATTCAAATGCTTTGTAAATCCTGTATAATTTACAATGACTTGGGACCTATGTAACTTTGATATTTATGAATGGAAATGCTTTATTATTAAACAACGTGATTTTTATGCGTTGTCTATGATGTGAGTAATGTGCTATCCCGTAACACCAACGAGTCTTCCGCTGTATCGAGTTGTATAAATTTGGGGGTGTTACAGTTTGGCATCAGAGCTCTCGTTATAGAGAACGAAAGATTTTTAAAACCAAGGTTTTGAATAAAACATTTCAAAATCTTTTAATTATAAACATTATTCTAAAAATGTCTAAAAGTCTTTTGACTATAACGGCGCCGAAGAATTCCCGGGTTACCGACAAGGCCAGACTGAGAAGTGTTATTTTAATATATATAACTTGGATTATATATATGATTTAATTTGATTACATGATTGTTTGATGATTATTTTTATATTTATACGAGGTATTTATACGACGTAGATTGTCACAAGGAACCCAAAATCCCCTAGTAAATTAATCGAAGCTATTCTCGTAGGAATTCTTGCTATCCTAGATCTAAACCAAGTTGTGGATATCTATGATCCCAACAAATGGTTGATATTCGTAGAAATGTAGATATTAGTTGATTGTGATATTGAAGAAGAATTGGTGAGATTAAAATTGATATCGATGTTATGACGATCTTTCCTTATAGAGTGGAGTTTGACAAAACATTACCACCTAGAAAGATGTCATCTGATTCGTTGTCATCCAATTCTTAAATTGAAATCGAAAGGGTGAATGTTGCAGTTGAGGTTGTCAATGGAACCATTACCCAAAAGCCTCATGCCACTAGTACCTTTCCGAGAAGTCTAATTGAATGTATGAGTCATCTCATACTAGTGGCTCATTTGATAATTTTGTTGTAAGAGCTATAGGATTGGAAATTAAGTGTTGATCATATCGAGCTTTTATTGCCCTTTTAAGGTTTATAAATAAGGCTGGAAGTATTGGAAAATGAGGTAGGATATCGAATTGAGTATAAGTTGGTTGAAACTTGAATAAAGTAAAATTTAACTTGCATGGAATATGAGATTGATAAGAGGAAATTATTAAGTCATGTGATTGAATTATAAGGTTTTAATTGATTGTTGATTCGTGGTAAGTGTTGTTCCTAGGCCATTGTCCAATGCTGAGGATCCCAGTGTCCAATAAATAAATTGAAGAAATCTTCTTCTGAATTGGGACCGATGGATCTTCCGGGACATGTGGAACACCTAATGACTCTTGTAGATTAGTATTCATTGTGGTATCTTTTAAAAATAATCCCTAACTTAACTGAGACATAAGTTGGTAGGATGAGTTCTTGGAATTGTATGACATAGTGACACGTAATGTGTTACTGTACAATTTTGATTTGTTTGTATTAATGAAAAGACTACCTTTGATTGCTAAATTCTACATGTATCGATGTTATCTATCTTTTCTTGCTTGTTCCTAATGTTCGCATTAGTGATGCAACCATTGAACAAGTACTCATCTCGATTTGAGTTACGTTGTGGATTATTCTTTTTGAGTGCCATCGAGGTCATGAACCTCATGATTATTTGGCTAAGATCATTTCCTATTATATTGAAGCTAATTCTTGGTGAACAACTTTTTATCACTCTTTTGCAGATCACTAATTGTTTTTATAAGATAAAACAGTATCCTTTGAGAAAATTGAATTTTCATCACTATATGGATTATTTAAAGTGAGACTTATAAATAATCATTATTGAAATAAAGTTGATTATGAAATACCTTGGAAAACTTAATTGTTTTCATAACAAAGAAAATATTTGTTAATTTATTTTTGATTCTTATTTAAGAATTAAGCATGAATATGTTTTTATTATAAACATGATGATAAAATTTTGACGAACTGAGTATTGCATCGTTAATCTTGAAATTGTATATAGTTGCGCGCCTACATATAATTTGGAATGGACCATGCAAGGCTGATTAGTAGTCACCATAAACCTGATTAATAAACATTACATTTTCTTTGAAGATTGTGAATGATTAAATTTTATGAGATCTGCAAGAAGTGAAAAATAGGGACATAGTGTTAGGGACACCTACATATGTGCCTATAGCATCTATTCTTCTGATTCGAATTTAATCATTTGTGGAAATTTGTCTTATTTGACAAATGATATTCCCTTCTTGTCTAATTCTCCCGTAGTGAGATTCTTAGGAAAAGTATTCGATTACCGAGTGTTGATACCCGACTGGATGTATCGACATACCTATCATTTCTTTTGATTAGATTTCATTTGAATGACCTGGGTAACGATCCGAGGAGCTTTCGAATGCGTACTCAAATTATGGAAACATGGTATATGTTCATATTCGTTAAATGTTTTCGTCTGTATCTGATTTGAAATTCTCTCGCGTAGATTATGCGTTGACCTTACTCTTTTAAGGTTAGTTATGTCTCCAGATATCCCTGAATTGTGAAGGATTATGAGTTATTATTAGTCTTTTGAGAAGTTCACATCTTATCGACGACAATAAAACTGGAAAGTTGATAGTGCCAGTAGAATGGATTGATTGATTATGACGTGACGACATTGTCTTAAATGATGGGAACTCGAATAGAATTCCCCTAAATGATAAGATGTTGATTATCAAAAGTGATCTAAATAATTCTTGATGGATGACCATATCCTGAATTTAGACTTGAAATTATACCGTGAATGGTTGTGAATTAATCATAGATATTATAATCTAGAAAGAACTTAAACTAAAATTATTAAAAGATGTTTTTGTTATATGAAACTTTAAGAGGTATTTGTTGGTAAGTTACCTAGACTTTTGCCATCAAGGTAAGTTGAAATTGGTATTGATTATATTCTCGGTGTTGCACCTGTGGCTTGTGCACTGTACGTCAGCACCATCTGAATTAAAGGAATTACCGTACGACTGAGAGAGTTGTCGGAGAAAGATTTTATTCTACCGAGCTCGTAATCATGAAGAGCTATGGTGTTATTATTCCTTATATTTTTAGATTACTGTGAACTGAGTAAATTGACAATCGAAAACGATATCCATGACTCGAAATGGAAGATTTGTTCGATCATTTACAAGGTTCTAGCGTATGTTTTAAAGATTTGATCCACAACATGGTTATCATCAACTTCGCATCCGCGAAGAAGATTATCTATTCTAGTCATTACATCCAGAACTTGTAATGAACATTATGAGTTTCATGTTATGTCATTTGGATTAACTAATGCACATGTAGCATTCATAACTTTGGTGAATCTCGTGTGTAGGCTGTAATTTGATAAATTCATGCTAGTGATCATTAAGGACCATTTGTTTGTTTATAAGAATAAGAAGAAGTTAATAATTATTTATAGACTTCCCTGAATGGGCCGAGTAGTGAAAACTTGTACCTTAAATAATTAACATGTGATTTAAGACTAAATCCTTTGTATTAAATGATCGTTTGATTAATGATGGTAAGATATATATATGTATATATTGACTCTTCAAATTAAGAGCCCTTTTAAGACTTTGGGTTTTACCAAAAAGGAAGTGCAAATGTGTTTTGAAAAATGTTTTAACAAAGAACTTTTGAGGGATTATTCCCTTATACCCAGAACATTTAACTAAACTCCTGTTTAGGGGTAAATGTTCATGTATACCTCAAGACAACCTAAAAAGGGATTGAGAAAACCATTTAAACCATGACTTGAAATTTGAAACGACACTTTTTGCTTTTCAACTAAGAAAATTTTGACCAAAGTATAACCAAAGATTTTTCAAACATTTACGAATCTTATTAATTATTTTCGATAAATCAGCAAAAATCGTGTTAATTAAATTCAAATTTATTTTGAGTATATTTATATAATTGGTCGAACTAAGAAATTTAAAATCTTTATGTTTACATTTCATTTAAAAAAATTGAGTATTTATTATTTAATTATTTGTAGTAATTATCGACGCTTTAGACGTCAGATTGAGTAAAACGGATAAAAATGATAGTTGAGAATAAACTAAAACTTAGAAAATATGAAGAAGGAAATTTTGAATGAATACGGTCATGATAATTATTTCATCAGGGAAGATGAATGTAGATACTGACACCTTATAAAAAAAAGATAAAGAATAAATTACGATGTATTTCTTAATAATGAATGTGCAAAATAAATTGCCGAATAATTTAAAATATAGTCGATGCTTATAAATAGGATAATATAGATAATAAAAATGGTTCGCGGCTAATGTGAACCATTAAAATAGAGAAGTCGATAGTGTTAAATGTTTTAAAGGCCACTTGTGGTTGCCTAACTATGGAGATTGTGAGATGTAGTTATGTTGGAATCTTGTAAGTATAAGTATTCTATTCTTGTCATTTCTAATTTAATGTATCATTATCAGAAGAAGTTGTACTAATGGCAAATTATGAAGGTAGACACCGCCTCATACATTAGTAAACGTCTAGCTATTGCAAAGGTCATCATCTGAATTTGATTCGATTTGGGTCATCGTCGACAGACTGACCAAATATGCTAATATCATTCCTGTCAATGATAGATTCTTGATGAAGAAATTGACTCTTTTGTAGTTAAAGGAGTTATGTAAACATGGTGTGCCTGTATCGATCATCTCTATCAAGATCCTCGCTTCGCATTGAATTTCTAGAGATTTGTTCAGAAGTTATTGAGAACGAATCTTGATGAGAGTGCTGTGTACCACCCCAATCGAAGGGACGAGGTAAAGTAACGATACAAAATACTATAAGTGCAGTTCTATGTTTGAATGATTGACCTTTGGTAATAAATTGTAAAATCGTTTTCCTTGGAGAGATTATCATTGATAATTATCGTGTTAGGATCGAGATCGAATCTTGTGAGGATTTATGTATTAGAGCATCTGTAAGAAGGAGTTGAGATGAAGACACCCGACATACACCCATTGTGAGTTGGACATGTCTTTTAGGTTTAAGGTTTCCTATGATGGCGAACCTAACCTTACAAAATACTCGACCCGCGAGACCTGAAATGATTATTGAAATTAGGATCCGATTATTGACTGCCGGTAGTGGGCAGGAGGTTATGAGAATATGAAATGTAGACCCTGAAGTGCAGAATGGGTAGCGAAGTTATGCCAAAAATTTTAACCTTGGAAAAAATGAATTAATGATCTGAAAGATCATGGGAAGTAAGTTCCCGTTGTATGGGACCATTGAGATGATATAAAAGTTGGTTTGAAAGGTATATAAGTTGGATCTACCCTATGACTTCAAGGGCTGCGTGAATTATGTTTCATAAATCGAACTTGATAAAATGTCTATTAAGTGAAAGTCTAACTATTCCTTAATAAAGTTTAGATCGGCGAAAAGTTGCATTCATCAAAAACCCGTGAACATCATGGATAGAGAAAGTAAGTCAACATTAAGCCTGATCTTATTCCCGTAGTTATGTTTGATAAAACTCGCGTATTGTAATGAATTACACTTGTGAGAAAAGACCGAATGTGAAGGAAATACCCTCATGGCTTTAACTCTATAAGAAGCGAGTAGTAAGATGATCTTTGAGGACAAATATCCTGTTTAGGGGTAAATGTTGTGACAATCCGTCAATTTATGGTTGATATTTTATTCTCAAGTATTATTTAAAAACATTATTTTTAATGTTATATTATGAACTCACTTATTTTTGGGAAGTAATTTGGATTTACATCTTGAAGTAGCATCGACTACGTCTAAACCGGAGGATTCAACGTTACGTGCTTACATTTACTAAAATATAGATTTTACTAGTTGAAAGTTCGTTTCTCGGTATCTTCTCGAATTGATTTCCGGTTAAATGTGTGACTCAGTCGTTTTTGGTAAAGACAATATTTTTGGTTTTGGTAAAATAAATGTGCAAGACTTTAAAATAAAGGACGGGTAATTAAAACTAAAACTAGTTGAAACGTAAACGGTGCAATATTTAAAACTTTGAAATTAAATGACGAGAAATTAAATGACGTAAAATTAAAACTTAACGAAAAGTAAATTTACAATCAAATAAAAATGCAAAACGAAATTAAAATAGACTAAAAACAAAACGAGTAAAGTGGCGGAAAAACAAACAAGCTTAATATTAAAACAAAACAAAACAATCAATCGGAATACACCTGATCGGAATCCATAAGGATCCGATCGAAATGTATTCCAATCAGAATGTTGTAATCGGAATGAGTAAAAAGGGGACGATCAGAATACATTAAAACAACTCAAATCGGAATACAAAAAGGAAAGTCCAATCGGAATGTGGCAAACAACCCGTCGGAATACATGACAACCAAGCCAATCGGAATGTTTAACAAAATGTTCCAATCGGAATGTCAACAAAGCATGCCATCGGAATAATGAAACCCCATTCCGATCAAACGATCGGAATATAGATGATGAAATCGGAAAGCTAAAAACCCTTTTCCGATCTATGTGATCGGAATAAAGGGGGGTACTGGTCGGAATACTACAATCGGAAAAGGGTTTAATACCTTTTCCGATTTGTATGGGATTCGAAAATAAGAAAAAGTAATAAGCTATTTTGATAAGCTCTCACCAAAACATGAACGAATATAAAGTGGAAAGGACTAAATAGGCTAAAATAACAACTTATCCAAACTTAAAATAAGCAAACTTTCAAATCAAACCATAAAAAGATAAACTTTTTAAGTACGAAAACATCAAGATCAACACGGATCAAATATATTTCGAACCAAAAGTAAACTAGAATCAAGAAAGGAAGATGAGAGATTAAACAAGAAAAGTAAAGATTTAAGAACAATAAAAGAAAACTTACTTGAAAATTAATTGGATTAAAGGTGCATAATAAGTAATTAAAGTGCAAGAAAAAAATAACAAGAAATGAAAAATGGTGGAAGAGTGGTTTGTCAAGCCACCAACAACTATGAAATGGAGACATCCTAATCTATATATAGGGAGATTAGGGAGGAGCTTAGGAAGCTTCCTCCCTCTTTCCTCTTTTCTTTAATTGCACACTTAAGTCCTTGATCTTCTTTAATCTTTGTTAATCTTCTTAATACTTGGACTTTAACGACTTTGTCTCGGGATTTCTACTCTCGTCTTGTGATATCTTCAATAAATAAGACTTGAGTTCTTCGGCTTTAAGTAAACTTCCGTCTTTTGACTTTTTCTTCGATAAATATTCAGAATTGGTCTTGGACTTCCGTTCTTTTTGCACTCTTGGCTTCTTGACTTCGTCTTTCGTCTTTTTCTTCGATAAAAGCCCGTGAATACCCGTGTTTTCTCCACTTTTCACCTTTTCGTCCTAAATCACAACAAAAACACAAACCACGCATAATTCCGACATATATGACATAAAATACACGTTTTGGCTCGGTTATTAATGTAATTAAGTGGTAAAAAGGATGGGTGTTTTCACACCTATCAAATCCCCTACACTTAACCATTGTAATGTCCTCATGCAATGCATTAGTTACAAAGCATGTTTACATTTTTCATCAAAATCAATCCACCTTGGCCTTTATTAAAGAGATAGAAAACTATAAACATTCAAAGTAAAGAAATCAAAAACATACCTTGGGTTTTGGAAATGTCATGAATGATCATCATCCTCAAGTTTTCACTTTCTCCAAACCAAGCTTAAAAACGAGATCATTGTTATTATAAGTTAGTAGACTAACACGAACTCATGTGGGCCAATTATTCATTTAGACTCCCTTATTCCTAGGTGTATCTCTTATATTTTATTATTGTCTTGAATGATCACGAGGATGCATTGTTGACTTATTTCGATAGTTATTTAGGCTGAAAATAAAGTGAACGATTTAATCAATAGTTAGCTAAAGGACAAAATCTTTTAAAACTGCTTCTCGGGACCTCATAAAGTTCATATCTTGGCATAACTCGCTTCGCGATTTGAGACCTTTCTCGGACCGTTATTTGGCAGCAACTTACTTCAAACCTTGAGAGACGTTCATGAAATAATGGCCTTCTCTTCATAATAGGAATTTCCTCACTTGAAGTTTTGAGAGATTCTTCATGTTTAGACCACGACTTCTTCATTTTTCTCCAACCTTTATTTGGGACTTTGATATACAACGATCCGCCTCCTTTTATGACTTGGATCTATTTATCCTCATACCTTGCTAGGGTCTTTTCGGATACACTTCTCCATGGCTTTTGGGGAGTTTTTGCTTTTCGTCGTGTGTCTCGATCCTTCATATTGATCTTTGATAAATGATTCTTCACATCACTTTTGGATCTTTAGCAACAAAATATAGCCCTCATGCCTTGTTAGGGCCTTTTCGGACTCGCCAATCTTCGCATCTCGCTTCAATAAGTTTTGCCTTGGCTATGAACTCTAATCCATACCGAGCAACTTTTAAACGATCTTGGGCTAGAAGGTAAGTAACTTTTTAAATCGTACAACCTTATTTATTGCAGATAAATTTATTAACAAGTGATGGGAGAATAGGCTTATAATTAACTCACATAAATTCATGAAAGAATACCGAACTTATAATTGGCTCTATCTTCTCTCGTTCTCCACAGTTTAAAATCTCAAGGAATGAGAATCGTGGATGCTTAGCCTATTAAATCAAAGTTTTGGGTTTTCGAGTCGTCTATAGGATCTTGCAAACTCTTGGACTTTTTCAAGTTTAGAATTCGCATTTTAAAGTTCCCTTGATAAACAACTCTCTAGGATCAATTATAGGAACATGCAAAAAGTTCTTGTTCTTAACCCGTAAGAGTTAAGACTTTCGCGTTTTATAGCTCCCTATATAAAAGCCTAGCAAAACTTGACTTAAACACGTTAAGGGTACTAGCTAGAGTAAACTAAGATAAGTAAACTCGGGTTGAGTCAAAAGATTCACAACGTTTGAAAAATAAAACCACTTTATTCAAAATTTATTCTAATAACGAAAGAAAATAACTATACAAAGGGAAAAACTAATAGGCCAAAATAGATCAAATTTTTTGAAAAATGTTGAAAAACTGATTTTCCGGTTAAAATGAGGACAAATACAAGGAAAAGGCCACTTAACTTCGATAGAAGTCCCCCCTACACTTAACATAAACATTGTCCTCAATGTTTAAGCATGTGGGAGTAAACTCCCCTACACTTAGGACATTGTGCACTTTGTTTAAATCTTGCTAAGGAAAGGACAACTAAAGAGATTCCTATTTTAATATTGGAAAATATAAAATAGTGAATCAAAAGAGTTTAGGATAGAACCGGGAAGAAGGGAACACGGAATCACGGTTCGTCAAAAGTCATCAAGAGTGTGTCTTTGAAGCTCTAATCCCTGCACATGATAAGAAAGAAAGCAAGAAACACCACGGGGCTCCCCCTACACTTATGGTGAAAATAGATAGATGATTGGGTTGCCTCCCAAAAAGCGCTTGTTTTAGTTAACCGAGTCACGAGCCTGACTCGTCCCCGAATTAAATGGTCCATGGGGAAGCCTCGAATGTGATACCGGGATCAAAGACCTTGTCCTCGTTCCCGGTTGATATCAACAAAGGAGAGGCTGGGGATAAGTCTTGAATGGGAGAAAGGTCCTTTCAACATACGAAAAGTATGTGAAATCAAGGTCCACGGGAGGTGGGGTGGGTAAAGTAAGCACATTGTCATCCCCCAAAGACAATGGATGCTGAGCAAGCGGCAAAGCCGTAATGGTATCAATCATAGCATAATCAATGTCACCTCCCGGGTCAAAGCACTCATCCTCCGTGATGGTCTCTAACGGAGTGGATGAAAGGTGCTCGGGAGGGGGACTTGGGACAATATCTTCCTGCAGCAAATTATCAAAAATAATGTCCCCCTCCGTGTCATAATCATCAATACCTGGAGGGATGGATTGGATATCGATTTCTTCCAGCAATGGGTCATTATCTTCAACGGGAGGAATAGATGGAGGTAAAGGCTCGGAAAGAGAAGGAGAAGTCAACTCTTCGATTTGAGCAATAAGAAGGTGCACTTTCCGTAATCTATCGCGAAGAAGCACGTCTTCCACCTCATCCACAAGATCAAGTTCATCGGTGAACTTCTCGTAAGCCGAAGAGAATAAATCGTCATCACCCGCATCTCCCGGTGGAGATTGAGAAATTTCAAAAGTGAAATTCTCATAGCAAAGAGAAGAATCGTCATCACTAGGATCGATCTATTCCGTAAGAGCAACGTCGTCCTAAAGCTCCATAGCAGGTAAGTCACAAACCTCATCATCCAATACCTTGTCGAGACCAACATCACTAAGCTCATTCAACGAATCTGGATCCTTAGATGCAGTAGGAACATCGAGAGTAGGAGAAGCAACTTCAGAAGATTGGTTGAAAGTGTAGACATCATCGTCGTCGTCATCATCATAATAGATGGGACGAGTCCAGTTAGGAGTGACGTAGACGGCTAACTCTTCCTTGATAACCTCCACATCTTTAAGAAGCTCATGCAGCAACTTTTGTTGTTCGTCTCCCCGAGTATGTTCAATTTCACCAATTCTATCCCACGTTGTAATTAAATTTTTTGGTGTAGAAAAGAAGGGAAAACGACTAAATTGGCTCAAAAAGGTGTCGGTGGTTTTCAAGGTTTCGTCCACATCAAG
Source organism: Glebionis coronaria (assembly GCA_025667525.1). Lineage (NCBI taxonomy): Eukaryota > Viridiplantae > Streptophyta > Magnoliopsida > Asterales > Asteraceae > Glebionis > Glebionis coronaria. The sequence goes on along the minus strand of JANFOE010001449.1, from coordinate 231,878 downwards.
CAACGATTGCCTTTCCTGATGCAAGTCAGCTCGGAGTTGAGCTAGACCTTCTAGAATATGGTTCAAAGAAGTGAGTTGTTGGTCAAGACTAATTTGCTGAGAGGATTGATGATTGAGGGTGTGATGTGGGGGCTCAAAGTGTTGAAAACCTGAATTATAGCATGGTTGTGGCTCATAGTAGCTCATCGATTGAGAAGAATTAGAAACCGGGTTTGGTTCATAATAATCCATTGGTGAAGAAAACAGAGGACACGGATTTTGCTCATAATAATTCATTGGTTGACAATAAGAAGTATCGTGAGGACCCCCACAGTTGTTGCAAAACGGTTGAGGAGAAAGACGGGGTGCGTCTTGTGGATAGCTATTATCATAGTCATAATTGTACCACGGTTCTTGCCCGTGACCATACGGGTATCGAACCGGGCACGAAACATGCCAATGAGAATCGCTTCCACAATAGATGCACGAGGGAACAGGAGGTGGGTTCAAAAAGGACGAATTAGTCGAGTTGCACAAAGGACAAAATCCGAATTGTGTGTTGTCGATATCATTTCTGCACCGCTCACATGTACACCATTGACAAGAGTCGTTCCCGTACAATCGTCTCCCACACCCGACGCAATGGACATAAAAATCCATAAAGAAAGATAGATAAGCAAGAAGAATATTTTTGGTGCAAAACTTTGAAAAATAAATTCTTTTTATGATTTTTTAAATGTTTTTGGGATTTTTGAAAATCTTGGACACGAAAAATAACGTTCACGAGTGAACGGATCCCAAAAGCCAACGCGTCTCTCACAAAAAACCGTAGATCCTCACGAAAAGAGCCGGCAGCGGCGCCATTTTAATATATAGATTTTACTAGTTGAAAGTTTGTTTCTCGGTATCTTCTCGAATTGATTTCCGGTTAAATGTGTGACTCAGTCGTTTTTGGTAAAATAAATGTGCAAGACTTTAAAATAAAAGACGGGTAATTAAAACTAAAACTAGTTGAAACGTAAACGGTGCAATATTTAGAACTTTGAAATTAAATGACGAGAAATTAAATGACGTAAAATTAAAACTTAACGAAAAGAAAATTTACAATCATATAAAAATGCAAAACAAAATTAAAATAGACTTAAAACAAAACGAGTAAAGTGGCGGAAAAACAAACAAGCTTAATACTAAAACAAAACAAAACAATCAATCGGAATACACCTGATCGGAATCCATAAGGATCCGATCGGAATGTATTCCGAACGGAATGTTGTAATCGGAATGAGTAAAAAGGGGACGATCGGAATACATTAAAACAAATCAAATCGGAATACAAAAAGGAAAGTCCAATCGGAATGTGGCAAACAACCCGTCGGAATACATGACAACCAAGCCAATCGGAATGTTTAACAAAATGCTCCAATCGGAATGTCAACAAAGCAGGCCATCGGAATAATGAAACCTCATTCCGATCAAACGATCGGAATATAGATGATGAAATCGGAAAGCTGAAAACCCTTTTCCGATCTATGTGATAGGAATAAAGGGGGGTACTGGTCGGAATACTACAATCGGAAAAGGGTTTAATACCTTTTCCGATTAGTATGGGATTCGAAAATAAGCAAAAGTAATAAGCTATTTTGATAAGCTCTCACCAAAACTTGAACGAATATAAAGTGGAAAGGACTAAATAGGCTCAAATAACAACTTATCCAAACTTAAAATAAGCAAACTTTCAAATCAAACCATAAAAAGATAAACTTTTTAAGTACGAAAACATCAAGATCAACACGGATCAAATATATTTCGCACCAAAAGTAAACTAGAATCAAGAAAGGAAGATGAGAGATTAAACAAGAAAAGTAAAGATTCAAGAACAATAAAAGAAAACTTACTTGAAAATTAAATGGATTAAAGGTACATAACAAGTAATTAAAGTGCAAGAAGAATAATAACAAGAAATGAAAAATGGTGGAAGAGTGGTTTGTCAAGCCACCAACAACTATGAAATGGAGACATCCTAATCTATATATAGGGAGATTAGGGAGGAGCTTAGGAAGCTTCCTCCTCTTTCCTCTTTTCCTTAATTGCACACTTAAGTCCTTGATCTTCTTTAATCTTTGTTAATCTTCTTAATACTTGGACTTTAACGACTTTGTATCGGGATTTCTACTCTCGTCTAGTGATATCTTCAATAAATAAGACTTGAGTTCTTCGGCTTTAAGTAAACTTCCATCTTTTGACTTTTTCTTCGATAAATCTTCATAATTGGTCTTGGACTTCCGTTCTTTTTGCACTCTTGGCTTCTTGACTTCGTCTTTCGTCTTTTTCTTCGATAAAAGCCCATTAATACCCGTGTTTTCTCCACTTTTCACCTTTTCGTCCTAAATCACAACAAAAACACAAACCACGCATAATTCCGACAAAAATGACATAAAATACACGTTTTGGCTCGGTTATTATTGTAATTAAGTGTTAAAAAGGATGGGTGTTTTCACAGCTATCATTTACATACACCGTCTTTGGTGACAGTTCGACATTTCAGAAAATAAATTTGTCCGTGAATATTATTTTGAGATTTTAAATTTGTGTTGGTTCATAAACTCACAAATTTACGAGAAGAGATTAGGACTTATGATATTAATTTAACGTCCTTTACGACTAAACTGGAAACCTTAGGATTACGTATTTACGTTTTCGAACTCCATTTTTGATGAGACAATTTTTATTAGATTCTCGTTGATTCATAATTTATAAAAACGTTTTTCGTAAAACGACCCGAGGGCACGCAAATCGGGGAAACTAGAATCGAGGAATACTCGTAAATTAGTGGGATGAGACAAACTAATTTATCCCACCCCACTATACACATGGGACGGCTACTAAGCTACACCTCAACAACTTGGTGTCAAGTTGTTGACAAGATACTATCACATGTCATACAAGCTTAACTTGTAAGCTTTCTCAAACACAAAACCACCACCTCAAAATACTTCTCTCATTTACCACTCATGCAAACAACACATTTTCTCTCTACTCTCCATCTATGCCGTCCCACTCCATCACCATCCACCCCATTTGATCAAATTTTAACAACAAACATTTGTTATAATTAACATATGTTAATCTCCATTCAAAGAGATGAAGATTGGTGCAAGTTTTAACATCCAATGAGAAGTTTCTATGGAGTCTTAGGGCTGATTTTCCACAAGGAGTTCATGAAGAATGGTGGTCTTGAAGATGGTCTTGGTTTATCACAAGTTTCTCCATCAAAATCCATGTTTTGATCACAACCTACATCATCATGGTGGTATAAAGAATGTTCTCCCCATCCTCTTGTTATTTTGATTATGTAATCTTGTATTTCTTTTACATATGTATATGTATATGATGATGAATGATGATTAAAAATGTTATGTGGGGATTTGGTGTTGATAGATTGGATAAACATGGGTAAAAATATGGACAAACTACATGTAAAATGGGTAAATCTTGTTTAAATGGTAGGCTGTATAAAAACAGTAACTAACCACATGTTAGACTGATAAAATGATGAAGTAGAATCCATTTACAGTAAGTAATATGTCTTGTACACATGTGAGAGTTGGCCATGCAATGGAATCATTAGGATGAGTGAGATATGATCAAAACAAGTTTAGAGTACAAATCTGAGTTCACTGTTTTGGACGATTTTTATAAAATACTTAGAGGCTGATTCAACAGTAGCTATAGAAGAGTTAAATGGAGCACATATCATTTAGTTTATGTCATAAAACTTTGAGCTTCTCTCTCCATATAGAACTCTAGATATGGCTGTTTTGGTGAACATGAAAGTAAAAATCAGATTTTTGAAATTAAAGTATAATAGTATTATATAAGCACTCAAATAAAAATAGTATAAAATGTGAATTAAAACCCACTAACTTATATAATACATTTATATATATATATGTATAAGGATAAATAAATGGACATTTTATAAAAATGGTAGTTTGATAAGTTTTATAAGTTATAAAACTATAAACATGATTTTTACGACTTTTTTGGCTATTTCCGTAAAATTAACGTTTTTGTTAAATAAAACTTAGACGGTTGGACCCGTCTAATGTAAACTTTTATAAACTCATATACTGATATATAAACATATATAACAAGTAAAAACCGATAAAACCCGAACTATATAACATACGGACATTAACAGGCTAAGTTAACGTTATGAGACTAATAACACAACAAAATGGGCTAAAACACTTATAAACTTATTTATTGTGCTTAACCCATTTAGGCCCAACATGTAGAGTATAAATACCGATAATACAAGTATGAAATGGATTAATACAATTTAATAAACTTACAATAGGCTTATTGGACCTAAAACACGTAAATAGGTAAAACTAGTAAACTAGTAAAAAGTTACCAATACATAAACACAAAAATGAGTGAATAAGAATATATAAACCCACTTGATCATCCTATATATATATAAAATCATCATATGTATACATAATTGTTATTTTTATAAATTCATTGGACATGAGTCTAAGACGAGTATTATTTGTCTAGGTTTCCGTGATTGAAGCACGTACCGTACGTCCGAAACGCCGATAATCGCCTTCCCACATCAACGTGAGTTCATAGCCTCGCACTCTTTTAAATGTTTTTATGAAATGTTTTATAAACCCGCGAGGGAGATAACATGTTAAGTTTTGATAAAATAGGACATCATTTGTCCCGATTGTTTGTTTATTGATTTGGACCCGGATGATTGTATGACCCTATGAATGATTAAATGACCCGATAGATGAAATAAAATGGATTATTAAAGTTAGGTTATGTCACTAAAAGTCCCATTAGCATGAATTGTTAACTATCGGGGTTTGGTAGACGCTTATGCATATAATAGTACTATTTGGGGACGATCACCCCAGTTCGCGCCTTGACGGTTGATCCCCGTCGTGCCACATTGACTGGTAAGCGAATTTATGTATGAGAATATTTACATAGCGTGACCTTTGTGACGACACGCTAATTTAGATGGGCAAATGAGTTTCAGGCTAGCTACCCGTTGTTTGTTGTAGTAAGGTAACAATGTCATGCGGCTTATAATAATCCAATTAACGAAATACTGCTATACGCACCGAATTACGATGTATTGCCTGACTAGCAATACGGGGTCATACTATTGATATTATGTTCGTGTTTTGGTTTTATATAACCATATTCATATAACGGTTTTTATTTAATCTATACAACTTTATAAAACGTATTGTATGATGTTTTTACGACATTGGCTCGTATAATGATTTTTAAGGCAAATGCCTATATTATGACTTTCGATAAGGATTTGTATAAAAATGACTTTGGCTATTTTGTGGCCTATTACAATGATTTGTACGAAATGATTTTTGGTAATAATTTTATATCGATGTTATATTGATGGATTTTATTAAACTCTATGAATTCACTCGGCGTTATCGCTGACCTTTTCTTTTAACATGTTTTATCTCAGGTACTTGAAGGTAATTCTCGGGAAGACATCAAGAATTCATGGCCCGCACTTAAATATTAATTTCCATTCAAATGCTTTGTAAAACCTGTATAAAATACAATGACTTGGGACCTATGTAACTTTGATATTTATGAATGGAAATGCTTTATTATTAAACGACGCGATTTTTATGCGTTGTCTATGATGTGAGTAATGTGCTATCCCGTAACACTAACGAGTCTTCCGATGTATTGAGTTGTATAAATTTGGGGGTGTTACAAATGGTATCCGATGTGACAATCGAACCGAATTCAAAAATGCAGACCTCATAGCACTTTGCAATTCCAAAGGTATCAAAATAGATTATTGTGCTGCCAGGACCCCTCAACAGAATGGTGTTGCAAAAAGGAAGAACATGACTCTTATAGAAGCTGCAAGAACCATGCTTGCAGATTCTAAGCTTCCAACTATGTTTTGGACATAAGCTATCAACACTGCAAGTTATGTGTTGAATAGGGTTTCCATTACCAATCCTCATAAGAAGAATCCATATAAGCTACTTACAGCCAAAGTCCCAAGCATTACTCATTTGAAGCCATTTGGATGTCTTGTCACCATTCTGAATACTAGTGACTATTTGGGGAAATTTGATTGCAAGGCAGATGAAGGCTACATTGTGGGATATTCAGCTCACTCAAGAGCTTATCGGCTTTACAATCTCCATGCCAAGCGTGTCATTGAAACTATTAATCTCAGGTACTTTGAGGAGAAGACAAACATCTAAGGCAAAGGTCCTGAATGGTATTTTGATCTTGATTATCTTAGTGACTCATTGGGATATTTTCGTTTCAAAACTAACCAAAAGGCAAGTCCACAAGTGTTTTTGTCTTTTAGTGCAGGTGCTACCTCTGGCTCTTCGGACTCAGATGAGGATGATGACATTTTTGTCATACCATCCTATTCCACTACAGACGCTCCCAACACCAATGCTACTCCTATTGATGCTTCTTCATCAGACATTATGGACTCACAAAGAGCTCTTGATACACTGCTTAAGCAACAACAAGAGCTACTACAGCAGCTACACAAGGAGGCTTTGAGTTTCCTTTGAGTACTCTTGTTGTCCCTGTTCCTCCTATTCATCCTAGTGTTACTCATAGTGCAAGTTTAACACCTATTGGTAGTTCGGTTAGTGATCCCACTTCCACAACTAGGTTCTCTGGTCTTTCTGACTTAGGAAACTATCAAAAGAAGACTTCTACTAAGTTGTATGACATTCATAAGCAACCAATAGATGTCATTTTCGACTCTGCTTCATATGATGATGACATAGTTAGGGATCTTAATAACTTGGCACCAGAAGTAGAAGTAGCTCCCACTCTTGTTCAGCAGATCAATAAAGACCATCCTACTACTCAAATCATAGGAGATCCTGGTTCTACTGTCAAGACTCTCCGTATGCATAAGAAAGCAACGTTTGGTCATCATGCTCTTGTGAGCTACATTGAAGACCAAAAGCGTAATAATTACATAGATTTTCTTCACTGTTTGTTTGCGTGTTTTCTTTCACTGGTGGAACCTAGGTCTGTCTCACATGCTCTTGAGGATCAAAGTTGGGTTGAGGCTATGAAGGAGGAGATGCAACAGTTCTTGTTTCAGAATGTTTGGATCCTAGTTGACTTACCAGATGGAAATAAAACAATTGGTACCAAATGGATTCTCAAAAACAAGAAAGATGCAAGGGATATTATGGTGAGAAATAAGGCTCGACTGGTCGCACAAGGTCACACTCAACTAGAAGGAATTGACTATACTGAAGTCTTTGCTCCTGTTGCAAGAATTGAGGCCATTCGTCTGTTTTTTACTTTTGCTTCTTATGTTGGCTTTACGGTTTTTCAGATGGATGTCAAGAGTGCTTTTCTCTATGCCAAAATTGACGAGGAAGTTTATGTCACTCACTCTAAGGGCTTTGTGGATCCACTTCATCCCAAGAAAGTTTACAAGGTGGTCAAAGCTCTTTATGGACTTCATCAGGCTCCTAACTCTTGGTATGAGCGTCTATCCACTTTCTTGTTGAAGCATGGCTATAGAAGAGGTACTATTGACAAAACATTGTTCCTTAAAAGGACTACCAAAGACATCATCCTGGTTCAAGTGTATGTGGATGCTATTATCTTCGGTTCTACTTGGAAGGAATGGTGTGATGAGTTTGAACAGCTAATGAAAGGCGAATTTCAGATGAGTGCCATGGGAGAACTCACATTTTCCTTGGTCTTTAAGTCAAGCAGCAGACGGATGGTATCGTCATTAGTCAAGATAAGTATGTTCATGAAATAATTCAAAAGTTTGATGTGGAACCTCTTAAACCAGCAGCAACACCTTATGAGGTCACTAAAGTCAAACTCAAGAATGAGCCTGATCCCCCGGTCAATGTTCACATGTACAGGTTAATGATTGGCTTACTCATGTATTTGATTGTCTCACGCCCGGACATTATGTTTGCTGTTAGTGCTTGTTCTATACATCAGGTGGCTCCAATCGTGTCTAGCTTGAATGCAGTTAAGAAAATCTTCAAGTATATCGAGGCACAATCCAAGCTAGGCTTGTGGTATCCAAGGGAACCACCTTTTGTTCTTGAAGCCTATAGTGATAGTGATTATGCAGGTGCTAATAATGATAGGAAGTCTACTACTGGTGGTTGTCAATTTTTGGGTCAGAGACTTATCTCATGGAAATGTAAGAAACAGACAATAGTAGCTACCTCCTCAACAGAAGCTGAATACTTAGCTGCTGCTAGTTGTTTTGGACAAGTCTTATGGATACAGAATCAAATGCTGGATTATGGGTTCAACTTTATGAACACTAAAATTTTCATCGACAATCAAAGCACTATCTGCATTGTGAAGAATCCCATGTTTCATCAACGAACCAAGCATATCGAGATTCGACACCATTTTATACGTGATGCCAATGACAAGAAGCTGATACATGTTCTTAAGGTACATACGGATGATAACGTTGCTGATTTGTTGACTAAAGCGTTTGATGGTCCAAGGTTCAACCACTTGGTGGTTCACATTGGTATGGTCAATCCTTGAGGTCTAGGATTGAGGGGAAGCTTAGTGTACATATTTACTTGTACATTCTTACATCTGGTAGCTACTAATAACATTTTTCATGGGTATCCGCGTTGTGTGCAACTTCTAGTGGAAGATTTTGGTTACTCCTAGTGGCACTTTTCTGCTCCTAGTGGGTTCAAATCCTTATTCTTCACTTCTGGTTGGCTTCTAGTATCGATTTGGGTCATTGTTCATTAAGTTGACTTTTGTTGACCACTCGCTGCTCCTAGTGTTGACCTCTATGTTTTTTGACTTTCATTCAACGTGAATTACTTCTAGTGCACATATTTTGTTTATCTTTGGTAACTAGGATTTGCTAACTATGGTTTAGAAGGCAAGTAATTACTCAGCATTAATAACTTAATTTGGAAAAGGCAACCCCCATAATTAGGGGTCAATGAACAGTTTTTGTGACCATTGTTTATGGTCAAAAGGTTCATTTGACTCAATCATCAAAACATAATCACACACATATACGCTCATACCCTTAACCATCTCAATCCATCATCTTTCACTGCTCCAATCATCATCAATGGCATCACTTCAATACAAACCCGATCACAACAAGGTTGCTTATCTTGGAGAAGGTCCCGAAAAAGAGGAGTTCCTTGACATCTTGGAGTACATTGAAGCTTCGAATATAAGGTATGCACTTACTGTTTTCCCCACTGTATATGATATTGTCATTCTTCAGTTTTGAGTTACTGCCAACACCCATGCTGTTTTGGGTTACCCATTAGAGCTCCATGCTACTATAGATGGTCGCTTATATGTGGTGACTGAGGCATCCACTAGGTCTGCCCTTCATCTCCAAGGTGAAGATGGCATTATCTCTCTCCCCAATGCGGAGGTGTTGGATTGTATGGATGCCATATGTTATAATCATGAGGGGAAGTTTAACTTCTAGAAAAATCGATTTTCCCCTCAATGGAAGCTGCTAGTTCACTTTTTGATTCACTGTTTGTGACACCCCAGGTAGGGTCAAAATATGCGGAATTATCAACGGAGATGTCACAAGGGTGGATCGATAGCACATAGTTCATAGAGCATATAATAAAAAGATATTCAAAACAGATTACATGGTTGTGATATAAATTAATAAAAATTATCTTTAACAAGACGTAAGTAGATTGTTCATTTTCCCCAAATGGAACCCTTGACGATTCCTATAATGCAGATTACATAGATGCTTGAGTCCATGCACACACCACGTATTAACTTCATTTCCCTGAGATAAACATGGTTAGAGGGTCAACATAAAGTCGGTGAATTTACAGGTTTAACAATAATTAGTTTGGACATACATTAATCATAGAATTAACAATGCACAAAGCATTCTTACTAAAACGTATATTACATTTGCTATTACTCGAAACTGAAGCTTAACCTTCCATAGTCCTTAACAGATGAGGACGTAGTGTCTTACAAAAAGACACCCAAACCTAGTTCCAACATGGTATACATCTGTTTTCACGGCCAAGGCACAGTGAGCATGACTCACCCAGATGGGGATGGTCAATCCCTAATTGATCTATTTATAACATTCGGGCGATTTACAACAATTTAACAGTTTCTATAATAGTCAATCATAGTCAAGTTTATACAATTCAGTTATGTCCATTTTAAAGTAGTTGCATGTTTTCACCCCCGTAGAAGAAAAGTTTATCAATAGTTTATATGGGGCTGTAAACTCACCTGGGAGTTGGCAATAGCTGTATAACACGAATATCCAAATAATGCTCACGCCAAAAGTTATGCTTAATCAAATATTATAGTCTTAATAGATAGTACAAAGAACATATGTGTATGCTTATACAGATTCTTAATCAGTTTATTTATGCTACAGCATTTATCTAAATAACCTTAGTACAAGTATTAACAATATCCATTGAAACTTATCTATATAAGTTTCACAGTTAAGTAAACATAAAATGTTCCACTTAAAATATTAGTTTACGTTCGCAGTTCATGCATTATAATCATCCATTTAAATTTACTATTAAGTTTCATATTTAAGTAAAGACAAAAATGTTCTACTTAACATATTAGTTTACGTTCACAGTTCATGTATTATAATCATCCATTTAAACTTACTATTAAGTTTCATGTTTAAGTAAACACAAAAATGTTCTACTTAAAATATTAGTTTACATTCGCAGTTCATGTATTATAGTCATCTATTTAAACTTACAATTCAGTTTTATTTTTTTAAGTAAACATAAGGAGGGTTTACTTAAAACATTAATTTACGTTCGTAATACATGTATTAGTAATAACCATCTAAACTCACAATTAAGTTTCATATTTTAAGTAAACGTAAGGTGTTCTACTTATAATATTAGTATTCAATTCATTTAACGTTCATATAATTTTACTTCCTAAAAGTATATGAGTTCATGTATTAGTAATACATATTCATATTGTTTATACAATTTATTTCATAAAGCAAAAATATAAATATTTTATTTTTGAAAAATAAAATATAATATTTTATTTAACTTAAAAGTTCCCATAAATTATTTAACATTTATAAAATAATTTATCAATTACAAGTTTAAGAATTTATACATTAATTCTTATGGTTTAGGTATTAATTAAGTTTTACTAAATTTAAAATAGAATTAGGGTTAGGGCTTGTTAAAGTTTCGGTACATGGCAAAACTAGTCCCTCCATATTTTAAACAAAGTATAACTTTCGGATTTTTACATATTTGGTACCTAGGGCTTGTTAAAGTTTCGGCTTATGGAAGATTTAGTCCTCCTAGTTATATCTAGGTTTTATAACTTTCATAAAATGACAAGACAGCCCATAGGGCTTCTTTAAGTTTCGGATTATTACCAAAATGGTCCTTAGGGTTATAAAATGACAAAACAACTTTTAGAAACTTTCCAAAATGGTCCCTAGGGTTTAATATGCTACGGATGGTATTTATTATACCCTAGACTTGGGTTTGCTAGTTTATCAAAACAAGTTTCATAAGTCACGATTTTAGTCCTTAAGTTTCATAAATTGTCATTTTAGTCCAAAAGTTTTATTTAAACATTCAAAACATTATATGGGTTCATCAAATGGGCTAAAATATTTAATGGGCCTAAATATATTTTAAGTCCACTAATTTGTTAAATGGGCCTTTAAAACATTTATTGGGCTTAAATACATTTCTAAGTCCATTAATTTATTAAATGGGCCTAAGTGTAATCTTAAGTCCATTAAGATACAAAGATTTAATAAATGGGCTTATTGGGTCTATTAAGTCTTGGGCTAATGTTGCATGGGCTTAATTAGTCCATTAATACTACTTTTCATTTTGTGTAAGTATTAATCTAGGATTTTCTTAGAAGCTTATAATTAGCTTATCCATATTTAGTTTTAAATCTTAATAAAAGAATAAAACTCATTGTTTATTTTATTTGATGTACCAAATGAGATCTAGATGTGTTATAATGTTGCATGCAAGTCATAAGCTCTATTATGAGCTTATGGCTCATGGCTATATTTAATTATAGCTTATTAAGATGAGTCAAAATTTATTTTAAGGTTGCATGTACTTATAAGTGTCCCCAAAATTAGATCTAGCTATGTACAAATCAAGAAATCAAGTCATAAGTCTATACATACATACACATAGCCCACGGCTATAATTTTTATCTTGGTGTTTCCAAGATGAACTTTTTAGCTAGTTTTATGTCTTGTAAATATTTATAAGAATACAACATGATTATCTAGGTTTCTTGCATGTTTCCAAGGTTATCACAATTCCAAGAAAACAATATATAGCTCACGGCTATATTGTTTTCTCCCAATGTTCCAATAAGATCTATAAGCTTGTTTTATGTTTATCATGTTAAGTTAACACTTATTACTAGATCTAGGTTTTATATAAGCATGCATTTACAATTAAGTCCATTCAAGGTCATATATAACCCACGACTATATATGTACACATAGTTCATTTTAGTGATTTTTAGTATTCCATTTCACATGTAATAATGCATTTTCCATCATTAAAAACTTAGTACATAGATCCTAGTTAACACTTAATTATGCCATGACTTTCTAGGTCATGGTTTTTCATGGTTTTTGAGTTACACAAATTCACTTATGAGATCTATGATTATTAGTTAACCAATATCCCAAAAGTGAGGCTTGTAACCCATGGCTTTATTTGAATTCACAAAATGATTCATATGATTTTAAATCAAGTTAAAACATAGAGTACTAGTCATAGGTTTCTTTATTAAAAAGATTTTAACCATGACTAATGGTGCTCAAATATATGCCGTGACCTTTAAGGTCATGGTTCTTATCAAATCTTGATTTTAACAAGTTATTTATATGTGTTTATAGATGGATAATGATGCATGCAAGTAAAAATGATGAAGCATAAGGAGTATTCCATTCTTGCTTAAAAGTTACCAAGGAAGATCTAGATGAACAAGGAGATAGAGATCTAATCTAGAAGATGATGGAAACCCTATCTATAACCAAGCCGTGACCTTTAAGGTTTCAGCTAGGGCTTGTTATAGTGATTCCAAAGATGATGATGCTACTAAATGATTATTATTTAAGATGGGACAAGGATCTAGTAGATTTAATGAACAACTTTGGATGTTTCTGGCTTAAAGCCGAATCATTTGAGAGAGAAAGATGAAGAGAGAATGAGATTTAAGTTTCATGAGAGAATGAGAATGTACGTGTGTGTTTTTTGGCTAAAAGGGGAGAGAGAAGGATAATGCAAAAGGCATGATTGCCTTGGTAAGAGTATTTGTGCCATGTGTTGGCTTTTCTAAAACCAAGACATCCCTTCTTCTTCCACATATGTGTATGTCGTGTATAGGTAGCCAAAGGGTTAGTGGGCTTTGGCTTTGGCTTATGTTGGGCTAGCACACAAGGAGTATATGGTCTTGGGCTAGTCCAAGAAGGTTTTAAACATGTTCTTGGTATGCATACACACATACATACACGGGACATATAGTATGTGTAGCATGTTTTTCAAATTTTTGTTAAGTGTTGTATACTTCAAATATTGATTATACATTTTATTACTTGCTTCCCTTAGTTTTAAATACAAGGTTTAAGTTATGAAACTTATTACAACAAGTATGAATGTAAAAGTATAAGTACATAATGGATAAGTTCACACACATCTTATAGAAATATAACACATGAGAGAGTGTTCTAAGATTATTGGGTGAAACTTTATTACATTAAATCATGGTAAAATCATAGATTTTACAGCACCACCCCGTTATTTTAGCTTTGTCCTCAAAGCTACTAAAAACGTAGTTATCTTTTAAGTGAAAGATGTTCTAAGTATATGGTTCATTTCGGACACTCTCTCAAGACTAGTAAAGGATACTGCTACTACGGGTGGACAGAAGGTGATGCAAAGAGATCTTTATTCGGGTCGCACTATTCATCCGATTGAGCAGTAAAGGAAACTCCTGTTATGGATGGATAGAAGGCAATGCAAAGAGGTCTTTATCCGGGTCTCACTATTCATCCGATTGAGCAGTAAAGGATACTGCTGCTATGGATGGATAAAAAGAAATGCAAAGAGATCTTTATATGGGTCGCACTATTCATCCGATTGAGCAGTAAAGGAGACTGCTGCTATGGATGGATAGAAAACAATGCAAAGAAATCTTTATCCGGGTCGCACTATTCATCCGATTGAGCAGTAAAGGAGACTGCTGTTATGGATGGATAGGGATCAATGCAAAAAGATCTTTATCCGGGTCGCATTATTCATCTGATTGAGTAGTAAAGGAGACTGCTCCTATGGATGGATAGAAAGCAATGCAAAGAGATCTTTATCCGGGTCGCACTATCCATCCGATTGAGCAGTAAAGGAGACTGTTTTTATGGATGGATAGGAAGCAGTGCAAAGAGATCTTTATCCGGGTCGCACTATTCATCCGATTGAGCAGTAAAGGAGACTGCTGCTATGGATGGATAGAAAGTAATGCAAATAGATCTTTATTCGGGTCGCACTATTCATCCGATTGAGCAGTAAAGGAGACTGTTGCTAAGGATGGATAGGAAGCAATGCAAAGAGATCATTTCCGGGTCGCATTATTCATCCGATTGAGCAGTAAAGGAGACTGATACTATGGATGGATAGAAATCAATGCAAATAGATCTTTATCCGAGTCGCACTATTCATCCAATTGAGCAGTAAAGGAGAATGATGCTATGGATGGATAGGAGGCAATGCAAAGAGATCTTTATCCGGGTTGCACTATTCATCCGATTGAGTAGTAAAGGAGACTGCTACTATGGGTGGATAGGAAGCAATGCAAAGAGATCTTTATCCGGGTCGCACTATTCATCCGATTGAGCAGTAACGGAGACTGCTGCTATGGATGGATAGAAAGGAATGCAAAGAGATCTTTATCTGGGTCGCACTATTCATCCGATTGAGCAGTAAAGGAGACTACTGCTATGGATGGATAGGAAGCAATGCAAAGAGATCTTTATCTGGGTCGCACTATTCATCCGATTGAGCAGTAAAGGAGACTGCTGCTATGGATGGATAGAAAGCAATGCAAAGAGATCTTTATCTGGGTCGCACTATTCATCCGATTGAGCAGTAAAGGAGACTGCTATTATAGATGGATAGGTGCGGGCTTCTCAACGGGGGTCGCAGTTACATCCTTCCAGGAGCTGGGAGAGGACCTATGGTGTTGTGGATTTTGTTAGGAGGGCAAATTCACTGCAGATGGTTTCTGGTATGAGGAGGATACGCCAACATGTTTTATGTGTTGGGAAAGCTGGGGATGCACTACTTCTGCATCCTTTTAACGGGTGAGATATAGGTTATATCTCCACACCCGATGATGAAAATTGGGGGTTGAAGGTAAAATAAAATAAAAGAATATTTTAACTAGAACCCCTCCTATGTCAACAGCTTTACGCGAAAGACTTGCACTTATACCTCAAGCTTGTGGGATACAGACATTAGTTACTAGTACTAAAGCTTCTACCCAGCAGAGAGGTTAAGATTATTGTTTATGGCGATTGGGTAGGAAGTTGCAAAGAATCTACTTCATTTGCTGCGGGGCTGAGCGAAAGGGGTGCAGAAAAGAAGTACCTCAAATGGTGGAAATAAAAGAAGATACTAAGAATAAAGAAATACGCGCCTTGCGGGGTGCTGTAAAAAGGGGTCATGTATCCACTATTATTGGTTAAATATTTGCACAAATTTTGACTTCTAAAGTGGGGTAGCTACTCCTCCCAGGGTTTGGTGGATGATGGTATTGTCGAACTAATTGGACCCGAAGAGGGAAAAAGGTATGTCCAAAAACATGGGGCATTAAAGATCTCTTTACGAGGTATGTCGAACACAGCCCTACAAAATACACCCATTGTGATTTGGATGTGTCTTTCAGGTTTAGGGTTGCCTAAAGTGGCGGATATAACCGTACAAAATACACCCATTGTTAGTTGGATGTGTCTTTCAGGTTTAGGGTTGCCTAAAGTGGCGGATATAACCCTACAAAATACACCCATTGTGAGTTGGATGTGTCTTTCAAGTTTAGGGTTTCCTACCTTGTCACGTAGGGAGAAACAGGTTAGGAAAATGGGGCATCGTTTGACCAAGTACTATCGGGCTTTTCAGTGCTAGAAATGACACTAAGTCTAGTGTTGACTATATCGGGGTTACCGTCCCCTCGTATAATCAAGGTTTCATCTCCCCAAGGTATACGAACCAATTTTTTTTATCACATAAGGTAACTGCATGATACTTGCTAGTCAATTCATGCCAATGATGACATTAAAGCTACCAAGACCTACTGGAATCTGATTAATGTAAAACGGGTGATTGGAAAGGTTTAAGGTACAACCTCGAATGATGGTGTCAAACGTCACAACTTTTCTGTCTGCTAATTCTACCGTGTAGTAGGGGTCTAAAACTAATGGAGTGATTTCCAATACCTTACTAAATTCAGTAGATATAAAGCTTCGGTCTGCTCCGGTGTCGAATAAGACAGATGCATATCGTTGGTTTAGTAAAAACGTACCAGTGACGATGTTGGAATCTGGATTGGATTGGGCATTGCCAACCATGTACGCTTGTGATGAAGTTCCCTTGTTGTCCTTCTTCTAGTTGTCCAACTTGGGACAGTCGGGTCTCACGTGTCCAGGGGTTCCACACTCGTAACATACCACAGCTTTCTTTGGTCCACTGTTGCTTCCACCTTTGGGGTTTATGTTTCCCTGTTGCCCACTTCCGCTCCCACGAGCATTGGACTTGCTTTTGTTGCTGTTTTCGGGGTTGTTATTAGGTCGAACCGGGGTAGCAACATTTGCTTGACATTCACGAGCATAATCGCCTTGTTGGCGGCACTTGTAGCATCCTTGGCATTGTCCTCCAGCAATATGATGATAGTTGCACTTTGAACACTTACGCTTAGATCCTGAGTAGTTCTTGGTGCGGGTTGTGGGAGTAGTGTAATCAGCTTTCCCAACGTTTTGCCTTTTGGAAGGTTACGGGTGCTGGCTACGAGAGCTTTCATCTGACTTCTCTTGTTATCCATTTGCCTTTCAGACAGATTACGGGCTCGCTTGTTGATCAGCTCAGTCGCAAATTCCATAGCACCTTCAACAGTAGTGGGTCGTGAAGCTAGCACACTGTCATGGATGTTGTCAGGGAGTCTGCTGACATACTTCTCAATCTTGTCACTCCTTTGAGGAAACATTCTGGTGCACTTCAAGCTTAACTCTTGAAATCTTTGGTTGTACCAAAGGATATCATTGTTCTTACACTTTAAATCCCACAGCTCTATTTCCAACTTCTTCATTTCTCCTCTAGGACAGTACTTTTCAGTCATCCACTCTTTGAGGTTGGACCAAGTGAGAGTATAAGCAGTATCATGTCCAAGGGTAGCGACCACAGAGTTCCACCAGGTAAGGGCGCTCTCGAGTAGTGTGCACGTAGCAAACTTTACTTTGTTCTCGTCAGCACAACCGCTGATGCGGAAAACTGTCTCTAGTATTTCAAACCATTGCATCAATTCAACAACTCCTTTTTTTTCATCGGTAGTATGAGGGTTTGCACTTTATGAAGTCGGGGTAAGAGCAACCCCTGTTGGTTTTTTTTCTGCGCTTATTGAGGTTTGGATCATTGTTTGCATTTGGATCAGCTCCTCTAGGTGCCATAGCTACTATAATGCCCTCACTTATCATTTCCCGGAGTTGTGCGGCAGTGACATTTTGAGTAGCTTCTGGGAATTCAGTATTGGCACCATTCGAAGTGGTTTCATTGTTGGGATTTGATCGCGTAATCACCATTTGTCTATAATCATACACAAAATGAGATTATTAGTTCAAACGTTAGTAAAGTTTTTATATTATTTGCACGGGGAAAATTCATGCACTGATTTCATAAAAAAATTAGATAACCTGTCAAGATCTCATAATATAATACATTGCACAGCAAACATAATGTAACACCCCCAAATTTATACAACTTAGTACAGCGGAAGACTAGTTGGTGTTACGGGATAGCACGTTACTCACATCATAGACAACGCTTAAAAGTCGCGTCGTTTTAATAATAAAGCATTTCCATTCATAAGCATCAAAGCTACATAGGTCCCAAGTCATTATATTTTACACAAAGCTTTACAAAGTATTAGAATGGAAAATATAGTTTAGGTGCGGGCCATGAATTCTTGTCGTCTTCCCGAGAATTACCTTCAAGTACCTGAGATAAAACATGTTAAAAGAAAAGGTCAGCGATAACGCCGAGTGAATTCATAGAGTTTAATAAATTCCATCAATATAATTTTGGTATAAAATTAGTACCAAAAATAAATTCGTACAAATCATTGTAATAGGCCGTAAAATAGCCAAAATCGTTTTATACAAATCTTTGTAATAGGCCATAAAATAGCCAAAGTCATTTTATAGAAATCCTTATCGAAAATCATAATATAGGCATTTGCCTTAAAAATTATTATACGAGCCAATGTCGTAAAAATAATCATACAATACGTCTTATGACGTTGTATAAAATCAAATAAAAAACCGTTATATGAATATGGTTATGAAAAACAAAATACAATCATAATATCAATAGTATGACCCAGTATTGCTAGTCAGGCAATACATCGAAATCGAAGCGTCTAATAGTATTTCGTTAAGTTTTGGATTATTACAAGCCGCATGACATTGTTACCTTACTAAACCAACAACGGGTACCTAACCCGATACCAAATTTGCCCATCTAAAGTAGCGTGTCGTCACAAAGGTCACGCTATTGAAATCTTCTCATACATAAATTCGCTTACCAATCAATGTGGCACGACGGGGATCAACCGTCAAGGCGCGAACTGGGGTGATCGTCCCCAAATAGTACTATTAAATGCATAAGCGTCTACCAACTCCCGGTAGTTCACAATTCATGCTAATGGGACTTTTAGTGACATAACCTAACTTTAATAATCCATTTAATTTCATTTATCGGGTCCTTTAATCATTTATCGGGTCATACATTCGGGTCATTCAATCATTCGGGTCCAAAATCAATAAACAAACAATCGGGACAAATGGTGTCCAAACTTTTATAAAAACTAACATGTTATCTCCCTCGCGGGTTTATAAAGCATTTATAAAACATTTAAAAGAGTGCGAGGCTATGAACTCACGTTGATATGGGAAGGCGGGTTATCGGCAATTCGGACGTACGGTACGTGCTTCAATCACGGAAACCTATATAAATAATAATCGGTCTTAGACGTTTGTCCAATGACTTTATTAAAATATCAATTATGTATACATATGATGATTATATATATATGATGATCAAGTGGGTTTACATATTCTCGTTTACTCATTTTAGAGTTATATGTCGATAGCTTTTATACTAGTTTACTAGTTTTACCCATTTACGTGTCTTAAGTCCAATAAGCTTATTATAAGTTATTTAACTTATTTTAGTCCATTTTGTACTTATATTATCAGTACTTAAACTTCACAAGTTGGGCCTAAATGGGTTAAGCCCAATAGATTCTTTTTACAAGTTTTTATCCTATTTAGTCCATTTATTAGTCCAATAGGTTTATTTAACTTGTTAATGTCCGTATGCCCTATAGTTCGGGTTTTATCGGTTTTTACTTGTTATAAATGTCTATATATCAGTATATAAGTTTTATAAAGTTTTCATTAGACGGGTCCAACCATCTAAGTTTTATTTAATAAAAACGTTAATTTTACGGCAATAGCCGAAAAAGTAGTAAAAATCATGTTTATAGTTTTATAACTTATAAAACTTAACAAGTTTCCATTTTCATCATTTATACACTTATTACACCTTTTATATATTTATATAAATAAGTTTTATAATTTAGTGGGTTTTTATTTACATTTTATATATTAAAATGTGAGTGCTTATATAATAGTATTATTCTTTAATTTCCAAAAATCTGATTTTTAACTTCATCTTCACCAAAAATGCCATATCTTGAGTTCTACATGGAGATAGAAGCTCAAATTTTTATCACATAAACTACATGATATGTGCTACATTTAACTCTTCTATAGCTACTGTTTAATCATCCTTTAAGTATTTTCTAAAAATCGTCCAAAACAGTAACTTCAGATTTATACCCTAAACTTGTTTTGATCATATCTCACTCATTATTTTGATTCCATTGCATGGCCAACTCTCACATGTGTACAAGACATTTATCTTACTGTAAATGGATCCTACTTCATTATTTCATCAGTTCATAACATGTTTCTTTACTGTTTTATACAGCCATGTAAATTAATCAAGATTTTAACCTTGTTTCATATGGTTTTTCACCTTTTTAATCATGTTTATCAACAACAAATCCCCACATAACATTTTTATCATCATATAATCATCATAAATATATACAATAGGAAATAAAATACATGTTTACATAATCAAATTAACAAGAAGATGAGGAGGACAATCTTTATACCACCAAGTTGATGTAGGTTATGATTTTGACATGGTTTTTGATGAAGAAACTTGTAGACAACCATGACCATCTTCAAGACCATCATGCTCCATGAACTACTTGTGGAAAATCAGCCTTCATACTCCATGGGAACTCCTCCTTGGATGTTATAATCACCACCATTCAAGAGAGCTTCAAGAGGGCATCAACATGTGTGTAAATAACATGAGATTTGTGGTTGATTTTGATCAAATGAGGGTGTTTAAGGGGAGGATAGGGACGGCAAGAATGGAGAGTATGAGAGAGTTTATGTTGGTTTTGCATGTTGTGAATGTGTTAGCTAGTTTTCATCTAGTGGTTTTTGTTTGGTGGGAGGCTTACTTTGTAAGCTAAGACATGTGTAAGATACACTAGTGAAATCTTGCCACCAAAGTGGTATTTGTTGTTTTGTAGCCGGTTTTGATGGGGGTGGGACAAGTGTCCCACTTGTCTCATCCCCATTTATTTACGGGTACTCCTCGATTCTAGTTTCCTCGATTTGCGTGCCCTCGGGTCGTTTTACGAAAAACGTTTTTATAAATTATGAATCAATGTCACAAAACGAATCCAATAAAAATTGTCTCATCAAAAACGGAGTTCGAAAACGTAAATACGTAATCCTAAGGTTTCCGGTTTAGTCATATAGGACGTTAAAATAAAATCGTAAGTCCTAATCTCTTCTCGTAAATTTGTGAGTTTATGAACCAACACAAATTTAAAACTCCAAAATAATATTCACGGACAAATTTATTTTTTAAAATGTCGGTCTGTCACCAAGGACGGTGTATGTAAACGTAAGCACGTAACGTTGAATCCTCCGGTTTAGACGTAGTCGATGCTACTTCAAGACGTAAATCCAAATTTCCTCCCAAAAATAAGTGAGTTCATATTGTATCATTAAAATAATATTTGAGAATAATATTTGAGAATAAAATATCAATCGTAAATTGACGGATTGTCACCGCATTTACCCCTAAACAGGATCTTTGTCCTCAAAGATCATCTTACCTTACTACTCGCTTCTTATAGAGTTAAAGCCATGTGGGTATTTCCTCCACACTCGGTCTTTTCTCACAAGTGTAATCCATTATAATACGCGAGTTTCATCAAACATAACTACGGGAATAAGATCAGGCTTAATGTTGACTTACTTTCTCTATCCATGATGTTCACGGGTTTTTGATGAATGCAACTTTTCGCCGATCTAAGCTCTACTAAGAACAATCAGATTTTCACTTGATAGATATTCCATCAAGTTCGATTTACGAAAAATAATTTACGCAGTCCTTGAAGTCCTAGGGTAGATCCAGCTTTTATGCCTTTCAATCCCAACTTTTACATCGTCTCAATGGTCCCATACAACGAGGACTTATATCCCATGATTTGTCAGATCATGAATTCATCTTTCTAAGGTTAAAAATCGTGGCATAACTTCGCTACCCATTTGGCACTTCAAGATCTACATTTCACATTCATATAACCTCTTGCCCACTATCGGCGGTTAATAATCAAATCCTAATTTCAACAATCATTTCAGATTTCGTGGGTCGGGTATTTTGCAAGGATAGGTTCGCCATCATAGGAAACCTTAAACCTAAAAGACATGTCCAACTCACAATGGGTGTATGTCGGATGTCTTCATCTCAACTCCAGCTTACAGATGCTCTAATTTCTAAATCTTAACAAGATTCGATCTCGATCCTAATACGATGATTATCAATGATAATCTCTTCAAGGGAAAACGATTATACGGTTCATTACCAAAGGTCAATCATTCAAACATAAAACAGCACTTATATTACTCTGTATCGTTACTTTACCTCGTCCCTTCGATTTGGGATGGTACATAGTACTCTCATCAAGGTTCGTTCTCAATGATTTCTGAGCAAATCTCTAGAAATTCGATGCGAAGCGAGGATCTTGATTTAGATGTTCGATACAGGCACACTATGTTTACATAACTCTTTTGCATTTATCATAAACGGGAATGATATTAGCAGATTTGGTCAGTCTGTCGACGATGACCCAAATCGAATCAAATTCAGACGATGACCTTTGCAATAGCTAGACGTTTACTAATGTATGAGGCGATGTCTGCCTTCATAATTTGTCATCAGTACAACTTCTTCAAACAAAGATACTTTTAGTCAAAAATGACATAAATAGAATACTTATACTTACAAATTCCAACATAACTATATCTCACAATCTCCATATTTAGGCAACCACAAGTGGCCTTTAAAACATTTAACGTTATTGGCTTTTCAATTCTAATGGTTCACATTAGCCGCGAACCTCTTTTTATTAACTATATTATCCCTTTTATAAGCATCGGTTCTGTTTTAAATTGTTCGGCAAATTATTTTGTACCTTCATTATCAAGAAATACATCTTAATTGATTCTTTATCCTTTTTATATAATATGTCAGTATTTACGTTCACTTTCCTGATGAAATGAATATCACATCCGTATTTATTCAAAATTCTTTCTTCATATCATTTATGTTTCAGTTTCTTCTCAACTATCATTTTTATCAATTTTTCTCAATCCGGCGTCTAAAGCGTCGATAATTATTATAATTAATTAAATATTTATTAGTTAATTTTTATGAAGCGTAAACGTGAAAGTTTTAAATTTCTTAGTTCGACCAATTATATAAAATGTTCAAAATAAATTTGAGTTTAATTAACAAGATTTTCGTTGATTTATCGAAAATAATTAATAAGGTTCGTAAATGTTCGAAAAACCTTTGTTCATACTTTGGTCAAAGTTTTATTAGTTGAAAAGCAAAAATTGTCGTTTTAAGTTTTCAAGTTATGGTTTAAATGGTTTTCCTAAATCCTTTTTAAGTTATCTGGAGGTATACACAAACATTTACCCCTAAACAGAAGTTTAGTTAAATGGTTTGTGTATAAGGGAATAATCCCTTTAAAATCCTTTGTTAAAACATTTGTCAAAGCATATTTCCATTTCTTTTTGGTAAAATCCAAAGTCTTAAAAGGGCTCTTAATTTTTGAAGAGTCAATTTATATTCCATTATCCTTTTAATCACATAGTCTAATCATGTAAAGGTTCAAGTCTTTAATCACGGGTTAATTATTCAAGGTACAGGTTTTTATCGTTCGGCCAATTCAGGGCAATCTATAAATAATTATTAACTCATCCTTATTCTTATATACAAACAAATAGTCCTTAATGATCACGAGCATGAATTTATCAAATTACAGCCTACACGTGATTCATCAAATTTATGAATGCTACATGTGCATTGGTCAATCCAAACGACATCACGTGAAACTCAGAATGTTCATTACAAGCACCGGATGTAGTGATTGGAATAGATAATCTCTTTCGCAGATGCGAAGTTGATGATAATCATGCCGTGGATCAAATTTGCTAGAACCTTGTAAATGATCGAACAATTCTTCCATTTCGAGTTATGGATATCGTTTTCGATTGTCAATTTACTCAGTCACAGTAATCTAATATAAGGAAAGATAACACCATAGCTCTTCAGGATGACAGGCTTGGTATAATAAAATCTTTCTCCGACAACTTTCTCAGTTGTACGGTAATTCCTTTAATTTAGATGGTGCTGACGTACAGTGCACAAGCCGCAAGTGCAGCACCGGGAATAAAATCAATACCAAATTCAATCTTGCCTTAATGGAAAAAGTCCAGGTGATTCACCAACAAATACTTCCTAAAGTTTCAGATAAGATAAATATCTTTTAATAAATTCATATTAGGCTCTTCTAGGTTATAATATCTATGACTAGTTCACAACCATTCATGGTATAATTTCAAGTCTAAATAAAGGATACGGACATCCGTCAAGAATTATTTAGATCACTTTTGATAATCAACATCTTATCATTTAGGGAATTCTACTCGAGTTCCCATCAATTCAGAAAATGTCGTCATGTCATACTCAATCAATCCATTTTACTGGCACTATCAACTTTCCAGTTTTATTGCCGTTGATAAGATGTGAACTTCTCAAAAGTCTAATAATAACTCATAATCCTTCACAAGTTCACGGATATCTGGAGACATAACTAACCTTAAAAGAGTAAGGTCAACGCATGATCTACGCGAGAAAATTTCAAATTAGATACAAACGAAAACATTTAACGAATATGAATATATCCCATGTTTTCATAATTTGAGTACGCATTCGAAAGCTCCTCGGATCGTTACCCAGGTCATTCAAATGAAATCAAATCATAAGAAATGATAAGAACGTCAATACATCCAGTCGGGTATCAACACTCGGTAATCAGATACTTTTCCTAAGAATCTCACTACGGGAGAATTGGATAAGAAAGGAATTGTCAATTGTCAAATAAGACAATTTTCATAGATGAGTAAATTCAACTCAGAAGAATAGATAGTACGGGCACATATGTAGCTGTCCCTAACACTATGTCCCTATATTTCACTTCTTGCAGATCTCATAAAATTTAATCTTTCATGATCTTCAAAGAAAATGTAGTGTTTATTCATTAGTTTTATGGTGACTACTAATCAGTCTTGCATAGTCCATTCCAAATTGTATGTAGGCGCGCAACTATATACAATTTCAAGATTAACGATGCAATACTCAGTTCGTCAAAAATTTTATCATCATGTTTATAATAAAAACATTTACATGCTTAATTCTTAAATAAGAAAAAAATAAATTTTCAAATATTTTATTTGTTATGGAAACAATTAGGTTTTCCAAGGTGTTTTATAAACAACTTCATTTCAATAACAATCACTTATAAATCTCACTATGAATAATTCTTATAGTGATGAAATTCAATTTCCTCAAGGGATACCATTTTAATCTTTATAAAAACAATGTGTGATCTGCAAAAGAGTGATGAAAGCTTGTTCACCAAGAATTAACTACAATATGATAGGAAATGAGCTTAGCCAAATAATCATGAGGTTCATGACCTCGATGGCACTCAGAAAGAATAATCCACAACGTAACTCAATTCGAGATGAGTACTTGTTCAATGATTGCATCACTAATGCGAGCATTAGGAAGAAGCAAGAAAAGATAGATAACATCGATACATGTAGAATTTAGCAATCAAAGGTAGTCTTTTCATTAATCACAAACAAGTCGAATTGTACCGTAACACATTACATGTCACTATGTCATACAATTCTCGGAACTCATCCTACCAACTGATATCTCAGTTAAGTTAGGGATTATTTTTAAAAGATACCACAATGAATACTAATCTACAAGAGTCATTAGGTGTCCTGCCTGTCCCAGAAGATCCATCGGTCCCAATTCAGAAGAAGATTTCTTCAATTTATTTCTTGAACACTGGGCATCCTCGTTAGTGGACAATGGCCTAGGAACAACCCTTATCACAAACTAACAATCAATTATAACCTTATAATTCATTCTCAAAACTTAACGACTTCCTCTTAACAATCTCATATTTCATACGGGTTAAATTTTACTTTATTCAAGTTTCAATCAACTTATACTCAATGTGATATTCTACCTCATTTTCCAATACTTACAACCTTATTCTTCGGCCTTGTAAAGGCAATAAAAGCTCAATATGATCAACACTTAATTTCCAATCCTATTAGCTCTTACAACAACAATTATCAAATGAGTCACTAGTATGAGATGACTCACACATTCAATTAGACTTCTCGGAAAGGTATTAGTGGCATGAGGCTTTTGGGTAATGGTTCCAATAACAGCCTCAAGTGCAACATTCACCCTTTCGATTTTAAATTCAGAATTGGATGACAACGAATCAGATGACATCTTTCTAGGTGGTAACGTTTTGTCAAACTCCACTCTATAAGGAAAGATCGTCATGACATCGATATCAGATTTAATCTCGCCAATTCTTTTTCAATATCATGATCAACTAATATCTACACTTCTACGAATATCAACCATTTTGTTGGGATCATAAGTATCCACAACTTGGTTTAGATCTAGGATAGCTAGAATTCCTACGAGAATAGCTTCGAATAATTTACTAGGGGAGTTAGGGTTACTTGTGACAATCTACGTCGTATAAATACCTTGTATAAAAATCAAATTAATCATCAAACAATCATGTAATAAAATTACATCATATGTATATATATAATTCAAGTTATATATATATTAAATTAACACTTCTCAGTCTTGGCCTTGTCGGTAACTCGGGAATTCTTCAGCACCGTTATAGTCAAAAGATTTTTAGACATTTTTAGAAAAATGTTTTTAGTAAATAGATTTTGAAATGTTTTCTTCAAAACCTAGTTTTAAAAATCTTTCGTTCTCTATAACGAGAGCTCTGATACCAAACTGTAACACCCCCAAATTTATACAACTTAGTACAGCGGAAGACTAGTTGGTGTTACGGGATAGCACGTTACTCACATCATAGACAACGCTTAAAAGTCGCGTCGTTTTAATAATAAAGCATTTCCATTCATAAACATCAAAGTTACATAGGTCCCAAGTCATTATATTTTATACAAAGCTTTACAAAGTATTTGAATGGAAAATATAGTTTAGGTGCGGGCCATGAATTCTTGTCGTCTTTCCGAGAATTACCTTCAAGTACCTGAGATAAAACATGTTAAAAGAAAAGGTCAGCGATAACGCCGAGTGAATTCATAGAGTTTAATAAATTCCATCAATATAATTTTGGTATAAAATTAGTACCAAAAATCAATTCGTACAAATCATTGTAATAGGCCGTAAAATAGCCAAAATCGTTTTATACAAATCTTTGTAATAGGCCATAAAATAGCCAAAGTCATTTTATAGAAATCCTTATCGAAAATCATAATATAGGCATTTGCCTTAAAAATTATTATACGAGCCAATGTCGTAAAAATAATCATACAATACGTCTTATGACGTTGTATAAAATCAAATAAAAACCGTTATATGAATATGGTTATGAAAACCAAAATACAATCATAATATCAATAGTATGACCCAGTATTGCTAGTCAGGCAATACATCGAAATTCGAAGCGTCTAATAGTATTTCGTTAAGTTTTGGATTATTACAAGCCGCATGACATTGTTACCTTACTAAACCAACAACGGGTAGCTAACCCGATACCAAATTTGCCCATCTAAAGTAGTGTGTCGTCACAAAGGTCACGCTATTGAAATCTTCTCATACATAAATTCGCTTACCAATCAATGTGGCACGACGGGGATCAACCGTCAAGGCGCGAACTGGGGTGATCGTCCCCAAATAGTACTATTTAATGCATAAGCGTCTACCAACTCCCGGTAGTTCACAATTCATGCTAATGGGACTTTTAGCGACATAACCTAACTTTAATAATCCATTTAATTTCATTTATCGGGTCCTTTAATCATTTATCGGGTCATACATTCGGGTCATTCAATCATTCGGGTCCAAAATCAATAAACAAACAATCGGGACAAATGGTGTCCAAACTTTTATAAAAACTAACATGTTATCTCCCTCGCGGGTTTATAAAACATTTAAAAGAGTGCGAGGCTATGAACTCACGTTGATATGGGAAGGCGGGTTATCGGCAATTCGGACGTACGGTACGTGCTTCAATCATGGAAACCTATATAAATAATAATCGGTCTTAGACGTTTGTCCAATGACTTTATAAAAATATCAATTATGTATACATATGATGATTATATATATATGATGATCAAGTGGGTTTACATATTCTCGTTTACTCATTTTAGAGTTATATGTCGATAGCTTTTATACTAGTTTACTAGTTTTACCCATTTACGTGTCTTAAGTCCAATAAGCTTATTATAAGTTATTTAACTTATTTTAGTCCATTTTATACTTATATTATCAGTACTTAAACTTCACAAGTTGGGCCTAAATGGGTTAAGCCCAATAGATTCTTTTTACAAGTTTTTATCCTATTTAGTCCATTTATTAGTCCAATAGGTTTATTTAACTTGTTAATGTCCGTATGCCCTATAGTTCGGGTTTTATCGGTTTTTACTTGTTATAAATGTCTATATATCAGTATATAAGTTTTATAAAGTTTTCATTAGACGGGTCCAACCATCTAAGTTTTATTTAATAAAAACGTTAATTTTACGGCAATAGCCGAAAAAGTAGTAAAAATCATGTTTATAGTTTTATAACTTATAAAACTTAAAAAGTTTCCATTTTCATCATTTATACACTTATTACACCTTTTATATATTTATATAAATAAGTTTTATAAGTTAGTGGGTTTTTATTTACATTTTATATATTAAAATTTGAGTGCTTATATAATAGTATTATTCTTTAATTTCCAAAAATCTGATTTTTAACTTCATCTTCACCCAAAATGCCATATCTTGAGTTCTACATGGAGATAGAAGCTCAAATTTTTATCACATAAACTACATGATATTTTCTACATTTAACTCTTCTATAGCTACTGTTGAATCATCCTTTAAGTATTTTCTAAAAATCGTCCAAAACAGTAACTTCAGATTTATACCCTAAACTTGTTTTGATCATATCTCACTCATTATTTTGATTCCATTGCATGGCCAACTCTCACATGTGTACAAGACATTTAGCTTACTGTAAATGGATCCTACTTCATTATTTCATCAGTTCATAACATGTTTCTTTACTGTTTTATACAGCCATGTAAATTAATCAAGATTTTAACCTTGTTTCATATGGTTTTTCACCTTTTTAATCATGTTTATCAACAACAAATCCCCACATAACATTTTTATCATCATATAATCATCATAAATATATACAATAGGAAATAAAATACATGTTTACATAATCAAATTAACAAGAAGATGAGGAGGACAATCTTTATACCACCAACTTGATGTAGGTTATGATTTTGACATGGTTTTTGATGAAGAAACTTGTAGACAACCATGACCATCTTCAAGACCATCATGCTCCATGAACTACTTGTGGAAAATCAGCCTTGATACTCCATGGGAACTCCTCCTTGGATGTTATAATCACCACAATTCAAGAGAGCTTCAAGAGGGCATCAACATGTGTGTAAATAACATGAGATTTGTGGTTAATTTTGATCAAATGAGGGTGTTTAAGGGGAGGATAGGGACGGCAAGAATGGAGAGTATGAGAGAGTTTATGTTGGTTTTGCATGTTGTGAATGTGTTAGCTAGTTTTCATCTAGTGGTTTTTGTTTGGTGGGAGGCTTACTTTGTAAGCTAAGACATGTCTAAGATACACTAGTGAAATCTTGCCACCAAAGTGGTATTTGTTGTTTTGTAGCCGGTTTTGATGGGGGTGGGACAAGTGTCCCACTTGTCTCATCCCCATTTATTTACGGGTACTCCTCGATTATAGTTTCCTCGATTTGCGTGCCCTCGGGTCGTTTTACGAAAAACGTTTTTATAAATTATGAATTAATGTCACAAAACGAATCCAATAAAAATTGTCTCATCAAAAACGGAGTTCGAAAACGTAAATACGTAATCCTAAGGTTTCCGGTTTAGTCATATAGGACGTTAAAATAAAATCATAAGTCCTAATCTCTTCTCGTAAATTTGTGAGTTTATGAACCAACACAAATTTAAAACTCCAAAATAATATTCACGGACATATTTATTTTTTAAAATGTCGGTCTGTCACCAAGGACGGTGTATGTAAACGTAAGCACGTAACGTTGAATCCTCCGGTTTAGACGTAGTCGATGCTACTTCAAGACGTAAATCCAAATTTCCTCCCAAAAATAAGTGAGTTCATATTGTATCATTAAAATAATATTTTCAAATAATATTTGAGAATAAAATATCAATCGTAAATTGACGGATTGTCACACATAATAAAGAAAGTGATTACATTCTATTTCCATAAGAAATTTAACATCCATCTAGCATAACAAAATCCAAGTCACAGGCCTATCAAGCCTTGTCCAAGGTAATGATACACATAGTCTTTAATACATTACATCCCAAAATACATGTCCAAAAAGAAAAGATTATAGTACATGATTACATCACAAAAAGCTAAAAGAAATAAAGTACAAAAGTCCTATACCATGACAGCTAAGGTACAACCCATAGTCTGATCATGATGTACAAGAAATCTAGTACATCTATTCTACTCCTGCCTAGATGGTCTGCTTGATGAGGCTGGCGCTGGTGGGGCTGATGAAGCTGCAGATGCTCTCCTGATGTTCCATAAAGTCCGAACTGTCGCTCGGGCCTCCTTGAGCATGCGGAATGCTGTCAGCAGCTGGGTCCTAAGTCTGTCGACGACCCCTCGAAGATAAGTCATCTCTGCAGTAACCCCATCATGACGGACGGTGGCAAGGTCGAAGAAAATGGACAAGGACTACTCCTGAGCAGATAGAGCGGCATGGGTCTGGTGCTGGAGACTCTCCATAGTATGGATACGCTGGTGGAGACGATGGTTCTCCTACCAAAGCCACTGCAATGCCTCGTCAGTCTTAGCCTGGACGCCTCGGGCTGCTTGTGCCTCTCCCCTCATAGTATGAGTGAGAGATTCGATGCACTCATGGATGGCAATGTAGCCTAGTTGACCAGCTATCAATAGGCTGCTGAGGTTTGATATCTCTCGCTCCTGGCGTGCGGCCAGTGCGGCGATCTGGGCCTGGACAGAGTCGGCACGTCCCACCTAGAGCCTTCCCCGATCTCAAAAGTGGAGCCGGGTATAGACACGGGAAAATAGCCCGATGGTAAAGATGTAGGTACAGAAGATGGTAGGTCTGGAGACACCTGGTCCTCCTCCATAGAGGTGGGGACCAGTATGACTGATGCTGGAGCAGAAAAAGGGCCCTCAGGAAGTACAACTTCGATGGTCTGATCATCCTCCGAGTCAGAGGCTAATAACCATCCGCACTGTACGGATCATGGAGATGAACGGGTAGCTGGAGCAGGTGCTACTACTGGTAGAAAAGTCGGAGGTGCAGTACGCGAAGTCATGATGCTCTGAAAATAATATTATTTTAAATTTGAAGTAAGTATATGCTTACTAATACAGGATTTTTGCTAGGTTAAAAAGTTCGTTTTCTCGGTGTCTAATCGAATTGATCACGGTTGAAAGTGCGACTCAGTTGTTCTTGGTGAAACAAATATTTTTGGTTGTTTTTAAAATAAATGGTGCAAGACTTAAATGTAAATGACTGTAATTAAAAATTAAAACTAATTAAAACGTAAATGGTGCTAAATTAAAAACTTTAAAAGTAAATTAAGTAAAAGAAGAAAAATTAAAATATGATAAAACGTAAATTTAAAAACTTTAAATAAAACACGTTTAAAATTAAAATAAGAAAAACAAGTAAAAATTAATCTAAGTAAAAACAAGACGAAACAATTAAAATAAAGCTAATAAAAATGGCGGGAAAAACAAATTTAAAAACAAAATTTAAAATTAAAATAATTAAATTCACAATATGTAAAAAAAACTAAGAATTAATTTCGCAATTAAGAGTTAATTGCGAAATCATGAACACAATTCCGCAATTTTGAAATTGTACATAATTTCGCAAAAATTGCGAAATTATGACTTGAATTCGCAATGCCAAAACCAAGATTGCGCAATAGACGAACTGCATTAATTCGCAATACCCTGAAGTAGAATTCCGCAATAGCTGAGCCATGATTTCGCAATACGGATCAAAGAATGATTTCGCAATAATTGTGAAATCTATGATTTTGCAATGTGCCAAGAAGTACAATTCCGCAATCACCAGGGATTCAAATTCGCAATTTTAGGGACAAGATTTCGCAATACAAGAAAATGTTGCGAATTTATAACTGTTATTCCTAAAAACTAGGAAAATGCAAAAGGACGAAAATAAGCAACTTTTTAAGGACTTATAATTGAAGATAAGCTAGTAAAAACGTAAATAAGCTAAAGCAAAAGATTAAGACGACTCAAAAACTTGTAAAACCTTTAAAAACTTGAATCAAGGACACGGATTAGAAACTTAAAAATGGGACGTGAGGTTTTTGAGGAAAAGAAAGATGAAGAACACAAATTTGACAAGAACAAAGATAATGAAAAAGATAAAGATGAAAAGATTAAAAAGCTTAAATTCAAAACAAAGATTCAAAACTTACATGAAAATCAAAGGCAAGAATTAAAAGACATGAAATTTAAAGTGCAAGAAAATGAAAATGATGGAAGAGGTAGTTTGTCAAACTACCCAACAACTTGAAAATGAATCTAGACTAATCTATATATAGGGGTGATTAGGGAGGAGCTTAGGAAGCTTCCTCCCTCTTTCCTCTTTGCCTTAATTGCACACTTAAGTCCTTTTCTTCTTTATCTTTTGTTAATCTTGGACTTAATGACTTTGTCTCGGGATTTCTTTGAACTCGTCTCGACATTTCTTCATAAATAAGACTTGAGTTCTTCGGCTTTTTAGTAAACTTCCGTCTTTTGACTTTTTTCTTCGATAAATCTTCAGAATTGGTCTTCGACTTCCGTTCTTTTTCCACTCTTGATCTTTCGACTTCATCTTTCGTCTTTTTCTTCGATAAACGCCCTTGAAATCCCGTGTTTTCTCCACTTTTCACCTTTTCGTCCTAAATCACAACAAAAACACAAACCACGCATAATTCCGACATAAATGACATAAAATACACGTTTTGGCTCGGTTATTATTGTAATTAAGTGGTAAAAAGGATGGGTGTTTTCACACCTATCAAATCCCCTACACTTGACCATTACAATGTCCTCATGCAATGCATTAGTTACAAAGCAAGTTTACATTCTTCATCATAATCAATCCACGTTGGCCTTTATTAAAGAGACCGAAAATTATAAACATTCAAAGTAAATAAATCAAAAACATACCTTGGGTTTTGAAAATGTTATGAATGATTATCATCCTCAAGTTTTCACTTTCTCCAAACCAAGCTTAAAAACGAGATCATTGTTGTTATAAGTTAGTAAACTAACACGAACTCATGTGGGCCAATCATTCACTTAGACTCCCTTATTCCTAGGGGTATCTCTTATATTTTATTATTGTCTTGAATGATCACGAGGATGCATTGTTGACTTATTTCGATAGTTATTTAGTCCGAAAATAAAGTGAACGATTTAATCAATAGTTAGCTAAAGGACAAAATCTTTTAAAACTTCTTCTCGGGACCTCATAAAGTTCATATCTTGGCATAACTCGTTTCTCGATTTGAGACCTTTCTCGGACCAATATTTGGCAGCGACTTCATACTTCAAACCTTGAGAGACGTTCTTGAAATTATGGTCTTCTCTTCATAATAGGAATTTCTTCACTTGAAGTTTTGAGAGATTCATATTTGGACCACGACTTCTTCATTTTTCTCCAATCTTTATTTTGGACTTTGATTTACAACGATCCGCCTCCTTTTAGGACTTGGATCTATTTATCCTCATACCTTGTCAGGGTCTTTTTGGATAGACTTCTCCATGATCTTTAGGGGAGTATTTGCTTTTCGTCGTGTGTCTCGATCCTTCATATTGATTTTCGATAAATGATTCTTCACATCACTTTTGGATCTTTAGCAACAAAATGTAGCCCTCATGCCTTGTTAGGGCCTTTTCGGACTCGCCAATGTTCGCATCCCGCTTCAATAAGTTATGCCTTGGCTATGAGCTCTAATCTGTATCGAGCAACTTTTAAACGATCTTGGGCTAGAAGCTAAGTAACCTTTTAAATCGTACAACATTATTTATTGCAGATAAATTTATTAACAAGCAAAGGGAGAATAGGCTTATAATTAACTCACATAAATTCACGAAAGAATACCGAACTTATAATTGACTCTA
The DNA here is from genome assembly GCA_025667525.1 of Glebionis coronaria. Lineage (NCBI taxonomy): Eukaryota > Viridiplantae > Streptophyta > Magnoliopsida > Asterales > Asteraceae > Glebionis > Glebionis coronaria. The sequence goes on along the minus strand of JANFOE010001449.1, from coordinate 197,559 downwards.
TCATCTCTCGTTCTCCACAGTTTAAAATCTCAAGGAATGAGAATCGTGGATGCTTAGCCTATTAAATCAAAGTTTTGGGTTTTCGAGTCATCTATAGGATCTTGTAAATTCTTAGACTTTTTTCAAGTTTTAGAAATCGCATTTTAAAGTTCCCTTGATAAACAACTCTCTAGGATCAATTATAGGAACTTGCGAAAAGTTCTTGTTCTTAACCCGCGAGAGTTAAGACTTTCGCGTTTTATAGCTCCCTATATAAAAGCCTAGCAAAACTTGACTTAAACATGTTAAGGATACTAGCAAGAGTAACTTAGATAAGTAAACTCGGGTTGAGTCAAAAGATTCACAACGTTGGAAAATTAAAACCACTTTATTAGAATTTTATTCTATCAAGGAAAGAAAATAACTATACAAAAGGAAAAACTAATAGGCCAAAATAGATCAAAAATATTGAAAAATGTCGAAAAATTGATTTTCCGGTTAAAATGAGGACAAATACAAGGAAAAGGCCACTTAACTTCGATAGAAGTCCCCCCTACACTTGATATAAACATTGTCCTCAATGTTTAAGCATGTGGGAGTAAACTCCCCTACACTTAGGACATTGTGCACTTTGTTTAAATCTCGCTAAGGAAAAGACAACTAAAGAGATTCCTATTTAATACTGGAAAATATAAAATAGTGAATCGAAAAGAGTTTAGGATAGAACCGCGAAGAAGGGAACACGGAATCACGGTTCGTCAAAAGTCATCAAGAGTGTGTCTTTGAAGCTCTAATCCCTTCACATGATAAGAAAGAAAGCAAGAAACACCACGGGGCTCCCCCTACACTTATGGTGAAAATAGATAGATAATTGGGATGCCTCCCAAAAAGCGCTTGTTTATATTAACCGAGTCACGATCCTGACTCGTCCCCGAATTAAATGGTCCATTGGGAAGCCTTAAATGTGATACCGGGATCAAAGACCTTGTCCTCGTTCCCGGTTGACATCAACAAAGGAGAGGCGGGGGGATAAGTCTTGAATGGGAGTAAGGTACTTTCAACATACGAGAAGTATATGAAGTCAAGATCCACGGGAGGTGGGGTGGGTAAAGTAAGCACATTGTCCTCCCACAAAGACAATGGATGCTGAGCAAGCGGCAAAGCCGTATTGGTATCAATCATAGCAAAATCAATGTCACCTCCCGGGTCAAAGCACTCATCCTCCGTGATGGTCTCTAACGGAGTGGATGAAAGGTGCTCGGGAAGGGGACTTGGGACAATACCTTCTTGCAGCAAATTATCAAAAATAATGTCCCCCTCCATGTCATCGTCATCATTACCTGGTGGTATGCAGTGAATGTCGATTTCTTCCAGCAATGGGTCATTATCTTCAACGGGAGGAATAGATGGAGGCAAAGATTCGGAAGGAGGAGGAGAAGTCAACGCTTCGATTTGAGCAATAAGAAGGTGCACTTTATGTAATCTATCGCGAAGAAGCACGTTTTCCACCTCATCCACGAGATCAAGTTCATTGGTGAACTTCTCGTAAACCGGAGAGAAGAGATCGTCATCGCCCGCATCTCCCGGTGGAGATGGAGAAATTTCAAAAGTGAAATTCTCATAGCTTGGAGAAAAATCGTCATCATTAGGATCGACCTCTTCCGTAAGAGCAACGTCGTCCTCAGGCTCCATAGCAGTCGGTATGTCAAAAACCTCATCATCACATAATTTATCGAGACCAACATCACTAAGCTCATTCAACGAATCACAATCCTTAGACACGTTTGGGATATCGAGAGAAGGGATGACAATAGCACTAGGGCATTGAGCAGTAAGATCATTCCAAGAAATAGTAGGCTCATCGTCATCATCGTCATAATAGTATGGATACACCGGAGGAGGAGTATATGTCTCGATATTCGATATTTGCTCAGGCCGTTGATCCTCTTGATATTTTTCGATGATCTTGTTGCAAGCTTCTTGAATTTGTTGACTTTGCCTAACAAGAGTGTTCCATTGTTCATGGGAGCTCAATTGTTCGAAGGAGGGTTGATGATCGATGATGTGTTGTGGGGGTTCAAAATGTTGAAAACCTGAATTATAGCATGGTTGTGGCTCATAATAGTTCATCGGTTGAGAAGAATTAGAAACCGGGTTTGGTTCATAATAATCCATTGGTGAAGAAAATTGAGGACACGGATTTTTCTCATAATAATTCATTGGTTGACAATAAGAGGTATCGTGCGGACCCCCACAATTTTGGCAACATGGGTTGGGAGAAAAATCAGGTGCATCTTGTGGATAGCTATTATCATTGTCATAATTGTACCCCGGTTCTTGCCCGTGATCATACGGGTATCGAACCGGGCACGAAACATGCCAATGAGAATCGCTTCCACAATAGATGCACGGGGAAAGAGTAGGTGGGTTCAAAAAGGACGAATTAGTCGAGTTGCACAAAGGACAAAATCCGCATATGAATTGTGTATTGTTGATATCGTTTCCGCACCGCTCACATGTACACCATTGACATAAGTCGTTCCCGTATAATCGTCTCCCACACCCGACACAATGGACATAAAAATCCATAAAGAAAGATAGATGAGCAAGAAGAATATTTTTGGCGCAAAACTTTGAAAAAGAAATGCTTTTTATGATTTTTCAAATGTTTTTGGATTTTTGAAAATTTTTGACACGAAAAATAACGTTCACAAGTGAACGAGTCCCAGAAGCCAACGCGTCTCTCATAAAAAACCGTTAATTCTCACGAAAAGAGCCGGCAGCGGCGCCATTTAATACAGGATTTTTGCTAGGTTAAAAAGTTCGTTTTCTCGGTGTCTAATCGAATTGATCACGGTTGAAAGTGTGACTCAGTTGTTCTTGGTGAAACAAATATTTTTGGTTGTTTTTAAAATAAATGGTGCAAGACTTAAATGTAAATGACTGTAATTAAAAATTAAAACTAATTAAAACGTAAATGGTCCTAAATTAAAAACTTTAAAAGTAAATTAATTAAAAGACGAAAAATTAAAATATGACAAAACGTAAATTTAAAAACTTTAAATAAAACACGTTTAAAATTAAAATAATAAAAACAAGTAAAAATTAATCTAAGTAAAAACAAGACGAAACAATTAAAATAAAGCTAATAAAAATGGCGGGAAAAACAAATTTATAAACAAAATTTAAAATTAAAATAATTAAATTCGCAATATGTAAAAAAAACTAAGAATTAATTTCGCAACTAAGAGTTAATTGCGAAATCATGAACACAATTCCGCAATTTTGAAATTGTACATAATTTCGCAATAATTGCGAAATTATGACTTGAATTCGCAATGCCAAAACCAAGATTCCGCAATAGACGAAACTGCATTAATTCGCAATACCCTGAAGTAGAATTCCACAGTAGCTGAACCATGATTTCGCAATACGGATCAAAGAATGATTTCGCAATAATTGCGAAATCTATGATTTCGCAATGTTCCAAGAAGTACAATTCCGCAAAGACCAGGGATTCGCAATTTTAGGGACAAGATTTCGTAATACAAGAAAATGTTGCGAACTTATAACAGTTATTCCTAAAAACTAGGAAAATGCAAAAGGACGAAAATAAGCAACTTTTTAAGGACTTATAATTGAAGATAAGCTAGTAAAAACGTAAATAAGCTAAAGCAAAAGATTAAGACGACTCAAAAACTTGTAAAACCTTTAAAAACTTGAATCAAGGACACGGATTAGAAACTTAAAAATGGGACGTGAGGTTTTTGAGGAAAAGAAAGATGAAGAACACAAATTTGACAAGAAAAAAGATAATGAAAAAGATAAAGATGAAAAGATTAAAAAGCTTAAATTCAAAACAAAGATTCAAAACTTACATGAAAATCAAAGGCAAGAATTAAAAGACATGAAATTTAAAGTGCAAGAAAATGAAAATGATGGAAGAGGTAGTTTGTCAAACTACCCAACAACTTGAAAATGAAACTAGACTAATCTATATATAGGGGTGATTAGGGAGGAGCTTAGGAAGCTTCCTCCCTCTTTCCTCTTTTCGTTAATTGCACACTTAAGTCCTTTTCTTCTTTATCTTTTGTTAATCTTGGACTTAATGACTTTGTCTCGGGATTTCTTTGAACTCGTCTCGACATTTCTTCATAAATAAGACTTGAGTTCTTCGGCTTTTTAGTAAACTTCCGTCTTTTGACTTTTTTCTTCGATAAATCTTCAGAATTGGTCTTGGACTTCCGTTCTTTTTCCACTCTTGATCTTTCGACTTCATCTTTCGTCTTTATCTTCGATAAACGCCCGTGAAATCCCGTGTTTTCTCCACTTTTTACCTTTTCGTCCTAAATCACAACAAAAACACAAACCACGCATAATTCCGACATAAATGACATAAAATACACGTTTTGGCTCGGTTATTATTGTAATTAAGTGGTAAAAAGGATGGGTGTTTTCACACCTATCACTTACAAACAAAGGAAAAATATTATTTGGCTACAAGTTTTAAGAAGTATATCCCTTTTAAAAAATCATCGTAATGTTTTAAGGTTATATATATTAATACTTATATATATATATATATATATATATATATATATATATATATATATATATATATATATATATATATATATATATATATATATATATATATATATATATATATATATATATATATATATATATATATATATATATATATATACATATATATATATATATATATATATATATATATATATATATATATATATATATATATATATATATATATATATATATATATATATATATATATATATATATATATATATATATATATATATATATATATATATATATATACTAGTTGCAAAACCCGTCCGATGGACGGGTATGACTTCTTATTGTCGTTTAACATCTTTTACTTTTAAGATATGTACTTTAATGTCCGATTGTCGGACATGACTTCAAATTATTTTTTACATTTTTATTAAGCTAACTATTGGTATTATAAGTTTTGGTATTCTTCTAAGAAATGTTTTATTATGTTACCGACATATACCAAGATTCAATTTTATAAATCATTTTTAAGTCAAGTGAAAAAATTATATATGTAGTTTGTCAAAAGTTCGAATTATATTTCTCGTCAATACTCAGTGTAACATACATTCTTACGGCTACAAAATTGTGCATGATACATCTTTGAGAATGGATAGTACAAATATTTTATTAGTTAAGTATTGGGTACCCCTACTGGTACCCCCCTATCCCACAAAAAAAGTACAAAAAGTACACTATTTGTGTACTTTTTGTCTCCTAGTTTTTTTCTGGACAGTTTTTTTATCAGTTTTTGTTCCGTATTTTTAACTGTTTAACAGTTTTAACCTGTTAAACTTTATTTTTTGATTCCGTATTTTCCGATTCACAGTTTTATAACAAAACCAAAATTATAAAAATAAAAAAATAATAAAAAAAATAAAAAAAAATTAAAAATCAGGGGGGTATATATAGGGTTTTGGGGGGTCTTTATAATCTGACCCGTAAGTATTAAAGAGGATGTAACATGAGGGTACTATTATATTTTTCTTACACAAAGATATATTTTAAATCTTTGCAATTTTTATGGAATAAAATAGAATTTCTTTTTACTTTTTTTTATATTTTTTTTAAAAAATTAATTTGTATTGAAAGTTTCTCTTCGAAAATTAATTTTAAAAGTTAAAAATAAATTAATTTTTTTTTGTTTCGAAATCCTATAAAGGAGAAAAAATAGATTTTTTTTTGAAAAAACATTTTTCTAACACCTTACTTTGTTTACATCTTCTTTAAACGTCTTTATTTTTTCTAACGAAAACATTAAACTTTTTCTTCAAAAGTTATAAAGTTGAAAAGAAAAATAATTTTTATACACTGATAGTCGATTTTTTAACTTAAAAAGATTAAAAAAATTAGATGTTTTTTAAAAGTTAATATTTTAAGTTTATAAATTTTTTACTCTTCTCCGTAGTCAATGTTTTAAAGTTTAAAATGTTTTATAAGTTAATTTTTTAAATTTGTAAGGTCTTAAAAGTTAATGTTTTTAATTCGTTAAATTTTAGTTTCTTTTTAAAGAATTTAATTTTTTGGAGCAACATTTGATATTTGTAGCTTAAAAAACCTCGAAGAATAACATAAAATTACTGATTTTTTTTTATTTTTTTATTTTTTATTTTTATTTTTTTTTCATTTTTCTTGAGATTTTTTGTTGGAATACATTTTATCTTTTCAACTTAAAAATAGGATTTTGAAAAAACAAATTTTAATATCTTTTGAGGAGAGTTTTCGACAAATTTATCTTTTTTCTAAAAAGACAAAAAAGTAAAAAAGACCTAATTTTTTTTACAAAATGTAAAGGTTTAAAATACATTTTTGTGGAAAGAAAAAAATCATAATACCCTCTTGCTACACCTCTTTAGTATTTAACTGACAATGTATTTGCACTATCAATGCATAGAGATGTATGATGCACACTCCTTTGTAATCAATTTGATGTATGTTACATAATATATTGACAAATGATGTGATTCAAACTTTTGACGATTTTTTCACTTTGCTCTTCAAATTTTCATTTTTGTTTTTTTGATAAATAAATATAAATTCTGATCTTAAATTTTAAAACATAAGATAAAATCGTAATAGTTTAGGTAAAGTGACAAAACAAAACAAAAATATTGGTGGAGTGAGGATGATCATAAATGCTTTTTTCTACAAATAATTAATGTCTAGAGCATTTGGTAACCTCAAAAATAAAAAAAGAACCGTAAGCATTGATTTGTAGAATAAAATAAATTTTTCATGGGTGTATTGTTTGAAGTATGCATTAGGTGTGTGATTATTAATGCAAACAAAGTTTCAATTTCAATCGAATCAGAAATCGATTCAAGATTTGGTTAAAACTGCCATTATTGAGTTGATTCAAGCCATGACGAATCTTGAAAATATAATGATATTTGTTTAAAAATATTTGTTTGAAAGCTGGGAATAAAAATTTAAATATAAAATGTCCGCATAACCTTATATGTGCGGCCATTTAGCTCATTGATTTTCTTATATGTGCGCCCGTTTAGCCCATCCATTATAAAAAATGAGGAAAAGTGCCCCAAAAAGTATCAAAAAATGCTCATATGTGTCAAAATAGAAAAAATTTAACACCTCTAGTTGAAAGTATAGTCTTCGTATCATTATTATCCCATATATCTAATGCCTCGGTTTAGGGTGAGCATCGGTTTAAAACCGAACTGAACTGAATAAAACCGAACCAAACCGAACCAAACCGAAAAACGATTTTGAAAAAATCTCCGACCAAAAACCGAACCGAATTATATTGAGAAAAATCGAAACCGAAACCGAAACTGATCGAACCGAATAAAACCAAACCGAATATGTTTTCGGCGTATTTTTCATGTTTTTAAACCGAAACCGAACCGAACCGAACCTAGCAAAACCGACACAAATATACAAAACCAAAAACCGAACCGAATTTGCTCGGTTCGGCTCGGCTCGGTTCGGTTTATCGGTTTGGTTCGGTTTGATTCGGTTTTCAGGTTCGTTTGCTCAACCTACGTCGGTTGTTAGCAAACATATAATTAAACCAAAAAATGTCGGTGGGTCTACATTTGTTTTGATCCAAATTTAAAGGTGACCTGTTGTTTTGGTCAATTATTTTGTAACAACTAATAATCTTATTTTCTTATATTCAATTCGGAATTTAAAAATGGTAACGTATTAAAGTGATTGTTGATGTTTAGCGTATGCACGGATTAGGCATTGTTAGTGCTTTCTAATACTAACTTATACTCTTTTACTGTTCATTTGAAATGTAAACGTACAGCTATGAATTCTTCAACAAAATCCATTTGGGTTGTTAAGTCTAGAATTTCTTTTCCCCTTTTAGTGTATTCATAACCACAATAGCATTACAGATTTAAACTAATATACACACACCTATAATAACTGATTAGAGAACAAATTTATTGTAACAAATAGAAAGTATATAAACAATTAAAACAAATTGTAACAACTGATAACAAATACCAACAAAATACAACATCAAAATCTGAAGGACAAAATCAACAAAATGATTTAAAGTTTGTTGGTTAAAGACTTATATCCAATATGAAAAAGTTAAGGCAATCAACACTACTAAAAAAAGTAAAGACCTTAACCCACCATAATAGTAAAAGTCCAAGGCTTAAAACAGTAATAGTAAATATAACTTTAAAAACTACTCCACCCGTTAGACCCAACTGACCCATTCAAACCATTTCCGTGGTTGCCATGTTTATCTTGTTTACCCATTACACCCGTTATCAGCGACAAAATTGAACCGTTTTCATATTTTATGCTTGGTTACCTCTCTTGTTGTGTATGCCTCTGTTTATTAATGGTATTTGCTAAGCATTTTAGTAGCTTACACTATGATGATTGGTGAAAGTGATGATTGGTATTTGCTAAGCAATAATTCGTTTTGTGTTATCCCTGTCTCAGCTAGTTCTATTTGAAAGTGATGTACCGACTTTGGTTCCACCAGAACTACATGGGCTATAGGAGCGAACTGCTGAAGCAAAGGGATCCACTGCTCAACTAATCGACACCAAAGTTCACTTGAGAACATTAATGTAAGCGTACAGTACTAAACAAAGGAAGTTTTGTTTACTAAGTGAACCGGTTTTAGTATGCTTTCATAGCTGGACTGACTAACCAAATCAGTGTAAAATGACATAATTAACTACCATCAAAATTATAAAACAAAATTTTAAATATGTTTTTCATTGCTTTTTGAAAAGTTGGTATCTGGTAATTGTGTGAGGGATAGAATTTATAGTATTCTTTGCCTAATTTGGAAACCTCTATATCTCCATGGCTGCATATTAACCATCATCCACACTTCTCGCTCATTTATTTAAAACAATAATGTATCAACTAAAATAAGGAGACTAATCTGCATTCAATTCTTGGACAACCATCACGTTTGTCGACATAAAACTTGCATTTTGGGCACCTCTTCCAGCAATTTATCTATGAAAATTACAATTAATTTCAGATTAAAACTACTCATTATAATCAGTAAGAAGAATTGGCAAGGGAATGGAACCCTACATCTCCTCTGAACGTGATTTTACTCTTACAACTATTGTTAATTTACCAACTTAGCTTAGCTCATAAACATATAAATTCATGAAGATTCATCCAAATAAAGTAAGTACTATAAACACAGAAACATTTTCTCCTTGAATGCCAAAAACTGCTATAAAATATGCCTTGGGTATTACAGAACTGATAAAAACGGGTTGTATGGGTCGGTGGATTGATGTTCCTCTACATTAGCTTCTAAATAATCTATTGAAAACATTATCACAATAAGGTAAACTGTTTAGTCCTGTTGGGACCACAAGGTAAATGTACTCAGGCAACCATTGTTTGCAAATATCAAGCACTGGAAGTACATGCATGTAACTTTATAGCATAAAGAAATCGTACCCTGTGATTTTTTTTTCATTTTTGTGCGAGATTCTTCAAAACCTGGCTCTTACAAAAAAAAATCATAAGTGCCACATCAGATAATTTTAGTAACGTTCAACTTCCATTGGGCTAGCAAGTTCATATGCCAATCACATGATCCATCTGTTACAGACCAGGTCCCACGATAAGGATGTGATTAACATAATGGTTGAGAGAAAGATAAATTCGAACAAAGAGAAAATTATTGCAAATTAGAAAATACTGCTTTAGTTAGTTCCAATTTATTGTGGCTGATAAAGAGCAAATGAAAGTTGCAACTTCCTGTCACATTAATTGCCGAGGAAATGACATCAGCTAAACTATGAACATCCTGTAAAAAATCGTCCTAAATTGTAACATTTCTAAGACACGCGATAAAATTCTATGAGATTTTAGAATTAAAATTTGATTAAATAATGTAGTTAAGTCAAACCTTTGTTCCACATAAAACCTTAACAGAAAGAGGGCTCCAACGGACCTAGCTAAGGAGATAGAGAGGCCGACTCAGTTACATCCCATATGTCTGACATCTGCATTTGTCAAATAAATAATACTGTATATGTTACACATGCATATATATTCTAAACATGATATGGTTTATTAATAAAAGGAATGAAAAAACAAAAGAGAATTAAAGAAATCAGATTTACCTGCAAAATCATATAAACCATGCACAGTATGCCGCAGCGAATCTGGAATATTATCCACGTCATATACAATTATTTTACGCTTACGGTGGAAGAGTGATGATAGAAAGATATAACATAACATACTCCAAATCACAGACCTCGTAGCATTCCCACATTATGTTTTTCAATTTCAGAGAGCTTAAATTAGGTCTTCTGTGGTATCTTGCTCCACTATAGAATGAAAAAGAGGCATAGTGAAGCAAACTTCCTTTTAGAATAAAAAACTGTATACCATTAAAAGAGATATCAATATGTTCTATTAACATCGACCTTAATGTTCTTGTTGACTGGGGATAAATAAGCATTGCACACACATGTGTTTTCCATTGAACCGGTGTGAACATCGCCACAAACTGTCAAGTGCATACTGTTACATTACAAAGAAGTTGTCGTGATAGATGTTTATAATCATGAAAATTAATAGAGTATAGATGTGTCCTCTCATGATCCCACCTTCCTTTCAAGACATCACCAAGGACTTCTTCTAGTTGCAAGGCTCTGACTGCATTCTGCAACCCACAAAAATCAAGTAAGAAATATATGAATTTGTCAAATTCAAATCTAAAAACAATTTTCAACAGCACGTATTATCAAAACTGATTATCTATACCATACTACATTGTTAAATAGCATATAATTACATCTAAACACCCCTTAAAAGGAAGTGAGAGAAACATATTAGCGTAACAAAAAAGGGTGAGAGGACCTGACTTACAGAGAAGTGGTGTTTTAAATTAAAAAAGCTCCTCACTACTACAAATACAGGTTCTTAGACCGGTCACGGGGTACTTTTAGACCGGTGATACCACGTAAACAATAAACTTGCACAACATATGTTTATTAAGAAAGTGAGCTTCACCTTCAATTCACTAAATACCTCATCAGTATATGGCTTTCGATTGTTCTTTTCTAAGATGATGTTGACAAGAGAGAGGAATTAGTTTTGCAGACGTTGTCACGTTGTATGGCAGCAACCTATGCGCATTTTTCTACACATACAGTACACCAGCATCTTCATCTTCTGAGTACAAACTTCCTGATCAAGCAAAACGTTCTTGTTTAAGATATCAGACAAAGCTTGCTAAAATATTTTCCTTTAATTTTAGTATTTGACCTTTTCACTATGTATGGTGGAGTCATATATGAATAATGATTATTAAATAAAACTTACTTCATAGAAATTGGGAGTGAGTGTCGGTACGTGCAGCAAGCACCTCAGGTGACAAAATCCAATAACTGTATTCTTTGTGTTTTCTCTTTTGTGCAATCCCTCAATTTCGATCTGATAAGAGGCTTTGTGATGCTTTCACTTTTACTGTTCCACGCACCTATATACAATCCAATAAGTTAATATCTCTCAAATTTATCATATAAAGAGTTCTCAGATCTTGGGTAAATAACTGGAATAACATTTTATTTAGCTGTCATGAGGCCGTGGAATTCTTATACACCTTTGTTTTCAACACCACTTGATCCCACATGTTTGGTCTTTGCATCATTCCTCATTAAGGGACTAGTTGAGCATCCTTGTCAATGAGTATGTAATATATAATTATACAACAAATCATACACACGGTATTGTGATATGGTTATGCTTTTAGCAATTTCTTTCATATCCAAATTTTCAAAAAAGAATTCAAAAAAGTCTTATGATTGTTTATCGGGTTTTGGATACATCCAAATAACTGATCGTTAAGAGTGTTTTGCAATCAAGTGTTTGAACCACATAATGACATAAGTAAACAAATTAGTAAATACCAAACACCCCCTCTTTAGGTTTTACATATATGCAGATATAGTGTCCTCTATTCCCATACCATCCTGCTATAACTTAAAAACTTAATATGATCCATAAACAATCTAACATACTAAAAATCTTTCGGCAGTCCACTTGTCAACTCTTATACCCACTGTACTTGACTTCTAAATTTAAAATTATTAAAGTTATAATTTCCAACTCAAGCTTTGGACTGCATACGATACTAAAATTCCAGTATCACGCTCTCAGCTAAGTTTTAATCAGTCGTATTGATATAGCTTAGAATAAATTTAATTCACAAAATAATACATACCTTGATGAAACAAAAGTTAGTACATGATTGGATGTACAATCATGATTTCTTTGCGTTTTATGAAGACACACAACCACACAATAAAGCTTCCTTTCATGCCCATAATAATTTATCACCGGACAACAACCGAGTTTAATTAGTGTATAATTCAACAGAGATGCATTTAAATAAGGGATTCCAATGGTTTTATTTTGTTTTGATTTTGAAAGCCTTTGTGACTTAAACAACATCCTCAAAGACCTGATCTCAACAATGTCAATCCCAAAATCTAGATATAGGGTCTTATCCCCATTGGACTACTACAGTAGACGATGTGTTTTTCTGCTTTGAGGCATCAACTACAGCTGGGTTGCATCTCGATTTTGAATACATACTGCAATTATAATATAAATTCTTATGAAACAACATATATGTAGGAAAATTTCAGGTTAACAAAGTTACAAAACTTTAAAACTATACCTGCCAAGGGATTCTCCGGAATTTTGGCTTGTCTTTTAACTTTAAATTCCCTTCCCCTCTTCCTGCTCACAGTTGTGTCAGCATTTTCTTTGGTGTACTCCTATATGAGAAGCGCTACTGCATTTAACCCAAACACATATCAGATCATTCTTTTAGAGGCTCACATTACTCCGCATTAGCCTTTAAAAATTGTTTCACAATGAGAAGACTTTAATCAACTCGTTATAAGCTGCCAAATAAAGTAGTGATCAGGGAATTCGTCATCTGGGATGCTGTTAATTGCATTGTATTTTCCAAAGTAAACTCGTGGAAAACTTTAAAATAGTAACATTAGCAGCAGACGCATTTAAAAAAGTTTATCATTAAATGATTTTTCATATAATTCTAGATTAAAACATATTGGCTTGTATGGTGCTTCCTTTTCATATAATTCTTATTTCCTGCACAAGTGAAATGTTGTATGTAGCATTGAGCTGATGTAGTTTGTTGAAGTATTCTCTATCTCGAAGATCCATATAGGGTTGTATGGCGCTTCCTTTTCATGGGGAAAATTGGTTGCAAAATAACAATGTTATTTAGAGGTACGTGAGTACTTATTATTAACCGGGTTTATTAGGCTTTCATCTTGAAATACAATCAAATTTTATATGTTATGATCAATATAGACACAAAAAGGCCCACAATGAGTAGTGACGAAGAGAGTAACGTTTTCAAGGCTATAATGGTTTTGAATTACTTTTAGAAACAGCAGAAGCAGGTGGATTTTTTTACAGTAGGTTGGGCAACAACATTTGTGGTGGTCAACTTAACAGATATGCCAATAATTTACATAGGCTCAAGTCCTTATGTCTGAGCTTGTGCAATTGATCTCGCATAACCTATACATCAATAATCAAAGCTACATGGAAACATATTTAACGAACGGTCAATACCAAAACAAACAACTTCTAATCAATAACACCTAAACACGACAACGACATAAAATACATCATCAATACCTGAATCAACTCGTCACCTGGATTAGCACACTCGTTTCGGGCACCAGCTCCTTCGGCATAACCCTCACTTGAGCTCCACTCTCCACCCTAACTTTCTCAATAATCTTGCCACCTTGTCCCAACACACAGCCAATATGATTCCCGCCAACAACGTACACCACAGAGTCCCATCCCCCTCATCATCCACTTCCATTATCTTCTCAAAAACCTTAACAACGCGCTTTCCGCATGCGAAACCTCATCACCCTCACCCCCATCATTCTCACCAGCATCAGCATTAGGGTTTGAGTCACCTGTGCTACTATGAAAATGACACGCTCATCTGACCCAGGAATAGTATCGTGTATCCGAATCTTTGCTTTGGTTTTTTCGTAGAACTGTCGAATGATCGAGCCACCTTTGCCGATGAGTTCACCGGTTTTCGAATTGGGGCAGAAGAAATGAAAGAGGGTTTCGCCGTGGAGGGTTTGATTGAGGGTGGTGGTGGGTGTCAGCATTTGGTAGTGGCTACTTTAATATATGTTTATATGCATAAATATTTATTAGATTTAGGTACTCCTAGATGTAGATGTTCAAGACTTCAAGTTCATGTTTTTAGACATGTACGCATTGGTATAATGTTGTTAGGATTTATAGCCTCTCCATCTCGCGCTTTAAAACAGCTCGATCTATCTCGTCCAGTTCAGTGGGCTTGGATGTGATTTCCATTTTTAGTTTTGCAGCAGACTCATCCACGAAGTCGATTGCTGCAATAAGAAACCAACATTAATAATTTTTTCAATCATTACAAATCCATTTTGCATACAGTTAATTGAAAAGAAAGACATTACGCACAATTCTTTGATCTAACCTGCATTATATAAATTATTTCAATACATTAACAATAATTGGAATGAATACGTCATCAAACTGACATGAACGATAACTGTACCCTTCAGCAATAATAGTTTTTCCCACACCATGCTCACCAATTATCAGCAATAGTGTCAAATCCAAAATAATTCACTGTTTTTCTTAAGCCACTGATTTAGCAGGTGTCAGTCTAAAACGAAAGACTGGTCAATAAATGAGACTAAAGTGCGTTCTTCTGATATCAGGAACAATGTTTGAAATTAAGCCGCGATATAAGTTCAATATCTTCTAATTGCAGTTCAGATGTTAACAAAATCAAAAAAATAGGCATGTAATAGATACGAAGGAAGCCATATATATGACCATGTCAAATGGTAAAATGGAAGCCAGTAACCTAGAGACTATCAGATAAAAGGTGGTTGCCACCCGCAATTGCGGCGGTGCTGCGTTTGGCTGCAACTGACAACCATGAAGCTACGATCTGATAGTGTTTGAGAAAGGTCCGAGTTTACTAAATACCAAATAAAATGTTCATAAATGAAAGGGAGAATCACGTAGAATCGAGAATAAGAGCATATTACGAAGAACTATGTAATGGTGGGGACTACAGAAACGGATAATCACGTAGTTAAAATAACCTCTTTTTCACAATTAAAAAGCTCTTTGCTATCATACTATCATACCACTTTAAGCATGTAGACTCATATGTAGGATGCTTTATTAAACTAATTCACAGATAATTTATGCCCCTACAAAGCTAAGAAAAAGAAGTTTCACATCACACTCACCATAACTAATTGTCCATATGAACGTAGAAACTGGCAGCAACTATGAGATAGCAGAGAATAAGCATCAGATACAAAGTAAACTGATGTTTCTTCCTTCAACCAACCAATTAACGCGTACAAAGCTATATCCATTGGTAGCCCCATGATCCAACCCACAACCACGCAAAAGGGGATCTGCATTGTAAGAAAAAAAAACCTCAGATGCAATCCAAATAGGCATTACATAATAGGTTTCTGGAGCTCGAAGGGGACCGAAGCATGTTTCTTTTGGAACTTGTAGAAAGCTACTATTGTTTGATCGACATCTACAGTTATCTGCCATAGACAGTATATAATTGGATCATACCAAGGACACCCCTTAAAGTAGGAATTCTTTCGAACTTTGACTGAATATGTGTTTGCTTCTCATTCTTTACTAATCAGATTATAATATTAAGGTGTACATGTAGGTATAAACATGTTCCTTAAAGTATAAAAAAGATTCAGTATCGGAAATAATTAAACCGATTACAGTATTTATTATACAAAACACAAAAACGTACCTAACATGATTATAATGTTTGATAGATGTGATCATCCCGATGGTAATGTTCGATAGTCGGTCGTCATCAACGACGCCAAGCTGTCCGCATTAGAAGAAGATGATGGCGATTAAAACGGTTATTCAGTTTATGAATCTGTTGGTGGTGGTGATGGATTAACAATTTGATGTTTATAAACTTTCATTTAAACATATCCAATAAACACCCGAATATATGAGATAATTTAGATGATATTTTTTTAAACCTAGTTGAGTTAGTTTAGGAATTGATATGTTTCAGCAGAAGATTTTTTCATAAAATAAGATCAAAGGATTTTATTTAGCAAAGAATAAAAAATAAATCGATTGTACCTTAGATTTTTCAGCGTTGATTCATGAAGAATTAGGGTTTTTGGTATTGCTTTGTTAGCAGAAGAGAAAAATGTTAGGATTAACAATTTATGGGTTTGGGATTCGGAGAAAAAACATTTAAGCCCGAAACATTAACCCAAAATCTAAGCCCGACTGCTGACTGGGATTAGTGTCATGATTGATGACGTGGCAAATCCCTCCTCTTATATATAATGTAAAGATATATATATATATATATATATATATATATATATATATATATATATATATATATATATATATATATATATATATATATATATATATATATATATATATATATATATATATATATATATATATATATATATATATATATATATAGTGTAAGGTTATTTTCAGAACCAAATAAATGTACAGAACTGCGAGAACCACCTTTATACTCTTAATAATGCGTATGTATTTTCATTATTATGTTTATATTAACATTTAATAATTGTTTTAATGGTTATAGATCCGAGTATGATGAGCGATATGAATAGTGCACATGTGTTTTCATATTATCCAAAGAAAAGATAGTTATAATACATACAAAACAAATACATGTGCATGGTCCAAGGATACATGTTCCTAGTGACCTACGACAATGAAAGTTCATGTATTTCTACCTAATGAACTAACCCAATGATTATACATGTGCATATTAAGAGTAAAAAGATGGTTCTCGCAGTTCTGTACATTTATTTGGTTCTGAAAATAACCTCACCCTATATATATATATATATATATATATATATATATATATATATATATATATATATATATATATATATATATAATCATTTAACCAGTTTATTTATCAATCAGTATCACTTAGTTCACATAACACATAATGCCCTACAATCTATATGCTTAACTAATACGGTCCCAAAAAACTCCCAAAAGATTTTATAAAGTTATAGTCGAGTTTTAAATAAAAGAAAAATCAAATTATTTTTATTTAATTTAAAATTTTATCTGGTTCTCTATAACTAATGCTCTGATACCATTCTCTGTGACACCCCGGGTAGGGTCAAAATATGCGGAATTATCAAAGGAGATGTCACAAGGGTGGATCGATAACACATAGTTCATAGAGCATAAGATTAAAAGATATTCAAAACATATTACATGGTTGTGATATAAATTAATAAAAACTGTCTTTAACATGATGTAAGTAGATTGTTCATTTTCCCCAAATGGAACCCTTGACGATTCTTACAATGCAGATTACATAGATGCTTGAGTCCATGCATACACCACGTACTAACATCATTTCCCTGAGATAAACATGCTTAGAGGGTCAACATAAATTTGGTGAATTTAAAGGTTTAACAATAATTAGTTTGGGCATACATTAATCATGGATGTAACAATGCACAAAGCATTCTTACTAAAAAGTAGATTACATTTTCTATTACTCGAAACTGAAGCTTAACCGTCCATAGTCCTCAACAGATGAGGACGTAGTGTCTTACAAAAAGACACCCAAACCCAGTTCCAACATGGTATACATATGTTGTCCCGGCCAAGGCACAGTGAGCATGACTCACCCAGATGGGGATGGTCAATCCCTAATAGATCTATTTATAACATTCGGGCTATTTACAACAATTTAATAGTTTCTATAATAGTCAATCATAGTCAAGTTTATATAATTCAGTTATGTCCATTTTAAAATAGTTGCATGTTTTCTCCCCCATAGAGGAAAAGTTTATCAATAGTTTATATGTGGCTGTAAACTCACCTGGGAGTTGGCAATAGCTGTATAACACGAATATCCAAATAATGCTCACGCCAAAAGTTATGCCTAATCAAATAGTACAGTCTTAATAGATAGTACAAAGAACATATGTGTATGCTTATGCAGAATTTTAATCAGTTTATTTATGCTACGACATTTGTCTAAATAACCGTAGTATAAGTATTAACAATATCCATTTAAACTTATCTATATAAGTTTCATAGTTAAGTAAACATAAAATGTTCCACTTAAAATATTAGTTTACGTTCGTAGTTCATGTATTATAATCATCCATTTAAACTTACTATTAAGTTTCATATTTAAGTAAACACAAAAATCTTCTACTTAAAATATTAGTTTACGTTCGCAGTTCATGTATTATAATCATCCATTTAAACTTACTATTAAGTTTCATATTTAAGTAAACACACAAATGTTCTACTTAAAATATTAGTTTACGTTCGCAGTTCATGTATTATAGTCATCCATTTAAACTTACAATTAAGTTTTATATTTTTAAGTAAACATAAGGAGGTTTTACTTAAAACATTAATTTACGTTCGTAGTACACGTATTAGTAATAACCATTTAAACTCACAATTAAGTTTCATATTTTAAGTAAACGTAAGGTGTTCTACTTATAATAGTATTCAATTCATTTAACGTTCATATAATTTTATTTCCTAAAATTATATGAGTTCATGTATTAGTAATACATATTCATATTGTTTATACAATTTATTTCATAAAGCAAAAATATAAATACTTTATTTTTGAAAAATAAAATATAATATTTTATTTAACTTAAAAGTTCCCATAAATTATTTAACATTTATAAAATAATTTATCAATTACAAGTTTAAGAATTTATACATTAATTCTTATGGTTTAGGTTTTAATTATGTTTTACTAAATTTAAAATATAATTAGGGTTAGGGCTTGTTTAAGTTTTGGTACATGGCAAAACTAGTCCCTCCATATTTTAAACAAAGTCTAACTATCGTATTTTTACACATTTGGTACCTAGGGCTTGTTAAAGTTTCGGCTTATGGCAGATTTAGTCCTCCTAGTTATATCTAGGTTTTATAACTTTCATAAAATGACAAAACAGCCCCTAGGTCTTCTTTAATTTTCGGATTATTACCAAAATGGTCCTTAGGGTTATAAAATGACAAAAAAACTTTTAGAAACTTTCCAAAATGGTCCCTAGGGTTTAATATGCTACGGATGGTATTTATTATACCCTAGACTTTCGGGTAATTACATCTTCAGTCCTTGGGTTTGCTAGTTTATCAAAACAAGTTTCACAAGTCACGGTTTTAGTCCTTAAGTTTCATAAATTTTCATTTTAGTCCAAAAAATTTTAGTTATATTTAATTATAAAAACTTTTTATTTAAACATTCAAAACATTTATGGGTTCATCAAATGGCCAAAATATTTAATGGGCCATTTAGTGGGCGTAAATATATTTTAAGTCCACTAACTTGTTAAATGGGCCTTTAAAATATTTATTGGGCTTAAATACATTTCTAAGTCCATTAATTTATTAAATGGGCCTAAGTGTAATCTTAAGTCATTTAAGATACTAAGATTTATTAAATGGGCTTATTGGGTCCATTAAGTCTTGGGCTAATGTTGCATTGGCTTAATTAGTCCATTAATACTACTTTTCATTTTGTGTAAATATTAATCTAGGATTTTCTAGGTTATTATTAGCTTATCCATATTTAGTTTTAAATCTTAATAAAAGAATAAAACTCATAGTTTATTTTATTTGATGTACCAAATGAGATCTAGATGTGTTATAATGTTGCATGCAAGTCATAAGCTCTAATATGAGCTTATGGATCACGGCTATATTTAATTATAGCTTATTAAGATGAGTCAAAACTTATTTTAAGGTTGCATGTACTTATAAGTGTCCCCAAAATAAGATCTAGCTATGTACAAATCAAGAAATCAAGTCATAAGTCCATACATACATACACATAGCCCACGACTATAATTTTTATCTTGGTGTTTCCAAAATCAACTTTTTAGCTAGTTTTATGTCTTGTAAATATTTATAAAAATACAACACGATTATCTCAGTTTCTTGAATGTTTCCAAGGTTACCACAATTCCAAGAAAATAATATATAGCTCACGGCTATATTGTTTTCTCCCAATGTTCCCATAAGATCTATAAGCTTGTTTTATGTTTATCATGTTAAGTTAACACTTATCACTAGATCTATGTTTTATATAAGCATGCATGTACAATTAAGTCCATTCAAGGTCATATATAACCGACGGCTATATATGTACACATAATTCATTTTAGTGATTTTTAGTATTACATTTCACATGTAATAATGCATTTTCCATCATTAAAAACTTAGTACATAGATCCTAGTTAACCACTTAATTATGCCATGACCTTCTAGGTCATGGTTTTTCATGGTTTTTGAGTTACACAAATTCACTTATGAGATCTATGATTATTAGTTAACCAAAATCCCAAAAGTGAGGCTTGTAACCCACGGCTTTATTTAAATTAACAAAAGGATTCATATGATTTTAAATCAAGTTAAAACATAGAGTACTAGTCATAGGTTTCTTTATTAAAAATATTTTAACCATGACTAATGGTGCTCAAATATATGTCGTGACCTTTAAGGTCATGGTTCTTATCAAATATTGATTTTAACAAGTTATTTATATGTGTTT
Organism: Glebionis coronaria; assembly: GCA_025667525.1. Lineage (NCBI taxonomy): Eukaryota > Viridiplantae > Streptophyta > Magnoliopsida > Asterales > Asteraceae > Glebionis > Glebionis coronaria. Next base: position 176,834 of record JANFOE010001449.1, on the reverse strand, counting down.
ATAGATGGATGATGATGCATGCAAGTAAAAATGATGAAGCATAAGGAGTATACCTTTCTTGCTTAAAAGTTACCAAGGAAGATCTAGATGAACAAGGAGATTAGAGATCTAATCTAGAATATGATGGAAACCCTAACTATAACCAAGCCGTGACCTTTAAGGTTTCGGCTAGGGCTTGTTATAGTGATTCCAAAGATGATGATGCTACTAAATGATTAGTAGTTAAGATGGGACAAGGATCTAGTGGATTTAATGAACAACTTTGGATGTTTGTGGCTTAAAGCCGAATCATTTGAGAGAGAAAGATGAAGAGAGAATAAGATTTAAGTTGCATGAGAGAATGAGAATGTATGTGTGTGTTTTTCGGCTAAAAGGGGAGAGAGAAGGGTAATGCAAATGGCATGATTGCCTTGGTAAGAGTATTTGTGCCATGTGTTGGCTTTTCCAAAACCAAGAAATCCCTTCTTCTTCCACATATGTGTATGCCGTGTATAGGTAGCCAAAGGGTTAGTGGGCTTTGGCTTGGGCTTATGTTGGGCTTATGTTGGGATAACACACAAGGAGTATATGGTCTTGGGCAAGTTCAAAAAAGTTTTAAACATGTTCATGGTATGCATACACACATACATACACGGCTACATTTAGTATGTGTAGCATGTTTTTCAAATTTATGTTAAGTGTTGTATACTTGAAATATTGATTATACATTTTATTACTTGCTTCTCTTAGTTTTAAATATAAGGTTTAAGTTATGAAACTTATTACAACAAGTATGAATGTAAAAGTATAAGTACATAATGGATAAGTTCACACATATCTTATAGAAATATAACGCATGAGAGAGTGTTCTAAGATTATTGGTTGAAACTTTATTACATCAAATCATGGTAAAATCATAGATTTTACGCTGTTTGAGTCCCAAAGCTGGGAGTTGGGATGCGTTTCCCATCCCCCTTGCTATTGGTTTGGTGTGTATAGCTCAGGGTCGCACATTTAACTTTTCTCGTTATCTTTTTTATGGTATGCTTAGTAATCTTAGTGACACTGGTTCTAGAAAGAAGTTCTTGATGTACCCTAGGTTTTTGCATCAGGTTCTTATGTGCTTACCTAGAAATAGGAAGGATTATGTGCCTCCTAAGCTCACTCAAAAAGTTTATGCGATTATGGCACTTAGTTATCATGGTCCTCTAAGGCCCCTCACTGATGCTATGTTGGGCCTTGTCCAAGGGGGTCACAATGTGGTTCCTCCGGCTGGTCAAGCCGAGGAGGAACCTCAATTGGTGGATGATCCTATAGATGAGTAGAATCTTGCTACTAGTGTGCCCCATGTGGAGGTTGAGGAGACAGTTCGAGAGGTGGTGGTAGAAATGCCATCTACCCCGAAGGTTGCCTCTTCTTCTCGCCCACATGAGTCCCCATTGGCTAGTTCTCCCCCTCCTAGTCCAGCTCAACATTTTGCTGAGAAGCCTTCTAGTTCTCATGCCGATATGGATGACCCATCATTTGAATCTGCTCCTAATGACGCATCCCCCAAACCAAGTCCTCGTGGTAGAGAAGCTGAGGAACCTGTTACTTTGACTTCTTTGCTTTCTCTTGTGCACATGTATTATGCAAAGATTGTTTCATTGGAGGATGAGCTCAACCAACATCACGAATTTGACATGAGTCTTTACCAAGAGTCGTACCCCCTTGGACTAGCCACTTTTTGGTTTAGGACCAAGGCAAGTGAAAACCATCCAATTTTGGGTAAACTGGCAACCATCAATGGATTTGATAATCACACCAGAGTCGTGCCCTCATGGTGAATCAACTCTTTCTTGTCTGTAAGAAATGGCTAGTTGAGAACCATTTGTTGTGTGGACTAGTTCCAACACCAGTAGTATATCTCATGACAACCTAAGTGTGAAAAATCCAAGTGTAAAACAGTTTCATGATGGAAAAGTATAAGCAGATATTATATGATTTATAAGTTTTGAAATTCCATCACATGGCAGAAGTATAAGCAGATATTATATAAAAGTATGGTTTTGTTTTGTTTTTTTAACAAACTAAGGAAAGTGTTAGTCACCAATCACTGTACATATTGGTGAAAAGAATGAATAAAATATCAAAAATATAGAAGAAACAAACCAATCACATACCAGAAGTAGCAACCTTGTCCGCAAGAAGCCGAGCTTGAATTTTCTCAACCAAAGTGGTGGCCATAGCAGACTCGTTTCCAGAAGGAGCATTTGACACCACCAGGTGGCTTTCCAACATGGCTTCCATGGTAGAAATGGTCAAAGTATACTCCACATAACAAGCATGAAAACAGTAGCACCAGACTCAAGTTCCAACACATGCACAACACATCCAACATACAACTTCCACCTCCTTACCACCCAACGAGGTTGTTCCTTCCACACACCAGCATAAGGAGAATCGGGGGAGAATCCAACATTAACTTCAAATCTCCCCAAATAGTCAACCCAGACCAGTTAGGAAGCTCACTAGGAGACTTAGGAGGTTCAACATCAACCAACCCATAAAACAGCATAATATCACGACGCTCCACCCATGACAAAATGCTTTGTAGCCCAGAGACATACCGAGTGTAGCCATCACTAGCTATGATCACATGAGTATATGTACCAATAGAATTGGGGGATGGCTTAACCTCCCAAGCTACAATCCAGCCTCGGCCAAGGGTTAACTCATTCTTGCTATCAGAAGCGGCACCTATTAGGTGAGTAGGGTCCCGCTTCTCAAATGGAACAGTCTTACCACGACGAGTCTTTTTCTTGCAAATAGAACGGCGAGGGGTGGGGACACCAGAAGAGGATTCCTCCTTTACCTTGACAGTGGTAGGTACAACAGAAGTAGAAACATAGTCATCAACAATCATAGGTTCAGAAGTGGCTGTAGCTGCATGTGGAGTGGGAATTGGTTCAGTAACTGGGGTAGGTGTAGGATCAACAACAGGAGTAGCAGGAGTGGTAGTAGCTGCATGAATGGTGGTAGCATCAACAGTAGAAGGAGTGGGATCAATCTATGAAGAAGAGGTAGTAGGAACAACAGTACTAGTTTCACCAGTAGATGGAACACCAGAAGTACCTTCTCCTTGAACAACCGGCGATGAAGTGGGAGCAGCAGTAGACATGGAAGTGTGGACAACACGAGGAGGTGGGAGATAGATAGCATGAGCAGGCATAGGTATATCCCTCTACTTGATCATCTTGGTGTATAACTCCTTAAGCTCATCAAAAGATAGATATTCAAGGCCTCCTTTTGCCTTTAGAGAGATGACTACCTGATTCCATGAATGAGGCGGGGTTCTAAGAAACCTGGCATTGATGTCTTCATTTTCAAGTTTGGACCTGAGTTGATTCAATTGGGTAAGAATCTTTTGAAACCTGACATACCCTTGATGAAGACCTTCTATTTTAGAAATCTTGAATTTTGTAAATTCATCTCTCAGCATTGATCTGCGCATCTTCTTGGATTCCCCATTCCCACCAAATCTTGCCTTTATCCCATTCCAAATCTCCCTAGCATCATCCAAGTGATAAAAATCACCCATATGATCATCAGGAAGAGACTGAAGCAAAATAGTTTTTGCTTTGATTTCCTTCTGAACAGCAGTGATTTCTTCATTAGATTTTGGGTCTAGAATGATGATCTGACCATTCTTGTCTCTACCAGTCTTCTTCTTGCTGTTGCTATTCTGGACAATCTTCCACAAGTCTAGATCAGTATTGGTGATCTAGCACTCCATCTTCATGGCCCATCTATCATACTCTTCTTTATTCAAGAGTGGGAATTTTCCATTCGTATTAGACACAGTAGCCACTATTTGCTTTGTTTGTTGTGTTTTGGAGGTGCTTGCTTCTCCTGTTTTGGTAGAACTACAAGCATACATCATTAGACAATGATGTTAGTAAACAAAATGATTCTTCTTGAGCAGAGTGTTGGGAATAAATATAAGTTCATCAGTTACCCCTGCTAGTTGGTCAGTGGTTCCCCTGCTAGAGTAAGTTCCCCCTGCTAAATAACAAAGGCAGTGGGATTGGTTCCCCTGCTGAAGTCAAAGGCCCTGCTGCTAGAGATAAACTTGGAATAGATTATTACGCGTTTCTGTTACTACTCCGAGATACTTTCCAAGTTTGTTAGTAGTAATCTTGTACGTGAGTCCTTGTGCTATAAAAGGACTCACTAGGTCATCATGCAAAGTGTGTCTTTCTCTATTGTCTTTCATTTCTTACTTTAAGGTTTTTGTAACCCTAATACCATTGTTGGGTATTCGTATATCTTTGATATATTAAAGTTTAACGTTTGCTTTAATCATTTGTTCTTGTGCTAAACACTACATTCCGCATCTTGTTTAGTTACTTTGTGTTGCAAAGTTTCTCTAGTGTTAGATTGATTTTATTCTTTCTATCACAACCCTTAAACAAGCTATAAAGGTTTAAGATCTGAGTTTGGGATCAAAAAGTGGTATCAGAGCTTGTTGAGAAACTTTGACTAAACCAAGAACAAAATCCTCATTGCAACCATGTCTTAAGACTCTTCCTCACACAACAACCTTAAACTACCCATGCTGGATCCTGAAAACTTTGAATTATGGGAATTCATAATCCAACAATACCTCAAGATGGAACACTATGTTCTCTGGTAGATCTAGAGTTTGGTGATCAATTCCCCAAAACAATGACGGTTAAAGATGGTGGTAAGGGAGAAGATAAAGCTGAAAGCTCCAAAGGTAAGAAATCTGCTGCTCTTTGTGACAAGGAAATACTGGCCAGAAGGCATGATGTCAGAGCTCATAGTTCATTGCTGTTGTCTCTACCTTATAGACATCAACTAAGATTCAGAAAGTACAAAACAGCTAAGGAACTCTAGGAAGAAATATGCAAAACTTTTGGAGGAAATGAAGCCACAAAGAAGAAGAAGAATCAAATGTTTGATCAATTTGCTTCTTTCAAAGCAATTGGGGCTATTTACAATAGTCTTCAAGATATGGTGGCTCAGTTGGAGTTCTTTGAAATTGAAGTGACAAGAGAACAAGTGAATACCAGGTCTCTTAACAGCCTTCAGAAAGAATGGTTTGTCTACAAAGCTATTTGGCAGAATAAGGATGACTTAGATAACAAGAACATTGTTGACATATACAATAACTTGAAAGTTTTTGAACCTGTTGTCAATGAGATGAAGTCAAAAGGAACAATCCCCACCAATTCAAGTAGATCTACTGATTCCCCTGCTAACATGGCTTTCATATCTCAAAGCAGTTGAATCTCAGAAGGCAGTAGAATCGAAGTTGGCCCTGCTACTCATTCCCCTGCTACCAGGTCTGGATCATCTTATGATGAAGAAAGACCTGCAACAATTAGTATTGACACTGCTTGTGCTTTTATAGCATCACAAGGGTCACAAGGATCTACTGTGTTACACGAAGATCTGAGTCAAATCAGTAAGCAAGGACTAGAGGAGATGGACATCAAATGGAACATGGCTCTGCTTAGTATGAGAGCTAACAGGTTTCACAAGAAGTATGGGAATAAGATCTCCATCAATCCCTTTGATGTAGCTGGGTTTGACAAAACAAAGGTTGAATGCTACAACTGTGGTAAGAAATGTCACTTTGCTAGGGAATGCAAAGGACCTAAGACTGGGAACAACTATAGGAAGGAAACTAAAGATGATGATTCTGGTGCTAAGGCTATGATAGCCATACAGGGGATAGATAGAGCAGGTGGATGGGATTGGAGTGCCATGACAGAGAGTGATGAAAGAAATCAAGCCTTGGTTGCTGAGGAAACAGAGGAAGATTTTTCTCTTATGGCTATGTCAAGCTCCAGCTCAGACAATGAGGTATACGATGATTCATATTGTACTAAAGCTTGTAGGAAAAATACTGAGTCGTTGAATGATCAAATTAGAAAGATAAAAGTTGATTATATCAATTGTGACAATGACCTTGATAATTATAAACGTGCTTTAGAACAGTTAGAGTCCACCATAAGAGAGTATAAACAAAGAGAAAGTGATTATAGAGATCACATTGTGATTCTAGAGAGGGATGCTAAAGAAAATAATGATTCCATTAAGGAATTAACTACTGAACTTGAAGTTTTTAGATCTAATAAAGAGATAGATGAAGAAATTGTTGAAAAATTTGGAAAAGTTTCTAAAGATTTAACGAAAGCAGTTGAAATTGGACAATCTCCTAGGGACAAAACAGGCTTTGGTGTTAAAAATGAGCATGCTACCATTCCACCACTTCCTGCTAATATTTATGCACCTTTTCCTAGAAAAGACTTGTCCTGGACTGGTCTCTCTTGTTTCAAAAAGCAGGAAGATATTGAATTTGACTTGAGTGCTTACATACCTAATAATCTTGAAACAGAAGAGTCACTATTGAAAACTAGTATTGTTAGGGACTTTGAAAAGGAACAAATGGCTTTAAAACAATGGAAAATTGATAACCCTATTCTCTTTTCAAGAGAAGGACTTTTTGGTAGTGATTCTACTTCTAAGAGTAGTTCACCCAAATCTAAAACAGGATCAAAATCCTCTAAGTCCACTGTTAAATATGCTAGTATGTAAGGTCTGTTAGAGGAAATCAGAGAACTGGAATGACCAAAAGTCTCATAAATTAGGAGAGGACTTTGTGATAAATAACAAACCTTGTTTCACATGTGGCAATTTTGATCACACTTATCAAGAATGTCAGGCACCAATGGAAGTAGTGGCTGTAAATCCTTTAAAGGACATACAACCTAAAGCCATTCTTCTGAATGCAGGGGGAAAATCCTTTTCCCCTGCCAAGTATGTTGCTCCTGCCTTGAGAAACATTGTTTTTGACAAATGTGTCGTTCCTGCTTTGAGGAAGGTGAATGATGCATATCCCAAGACCAGATCTTCCATGACCAACCCAGCACCTCATATTGCATATAAATCTATCTCTAGACCTTACCAACCCAACAATAGAGGCCAAAACAAAATGTGGGTTCCCTCTGCTAAGCATAGGGATTCCCCTGCTAAATCTGGGGTATCCCCTACTAGAAAAGTTTTGCCTTCTAGGAACATGTGCAGATGGGGAAAAGCTGTAAAAGCCTCAGCTCGTTGGGTTTGGGTACCCAAAAGGGGTGCTCAGTCTAATGGTGTATCTCTAGTCTTTGATAAGTTATCCTATATTGATACACAAGGTAGATCTAAGTCTGTAATGGCTTGGGTCCCCAAGAAAAGCTAAATTGTTTTTCTTTTTTGCAGGTGACAAAGAAGACCAGGGATGATAAAGCATATTGGGATAGTGGATCCTCAAGGAGCATGACTGGACAAAAATCTTATTTGTCTAACTTTGTTCCCCTGCATGAAAATGATGGTGTTTCGTTTGGAGATGGGAATGGAACAATCATAGGAAAAGGAACTATTGTCACCAATGGGATGACCTTTGACAATGTTTACTTGGTGAAAGAGCTCAAGTACAATCTCTTCAGTGTGTCACAGATGACTGATAACAAGAATTTTGTCTTGTTTACAGATACTGAATGTCTGTTGTTAGGAAAGGAGTTTGTCTTACCACCCAACACTCCTATTGTACTCAGAATACCAAGACAAAAGAACATGTCACAATTGATCTCAAGGACATCTCTCTTCAAGACAATGAAACCTGTTTCATTGCCAAAGCCTCAGTTGATGAGTGTAAGAAATGGCATAGAAGACGTGGTCATCTTAATTTTAAGAACATGAACAAACTGGTAAAATATAATCTGGTTCATGGTCTTCCTTCCAAGTCCTTTGCCAATGATCATACTTGTGCTGCTTTTCTGAAAGGGAAGCAACATAGAGTATCTTGCAAATCAAAAACAAGTATGTGCACTACAAAGCCATTGGAACTACGGCATATGGATCTTTTTGGTCCTACTTTTATGGCAAGCATAATGAAGAAATGGTACTGCCTAGTGATTACTGATGATTTTTCAAGGTTCACATAGACATTCTTTCTGTTTGAAAAGAGTGACATAGCTGATGTACTCATTGGGTTCATCGATCAGATTGAACTATCAAAAAGCATGAGGGTAGTGACCATGAGATCAGACAATGGTGGTGAATTCAGAAACCAGAAACTTGACACTTTCTGCATAAACAAAGGAATCAAGATGGAATTTAGTATTGCAAGAACACCTCAACAAAATGGAGTTGCAGAGAGAAGGAATATGACACTCATTGAAGCAGCAAGGACTATGATGTCTGATTTCAAACTTCCAGTTATCTTTTGGGCTAAGGCTATATCCATTGCTTGTTATGTCCAGAACAGGGCCTTGGTGGTTAAGGCACACAACAAGACTCCTTATCAGCTGTTCAATGGAAGACCTGCTTTAATTGACTTCTTTAGACCATTTGGATATCATGTGATCATTTTGAACACAATTGACAATCTAGGCAAGTTCAGTGAAAAGGGGGATGATGGGTATTTTGTTGGTTATTCATTAAACAGCAAGGAATATAGGGTCTTCAACAAGAAGACAAGCAAAACAACAGAAAATCTTCATGTGGATTTTCTTGAAGACAAGCCTGAAGATGTTCAAACAGGTCCAGATTGGTTCTTTGATATTGAGGTTCTTTCAAAATCTTTGAATTATGTACCTGTTGCATTGCAGAATACTAACAATTCAGGTACTCAAGAACCAACTGGTTTGGAGAAGCCACCACTGAGGTACATGAATGTACCCTCACTATTTCCCATTGAAGCTGCTTCAAAAACAGGTGAAGAAGATGATACCTCTCAAAGGAAAGAGTAGACAATCTCTTCCCCTGCTAAGTCAACTTCTTAAAGTAGTGGAATGGTTGAAAGTAGTGGAATCCAGGATTCCCCAGCTAGATCAATTGCTTCCCTGCTACAAAGGATCCAGCTGTCAATGACATTAATGATGAAGAAAGAGAATCCCCACTCATTTCCTCATCTTCACCCATATCTGATGGTCCTCTCATATCCAGCAGTGGAAGCAGAATAATTAAGAGTGGAGGTCCAAGTTATTCAGAGATGCATTTAGCTCATCAGCACCCATCTCTAGGTTATGCTGTATCTTTTGGAAGCTCTTTTGAGGACTTCTTTCCCAATCAAGATAGCCCCATCAATTCTGACTTGGAAGAGGATGAAACAAAAGTAATCATGAGTATGCAGCCTACCTACAGAATCAATAAGGATCACCCTCTATCACAAATCATTGGTGATCCTGAATCCCCTAGACATACAAGGTATACAACAAAGGAGCACAACTTTATTGCAAACATCACCATGAAGTTTAATCATGAAAACATGCAATGTTGTCTGTTTACTGCCTTTTGTCACAAGAAGAGCCAAAGAAGATTTTTCAGGCTTTAATTGATCCAAGTTGGGTTGAAGCTATGCAAGAGGAGCTCTTACAGTTTGACATTCAAGAGGTTTGGATTCTGTTAGATTGTCCAAAATGGGCAAGGCCTATTGGGACAAAGTGGGTGCTCAAGAACAAAAAGGATGAGAGGGTTATAGTAGTCAGGAACAAAGCAAGACTGGGGGCACAAGGATACACACAGAAAGAAGGCATTGATTATGAGGAAGTCTTTGCTCCAGTGGCCAGGATTGAAGCCATTAGATTATTTCTTGCTTATGCTTCATTTATGAATTTCACAGTGTTCCAAATGGATGTTAAGAGTGCCTTTTTATATGGCACCATTGATGAAGAAGTCTATGTTATGCAACCTCCAGGGTTTGAAGACCCAGCACATCCAAACAAGCTATACAAGGTGAAAAAGGCTATGTATGGACTTCACCATGCTCCCAGGTCCTGGTATGGAACTCTTTCTAAATATCTGTTGGATAATGGCTTCAACAGGGGGAAAATTGACCAAACCCTGTTTATCAAGAAACAAAAGGGTGACCTTCTTTTGGTACAAGTCTATGTTGATGATATCATCTTTGGGTCCACAAACTCTATGCTTAGCAAAGAGTTTGCCAAGCTGATGTAGGAAAAATTCCAAATGAGTGCCATGGGTGAGCTAAACTTCTTTCTGTGGTTACAAGTTCAGCAGAGGAAAGATGGAATATTTATCTCACAAGACAAATATGTGACAGAAATTGTGAAGAAGTTTGGCATGTGTGAGGGAAAGAAGGTTTCCATACCAATGGACAAGGATCATCCATGGGGCAAAGATGGTCCTGGAAAGCTTATTGATGTCAGGAATTACAGGTCCATGATTGGATCTCTCATGTACCTTACAGCTTCAAGACTTGACATCATGTTTGCAGTCTGCTTATGTGCAAGATACCAGTTGGCACCAACAGAGTGTCTTCTATTTGCTGTGAAGAGAATTTTTAGGTATCTAAAGTGTCATCCAACTTTAGGACTTTGGTATCCCAAGGAGTCACCATTTGAGCTGATATCCTACTCAGATAGTGATTATGTTGGTGACAACAATGATAGGAAGTCTACAACAGGTGGATGCCAATTTTTGGGAAGCATGCTTATATCTTGGCAATGTAAGAAGCAGACTATTATGGTCACATCAATAACTGAAGCTGAGTATGTAGCTGCTGCTGCATGCTGTGGTCAAGTTCTTTGGGTTCAGAATCAGCTGCTTGATTATGGGTATAATTTTCTTAAAACCAAGATATTTATTGACAACTACAACACCATTTGGATTATCAAGAATCCTGTTTTTCATAGTGATAGGTGTGAAAACACCCATCCTTTTACCACTTAAATCGGGCTAAAACAAGACCAAAACACGTATTTAATATCATTTGTTTGGAATTATGCGTGGTTTTTGTGTTTATTGTGTTTTCAGAGTCGACCGGATGAATATTAAAGAAAACATGGGATTGCACGGGTTTTATCAAGGAAAAAGACTCAAGACGAAGTCTATTGTCCAAGAGATGCAAACGATTTGAAGTCATTGTGCCTATTTGAAGATTTATCGAAAAATAGAGCCAAAGATGGAAGATTCATATATGTCGAAGAACTCGAGTCTATTAAATAAAATATTATAGGACGAGTTGGAATTATGCACCAACACTTCTCAAATCCAAGTCGGAAACGTTTATTTAAAAGACGCGTGAAGACTTAAGAAGAAAGAAGAAAAAGAAGCCCAATCAAGAGCCCATCAACACCATACACACGCCTATATAAAGCCTTCACCTCACAAAATTTCACACACTTAGTTTTTAGCTAGTTTTTAGTTTTCATTTTCTCTCTAGTTTTAGAGAGAGAAAGTTCCATACTTTCTCTCACTAAACTTTTCTTTTGATTTCATCTTTCAATTCAAGCTTTCTTGTACTTTTGATTTCATTAATCAAGTTTATGCTTTTAAGTTCCTTAATCTTTTTCTACTTTTCTTGATTTGTCAAAGTCCTTGATCCTATTGTTGAATTCCATACGGTTTGGATTATTAGATTGGCTCGTGTTAAAAGTTTAATGTTTACTTGTTTCTTCTTAAAGCTCTACGTGAATAAGCCATAAGCTCTCCATGCTTATCGGCTTATTGCTTGTTCAAGCTTATTGATTTCGGATTTCTTATAAGATTTAATCATTCAAAAGTTTTGTCTATTAAGTTTTAAAGTTTCTTGTTTTCAAAAGCTATCAAATTTAATCGTTTTGAAGTGTTCACGTTCGAATCCCTTGGCTTATTGCTTTTGCTTATTGAGTTTTTAGCTTTCCACCATTTTCGGAACTGTTTCCATTCCATCGCAATATTAGGGTTTGTCCACATTCCGACGGATCTCTTGTTTGGTATCGCAATAACCCAAAAGGGGTTTTACTTTGCGATAGGTTGTTAGTTCCCCTATTCCGATCAGGGATTGCGATCGCATATTGCGATCGCACATTCCGACGGGTTTAGGTTCCTTTTCTAGACGAAACTCTGGCCAATTTTGAATATCCACATTCCGATCTGCATTTCGATGGACAACATTCCGACAGCTTGCATTTTGTGTATTCCGATGGTGATTAACAGAAACATTCCGATGGACCATTTTTGTACATTCCGATGCTTTTGATTTTCTTACATTCCGATAGTAGTAACTTTCGACATTCCGATAAGAACAAGTTTTCAAAGTAATTTTCTAATCTTTCCTTTACGTTTTCAAGCACTCAATTTTAACTTGTCAATTTAGTTAATCTTCCAAAGTTTTAAATTACTCAACGTCATTTACATTTAATTGTTATTAGTTTAAAAATAGATAAACAAACCAACTCCTTTTTAGTAACCAAGAACAAATCATTCCACTTAAGGCCGAGATCAATTCAAGAGGATATCGAGAGTAAAATTGAACCTAGCAATAACCGAATTTCACATAGCAAGACTAAACATATTGAAATAAGACATCATTTTATTAGAGATTGTTTTGAAAAAGGGCTAATTCTCCTTGAGAAAATTGATACAGAACTTAATGTTGCTGATCTTTTGACAAAAGCTTTTGAAGTGGGGAGGTTTCAGTACCTGGTTGCAGGTATTGGAATGGTTTCTCCCTAAAAATTGATGTCTATTATGTCTTGTATATCCAGGGTTGCTTTATTGCTGTTGTTGTATAAATGTTAGTCAATTTTTCCTTCATTTTTCATTCCACTGTTTTTGAACAAAGATTCCCTTGTTGGGGTTCATTCCCCTGCTAAAGAGTTTTTCTCTTAAGCTGGGTTTGTTCTTTTTAAAGTGGTTATATGTGGTTTTAGACTAACAATGCAGAGATCCAAATGGTGCATACTACACTCATGGGTGGATCAGGTATATGCTCTATGTTTTAGGGGAGGTTAGGTCACACCTTTGGGACTTAGGGTATCCTTAGGATACTCATATATGATTCTAGATCATATCCATTGGTGAGTAAGGGTTCAGACTGATGAAGACTTACTGCAAAGCTTGCCAGAATTCTGAAGCCTTGAGGTACTGTAATGTGTACTAATACTTCTTTATTAAAACATCTTGCTTTCTAGATTCAGATGTTTGATACACATTGCCAAGACTAACTGACCATAGGTAAGGGAAAGGTAGGAATGGTGACTAGGGTATGTATATTTTATTGGGTTGACCAGGTGCAGGGTGACTTATGTGTTAACTTTTTGTGTTTAGAACATTGCTAAATGGAGGACTTTTGAGTTTCTGTGTATCTACCTTGTGTATACAAGGGTGTGCATTAGAGCAAAGCTATTTAGCATTGGTCTCTTCACGATTAGTCTAATACCCCTAGGAAAGTTTCCCCTGCTTTCATCTTTTGATTCCCCTGCTTGATCAACATTCCCCTGTTTGACCGTTGACCGATAATACTGTTACCTTGCTTATAGCCGTTGGGCCTGCTTGCTAAAATTTTGGTTAGGGAATATTTTATTCTTTTTAAAAGATATTTAAGGCGCTTTCTTCGTTGATTGATAATCTTTTCTTTATTATTTCAAAAAAGTTACCTTTTTATCAAGATTTATCTCTGATATTTTTACAATTTGAAAATTTGGTCCAATCATAGCTCTTCAATTCACCTATAAAAACTTAATTCCCTTCACCAACAGGTCCATCTCTCTCCTTCGATAAAATCTCACCTAACTCTCACCATTAATAAACCTTCAAACGTTTTCAACCTTTATCATGCCTCTCAAAATTGTTGCTAATCATAATCAAATCGCTTTATCACATGATGAACCAGCAAAATTCGTTGATGCAGTGGCTTTTCTAAAATCTTCGTATTTTAGAGTGGCTCTTCTCATCAATCCTAGGATTTACACCTCACACATTCAGCAGTTTTGGTCTCAATCTATGACCAAAACAGTGAATGGAGAGGTAAAAATTCAAAGCACAGTAGACGGTCATCCCAAGGTGATTACACTTGCCTCCATCAGAGACAAACTTATTCTAGATGATGAGGATGGGATAACCAACCTACCTGAGGCTAACATCTTTGAGGGTCTTGTTAAATTGGGGTATACTCTTTCTGATGATCAAAAATGTAAGTTTGCTAAAGGTCAGTTTGCCCCACATTAGAAATATTTGATTCATACAATTTTACAATGTTTGTCACCTAAAACCACTGCTTTTAATGAATTTGGTAGTGAAGTTGCCTCTGCCCTGATTTGCTTAGCAACAGGGAGGAAGTATTGTTTTTCTCAAATGATTTTCAAAGGAATGGTTAAAAATGTTACAAGCAATTCCAAATTTTGTATGTACCCAAGGTTTACAAAACTTTTGTTGAATATGAGTGAACATGGTCCTATCACACACAAAAACTACTTTTCAGTAACCAAGCATACTACTAAACTGTTCACCGCACTTCTTGCACCATCTCCACAATTTTCTGGCAGGGCTATTCCACTCACTTGAATCATAATGAAACAAATCAGACAGGAAGAAGCCAAGACAAAAACAACCACACACAAACCTTTTGATTCCCTTGCCAAGAAACTACCCCCTGCCAGTACTCTACCCCCTGTTGATCTAAAACATGAAAGGAGAACTAAATCCAGGTTTGCCAGGTCTCCCTTGCCTGGTGAATCTTCACAAGTAGCAGAGAGGAGAGACTCCAAAAGGTTGGAGCACACTGAGGGTTTGGCTGCCACTACTGTCTCATCCTCAACAGGTGAGAAGGATAGTGACACCATCAGTAAGTCCTCTCCCTCACTCCATGATACCCAAAAAGGGGCGAAATCCCCTTCTAGGGTTGAGAGCAGCATGCAACCAATGACCATTTTGGAATTGATGAATATGTGCATGAGCTTGAAAAAGTAGAATGCACAACTTAAACAAACTGTGAAAAAGCAAGATCTGGTTATCAATAATTTGGAAACCAGACTTGCTACACTTGAGGGGAGGAGAAATCCCAAGCTTATCATATCTATAGATGAGGATGCTTCCAAAGGGGAGGAAGTTCCTATTACAGAAGAATCTACTCAGTGGTATGAATATCCTGGTGGTCAGGGTTTAGAGAAAGGAGAGATAGCAAGTGGTGAGAAAGGGACTGAGAAAGGAAGTGCTGAGAAAGGAAGTGACAAGGGGAGTGCAACAAAAGAGATTGCTAAAACATTGCTAACTATGGGCAATCAATAAGAAGCCCCTGCTTCAAAAATTTCCCCTGCTGTAACAGATCCCACTGTTGTAAGTCTTTCCCCTGCTAAGCCTATCACTCAAACATTTGTTAGGAAGAAAAGGCAACCAGCTCAGAAGGGGATCACAATTAAAGAACCTGCACCTAAAGCCAAATCAGCACCAACAGTGGATCCATAAGACAAGGGAAAAGGTATCATGGTTGAACAACCCAAGAAGAAAAAGTACAAGCACAGAACTCCTGAACAACAAAGGGCTCAAGAAGAATAAGATGAACAGGTTGCTCTGAGAATGCAACAAGATGAGATTGATATGCAGGATCAAAGAATACAAAAGATGAGGCCCAGAGAGATGCTTAAGCAGATTGAAATCATGCATAGAGAATTAGATGACATGGTGCCTCATGTTCAAGAGTTTCTAAATCAATGGGAAATGGAGTTGGTGAATGCTCATTTGGAAGACAAGTATGAATTGATTTGTCTTGTTTACAAGTATCAAAATGAATATCTAGAAATAAGGGAAAATCAAATTCAGAAAGAAAAATATTTGAAGTGTGAGAAAGGGAGGCTTGCTGACTACAAAGTTTTGCTCAAAAGACATAAGAAGTGGAAGGATGGTGCTTTCACATACATGACTTTTTGGGATATTGAGAAGGCAGTTAGACCAGTTTTAAGAGAATTAAATGTGGAAGACTTCATGACTATCAACTCTCCTGAGGAAGCTGAGTATCTCAGGAGGCAAAATGAGGTACTACATAAAGCTAGGGAATCCAGAAAAAGAAAGGCTGAAGGAATAACATTGGAAACTACACAAGCAGATGCATCATCCCAAGCAGGTGTATCATCACAAGCAGGGGTATCACATCAAGTAGGTGTAAGTTTTCCAGCAATTGAGAGATCTGTACTCAATGCATAAAGGACAACCAAAAGACTCAAGAGGATGTAAAAAGTTGGCATAGTTACTAAGGAGTCTCAACGTCCCTCAAATGAAGAAATTGATAAACAGCTAATTGTGTAGGAAAATGATGAAGTCTCACCTAGTGAGTTTGGGAAGAAATTTGCCATAGTGGAATATGTTGTTTATGAACACAGGGGAAGCACTTGGTGGAAGCTTACAAGAGCTGACAATACAGCATAGACATTTCTAAGCCTAGATGTCATGTTTCAAACCTTGGATAGTGAGGACTTAGAAGATCCGTGGAAGATTTTGAAGAAGACCTTTGCTGCAAATCCTCCTACTATGGATGGTGTAGAAAAGGATTGGGTGATCTGGGAGTGCATGCATAGGATGTATTAGCATGAATTGTTTGATCCCATATTTGATGCAGTAAATGGGGGAAATCTGTTGTATTGGAAGCTGTTTACCAATTATGGGGTCTATGAGATGGTGTTGGAAGGGGTAAGTATTTACTTGATCAATCATCGTTACTATCGTTTCAATCAAGAGACCTTGAAGAAATTAGCACAGGCTGACTTGATTCTAGATGCCAAAGTACCTGTTGCTTATGATCTGGTAAGGATGATGCATAGTCAGCTTTGGCCAGGAACTTTGTAAGCACCCTCATTGGCTAGTATTTATTTAGAAACTTGTGTTTAGGAGAAAGCACAAGTTTAGGGGAGGATTTTTGGGAATAAATATAAGTTCATCAGTTACCCTTGCTAGTTGGTCAATGGTTCCCATGCTAGAGTAAGTTCCCCCTACTAACAAAGGCAGGGGGATTGGTTCCCCTACTGAAGTCAAAGGCCGTGCTGCTAGAGATAAACTTGGAATAGATTATTACGCGTTTCTGTTACTACTCCGAGATATTTTCAAAGATTGTTAGTAGTAATCTTGTGCGTGAGTCCTTGTGCTATAAAAGGACTCACTAGGTCATCATGCAAAGTGTGTCTTTCTCTATTGTCTTTCATTTCATACTTTAAGGTTTTTGTAACCCTAATACCATTATTGGGTATTCGTATATCTTTGATATATTAAAATTTAATGTTTGCTTTAATCATTTTTCTTGTGCTAAACACTACATTCTGCATCTTGTTTAGTTACTTTGTGTTGCAAAGTTTCTCTAGTGTTAGATTGATTTTATTCTTTCTATAACAACCCTTAAACAAGCTATAAAGGTTTAAGATCTGAGTTTGGGGATCAACACATAGACTCTCCCAGGCTCTGATACCACTTATGTGATTGGTTTGTTTCTTCTCTATTTATGATATTTTATACATTCTTTTCACCAATATGTATAGTGATTGGTGACTAACACATTCCTTAGTTTGTTAAAAAAAATAAACAAAACCATACTTTTATATAATATCTGCTTATACTTCTACCATGTGATGGAATTTTAGAACATGTAAATCATATAATATCTTCTTATACTTTTACATCATGAAACTGTTTTACACTTAGATATTTCACACTTGGGCTGTCATGAGATATACTACTGGTGTTGGACCTACTCCACACAACAAATGGTGCTCAACTCCCTATGTCTTGCAGACAAGAAAGAGTTGATTCACCATGAGGGTACGGCTCTGGTGTGATTATCAAATTCGTTGATGGTTGCCAATTTACCCAAAATTTGATGGTTTTCACTTGCCTTGTAACTAGACTGAAAAGTGGCTAGTCCAATGGGGTACGACTCTTGGTAAAGACTCATATCACATCCGTTGATAGGTGCAATAACTTGATCAAAGCTATAGGGTTTTCAGCTCACCGATGCTTTATTGCTAAGAGTTGGCTAGTCCGGAAGGGTACGACTTCTTGTAAAGATCTAAATCAAATCCGTTGACGACTGTGATGATTTGCCCCAAATAATTAGGGTACCCCCACTCACCATTGATTTACGTTCTAAGAGTTGGGATGGGTACTGGACTCTCAGGGTGATGCTTATTCCACCACAAAGACTAGCTAGCCCAAAAGCGAGCAGATACTTGGCAAAGGCTCATCAAATCTGCTCATGTTGCTGTGAAGATCCAACAGGTGCAGATATGTTCCAAGCTTTCAAGAAGCTTCTCGGAGTACCTAGTTGCAGCAGTCTTTATGTTTTCAATTCTGATGGTTATATTGCTGTTGTTTGATTTGTTGTTTCAATCCTCATGCTGTTTTGTAAGATTTACCAAGAAACTTGAACTCAACCAGTCAAATTCAAGTTCAGGGGAGGATTGTTAGGACCTATGGAAATGATATTTGTAATAGATAAACTAGGAGGTATGTAGTTCCTCCTGGTCCTAGTAGTAGTAGGAGCAATACGTGCTCTTGGTCTAGTATAATGTTAAACATTATTATTCTTAGTAGTTTGTTAGGATATGCATGAACTATGTTAGGAAAGGATATGCATATCAGGAGTTACACGTTTTGGTTTAATGTAGTATTAGGGTTTCCTTGTAGTATAAAAGGAACCCATTGGTAGAAGGGTTAGACACACCTTTCACCATTACTCAATTCATATTAATAGTAGAAATCCTTAGTAAGGATCAAGTTATTTAATTATTATGTTTCTTCTTGTTCATAGTATTTGTATTCCGCACTTATATTGTGTATTACATTAAGAGTCTCTAGGTGAATAGACTTGTGATTACATAATTCGTTCACCATCCTTAACAGGCTATAAGATCCACATCTAGTGGACCCAACAGGAAGCCCCTTATGTTCCCTCACATTTCTCCACCGAGGACGAGATGTTAGATCCCAGAATTGCTTGTAAAGGGAAATCTCGGTCTTCCACTGATGCAATAAATGGAAATCTTATTCATTTGCTTGGTGTGAGTCTACCTCGAGTAGCTCATAAGTTTGCCTTAACCATTGTCCCACCTTTCTACTTCTCATCTCTTTTCTTCTACCCCTTTGGGTTTTTGCTATCAGTTGGAGTAGCGTTGTTTCGTCTTTCATCCGAAAGAGAGGACGCTATCTTTGACCCCGGTATACGTGTATCGGGTTTTTAAAGTACTCCACGTACTTTTGGGCATTGTTTATCATGTAAGCCCCGCCAAAAATGACCATACCATGATTATCCCAAAATGATCACATTTATGGGGATTCGAGTCGAGCTTTTGACTCGGTTATAGAAAACAAGGTTCCTCGTGGGGGATTCTCATGTTTATCCTTGTAAATATTATTCTTTTATAATAGTGTAACGAGGGGACTTGTGCTCTTCCAACCTTTGTTCCGTGGTTGTTTGTGATTGTGATTTGATGAGACTGCTTCTATACATGGTCTCATCGTTCTTTTTGGACTTAAAATGCATTAAATATCATCAAAATACCCAAATATATGCTTGTGTTTGTTGCTTGTGTATTTTAGGTACGGATATTGAGAAAATGACAAAAGATCATAAAAATCAGGCAAAAACGAACACGAGAAACGAAGCCGCACGATGAACCAAGCCTTAGTGAGGAATTTTCCAAAGAAAACCCTAGAAGATTTGAAGAATATTGAAGATTGGTCCTCCAAGTTTGAAGAATTGACACTTTATACCCTTGTATCTTTATAATTACAAGTTTGGTCCCTAAAGTTTGTCAAAATTACAAAAAGGACCCTTAACTTTGAAGAATTGGCAAATTTAGTCCCTCAACAAATCTAAATTGTCAAATATGGTCCTCCAAGAAGTCAACCAACAAGTCAAAGCTTTGAAGTTTGAAAACATGTCAAAATCAGTCCTTGGAATATGAAGAAATTGCATGTTTAGTCCTTGTTTCAAGATTACAAAAAGATTGTGCCAAAAATGACAAATCTACAAAGTTATTTACAAAGGGAGTTGTGTTTTGAGCTGATTGAATCAAAGAGACAAGAGAGAAAGAGTTAAGGGGGTGTTTCTGCCAGACAATCAAAATCCACCACCCAACCAAAATGTGACACATCACCCCCACCAGTCCATCTTATTTAAACGAACCAGTCCATAACTTTTTAAACCTTTTTGAACCTACTCACTTTAATTAAACACATTTAATTATCAAAAGTGGGGGAAACTCGTTTTTAAAAAACTAATTACCCCAAACCTGATTAAAACACACACACTCACACACACTTAAGAACAAACCCTAATCATTAATCTCCTTCATAACAAAGGGGTTTATTCTAAGCTCCTCCAGATCAGTAATTAACCATTTTTTAAACCCATCACCACACCCAGAAACACGCCACGTGGGCTGTGGTCCTCACCCAAGCACTCCCCTGCCCCGTCTCTTTCACCCAAAGTCCCAAAAGGGGACAAGATCAATGGTTGAGATGAAGAACATATTCCCCACTCCAAATAAACGACCAAGATGCACCAATCCAACTGGCCATCAACTAGCAGCCAAGAATCAATCACATGGGAACCATTGACCCAATTTCAAACTTGAACTCAAGGGTATTCTCGGATTTTCAGCATTTAGGGTTTAGTAGCTGAAAAAGAGATTTTGCATACCCTTTTTATATTTCTATTATCGTTCCTCGACTCACCCGAATTGATTTCCGGTTTACTCGTTGCGACTTAACTTTGTTTTTGGTTAAAGGTATTTTTGTATTTTAAACTAAAATTCTATTAAAAACTATTTAAAATAAAAGCTATTAAAATTTAAATCAAATTAATCTAAAAAAAAACTTTAATTGAGATCCATTTTAACTATATGAACTTAATTAAAACTATTTGAAATCTAAAATTTTAAATTGTTAAATGAAAACTTTAAAAACTTTTAAATGAAATGAAAACTCAATAAAGTAAATTTGAAATAAAAATTATTTAAAACTAATTTAAATTTAAAAATAAAAGTAAATCTAATTTAAATAAAAGTAAATTAAAACTAATTTAAAATTTAAAGAAAGTAAATAAAATATTTTTTTTAACCTTTTATATTTTGTAAAAACTGAGTTAAAAGAAATTTAAAATAAAACTATTAATTAAAACTTAATAAAACTAAAAACATTTAATTAAACCTATTAAATTAAACTGCCAAATTTAAAGGTGAGTATATTAAACAAATGGTTGCAAAACAAAACACAAAAAGGGTTGCAGCAAAGATGGTTGGAGCGTTGGTAAGTTATGCGAGAGGTCAGGGGTTCGAGTCCCCTGACAGACATAATTTAGTTAATATATTTTTTTAGCTTTTATTTTTGGAATTGATTGTTTATGGAAAGTTTTTTTAAAAAAAAAAAGCAGACTATTTATCAGCAAAATAACAAAAACCAAATAAGCTATAAAAACTATCAAATGAGCAAATTAAAAAGCTAACAAGCATAAATACTACACTAATCAACAAAGCAGATCCTAAACTATAGCTTAAACAGATAACCAAATCAGATTTAATAGTAAAAATAAAATATTAAAACATCAAAAATAATAAGCAGACAAATAAATTTTAACCCAACAGAAACTTATATGAAACTAATAAGCAAACCCCAAAAGCAAAGCAGATTAAGCAGTTTAAACAAACACACAAGATACAATTAAACTTAACTAGGTAAATAAAAGAGAATCGAGAAAAAGAACCCGGTGTCGAAACCATTGAGCCGAAGGTAGGCGCTGTGCCCCCTTTGAACCGAGAACAAAACATCACCACCTTCGAATCACCATATCATCACCATCTCGGAACAACACTCGAACCAGACGCATTCAAAGTAACAGTGATGCCTCGAACAGTATTCTTTTACTTCTTTTTTTTTTTTTTTTTTTTATATATATCCGAATAGTAAATATGAATATAAAAAATGAACTGAATTAAACTTTGTGAATAAAACACTACTGGAAATAAAATAGAACAGTAAAAAAAATGAGATGGAATTAAATTTAAATAACTTCTTTCATTAATTAAAATATCCAATTACAAGTGCTGGAAAATTAAAATACAAGATTTAATTCTAGACTAATTTTACTGAAAAATAAAAATTAAAGAAAAGCTAATTTACCCTACTCCTAATTTAATTAAAATGAACTGAAAATTAAAGGAAAAACTTGAATGCCTCGATACACATTGAGGGGTGGGGATTTATAGGGAAAACCCTAATCTTGGTGCCCACGGCTTCAAATCTTGTCCGTTCGTCTCTTTTTCTCTTTCTTCTCTTCAAATCAAAGGCTGAGAATCAATCTTGTGTCATGGATTGCCACGTTGGAGAGGAGAGAGGACCACATGGTGGATGCTCCGAAAAACTTGGGGGATTTGAGTGGATTTGTAGGAATTAATTCATGAGGGTAAAAGCCCCATGATATAGTGGGTAATTTTTGACCATGGAATTAGGGTTTATGGTTTGGCTGTAAAAAAGAATGAAGGAGATGAAAAATGCTTTTTTTAACGGATGGTAAGATATAAAGAGAATAGAAAAACGTGTAAAAGGGAATTATCAGGTGTGGGTGAGGTGCACGGTGGGGAAGTTTATTTTGTGTAGAGAGGAGTACACGTGGGTGAGATGCAGGGTAAATAAACATTTGTTTATTAAACATTTTGTGGGGGTTGACCGAGTGGGAGAATAACAAGTGAAGAGGTTGATATTGACCGGTCAAAGAGTGAAGTAAGGGTAGGTGTAGGTTTAAAATAAACAAACCGTGTGTTGATTTGGTGATTTTGACCAAGGCTCTTAGCCGTATTTTTATTGCTTTCTTTTGTTTCATTTTAAACCACTTGGGCCTGGCCCAAATCCAAAAAATGTATTTTCCAGCCAATTTTCCAACCGGTTATTAGTTTAATGGGTTTGATGGGCTTTTAGTTATCAAGCAAGTTATAACTTTTAAATGGGCTTTTGAGCCCATAAACTCGAATGTGGGACCCACAAGGCCCGAAATCTTCGTAAATAATTAAATCCACTAACACGAGTTCGATTTCGGCTTTCTCGATCTTTTTCTTTAACTTGTGTCGGTTTCATCGGTTTCGTGAACTTTGGCACCTTTTGGTCTTTTGACTTTGTCTTCGTCTTTTTTGATCTTTTCTTCAACATTTGATCGTGAAATCCCGTGTTTTCTCTTCTTTTGATCATTTGTACCTATTTTAACACAAAAACACAAAACCACGCGTAATTCCGACTTTAATGATATAAAACACATGATTAGGTCTTGTTTTTCCTTAATTTTAGTGGCAAAAGGATAAGTGTTTACACACTTATTAAATCCCCTACACTTGACCATTGCAATGACCCCATGCAATGCATTATTTTAAATCATAAAGTTACATTTTTCTCATAATTAATCCATCTCGGCCTTTATTAAGATATACTACTACTACTACGATGAAAAATTTAAAAGGAGACAAAAATTAAATGATTATTTTATTAACTTGGAAATTATTAGATGGAAGAAACTCGTAAAGAAATCTAAGACTTAGATTAGGGCTTTGGTGTCATGAATATTAATCACCCTCAAGTTTCACGTTCCCCATACCAAGCTTAAAAACGAGATCATTGTTATTACAAGTTAGCTCAACTAACACTTACTCATGTGGTTTAATTAATCACTTAGACCCCCTTATTCCTATGGTGTATCTCTTGTATTTTATTTTTGTCCTAAATGATCACGAGGATGCATTTTTGACTTATTTCGATAATTTATTTAGGCCGAAAACAAAGTGGGACGATTTAATCAATAGTTAGCTAAAGGACAAAATCTTTTAAAACGGCTTCTCGAAACCTCATAAAGTTCATATCTTGGCATAACTCGTTTCACGATTTGAGACCTTTCTCGGACCGATATTTGGCTTGTACTTCAAACTTCAAATCTTGAGAGACGATCTTGAAATTATGGTCTTCTCTTCATTTTGGTATACATCTTCATAAGGAGTGAAAGATGTTTCAAACGTTGACCACGACTTCTTCATTCATCCTCTTCTTTATTTAGGATTTGATATACAACGATCCGCCTCCTTTTCGGACTTGGATCTATTTATCCTCATACCTTGTTAGGGTCTTTTTGGATAGACTTCTCCATGATCTTTAGGGGAGTAATTGCTTCTCGTCGTGTGTCTTGATCCATCATATTGATTTGGATTAATGATCTTCACGTCATCTTTGGATCTTTAGCAAAAAAAAGTGAATCCTCATGCCTTGTGAGGGCCTTTTTGGACTCGGGTATCCTCATGCCTTGTTAGGGCCTTTTTGGATAAGCCAATCTTCGCGTCCCGTTTCAATAAGTTATGCCTTGGCTATGAACTCTAATTAATACCGAGCAACTTTTAAACGATCTTGTGCTAGAAGCTAAGTAACCTTTTAAATCGTACAACCTTATTTATTGCAAATATATTTATTAACAAGTGATGGGAGAAAAAGCTCATAACTAACTCACATAAGTTAATGAAAGAATACCGAACTTATAATTAACTCTATCATCTCTCGTTCTCCACAATTTAAAATCTCAAGTAATGAGACTCGTGGATGCTTAGCCTAATAAACCAATTAAGGTCCATATGGTTAAGGATACTAGCTAGAGTAAACTTGGATAAGTAAACTCGGGTTGAGTCAAAATGTTCACGACGGGCCTAATATATCAAAGACATCTAAACTTGTTAAAAACCATTTTATTTATTTATTTATTCTTGACTTTATTCTTAAAATAGAAAATATAAATATGATGCAAAGAAAATAAAAGAAAAATACTACAAGGCCAAAATAGATCAAAAATTTGAAAAACGTTGAAAATTTTTTTAAAAAATTTTCCGGTTAAAATGGGGTCAAATTCATGGAAAAGGCCACTAAAATTTCGATAGAAATCCCCCCTACACTTAATATAAACATTGTCCTCAATGTTTAAGCATGTGGGAGAATAAACTCCCCTACACTTAGGACATTGAGTACGTTGTTTAGATCGAGCTAAGGAAAGGACAACTAAAGTGATCACATTTATTTATATACAAGATTGATTCACAATAGCAAAAACTTATCGAAGGAACCGGGTACACGGGAAACACGGGAACACGGGTCACGTCAAAAGTACCAAAAGTGGATCATCAAAGCACATGTACCTACACAATCACAACACACCAAACAAACAACCTACACGGCTCCCCCTACACTTATTGTAGAAAATAAATAAAAGATAGATAATCGGGTTGCCTCCCGAGAAGCGCTTGTTTTTGTTAACCGAGTCACGAGCCTGACTCGACCCCGAATTAAATGGTCCATGGGGAAGCCTCGAATGTAATACCGGGATCAAAAATCTTATCCTCGGTCCCGGAGGAACATAATAAACGAGAGGCAGGAGGATAAGTCATAGAAGGGAGAAAAGTCCGCTCAACATACGAGAAGTATGTGAGGTCGTGATCCACGGGAGGTGGGATGGGTAAAGGAGACAAATTGTCATCCCCCAAAGACAATGGATGGTCATAATTTGGCAAAGCCGTAAAGGTATCAATCAAAGAATGGTCAATGTCACCTCCCGGGTCAAAGTAATCATCCTCATGAACGTGAATCTCTTCGATTTCTTCATCATAGATAGGCTCGTCAAACAAAGGTTTGTCGTTCCCCTCATTGAGGATTTTAGAAATTCTCTCGAAGAGATCACGATCAAGTACGAAACCATCATTCATTTGTGGGATTTGTTGATAAGTTAAATCCTCACGAATGTGGTAAACGTAATTCTCATTAGAGGAGTGTTTATTAGGTAACTCCTCGAGAATTGGATGAGAATCGATGGTAGAATCAAAAGTAATTGGCGAAGAGGCAAATGTGAATTTGTCAAAATCCGAGTTCTCAAAATCAATATCAATATCAAGTTTTAAAACACCATTTGCCTTCTCATCAATACCATGATCACAATTAAGCTCATGCGAGAAATCCAATAACACGGGATCATAAAAAGCATCCTCGTGATGGAATTTCTCGATGCTTGGGGTATAAAAGTCATCACTAAGGAGTAAAGAATCCGATAAATCATTATCATGGTTTTCAAAAGTCGGTCTTGGTAAAATAGGCGAATCATCCTCATCCGATCCCGAGGAATAATTAAAAATGTAGTCGGAATCACAAGATAACTCGTCCCTATCTACAAACTCCTTAGGTGTAGGACAACTTTTAGGGTCTTCAATGTGTAATGGAGGCTCAAGAATAATCTCGGGAATTTCCTCAATAGGAGAGCTAATTGTATCCGTGGGTGTCAACACCGGAGGGTGAGTAAAACTCATGATAGTCTCCGGGCCTTGTCTCTCCTTTATTGGCGGAGAGATGGAAGGATCCACAGTGGGAACATCACTACTAGTAGTGGTGTTAGCCTCAATATCATCACTCAAAGACGGCTCAATAACAAATTGATCTTGATAGGTTTCTAAAATGAGCATGAATTTCCTATCGGTGGACTCTTGCATTTGTCTAGTAGATTCTAGCATTTCTTCCATGATTTTCTCATGTTCGGTCAATTTTTGTAGAATCAAGTCCATTTGAGGGTTGTGCATATCCATTTGATTAAAGTTTTGAAAATTTCCGTTATTTGTAAAACCTTCATTATTTGAAAACCCTTGATTTTGAAATTCCCCATAAAACCCTTTGATCATATTGTGGTGGGTCACTATTTGTAGGAAAACTAGGGGAGCCAAAATAAGTATTAGTATCATAACACATACTTTCCTCATTATTATAAACCTCCTCATAAGTTTTGTCACAATTAAAATAAGCATGAGGCCCACCACAAGTCGAACACTCCTCGGACATAATCTTATAACGCTCTTCTTGCAAGATTTCCCAAATCGGACGATTATCCATGGTAGTGTCGAAAGAAATCAAAAATAACAATGATTATTAAGCTACGTAATATATTATAATAAAAGAAAAATCTTTTTGTATTTTTTTTAAAAAAATATACAATAAAAATCGAAAGAAATCGAATTAAGAAAAATAATACTAATACGTAATATTTTTGGTGTAATACTTTTAGGAAAAAGTATTACTTTTGGATTTTTTAATTTTTTTTGGTGCAATTCTTAGGAAAGAAATTGCTTTCGTGATTTTTTAATTTTTTTGTATTTTAATCTTTTTGATTTTTTTGAATTTTTGATTTTTTGTGCAAGAAAATTAACGTTCAAGAAGAACGGATCCCAAAATCCAAACGTCTTCACGAAAAATCGTCAATCGTATGAGCGAAGCGGCAGCGGCGCCATTTTGAAAAAGAGATTTTGCATACCCTTTTTATATTTCTATTATCGTTCCTCGACTCACCCGAATTGATTTCCGGTTTACTCGTTGCGACTTAACTTTGTTTTTGGTTAAAGGTATTTTTGTATTTTAAACTAAAATTCTATTAAAAACTATTTAAAATAAAAGCTATTAAAATTTAAATCAAATTAATCTAAAAAAAAACTTTAATTGAGATCCATTTTAACTATATGAACTTAATTAAAACTATTTGAAATCTAAAATTTTAAATTGTTAAATGAAAACTTTAAAAACTTTTAAATGAAATGAAAACTCAATAAAGTAAATTTGAAATAAAAATTATTTAAAACTAATTTAAATTTAAAAATAAAAGTAAATCTAATTTAAATAAAAGTAAATTAAAACTAATTTAAAATTTAAAGAAAGTAAATAAAATATTTTTTTTAACTTTTTATATTTTGTAAAAACTGAGTTAAAAGAAATTTAAAATAAAACTATTAATTAAAACTTAATAAAACTAAAAACATTTAATTAAACCTATTAAATTAAACTGCCAAATTTAAAGGTGAGTATATTAAACAAATGGTTGCAAAACAAAACACAAAAAGGGTTGCAGCAAATATGGTTGGAGCGTTGGTAAGTTATGCGAGAGGTCAGGGGTTCGAGTCCCCTGACAGACATAATTTAGTTAATATATTTTTTTAGCTTTTATTTTTGGAATTGATTGTTTATGGAAAGTTTTTTTTAAAAAAAAAAGCAGACTATTTATCAGCAAAATAACAAAAACCAAATAAGCTATAAAAACTATCAAATGAGCAAATTAAAAAGCTAACAAGCATAAATACTACACTAATCAACAAAGCAGATCCTAAACTATAGCTTAAACAGATAACCAAATCAGATTTAATAGTAAAAATAAAATATTAAAACATCAAAAATAATAAGCAGACAAATAAATTTTAACCCAACAGAAACTTATATGAAACTAATAAGCAAACCCCAAAAGCAAAGCAGATTAAGCAGTTTAAACAAACACACAAGATACAATTAAACTTAACTAGGTAAATAAAAGAGAATCGAGAAAAAGAACCCGGTGTCGAAACCGTTGAGCCGAAGGTAGGCGCTGTGCCCCCTTTGAACCGAGAACAAAACATCACCACCTTCGAATCACCATATCATCACCATCTCGGAACAACACTCGAACCGGACGCATTCAAAGTAACAGTGATGCCTCGAACAGTATTCTTTTACTTCTTTTTTTTTTTTTTTTTTTTTTTTTTTATATATCCGAATAGTAAATATGAATATAAAAAATGAACTGAATTAAACTTTGTGAATAAAACACTACTGGAAATAAAATAGAACAGTAAAAAAAATGAGATGGAATTAAATTTAAATAACTTCTTTCATTAATTAAAATATCCAATTACAAGTGCTGGAAAATTAAAATACAAGATTTAATTCTAGACTAATTTTACTGAAAAATAAAAATTAAAGAAAAGCTAATTTACCCTACTCCTAATTTAATTAAAATGAACTGAAAATTAAAGGAAAAACTTGAATGCCTCGATACACATTGAGGGGTGGGGATTTATAGGGAAAACCCTAATCTTGGTGCCCACGGCTTCAAATCTTGTCCGTTCGTCTCTTTTTCTCTTTCTTCTCTTCAAATCAAAGGCTGAGAATCAATCTTGTGTCATGGATTGCCACGTTGGAGAGGAGAGAGGACCACATGGTGGATGCTCCGAAAAACTTGGGGGATTTGAGTGGATTTGTAGGAATTAATTCATGAGGGTAAAAGCCCCATGATATAGTGGGTAATTTTTGACCATGGAATTAGGGTTTATGGTTTGGCTGTAAAAAAGAATGAAGGAGATGAAAAATGCTTTGTTTTTAACGGATGGTAAGATATAAAGAGAATAGAAAAACGTGTAAAAGGGAATTATCAGGTGTGGGTGAGGTGCACGGTGGGGAAGTTTATTTTGTGTAGAGAGGAGTACACGTGGGTGAGATGCAGGGTAAATAAACATTTGTTTATTAAACATTTTGTGGGGGTTGACCGAGTGGGAGAATAACAAGTGAAGAGGTTGATATTGACCGGTCAAAGAGTGAAGTAAGGGTAGGTGTAGGTTTAAAATAAACAAACCGTGTGTTGATTTGGTGATTTTGACCAAGGCTCTTAGCCGTATTTTTATTGCTTTCTTTTGTTTCATTTTAAACCACTTGGGCCTGGCCCAAATCCAAAAAATGTATTTTCCAACCAATTTTCCAACCGGTTATTAGTTTAATGGGTTTGATGGGCTTATAGTTATCAAGCAAGTTATAACTTTTAAATGGGCTTTTGAGCCCATAAACTCGAATGTGGGACCCACAAGGCCCGAAATCCTCGTAAATAATTAAATCCACTAACACGAGTTCGATTTCGGCTTTCTCGATCTTTTTCTTTAACTTGTGTCGGTTTCATCGGTTTCGTGAACTTTGGCACCTTTTGGTCTTTTGACTTTGTCTTCGTCTTTTTTGATCTTTTCTTCAACATTTGATCGTGAAATCCCGTGTTTTCTCTTCTTTTGATCATTTGTACCTATTTTAACACAAAAACACAAAACCACGCGTAATTCCGACATTAATGATATAAAACACATGATTAGGTCTTGTTTTTCCTTAATTTTAGTGGCAAAAGGATAAGTGTTTACACACTTATTAGTAGCACTAGAATGTTCTAAGTAGTAGTATTTAAGGAGCATACAATGTGTGTATAGCCCTTGTTCCAGTTTTTATGTAATTTTCTTTTTCCATGAATTAATGAAAAGTTTTTAATCCTACATATGACTGAGAACCAATTTATTTTCCAGTGTTCCATGTTTTAAAGTTTGTTATTCCTGAATTCACTTTTCTTCAAGTTTGTGTTTTTTTTAAATTTTCAAAAAAAGTTTTCAAGTGTTTCTGAAAATTGAGATTTCTTGGTAAGAATTTTCTTTAAAGTTTGTTTCAGTTAGATTAATCAGTGGTTGTTAAGAAGTTTTAAACATTGGAAAAGTTGTGGAAAAGATTTTAAGAAAGAAAGAAAGAAAACAAATTATAGATATTTGGCTTGTTCTTTCATTTTCTTCTTAGCAGGATTATAGGAGTTGATTTGTTAAAGGGTCTGCATACACCCGGGTGTATTGGAGGTGGCTTATCAGCCACTGTTGGGCTTGGAAGTAAGCCCAACAAGGTAGTCCTTGTTTGCTATTTTTAATTCTCATTTTTCTGATTTTTTATGCTTTGTGTGAATTTTCATGTTAAGTTGTTAAGAGTTTGTTTAAATGCTTGTATTTGCTTACTTTAGATGTTATATGCATGATTTAAGTCCTGCATTCCAGTTTGGTAAAGTTTTGTATTGATTTGGTTTGAAAAAAGTTGGATTTCAGTTTTAAAGGGGTGTTTGGATACGGGTTTATTTATGATAGATTGATAGATTTTGAAGATTAGAAGTTGTTAGAAAGGTTCAATAGGGTTGTCATAGGTGGAGTCTAGTCCTGTTTTCATTTTGGTAAAGGTTTGAAACAAGTTGAGTAACAAAAAGTTGAAAAACATAGCCTTAATCTGTCACTGCTATAATCTGTTTGATTTAGGTGAGATTTTGTGTTTGAATCTTGAAGGTTGTTAGATTTTAGGGTGCCTGAGGATTGTGTGTCATTTTTATGCATGTTTGTGAGCTTATTTCCAAGATACAAGGCTTTAAAACTTAGATTTGTGCATGAAACATTAGCAATTGTTCATCAGACCTGTTTAGTGCTTAATCAGTAACTTTTAGGCTTAATTGGGGCTTATTTTTGTTAAGTGACTGCTTGTTTTTGTGTGATTATTGACTCCTTATACTCCAAAGAGTATAAGGGTGCCTTATTGTCCCAAATAAGCTATCAAAATAAGCTTCCCTAAGCTTATTGAAAAACAGACCAAAAATTTACACTGTCAGTGGGAACTCCTTTCCCACTGCTAGTGTCTTTTTTACCACTGCTAAGCTAAAGGACAAATCCAGTCCACATGTCACTATCAGTTTTCTTATATTTTTTTCTTTAGTGGGTAAAAATTTGAATTAGACCTTCAAACTAGTTCCATTATTTTTCTTATTTAATTTATGATTTTTTTGTTTAATTAAATTTTTATTTACTGTTCATTTAGTAATTTTTAGATTAATTAGCTATTTTTAATTAACTTTAAAGTTTCTGTTTTTGTCTTTTAGTGCCAAAAAGTAATATTTTTAGGTTTAATCAATTTTCCTGAACTTAGAATAATATTTTAAGGTTTTTGGTAAAAAAGGATTTCACTGTTCATCTTTTTATTAATTTTTAGAATTAATTTAAGTTAATTAGGGTTTTAATTAAACTAGTTTTGTCATTTAGTGGATAATTTAATATTTTTCAAGCTTTGTCATTTTTCTACTGTTCATTAGAGTTATTTAGGATTTTTAAAATTGGTAGATTATTTTTAGCATTATTTTATTATTTTTTATAATTATTTTAATTTTAAAATAGTTTTTAGTAATTTAAAAATAGAAAAATAGTTTTTAAAAATTATAAAAAATACTTTTTAGTTTTTAAATAATATAAGTAAGTTATTTGTTCAATAAAATCATATTTTGGACATTTTGATTAATTATATTAAATTTTAGGGTTTTAATTAGCATTTAAAATTGAATATTTAATTAATAAAAGGTTTTAAAATATTTTTATTGGATTTTATTCCTTATTTATATTATTTTAGACTTGGTTTAGCTCATAATTAATTTTTAGGTTGAAATTTTTAATTTTGTAGCTTTTTGCGACTTTACGTGTACGCCTTTTTCGTCATAGTTTAATTCGTAATCGTAACCGTCTCTTCTTTCCTTTCTTATTTCTTTTCTTCTTGTTCATAATCACAAACAAACATTAATCAACTCTTAACACAACGCACTTGCCTCCTTGGGAAACGAACTTGCTTGGTCATTAGTGCTCGGTTTTCCTAAACCGACACTTAATACTTCCACTATTTGTCATCCTTTTCCTAAAGGGTACACAAACACTACATCATTTTGGCGCCGTTGCCGGGGAGGCGTGTTTTGTTTTGATTGAACCATTGTTGTTTTTATATATAGCCATAAAAGTAATTGTATTAATAGCACTCTATTAATACGTATTATCGTTTTTCGATTTTTGTGTGAATATTATTACTATATTGTATACGTAGAACAATAAATTTACAAGTACTCCAAATACGTGAGCAATCACAACCTTGATTCGGGATTTCATCACTCGATCATTGTATTCGAATCTCAAACCAAAGAAAAAAGGCAAAAATAGATAAATACTTTCGTGAAGCTTGATTTTGATAATACAAACTATAAGGTGGGTATAAGGCGGTTGTATTTCACGACCTAAAGGAAAAAGGCTCTTAAGTGCTTCGCGCCGCCTCGTTTCCTCCGCTTGCTTGTGCGTATTTGATTTTGAGAGTGAATCGAGGGTTTTGCCGCCCAAAGTATTATTAAGTATCATATATATTTTCTTGGTTTCTATTGATTAAACCCTCTTGAACGATTTGGTGTTCCACCATCGTTCTAAAGTCATCGAAGGCGTTCACTTCACGTGATCGTTTTCATTCCTTGAGGCTTCTTTAATCAAGAGATTTGATTAAGGAGGAGATTTGTAGATTTTGGTCTACTTAATACATTCCAAAAAATCCAAAAAAGTTAAAAACAATCAAAAACCACAAAAAAATTGAAAAAGTAAAAACACCAAAAAGAATCTTCTTTGCTCGCCTTCTCGTTGTACGTGACGTTTATGCAAACTCGCTCTAAAGCTAGACGTGCTCGTAAACGAAGAAACAAATCACTCACTCCTACTAGTGAGGACTCCCCTATTGACGAACCCATTGTAGTGAAAGAAGCACCCATGGCTAATCGAACTATGATGGAGTTGCTTCAAGCACCCACCCAGGGTTATGGAGAAGCGATTGTGATTCCCGCTATCCTTGCGGAGAATTTTGAGGTTAAGACGGGTTTGTTGTCCATGATTCAAAACAACAAGTTTCGAGGGGACGAAAAGGACAACCCGCATAACCACATTCGCCAATTTAATCGTCTCACTGCCACGTGCAAGTTTAAGGATGTTTCAAACGACTCGATTAAAATGATGCTTTTTCCGTATTCCTTAGCGGGGCCCTCAAAAATTTGGTTAGAGAAAGAGCCACCCAATTCTATATTGACGTGGAAGGATCTCGTTTCAAAATTCGTGAACCAATTTTTTCCGCCCTCTAAGACTACGCACTTGAAAAACGAGATTTCAAAGTTTTCGCAAGAGTATAATGAGAGTTTTTCAACGGCTTGGAATAGATTTAAGGAAATGTTGCATGAAATGTGTATAATGCAAGTTCGTTTTCTCAGTTCTTAACCAATAGAAAGTCCAATCAATATCAGATTTATAATTGTTCTTGGTTGTTCAAGCGTGCTTGGTAATCTATTGCTAATTCAATCAACACTATCAAAAAATGAAAAATATAAACCTACTTATACGTAAAACAAGTTGCAAATTCCAAATTTTATTCAAGCAAAGTATAAAATGCAAAACTTGAAACTAAAAGGACTGAAAATGTAATTTCTATGAAATGTAAATGCTTGAAATATAAATTCTAAAAGTTATAAGGACTACTAATGCAAAACAGTTAACTAAAAGGACCAATTATGTGAAAACTTTAACAAACCTAACAAAAAATGTAACAAAATAACAACTTGACAACTAAAATGTAACAAACTCCAAATGTAAAGGACTGAATTATGCAAATACCACAAAATTAGGAAGTTTAGCTAGGTTTAGAAACTGATTAAACTTCTAGGGACTAAAATGCAATTAAACCAAAGTTTTAACTAAAAACGGGCAACAAGAATGAATAAGCTCGTTTAAGCTTATTACTCAACCAAATAAGCTGAAACAACTTGCAAAACTCTTAAAATCCAATTAAGACTACGTGTGTCTAAGGAATTTGGCTAAAAGTCAAAAATAAGCAATTGAGTGCTTATTAATAAGCACAAAATAAGCTACAGCTTATTCCAAACAATCACAACTTGATTTTTGTGAAGAAACTGATTAAGCACTTGATTACAAGAACGGGAAATCAAACTAGAACTATTTTCATCCAGTTATGAATGAGAAATCTGAAATAAGCTCTTTTGAGCTTATGTTGACCAAGTTTGACCAACTTTTATGAAAAAGCTCAAAATTTCAAAACTTCATATTCAACACTTACTCAATGGATTTGTGAAAGAAAATCAAGACTTTTGTGAAGTGGATTAAGAGAACTAGTAAAACAGAATGCACTTAACATCAGAGAATGACAAATGCTCAGTCATGGACTAAAAAGCTTATTCCTAGCTTATTTCCTAAAACTGTATATTTTCCTTTTAAAGTCTAAAAGTTTATGATGTAAACTAAATCTGGAAACAAATTTGAACAAATTTCATCAAGGAATGAAAGAGAATTCAGCAATTGAAAGTAACAAGTTTGCCAAAATTAAGCTGAAACAAGAATGACCCAAACTATTTGTTAACCAATTGCCTGTTTGACTATTATTTTGACTTGCAAATGACTTAGAACTACTTGTTAACACCTAATGACTAAAAATGAACTCTTTAGCTCAAATTTCTAATACTTGAAAACTGATTTTAAGCTACTCCCAAACACACCTTTATCTGTTTTTAACAAGTTTTAACAAAGACTTATTGAGTTCTGGATTAAGCTGATACAAAAGCTATAGCAGACTAGTTTCAGTGGACAAAATGAAGTGTATTCAAGCTAAGAACAAACAATAACCAAGGCTAGAACTGAAAGTAAGCTGTTATGCTAAAAAGTAACTGAATGTATGCAGAAACTACAAATCAGATCACAAGAATGCAAGATTAAGCTACAACTGAACCAAGATCACTCAAACTTCAACTACTATCAAGTAAATCATGCAGCCTTCAAGATTAACTAGGAAATTAAACATGCTATTGACTGTTTAGAGGAACTTAAAACAAGAGCTATGAAACCTATTGTAGAAGTCCTTTGGGAAGAAGAGGAGCGCTGAGCTCTCTTGCACTAGTGATACCACCACCTATCACTAGTAATCAACTCAAATCAATCAACAATCAACTGCAAATCATCAAACTGCCATGAAATCTCCAAAAGAACTAGGAATGAACTGAATTCTGAACAAACAGCTACAAATCTTTCACCAATGTCAGTTATGATCAATGTATGATCATAACAAACATCAAACAGCCACAATATGATCACACAATAGCAGGTAATGAACTTGAATGATAAGAACACTTTTGGCGGGAAAAAGGAAATTTGAAATTTATTGAAGGAATTCTGTTATAAAGGTTGTTACAAGCTACTAACTAACTAACTGACTCAAGAGTTTGTCAGACTCTTGAGTAGTTAGGGGAAAAGGGAGGGAAAAATGGAAAGGAAAGATTTAACTATGTGTTTTACAAAATTAAGCTACTATGAGAAATGAGGTACATCCTAGCTATTTATAGGCATGAGAGGAGATTCTGTTGGGGTTTGTGACGTGGCAGATCCAATCATAGCTTGACACGTGGAAGAATTCTGCATTTGCTCTTTGAAGGTGATGAACTAATTTGGGTGTTTTTGATTTAGTGGATAATTTGTTAATTGGATTGCACCATTGAATTCCTCTCTTCAAAACGAGCAATATTGGTGTTTTGATCTTCTCATGAAACGGCCTCTATCAAAAACCCGATCCTGGAAATATTTTTGTTAAAGAAGATGGACACGTGGCGTTTTCTGGTTGGTTTAAAACAAGTCACACGGATTGAAACTGTTGAGTTATGATAATAAATGTGGCGGCAGTTAGTGGGCAATTAATAGGCTAATGTGGCAATCCGTGTGAAGTGTTTTCTTTATTCCCATTGGCTGAAATCTTTTCACTTGGATTAAACTTGCATAACTTTCCAATGTTGGCAAAACAAGCCCTTGTACTTGGCAGATTCCCATTTCAAGCTAGGATCTTCATTCCTTTGTCATTTTTGGTCCTTAACTTTCATAATTTGTACAAAATGGCCCTTTGACTGAGTTGACTTGATAGTTTGACCAGGTTTGACTTGAATCTTGACTTTTAATTATTTGCACTTTAAGTCCTCCAACTTTCATCACTTGTCAAGATAGGTCCTTGAACTTCAAAGTCTTGTCACTTTTGATCCTCTTTTGTCTTTTTCATCCATTTGAGCTTGGTTTTTCCTTGTTTGCTTGAAAATGTATCTTCTTACCTACAAAAGTGCACACAAACACAAACATACCACATAACACTGCTTTTTACAAGATAAATGGGTATTTTGCTTCATGTTTTAGGGTTATTTGTTGATAAAAGGATATGAGTTTAAGCTCATATCAAATTCCCCTACACTTGAGCATTGCCATGTCCTCATGCAATATTATATTTCAAGGCTTAAAAATTTACATTTCCCTCATAATTAATCCACATTGGCCATATGAGATGCATCTACACTACTCTAAACTAAATGATGCATGATTTTGACTTTTTACAATGCAATGAATCAAAATACAATTCTATCTATATCTTTTTGGTTTTTCTTGAAATGGTTTTGATGGAAATAACTCATAAAGAATTCAATGACTTGGATTAGGGCTTGGATACCATGAACATTTATCACCCTCAAGTTTCACTTTCCCCATACCAAGCTAGTAAATGGGATCATTGCATTCACAAGTAAAAAGTGCATCAACTTATTCATGACAATTAAATGTGGAACCGGTTATTATTTGAGCAAATTGCTTGTGGGCAAATTTGTCATTATTCAAGCGTGAAATATAAGAAGTGTAAAATCCAAAAATAAGGAAGCACGGTTTTAATCCTAAGTAATCTTCTCATCCATTACTTGAAAAACCGCTCACAATTAATACAAGTCCGTATTAAGAGTAATAAGTCATTCGCCTTATGTGTAAAATCCTCATGTCATGCTTTCATAAGTAACTACACACTCGCTAAGGAAAGAAAAATAAAACTCACGCAATAATTTACATCCGCATCTTTTTGAGATTTTGGATCTTCAACCCCGCAACCCGTCAAGGTAATATTGGATTGGAGCAATCTATTGAATCCCCGCAACCCGTCAAGGTAATATTGGAACTCAATAGTCACTATAATTAACACCACACTGCCCCTCTTGGGAGTCTTGCATTATTTTCTTTTTCTTTTTCTTTTTTTTCTAGCCACTCATTTTTTTTCATAAGCCGCTCTTATTTTTCTTTATTCCTCACCAAGAAATTTGAAAAGAAGAAAAGGAAAAACACCCGCTAAATATGGAGCATGACACAAGTCTAGTACACATAAAACGTGCTAACTTAGAATCTTAAGACGTACTCATATCAACCATAAATGATTAGCCAAAAATGCATAAGAGATTACGAACCAATTAAAACCGTACTTGATTATTTATTAACAATTATATACATGCGAAGAAATTAGAGGCAAAGAAGAGAAGGGTTTAGCCACAAGTAATTTCCATGAAGTCTATCTAGCCCTTTTACACTTGCTTCAACTCTATCATTTCCCATTCTCCACAAATTTAAAATTTCAAAGAATGAAATTGGTGGAAGCTTAGCCTAATAGACCAATGAAGGACTACATGGTTAAGGATACTAGCTAGAGAGTGCTAAAATAAGCAAACTCGGGTTGAGTCAAAATATCCATGGTGGGCCTAATATGTCAAAGAAATCTAAACTTGTTAAAACCATGTTTTATTATATTTTTCCTTTTTATATATTTTTGATGAAAAATAAAAGAATATATACAATGCAAATGTGATATGCAAAATGAAAAATGATTGATGCAAAAATTATGAATGCATATTTTTGTTGGCCAAAGTAGATCAAAAATTTGAAAAATGTTTAAAATTCAATTTTCATGTTATCATGCAAGACAATGACAAGTTCTAGGTAAGGTCACTTCGATAGAAGACCCCCCTACACTTAAGCTAAACATTGTCCTCAATGTTTAAGAGCATTGGATGTTGGGTCCAATTATTAAGTTGATAAGTCAAAACACAACAAAATAAGAAGACAAGGGCTAAAAAGTACAAGTTGCAAAAGAACAAGCCGTTGGAGTCTTTTTATTACTTTAGCTTTCTTTGTAAGCTATGTTTTCTAGTATATAAAGAAAACATAGACCGTAGGTTTCAATACAATATTATTCATTCACAATGTAAACCTAAAGTGTGTGTCGCACTAGACGTGGGATTCAATGTATACACGTCTAGTGGATGTTTGTTATTAATATAATGAATATCCCAATTTGTTTTAATTCGTGTCTTTGTGCCTAAACACCTTGTCATGATCATTGTTCTTTTCCGCTATGTTATCATATGAACGATGATCAAACCTAGATATATGGTTCATAACCATTGAGCCCAACGATCATAGGACTCATCAATTGGTATCAGAGCCTAAGGCTCTTGATATCTAGGTCCGACGAGGTGTTCGTGTATGGTGAAGAAGAAAAATTCGTATTGAATTTTTCTGGACGTTTTTGTGTGCGCAGCAGTATTCAGAAGGTCATAACTTTTGATCTAACCGTTGGATCGTCACGAAATTTTAGATGTGTGTTCTACATACATAGATCTAAACATCCACCGGAGGGATTGTCGAGTTTTATCCCCAGGCAAAAGTTATTAAGCGTCGAAGTTGGCTGATGGAAGATTTTCAGTTTTTCTGCTTTCACATGAAATCATGAACTAGGGTTCCTTCAAACCCTAGATCTATATAAAAAGCAGGAAGAATTGATGTTTGTGGCCGTTATAACGTGTGAAGATTCACGATCTAAGGTTAATTTATAAACCCTAATTAGGGTTTCAGTGCTCAAAACTCCAAACCCTAGATCGTTAATGCAGATTCGTTGTTACAGACGTGAAGGATATTTGGTGTTCACATGTTCACACGGTTATCCAAGTATCCTCTACATGCTAGTGTATCGTATTACATAAGCCTGTCGTTCCTATTGGTTTAAGGATGGTATGTTCACACGGTTTGAACTTATTGATTGGTTTTGATATCTTGCTTTCACACGGCACAAAACAAAACCCTAATATTCACATGTTCGGATCTCCTACATGCTAGTACATGATAGTACCGTGAGTCCTTCGTTTCTATTGGTGGAGAGTTAAGGGTTCACACGATTACTTGGTTCTTACTGGTGGAATAAGGAGTGTTCACACGGATATTTGTTTATCATTGGTGGAGATATGCGTTCTTATTAGTTAAAAGATAATTAGTTTATTATCTTTAAACGTAATATATAACGTTGCTGTTTGTTAGCTCGACGCTGACAAAATCTTGGAGCAACGTTGACAAAGTTTTAAACGCTGATAAGAATGGACGCTGACAGGATTATAGGTTGGCGCTGACATGTGTAATTCAAGCGCTGACAGGAAGGGTTTCGACGCTGACAGGAATAAGTCAACGCTGATAGGTTGACAGTGTCGTCCGATATATGAGCTTCAACGCTGATACGTATTGTCAGATATCGGACAATACATCTGACAGAAGAGATATTGGACAACACATGGATAGCTGCTGTTTGAGAAAAACTGGTACGTTTTTAAGCACACAAAAAGAAGGGAAATACACACAAAGGTACATGGAATCTCCGTTTAATTCAGAATATCATGATGATATTTATGGCTCGGATATGTTTAAATGGATTAATGATTTTTAAGTAAGTTAGCAATAATTCATGAAGACTTTGATTGGTATTCGAATATGTAATCGGGATAGCCTTGTGAAAGAGTTATTCGTCTTCTAACTTTTACATATGAGGATATTGGTTAAATAAGACTTGTCATGAAGAGGTGTTAGCTTAAGGGGAAGAATTCTTATGGAAAGTTTGATGATTGAAGAAGATTTTCGCGAGTTTGTGTTCTATCATATCTTAAAGTCATGCACTTCCAGCCACTGACTTTAAAGGTAACTTGTTCGTGCTTACATAGTTGGTGACGAAGACTTGTCATAAACACTTGAAGGAGTTACATTATCGTGCTCAGTGTCTCACAAAGGATGAGAATATTGACAAGGGATCGAGGTCTACTTATATTTTTCTTCAGGTATAAGTTCTTCATCACATGGATAAACAAGACATGGAACATAGGTTTGTGGTATTCTACTTCTACATCAAGACTACTTTAAGTTATTTTTCTTCAGGATCATTACATAGAGCTACTTTTGGAGAATCTACAAGATTGCATACTTTCACATATTCCCTATTGATGTGTCAAAAAGGGGAAGAATATGTGCTATACTTAAGGGGAAGCTTCTTGGAGATCATGTACTAAATACAAAGGATTCATGCTTAAGAAGAGTGTTTTGACATCATCAACTAGGGGAAGATTGTTGGGTCCAATTATTAAGTTGATAAGTCAAAACACAACAAAATAAGAAGACAAGGGCTAAAAAGTACAAGTTGCAAAAGAACAAGCCGTTGGAGTCTTTTTATTACTTTAGCTTTCTTTGTAAGCTATGTTTTCTAGTATATAAAGAAAACATAGACCGTAGGTTTCAATACAATATTATTCATTCACAATGTAAACCTAAAGTGTGTGTCGCACTAGACGTGGGATTCAATGTATACACGTCTAGTGGATGTTTGTTATTAATATAATGAATATCCCAATTTGTTTTAATTCGTGTCTTTGTGCCTAAACACCTTGTCATGATCATTGTTCTTTTCCGCTATGTTATCATATGAACGATGATCAAACCTAGATATATGGTTCATAACCATTGAGCCCAACGATCTATAGGTTCCACATTGGAAGTATAAAAACTTCCCCTACACTTATGACAATGAATAGACGTTGCTTAACCCAAGTTAAGGAAAGGACTACTATTAGTGAAATCATGTTTAAGCACAAGGTGTCAATGAAAAATCACTAAAGGAACGAAGTGAACCGGATACAAGGGCCTCCTCCATAAGCTCCAAAGCACAAGATGAGTGAGCAACCCTACAAACAATCAAGAAGACAAAAGAAGGTCTCCCCTACACTTATCTCCAAATCTATGCCTTTATTTCTAACCTACAACACTCTAAACCTAGTTATACGATGCTTGAGTTAATGAGTCTCTAGCTCGACTCGTCCCTCAATGAATTAATTCATGGGGAAAATGGGGACCTCTTGGACCATTTCAACGGAAATGTCCTCCCCAAAGTAATGCTTAACACGGTGACCATTCACTTTAAAATTTGGACCAT
Source organism: Glebionis coronaria (assembly GCA_025667525.1). Lineage (NCBI taxonomy): Eukaryota > Viridiplantae > Streptophyta > Magnoliopsida > Asterales > Asteraceae > Glebionis > Glebionis coronaria. The sequence continues at coordinate 135,479 of JANFOE010001449.1, read as the reverse complement.
CGGGTTGGGACAACTCAAGAGTTCCATATGGAAACACTTGAGCAATAGTGAATGGACCGGACCATCTCGACTTAAGCTTGCCCGCAAAAAGCTTCAATCTTGAGTTAAAGAGGAGAACCGGCTCTCCAACTTTGAACTCACGATTCTTGATCTTAGCATCATGCAATTTCTTAGTCTTTTCCTTGTAAAGCAAAGAATTCTCATAGGCATTGGCTCTCAACTTATCCATCTCATTAATTTGATCTTTCCTATGTGAACCGGCTTGGTTTAAATCAAAGTTAGCCCACTTGAGAGCCCAAGATGCCTTATGTTCTAGCTCAAATGGGAGGTGGCACGCTTTTCCATAGACAAGCCTATAAGGAGTACAACCAATTGGTGTCTTAAAGGCCGTCCTAAACGCCCACAAAGCATCATCAAGCTTATCCGACCAAGAAGCTCTATGCTCTCCCACCGTTCTCTCTAAAATCCTCTTTAAACCACGATTTGTGACCTTGGTTTGACCATTTGTTTGAGGGTGATACGCGGTAGAAAGTCTATGATTCACTCCATATTTCTTCATAACTCTCGTGAATTGATCATTACAAAAGTGCGTACCACGATCACTTATGATGGCCCGAGGTACACCAAATCTAGCAAACAATTGTTTCAAAAACTTCACAACCACTCTAGCATCATTAGTAGGTAAGGCTTTAGCCTCCACCCACTTGGACACATAATCCACCGCCACAAGTATATACTTGTTTCCCTTAGAGGATGGAAAAGGTCCCATGAAATCTATTCCCCATACATCAAATATCTCACACTCTTGTATAAAATTTTGTGGCATCTCATCACGTTGTGTAATTTTTCCTTGTCTTTGACAAACATCACAAAATTTCACCATCTCTTGAGCATCCTTGTAAATGGAAGGCCAATAGTAACCCGAATCAAAGACTTTCTTGGCGGTGTAGTTAGGCCCAAAATGTCCACCCGTAGGTCCTTTATGACATGCCTCTAAAATTTTAAATGCCTCGGGCCCATCTACACACCGTCTAATGATTTGGTCCGCACATTGCCTAAAAAGATATGGATCATCCCAAAAGTAATACTTAACTTCCTTAAGAAACTTTTTCTTTTGTTGATAAGTAAGACCCTCAATAAGCACATTGCCCACAAGATAGTTTGCAATATCCGCAAACCAAGGTGTGGCATCCTCTTGGGAAGAGATAGACATGAGCTCCTCTAATGGAAAGGATTCATTGATTTCTTGATGTGGGAAATCTCCTTGAAAAGGATGCTCAAGTCTACTCAAATGATCCGCCGCTAAATTCTCGGCCCCTTTTTTATCACGAATCTCTATCTTAAACTCTTGAAGCAACAAAACCCATCTCAAAAGCCTAGGCTTAGCATCTTGTTTTGTCATAAGATACTTGAGAGCGGAATGATCCGTATACACTATGGTCTTGGAAAGCACAAGGTATGGTCTAAACTTCTCAAAAGCATATACTATAGCAAGCAACTCTTTTTCCGCGGTAGTATAATGAAGTTGTGCACCAGTCATGGTTTTACTCGCATAGTGTATAGGTTGAAAATGCTTATTAACTCTTTGTCCTAAGACGGCCCCCACCGCATAATCACTAGCGTCACACATAAGCTCAAAAGGTAATTCCCAATTTGGAGAAACCAAAACAGGAGCCTTTGTCAATTTTTCCTTAAGTGTCTCAAAAGATTCTAAACAAGCTTGGTCAAAAATGAAAGGAGCCTCTTTCTCCAAGAGATGAGTCATCGGTCTAGCTACCTTAGAGAAATCTTGTATAAAGCGCCTATAAAAACCCGCATGACCTAAGAAACTCCTCACACCTTTAACCGAGGTCGGTGGGGGAAGCTTAGCAATCACATCAATTTTAGCTCGATCAACTTCTAATCCCTTATTGGATATCTTGTGTCCTAAAACAATCCCCTCTTTCACCATAAAGTGACATTTCTCCCAATTAAGCACCAAACGTGTTTCCTCACAACGCTTAAGCATTCTCTCAAGATTGGTGAGACAAGAGCTAAAGGAGTTCCCAAATACGGAAAAGTCATCCATAAAAACCTCCATGGTTTGCTCTATCATGTCATGGAAAATCGCCATCATGCACCTTTGAAACGTCCCCGGTGCATTACATAGGCCAAAAGGCATCCTCTTGTAAGCAAATGTACCGTATGGACAAGTGAATGTGGTCTTTTCTTGATCCTTAGGGTCAATGGGTATTTGAAAATAACCCGAAAAGCCATCAAGAAAACAATAGTACTCATTTCCCGCTAAGCGTTCAAGCATTTGATCCATAAAGGGAAGCGGGAAATGGTCTTTCCTAGTTGCCTCATTTAGTTTTCTATAGTCAATGCAAACTCTCCAACCGGTTACAAGTCTCGTGGGAATAAGCTCATTGTTCTCATTAGGCACCACGGTGATTCCACCCTTCTTTGGAACACAATGAACTGGGCTAACCCATGGAGAGTCGGAAATGGGGTAAATCATACCCGCATCTAAGAGTTTAATCACTTCCTTCTTAATAACCTCATGAATTTTTGGGTTAACTCTCCTTTGGTTTTGAATGGCAGGTTTATAATCATCTTCCATAAGGATTTTGTGAGTACAAAAATGTGGATCAATTCCCCTTATGTCGGATATTTTCCATGCTAAGGCTTTCTTGTGTTTCTTAAGGACTTCAATAAGTTGCTCCTTCTCATCCTCTTTCAATTCCTTAGCAATAATCACCGGTAATTGGTCTTTTCCTTCTAAGAAAGCATATTCTAAGTGGGATGGAAGTTCCTTAAGTTCAATGGGAGGTGGACTCTCTATGGAAGGTTTTACTATGGAAGGTTCCTCAATGGTAATCTCTTGTGGAATAGGAGAAGGAATAGGGTCCTCATTGAGCAACTTTTGGATTGTAAGAATATCTTCTTCCCAATTAATGGGAGAATCATCATCACCAAGAAAGTTGGACTCAAATTCCTCCAAGAGGAAATCACTCTCTCCAAAAGGTGTTAAAGAGGGAGCAATTGAGGCCACGGTTTCAACATGTGGAATCTCATCACTAGCATTCTTACAAGCATCATGAAAGTGTTCATTACACACTTCATCTAGCACATCCACAATGTTAATAGTCTCACAAGGTCTAGACTCCTTAACCTCTTTTCTATCACAAACTTTCCCTAACTTAAACACCACTTTCTCATCCTCTACTCTCATAATTAATTCTCCTTCTGCCACATCTATCAAGGTACGACCCGTTCTCAAAAACGGTCTACCAACAATCAAAGGCACTCTAGGATCCATGTCATAATCGACCACGACAAAGTCGGCCGGAAAGGTAAACTTATCCACACCTACAAACACATCTTCCGCTATACCTACGGGGTGAGCTATGGTTCGGTTGGCTAGTTCAAGAGTCATCCTAGTGGGGGTGAGCTCGGGAAGAGAGAGTTGTTTCCAAACCGATAAAGGCATGAGATTTATGCTTGCCCCTAAATCCGCCAAAGCCATGCAATTTTCAACACCGGGAAAATTACAAGGTATCAAGAAACGCCCCGGATCTCCAAGTTTTGTTGGTAAGGTTTTAAGTAACACCGCGGAACAATTTTCATTAAGTGATGTGTTGGGCAAATCAACCAATTTTTCTTTGTTTGAGAGCAAATCCTTGAACATCTTAGCAAACTTTGGCATATAAGCAAGAGCTTCCGCAAAGGATATGTTGATATTGAGTTGCTTGAATATCCTTAAGAAATTGGAAACTTGTATGTCATCTTTGTTCTTTAACTTGTCCTTTTTCAACCTTGAAGGGTATGGAAGAGTAGGTTTTGGTGTAGGTGGAATAGGTGTTGTGGTGGAAGATTTGTCTTTGTTAGCCTCTTCATTGGGAAGTGTGGAAGGTAAAGGAGAAGTATGAGGTGGTTGAGGAGGTGTGTTTGAGTGAATAGGAGCACTTTGAGGAGGTGGAGTAGAAGTAGAAGGCTTATCACAAGTAGGAGCACAAGTGGGTTGAACAATAGTAGGTTTAGGAGGTGAAGGATCCTTTGTTGTTGTACCACTCCTTGTTGTAATAGCATTAACATTGGCCCTAGGGTTTGTTTGTGTGTTGGAAGGTAAATCCCCTTGTGGTCTTTGATTTAATACCACTAAAACCTTATTGAATTGTTCCTCCATTGTACGTTTCACTTGGTCATTCATTCTCTTCTCAATTTCACGCATTTTCTTGTCAACATACTCTTGAGTCTCTTGCATCCCATATCCTTGAGTTTGATTTGGAGGGTAAGCTTGATTTGGTATTGGAGCATATGCTTGATTGGGAATAAATGGAAGTGGTTGATTAAATCCTTGTTGTGGTGGGTAAAAGGTATTAGCTTGAGGTTGAAATTGATTGGGTGCCTTGTAATTATTTCCTTGGTATGGTTGTCTTTGCCCTTGATTCCTTGCTAAAATTTGAGGAGGATTTTGTGGAATTTGGGTGGGTGGTTGGGGTGGGAAGCCGGGTGGAGTAAGGTAATTTTGGGATTTGTAAGAAAGGTTATTTGGATTGATGTTAGGCTTGAAGTGTTCACGGTGTTCCTCTTGGTAAGCATAGCATTCCCCTTGATACCCTTGCACCTTGTCACATTGTTCATAAGAGTGGGGACCTCCACAAGTAACACAAGAAATGGTGATGGCATTCACATTATTTGAGGAATTGTTCAATGTCATGCTCTTAAATGTTTGAAACATGTCTTGTTGTGCTTGCAAATGCCTCTCACTTTCTCTATCCATCCTTTGAAAAATGGCTTCTTGAAACTTGAGGAGTTGGTTGTCAAAAGGGATTTGAGAAGTGTTTTGGATAACATGAACTCTTTCTTCAAATGGATCGTTTGTTTGAACCAATGCCTTAGTCTCAATAATGTTCAAAGCCTCATGATATGTCTTGAAAAGAATACTCCCTCTCGCGGAAGCATTTAGTGAATCTTGGTGGTGAGGTTTAAGACCATTATAGAAGGTATTGATTTGGCCTAGATCATCCATTCCATGGTTAGGGCATCGCCTCAACAACTCACTATACTCTTCCCAAGCATCACCAAAGGATTGACTAGGTTTTTGTGTAAAGCCCATAATCAAATTTCTCAAAGCCATAGTCTTTTGTGGAGGAAAGAATTTGTTCAAAAACTTAGTGGTAAAATCATCCCATGTGGTGATACTATCGGGTGGTTGGGTGTCTAACCAATGCTTAGCACTCCCATCTAAGGAAAATGACACTAACATCAATCTAATGACCTCATGTGGAACCCCATTATGCTTAATGGTGTTGCAAAGTGAAAGGAATCTCTTAAGGTGAGCATGGGGATCCTCATTTTGTTTTCCAAAGAAAGGTGATGCAGAAACCATATTGATCATAGATGTATGTAGCTCAAATGTGTTAGCGGGAAAGTCGGGAATCTTAATGGCACTAACATATCCATGAATGTTGGATTGCATACGTTCATACAAAGTACGGTTATCAATAGCCATGACTTCTTGTGGTGGTGACAAAGCACGATTCTCGTGATCGGCTTGGTGGACGGTGGTGGTCTTACTCTTTCTCTTTTTCTTCCTTTTCGGAGGAAGAGGTTGTACACCAATCGGTATTTGTGCACGCCCGCGAGTGAGCATGCAACTCAATACGAGGAATGAGAGAGAAGCTCTCGTGTGACTTTGAAAAGAATAAGATTATCCTCTTCGAGTTTCGATATTAAATATCCACAAGAAAATAACAATATATGTATTACTACTTTGGGTGCAAGACCCTCAATGAAGCTTTCCTTCTTAGAATACTCCCAAGTGAACGGGGGGTTAGGTGGCGCGAAGCACTTAAGTACCTATTGACCCTTAGATGGCATTTTATAGCACATCGCCTTTCTATTCACTTAAATGTTCGTATTCTTCGAATTGTTGCTTATTGAGAGTATTTATCTATTCTTGCTTTATTTTGTTTGATCGATACGCGTGTCAAGGACCGGAGCGCCCCTCAACACGGTGTATTGCCTCGGCAATACTTATGGAAGATATGTAGATTGATTGTTCTTATACGTATACGTATTTACTTATAATAATATATGGAAAATATTTTTGTATTTATGAGTTTTTTAAAGGAAAATACTATATGTACATAAAAAACGAGAGAATCCAATAATATATATTTTTGGGTGCAATCTCTTAGGAAAAAGATTGCTTTTTGGATTTTTTAATTTTTTTTGGTCAATTCTTTAGGAAAAGAATTGTTTTGTTAATTTTTTAGTTTTTTATATATTTTTATATTTTTGATTTTTTTATTTGTTTTTGATTTATGATACGTAAAAATAACGTTCAGCAAATGAACGGATCCCAAAAGCCAATGAAAACCGTCAATCGATAGTCTCTCGTGTAGTCAAAGAACCGGCAGCGGCGCCATTTGAAATGTGTATAATGCAAGTTCATTTTCTCAGTTCTTAACCAATAGAAAGTCCAATCAATATCAGATTTATAATTGTTCTTGGTTGTTCAAGCTTGCTTGGTAATCTATTGCTAATTCAATCAACACTATCAAAAAATGAAAAATATAAACCTACTTATACGTAAAACAAGTTGCAAATTCCAAATTTTATTCAAGCAAAGTATAAAATGCAAAACTTGAAACTAAAAGGACTGAAAATGTAATTTCTATGAAATGTAAATGCTTGAAATATAAATTCTAAAAGTTATAAGGACTACTAATGCAAAACAGTTAACTAAAAGGACCAATTATGTGAAAACTTTAACAAACCTAACAAAAAATGTAACAAAATAACAACTTGACAACTAAAATGTAACAAACTCCAAATGTAAAGGACTGAATTATGCAAATACCACAAAATTAGGAAGTTTAGCTAGGTTTAGAAACTGATTAAACTTCTAGGGACTAAAATGCAATTAAACCAAAGTTTTAACTAAAAACGGGCAACAAGAATGAATAAGCTCGTTTAAGCTTATTACTCAACCAAATAAGCTGAAACAACTTGCAAAACTCTTAAAATCCAATTAAGACTACGTGTGTCTAAGGAATTTGGCTAAAAGTCAAAAATAAGCAATTGAGTGCTTATTAATAAGCACAAAATAAGCTACAGCTTATTCCAAACAATCACAACTTGATTTTTGTGAAGAAACTGATTAAGCACTTGATTACAAGAACGGGAAATCAAACTAGAACTATTTTCATCCAGTTATGAATGAGAAATCTGAAATAAGCTCTTTTGAGCTTATGTTGACCAAGTTTGACCAACTTTTATGAAAAAGCTCAAAATTTCAAAACTTCATATTCAACACTTACTCAATGGATTTGTGAAAGAAAATCAAGACTTTTGTGAAGTGGATTAAGAGAACTAGTAAAACAGAATGCACTTAACATCAGAGAATGACAAATGCTCAGTCATGGACTAAAAAGCTTATTCCTAGCTTATTTCCTAAAACTGTATATTTTCCTTTTAAAGTCTAAAAGTTTATGATGTAAACTAAATCTGGAAACAAATTTGAACAAAATTCATCAAGGAATGAAAGAGAATTCGGCAATTGAAAGTAACAAGTTTGCCAAAATTAAGCTGAAACAAGAATGACCCAAACTATTTGTTAACCAATTGCCTGTTTGACTATTATTTTGACTTGGAAATGACTTAGAACTACTTATTAACACCTAATGACTAAAAATGAACTCTTTAGCTCAAATTTCTAATACTTGAAAACTGATTTTAAGCTACTCCCAAACACACCTTTATCTGTTTTTAACAAGTTTTAACAAAGACTTATTGAGTTCTGGATTAAGCTGATACAAAAGCTATAGCAGACTAGTTTCAGTGGACAAAATGAAGTGTATTCAAGCTAAGAACAAACAATAACCAAGGCTAGAACTGAAAGTAAGCTGTTATGCTAAAAAGTAACTGAATGTATGCAGAAACTACAAATCAGATCACAAGAATGCAAGATTAAGCTACAACTGAACCAAGATCACTCAAACTTCAACTACTATCAAGTAAATCATGCAGCCTTCAAGATTAACTAGGAAATTAAACATGCTATTGACTGTTTAGAGGAACTTAAAACAAGAGCTATGAAACCTATTGTAGAAGTCCTTTGGGAAGAAGAGGAGCGCTGAGCTCTCTTGCACTAGTGATACCACCACCTATCACTAGTAATCAACTCAAATCAATCAACAATCAACTGCAAATCATCAAACTGCCATGAAATCTCCAAAAGAACTAGGAATGAACTGAATTCTGAACAAACAACTACAAATCTTTCACCAATGTCAGTTATGATCAATGTATGATCATAACAAACATCAAACAGCCACAATATGATCACACAATAGCAGGTAATGAACTTGAATGATAAGAACACTTTTGGCGGGAAAAAGGAAATTTGAAATTTATTGAAGGAATTCTGTTATAAAGGTTGTTACAAGCTACTAACTAACTAACTGACTCAAGAGTTTGTCAGACTCTTGAGTAGTTAGGGGAAAAGGGAGGGAAAAATGGAAAGGAAAGATTTAACTATGTGTTTTACAAAATTAAGCTACTATGAGAAATGAGGTACATCCTAGCTATTTATAGGCATGAGAGGAGATTCTGTTGGGGTTTGTGACGTGGCAGATCCAATCATAGCTTGACACGTGGAAGAATTCTGCATTTGCTCTTTGAAGGTGATGAACTAATTTGGGTGTTTTTGATTTAGTGGATAATTTGTTAATTGGATTGCACCATTGAATTCCTCTCTTCAAAACGAGCAATATTGGTGTTTTGATCTTCTCATGAAACGGCCTCTATCAAAAACCCGATCCTGGAAATATTTTTGTTAAAGAAGATGGACACGTGGCGTTTTCTGGTTGGTTTAAAACAAGTCACACGGATTGAAACTGTTGAGTTATGATAATAAATGTGGCGGCAGTTAGTGGGCAATTAATAGGCTAATGTGGCAATCCGTGTGAAGTGTTTTCTTTATTCCCATTGGCTGAAATCTTTTCACTTGGATTAAACTTGCATAACTTTCCAATGTTGGCAAAACAAGCCCTTGTACTTGGCAGATTCCCATTTCAAGCTAGGATCTTCATTCCTTTGTCATTTTTGGTCCTTAACTTTCATAATTTGTACAAAATGGCCCTTTGACTGAGTTGACTTGATAGTTTGACCAGGTTTGACTTGAATCTTGACTTTTAATTATTTGCACTTTAAGTCCTCCAACTTTCATCACTTGTCAAGATAGGTCCTTGAACTTCAAAGTCTTGTCACTTTTGATCCTCTTTTGTCTTTTTCATCCATTTGAGCTTGGTTTTTCCTTGTTTGCTTGAAAATGTATCTTCTTACCTACAAAAGTGCACACAAACACAAACATACCACATAACACTGCTTTTTACAAGATAAATGGGTATTTTGCTTCATGTTTTAGGGTTATTTGTTGATAAAAGGATATGAGTTTAAGCTCATATCATTGCACGAATGTCCTCATCATGGTTTTTCCGACTTGCATCAAATAGACACGTTTTACAATGGCTTGAACGATCATGAGCGTGATTATCTTAATGCCACCGCGGGTGGTAATTTTTTGTGTAAGACGGTCGAGGAAGCATTGGTAATTATTGAGAATAGGTCTAAGGTATATAGTCCTCGTAGCACGTCGAGTGTTCGTAAGGCTTCGTCTTCATCTTCACCTAGTTTTCACACACCGTTGATGCTTGCCAAGTCGAGGCTAATTTGGAGAATAAAGTTTTTGATATAGTGAAAGGCTTGTTAGTTGAGTTTAAAGTTGGTGAACAACCCGCTCCCGCTACGATTAAAGCGGTTGAGGTTTCTTGTATGTATTGTGGTGGAGCTCACGATTATTCCGAGTGCATTACCAACGGTGGTAACACTTCGAGTGCCTTCGCGGCCGCGGGAACTTATAACCAAAACGGTCAAGTTCCTTGCACTAATCAATTGACTCCACCGGGTTTTTCACCAAATCAAAATGCTAACAATTATCGAAACAATCAAGTTGGTTACCAAAGCAATCAAAGGAACAATTTTAAGGGTAATAACAACTATGGGAATCAAGGGAGTAGTAGTAGCCAATTGCAAAATCAAAATCAAAACCGTAATTTTCAAAACACAAGTCAAGGTCTTCAAAATAATAAAGAACTTCCATTGGACTTTTTGAATTACGCTACTTCAAATGATAAGATTTTGGAAAACATTCAAGAGCAAATGGCTAATCAAGCTAAGGACACGGCTAAGAACGCAAAGGAGTTAGCTAATTTCATTAAGGAAAATCTAGCCATGAGAAATGAATTGAAAAATGATTTTGCTAACCAAATTCGAGGTCAAAACAACAAGATAGAGCAAAGTCATGCTAGGCTTGAACAAAGAATTGACCAAAAAGCCGCTAGCCAAGATGTGAAGTTTAATAATTTTGATGCTAAGGTTAATGCAATTTTAGAAGTCGTAATGGGAAACAAAGCCTCTACTTCGGGTAGTTTGCCTAGTAACACCGTTTCAAACCCGAAGGGAGAGATGAAAGTGATTACCACACGAAGTGGTAAGGCACTTAAAGAACCAACTCCTCAACCAATTACTCCAACGGTGGAGGAAATTGAGGAAGAACCCGAGGTGGTGGTCGAAAAGGAGCATATTTCAATCCCACAAAGTACCGCTCATGCCTCACCTACAGTTGACCCATCACCCATATTGGAACCCGATATTCCAAAGGCTATGCCTATGCCCCAACCCACACCACCCGTGCCTTACCCATCGAGACTTAGGAAGGAGAAACGACAAGAGCGCGACAACTACCAATTTGAGCTTTTTATGAAAATGTTTCGTGATTTTCACTTTAATGTGAGTTTAGCCGATGCTTTGGTCATGATGCCTCGATTTGCCGCTAACTTTAAGAGTATGTTGAACAACAAGGAGAAATTACATCAAAAGTCTAGTTGTTCGTCGGTTTATCTTAATCGCATACCTCAAAAAGTCGGTGATCCCGGTAAATTTTTGATCCCTTGTGCAATTCAAGATATGGAAGAATGCTATGCCTTGGCCGGTCTTGGTGCTAGCATTAACTTGATGCCACTTGCAATCTTCAAGTCGCTCAATCTTCCTAATCTTACTCCTTCACGAATGTCTATTGAGTTGGCTGACCATTCCATGATTCTTGCATGTGGTTTGGCGGAAGACGTTTTTGTGAAAGTGGGGAAGTTCTACTATCCCGTAGACTTTATTGTTGTTGACATCCCCACGGATCCTCAAGTTCCTCTTATTTTAGGTCGTTCGTTTTTAGATACGTCTATGGCTTTGATTGATGTGCATGCTAAAAAGATCACCTTACGTTTCAACGACGAGGAACTTGTTATAAACGCAACTCAAAATTCTCAACTTTCTCATGTTTATTCCGTTGCTACCATAAACCTCGTTGATATGATCGACGTGGTTTGCGAGGAATTTTCACAAGAAGTTTTAGGGTTTGGTGATGAAGAAACTAGTGGCAATCCCACTATGTTGGATCCAATTCTTGATAATTCGACACCAACCTTCACTCCTTTCGAAGGTGGTGGTTTTACGTTGGAAGAATTCGATGTTCCACGTACTTGTGACGAAGACCTCGACAACTATGAGGACTTCTCGATTATCAAGGATTTTCTAAACGATTTCCCATTGCCTCCACCCGAGGAGGTTATGAGTATCGAGCCCAAATCTTCACTTGAGGAACCACCTATTCTCGAGTTGAAAGATTTACCTCCTCACCTCGAATATGTCTATTTGGAGGAGGACGAAAAGTTGCCGGTTATTATTGCGAAGGAACTTTCAAATGATGAAAAAACCGCACTTGTCGATGTTCTTAAGGATCACAAAGGGGCGATTGCGTGGAAGTTATCCGACATTAAGGGAATCGATCCCAAATTTTGTACACACAAAATATTAATGGAGGAGGATTTCAAGCCAACAATCCAAAGTCAAAGGAGGGTGAACCCCAAAATTCACGACGTCATCAAAAAGGAGGTCCTTAAACTCCTTGACGCGGGAATGATTTACCCTATTTCCGATAGCCCTTGGGTGAGTCCTATTCATTGTGTCCCTAAAAAGGGAGGGATGACCGTTGTGCCAAACGATGCCAACGAGTTGATTCCCACTAGACTCGTGACCGGATGGAGAGTGTGCATTGACTATCGTAAGTTGAATGAAGCCACTCGAAAAGACCATTTTCCCTTGCCCTTCATGGACCAAATGTTGGAGCGTCTTGCGGGAAACGATTTCTATTGTTTTCTAGATGGTTTTTCCGGTTACTTCCAAATTCCCATCGATCCTCGTGATCAAGAAAAAACTACGTTTACGTGTCCATATGGAACGTTTGCCTATCGTAGAATGCCATTCGGACTTTGCAATGCACCTGGAACTTTTCAACGATGCATGATGGCTATTTTTCATGATATGATCGAGAAGACGATGGAAGTTTTCATGGATGACTTTTCCGTGTTTGGTGATTCCTTTACTTCGTGTTTGTCGAACCTTGAGAGAATGTTAAAACGTTGTGAGGAAACCAACCTTGTGCTCAATTAGATAAAGTGTCATTTTATGGTTAAAAGTGGAATCGTCTTAGGGCACAAGGTCTCGAAAGCGGGGATTGAGGTAGATCAAGCTAAGGTAGACGTCATCGCCAAATTACCTCATCCCAAAACCGTCAAGGGAGTTAGGAGTTTCCTAGGCCACGCGGGCTTTTATCGATGATTCATCAAGGATTTCTCGAAGATTTCTCGACCCATTACACATCTTCTTGAAAAAGAAGCACGTTTTATCTTTGACGAAGATTGTGTACGAGCCTTTGAGATCCTTAAGAGGAAACTTACCGAAGCTCCCATTCTTGTTGCTCCAAATTGGAACCTCCCCTTTGAGCTTATGTGTGATGCAAGTGATTACGCTATTGGGGCCGTTTTGGGGCAACGTCATGATAAGCACTTCTTGCCTATTCACTATGCTAGCAAGACGATGACCGAGGCTCAACTTAAATACACTACAACGGAAAAGGAGTTCCTTGCCGTGGTGTATGCATTTGAGAAATTCCGACCTTATATCGTCTTGACGAAATGCATAGTGTATACGGATCATTCGGCTATCAAGTATCTCATGGCTAAACAAGATGCTAAGCCGAGATTACTTCGTTGGATTCTCCTCCTTCAAGAATTTGATCACAAAATCGTTGACAAAAAAGGAGCCGAGAATCTAGCGGCCGATCATCTCTCTCGTTTGGAAGATCCTCACCAAAGTGTTTACGAGCCTAAGGAAATCACCGAAACATTTCCGCTCGAGACACTTGGTGTAGTGAATTCTAAGCTTGATTCTTCTACCCCATGGTTTGCGGATTTTGCAAATTACCATGCGGGTAACTTCATCATTAAGGTATGACAACTCAAGAAAAACGAAAATTCTTTCGTGATGTCAAGTTCTATTTTTGGAACGACCCTTACTTGTTTCGAACTTGTGCGGATCAAATCATCCGCCGTTGTGTATTCGGCACCGAAGCTTCTAACATCCTTAGAGCTTGCCATGAGGGACCCACGGGTGGTCACCACGGTGCTAATATCACGGCTAAAAAGGTGTTTGATGCCGGCTTTTTTTGGCCTACTATTTACCGAGATGCACAAGATCTTGTGAAGTCTTGTGATTCATGCCAACGACAAGGAAAAGCCTCACAAAAAGATGAAATGCCACAAAATATCATTCAAGTATGTGAGATCTTTGACGTTTGGGGCATAGACTTTATGGGGCCGTTCCCATCATCTCGTGGTAATAAGTATATTCTTGTTGCGGTTGACTACCTTTCTAAGTGGGTGGAGGCGAAGGCCTTACCCACTAATGATGCTCGTGTGGTAGTTAAGTTCTTGAAAAGTTTGTTTGCTAGGTTTGGAACCCCTCGTGCTATCATAAGCGATCGTGGAACCCATTTTTGTAATGACCAATTTGAAAGGGTTCTAAGGAAATATGGGGTTACACATCGTCTTTCTACGGCTTATCACCCACAAACGAGTGGGCAAGTCGAGGTTTCAAACCGAGCATTGAAGAGGATCTTGGAGAGATCCGTGGGGGAAAACCGACAATCTTGGTCGGATAAGTTAGACGATGCTTTATGGGCCTTTAGGACCGCTCATAAGACGCCCATTGGGTGCACTCCCTATAAGCTTGTGTATGGAAAGAATTGTCATTTGCCTATCGAGTTAGAACACAAGGCTTATTGGGACCTAAAGCATTGTAATGATGACATGGAGACCGCGGGAAAACACCGGAAAATGCAATTAAATGAATTGGAAGAATTAAGGGATATTGCTTATGAAAATTCATTGATTTACAAAGAGAAAACTAAAAAGTTACATGATTCAAAAATTAAAAACCGGGTTTTTAACATTGGGGATCAAGTTTTACTTTTTAATTCAAGATTGAAAATATTTTCCGGTAAATTGAAATCCCGTTGGTCCGGTCCATTCACCGTGACTCAAGTATTTTCGTATGGTACCATCGAGCTACCTCAAGATGATGGTCCTAACTTCAAGGTGAATGGACATAGGTTGAAGCACTACTTTGGCGGGGAAGTTCCATCCTTGAACTACCTCGACCAAGTCACCTTCCCCAATGATAATTAGTATTGAGGGGATCGAGTCGAGCTCATGACTCGGTAATCAAAAACGAGGAGCCTCGTGGGGGAGTCCCATGCTTATCCTATGTACATATTATCGCTTTCTTAGTCTAATGTAGCTTACGTTTGGGGATTCGTGCCCTTCCAACCTTTGTTCCGTGGTTGTTTGTGATATGTGGTTTTTAGATCATGATCTTCACGATTGGAGCCTCTCGTGTTCGTTTTATGGGAGCACTCGATCGTTTTCTTTTGGAGACATTTCTCAATATCCATGATATATCCTTTGATGTTCTGACCTTAGGTTTTTAGCACACTTCATAAACGGCTTTAAATTTAATGGTTACACCCTTTCCATGCTAGATTAGGCATTCGACTACGTCTCTAGTATGGGGGTGTTTGCACCCCTAGACTCGAAACATTGAGGACAATGTTTAACTTTAGTATGGGGGGTGAATAGATACTTGCCTTGCCAAACCTTCACGCTTTCCAAAGTTTATCGTTTTGTTTATTGTTTTGTTGCAAAATAAGGCTAAAAATGGCCAAATTTTAAAATTTTTCTCATGTTTTATAAGTGTTTGAAGACACGAATGTAGGTTTTCCGATGGCGAGAATAAGAGTAATTTTTGACTCGACCGTGCGTGTTGAGCACTTAGCTTTGATTCCTTAACTACACATTAGGCTAAGTCTCTTAAATGAGGACGAGAAATGATAGAGTTAATTATAAGTTACTATGCTAAACGTAGAGTACTCGTATTCTTTCAAAAACTCATGTGTTCTCGTTGTTTGCTTATTCTCCCTTCGCATGTAAACATTTTTTGCTTAATAAATATTGACTTAGCGGTTTAGTTAGGATTGTTGGGTTTCTAGTCTTTTCTAGTAGCTTCCGTGTAATTAAATTGGGAAGACATTAAGGTATCGCCAGCGTCACGGTTTTGAAGTATTGGCACCCTAATAATCGAAAGCTTCACCCAATAATAGGATTTCAAGTGCTCACCTAAATCAAGCAAACAATTTGAAGCCCCACAAGGCCTAAAATCTATGCAAAATTGAAAGTGAATCAAGCCTTAATCTTCGAAGCTTTAAAGATCCAAAATTCGCTTTAGCGTGAGGATATACGTCTTTGGCTAATAAAACCACCGATGAGGCGGATAATAAAAGGCAAGGCAAGACCGAAGTCATAATAAAAGCTTCATGGCGAAGTTGAATAAAAGATGGAGGTAAACCAAAGATAATAAGGCCCTTCCGTTAGGGGGCGTATAAAAGTCTTGGTAATAAGTCTCATGTTCAAAACCGTTATAAAACCGTGTTTATCGATTCTTCTTGTCAACTTAATTTTTTAACATCGTCGTCTATTAGGAGGGGTTATTGATTTGATGGTCTTAGTTACACCGTTAGGACTCTATTGTTAGACCTAAATCTCTATTATCGCATAAGTCAACAATGTATCCTCGTGAAACATTCAAGACATCATAAAATATAAGAGATACAACTTAGGAATAATGGGAGGATAAGTACGTGATTTGGGCATATGAGTAGTGTTAGCATTACTAACTTATAATGACAATGATCTCGTTACACGCTTGGCATGGAATTGAAGTGAAAATCGAGGACGATGAAATTATTTCTAACGAAGCATTCACGTGTTCTTATTCTATGAACCTAAACGTCCCATTTTGCGATGAAAATCATACATTATGTCTAAAACGCAAGTAGTAGCAATAGTAGTAGTGTAGCTAGTTCATCGTTCAATAAAGTGAATAAAAATGAATTTTGGAAATGCTACGATACTTTATTCTAGCATTGCGTGGGGGCACGGCAATGGTTTAGTATGGGGGAGTGATGAGACTGCTTCTATACATGGTCTCATCGTTCTTTTTGGACTTAAAATGCACTAAATATCATCAAAATACCCAAATATATGCTTGTGTTTGTTGCTTGTGTATTTTAGGTACGGATATTGAGAAAATGACAAAAGATCATAAAAATCAGGCAAAAACGAACACGGGAAACGAAGCCGCACGATGAACCAAGCCCTAGTGAGGAATTTTCCAAAGAAAACCCTAGAAGATTTGAAGAATATTGAAGATTGGTCCTCCAAGTTTGAAGAATTGACACTTTATACCCTTGTATCTTCATAATTACAAGTTTGGTCCCTAAAGTTTGTCAAAATTACAAAAAGGACCCTTAACTTTGAAGAATTGGCAAATTTAGTCCCTCAACAAATCTAAATTGTCAAATATGGTCCTCCAAGAAGTCAACCAACAAGTCAAAGCTTTGAAGTTTGAAAACATGTCAAAATCAGTCCTTGGAATATGAAGAAATTGCATGTTTAGTCCTTGTTTCAAGATTACAAAAAGATTGTGCCAAAAATGACAAATCTACAAAGTTATTTACAAAGGGAGTTGTGTTTTGAGCTGATTGAATCAAAGAGACAAGAGAGAAAGAGTTAAGGGGGTGTTTCTGCCAGACAATCAAAATCCACCACCCAACCAAAATGTGACACATCACCCCCACCAGTCCATCTTATTTAAACGAACCAGTCCATAACTTTTTAAACCTTTTTGAACCTACTCACTTTAATTAAACAGATTTAATTATCAAAAGTGGGGGAAACTCGTTTTTAAAAAACTAATTACCCCAAACCTGATTAAAACACACACACTCACACACACTTAAGAACAAACCCTAATCATTAATCTCCTTCATAACAAAGGGGTTTATTCTAAGCTCCTCCAGATCAGTAATTAACCATTTTTTAAACCCATCCCCACACCCAGAAACACGCCACGTGGGCTGTGGTCCTCACCCAAGCACTCCCCTGCCCCGTCTCTTTAACCCAAAGTCCCAAAAGGGGACAAGATCAATGGTTGAGATGAAGAACGTATTCCCCACTCCAAATAAACGACCAAGATGCACCAATCCAACTGGCCATCAACTAGCAGCCAAGAATCAATCACATGGGAACCATTGACCCAATTTCAAACTTGAACTCAAGGGTATTCTCGGATTTTCAGCATTTAGGGTTTAGTAGCACTAGAATGTTCTAAGTAGTAGTATTTAAGGAGCATACAATGTGTGTATAGCCCTTGTTCCAGTTTTTATGTAATTTTCTTTTTCCATGAATTAATGAAAAGTTTTTAATCCTACATATGACTGAGAACCAATTTATTTTCCAGTATTCCATTTTTTGAAGTTTTTTATTCCTGAATTCACTTTTCTTCAAGTTTGTGTTTTTTTTAAATTTTCAAAAAACGTTTTCAAGTGTTTCTGAAAATTGAGATTTCTTGGTAAGAATTTGCTTTAAAGTTTGTTTCAGTTAGATTAATCAGTGATTGTTAAGAGGTTTTAAACATTGGAAAAGTTGTGGAAAAGATTTTAAGAAAGAAAGAAAGAAAACAGATTATAGATATTTGGCTTGTTCTTTCATTTTCTTCTTAGCAGGATTAAAGGATTTGATTTGTTAAAGGGTCTGCATACACCCGGGTGTATTGGAGGTGGCTTATCAGCCAATGTTGGGCTTGGAAGTAAGCCCAACAAGGTAGTCCTTGTTTGCTATTTTTAATTCTCATTTTTCTGATTTTTTATGCTTTGTGTGAATTTTCATGTTAAGTTGTTAAGAGTTTGTTTAAATGCTTGTATTTGCTTACTTTAGATGTTATATGCATGATTTAAGTCCTGCATTCCAGTTTGGTAAAGTTTTGTATTGATTTGGTTTGAAAAAAGTTGGATTTCAGTTTTAAAGGGGTGTTTGGATACGGGTTTATTTATGATAGATTGATAGATTTTGAAGATTAGAAGTTGTTAGAAAGGTTCAATAGGGTTGTCATAGGTGGAGTCTAGTCCTGTTTTCATTTTGGTAAAGGTTTGAAACAAGTTGAGTAACAAAAAGTTGAAAAACATAGCCTTAATCTGTCACTGCTATAATCTGTTTGATTTAGGTGAGATTTTGAGTTTGAATCTTGAAGGTTGTTAGATTTTAGGGTGCCTGAGGATTGTGTGTCATTTTTATGCATGTTTGTGAGCTTATTTCCAAGATACAAGGCTTTAAAACTCAGATTTGTGCATGAAACATCAGCAATTGTTCATCAGACCTGTTTAGTGCTTAATCAGTAACTTTTAGGCTTAATTGGGGCTTATTTTTGTTAAGTGACTGCTTGTTTTTGTGTGATTATTGACTCCTTATACTCCAAAGAGTATAAGGGTGCCTTATTGTCCCAAATAAGCTATCAAAATAAGCTTCCCTAAGCTTATTGAAAAACAGACCAAAAATTTACACTGTCAGTGGGAACTCCTTTCCCACTACTAGTGTCTTTTTTACCACTGCTAAGCTAAAGGACAAATCCAGTCCACATGTCACTATCAGTTTTCTTATATTTTTGTCTTTAGTGGGTAAAAATTTGAATTAGACCTTCAAACCAGTTCCATTATTTTTCTTATTTAATTTAGGATTTTTCTGTTTAATTAAATTTTTATTTACTGTTCATTTAGTAATTTTTAGATTAATTAGCTATTTTTAATTAACTTTAAAGTTTATGTTTTTGTCTTTTAGTGCCAAAAAGTAATATTTTTAGGTTTAATCAATTTCCTGAACTTAGAATAATATTTTAAGGTTTTTGGTAAAAAAGGATTTCACTGTTCATCTTTTTATTAATTTTTAGAATTAATTTAAGTTAATTAGGGTTTTAATTAAACTAGTTTTGTCATTTAGTGGATAATTTAATATTTTTCAAGCTTTGTCATTTTTCTACTGTTCATTAGAGTTATTTAGGATTTTTAAAATTGGTAGATTATTTTTAGCATTATTTTATTATTTTTTATAATTATTTTAATTTTAAAATAGTTTTTAGTAATTTAAAAATAGAAAAATAGTTTTTAAAAATTATAAAAAATACTTTTTAGTTTTTAAATAATATAAGTAAGTTATTTGTTCAATAAAATCATATTTTGGACATTTTGATTAATTATATTAAATTTTAGGGCTTTAATTAGCATTTAAAATTGAATATTTAATTAATAAAAGGTTTTAAAATATTTTTATTGGATTTTATTCCTTATTTATATTATTTTAGACTTGGTTTAGCTCATAATTATTTTTTAGGTTGAAATTTTTAATTTTGTAGCTTTTTGCGACTTTACGTGTACGCCTTTTTCGTCATAGTTTAATTCGTAATCGTAACCGTCTCTTCTTTCCTTTCTTATTTCTTTTCTTCTTGTTCATAATCACAAACAAACATTAATCAACTCTTAACACAACGCACTTGCCTCCTTGGGAAACGAACTTGCTTGGTCATTAGTGCTCGGTTTTCCTAAACCGACACTTAATACTTCCACTATTTGTCATCCTTTTCCTAAAGGGTACAAAAACACTACATCATGATTCATTAGGTTCATGGTCATCATTGAAGCCTCTCGTGTTCGTTTTACGGATCACTCGAGCTTCGATCGTTGCCTTTGGAGATTCCAATATCCTATGATATCCTTTTATGTTCTAACGTTTATCTTATTAGCATAATTCATAAACGGCTTCTAGGTTATTCGTTTTACCCTTCCCATGCTCGAGATTAAGCATTCGACTTCGTCTCTAGTATGGGGTTGTTTCACCCCTAGACTCGAAACATTGAGGATAATATTTAGTTTTAGTATGGGGGTGAGTAGATACTTCACCTTGCTCATGTCATCACGCAATCCATTTCCATCTTTATGTTATCGTTTTTTTTTGCAAAATAAGGCTAAAAATGGCAAAATTTTAAAATTTTTCTTGTTTTTCATAAGTGCTTAAGACACGAATGTAGGTTTTCTGATGGTAAGAATAAGAGTAATTTTTTACTCGACCGTGCGTGTTGAGCACTTAGCTTCGATTCCTTAACTTTTTTGGCTTAGTCTCATAAATGAGGACGAGAAATGATAATGTTAATTATAAGTTACGTAATCTTTCACGATCTCATGTGTAGTAATTATTAGCTTATTCTCCCCACGCTTTTGTTTAAATAAATGCAATAAGTAAGGTCGTACGATTTAAAAGGTTAATTAGCTTCTAGCCCAAGATCGTTTAAAGTTGCTCGTGTTCGAATAGAGTTCATAGCCAAGGCATAACTTATTGAAGCGAGATGCGAAGATTGGCAAATTTCCAAAAAGGCCATCACAAGGCACGAGGAACACCATTTTGTTGCTAAAGATCCAAGATGATGTGAAGTATCATTATTCCAAAATCAATATGAAGGATCGAGACACACAACGAGAAGCAATACTCCCCTAAAGATCATGGAGAAGTCTATCCAAAAAGATGCTAACAAGGTATGAGGATAAATATATCCAAGTCTGAAAAGGAGGCAGATCATTGTATATCAAAATCCCGAATAAAGATTGAAGAAAAATGATGAAGTCATGGTGCAAGTTTGAAGAAATTCCAAATATGAAGAGAAGACCATTATTTCAAGAACGTCTCCTAATATTTTGAAGTTCGAAACACATGCCAAATATCAGTCCGAGAAAGGTCTCAAATCGTGAAACGAGTTATGCCAAGATATGAACTTAAGGAGATTACGAGAATCCGTTTTAAAAGATCGTGTCCTTTAGCTAACTATCAATTAAATCGTCCTACTTTATTTTCGGCCTTAATAAAATATCAAAATAAGTCAATGATGCATCCTCGTGATCATTCAGACAAAAATAAAATATAAGAGATACCAATAGGAATAAGGGAGTCTAAGTACATAATTAACACTCATCAGTAATGATTGTGTTTCTAACTTATAATAACAATGATCTCGTTACACGCTTAGCATAGAATTTTGAATATCGAGGATGACGAACTTATCTCTATGAGGCATTCACGTGTTCTTATTCTTTGATCCTAAAAGTCACTTAATCGTGATGAAAACAATATATTATGTCTAAAACACGTGTAGTAGTTTATTTAAGTTTATGTCTTCAGTAAATGTCACCTAAAAATGAATTTTGGAAGTGCTACGATACTTAATTCTAGCATTGCGTGGGGAAACAAAAATGGTTTAGTATGGGGGAGTGATGAGACTGCAATTACATAGTCTCATCGTCCAAATCGGGCTTAAAACGCATAAAATATCATTAAAATACCCCAAAATATGCTTGTGTTTGTTCATTTTGTATTTTAGGTACGGATATTGTGAAATCAACAAAACATCAAAAGAATCAAGCAAAAATGAACACGGGAAACAAATCCGCACAAAGAACCGGACCCGAATCATGATTTTTCATTGATGTCCTTGAAGTTTTGAAGATTGGCAAGAATGTCCCTCATCTTTTAAAGACTTGTCATTTTATACCCTTGTAAATCCTCAAAATTAAAAATGGGTCCCTAAAAGGATGAGGTTATACATGTTTGACCCTTGAAGATTGCTCAAATTACACATTAAGCCCTTGAAATAAGTTTATACAAGTTTGTGTGGCCAAAGTGTAAAAACAAAAAGTTTGATTACAAAGGGATTGAAGAGTTGAAGCTGTTAAACTTGGATTGACAAAACAATGGGAATTGAGGGGCTAATCTGGGCAGACAAGAATACTTTACCCCACCACTCCTGTCCAGCCACGTCATCCACTACCCCCCCCCCCCCCTCCAACCACTCCTGGCACGCCACGTCAAATCCCACTCACCACTTTTTATAATCAACATATTATATTAATCTGTTTAACAACTTTGTGAGGGAAACACGTTTTAAAAATCTTAATCACATCAAACCTCATTGTTCATCACCTTCCTAAACTATAAACCCTAACCTAATTAAACCCTAAACCAAAGGGGTTTTCTCACTTAATTTCTAGAAACACTATTAACCACCTCTTAAACAAAACACACCCACCAAATTCCCTCTCCCATGACCAGGATGGTCCCCACACGTGTCCCCTGCTCGACTAAAAGAGGCAAAGAAAGAATCATTCTGCAATCCAACGTCTCCTACATCAAACTTGGTCCCAAAGGCTCCCAATAAACGTTCAAGATCAAAAGGGATAGCTGGCATGTCGACATCAATCACAAGAGGCCATATTGAACTAAAATTCAAACTTAAGACCAAGGGCTTATTTGAGATTTCATACAGATTAGGGTTTACACTTTAATTGTTTCTAGGACCTTCTATGTTGTAGTATAAATAGAGACGGGCTGTGTCTCTATTTTTTCTTTGTTCCAGCTTTTTGTAAACGTTTTTAAGTTAATGAAATATTGATTTTGAACTTTATAAACCTGCTGAATTCCATTGCTTTTTAATATTTTGTAGTGTAACTTTTAAACTTTGATGCAAGTTAGTGTAGTCTTTTATCAAAAGAAAGATTTTGTGTTCAAAAGTTTTGGCAAGAAACGGTTTTCATTGATTTTCAGAATATTGCATCCAAGCACAAGAGGAAGCGAAAGTGGATCCTTGTGCTTGGTTTGTGTTTTAGGTTAATATTCTGTTTGGTATCATATTTCAGTGTTTTCAAAAAGTTTGGTTTCCAAAGGTTTTCAAGGTAAATTGTTTCCTGATTATTCTTAACCCACTGTAGAAAAAGCTTATGCCCAAGCTTCTAATAAAAGCTTGAGCATAAGCTCTTGTTAGTTGTGTTTGTATTTTCTTGGCTTGCTTTATTCTTTTCATGGTCCATTTTCAAGACTTATTGGGTTAGTGGATTCTTGATATCCACCACGAGCATCTCTCTACATTCAGCCATCACATATCCCATAAGCTCACTTATTTTGCTAATAGGAGATGGCATTATCAGCTATAGTGGGGCCCAGATGTGGGTCCCACAAGGTATAAAAACCTGGGCTTGAACCCTCCACTTTAGTTGAAAATTTTGATTTTTGTGGATTTGCGTTTGTGGTTTATATGCTAGTTAAATGTTTGTTTATTGCATGATTATCAGTTTTATGCATGCTAGATTAAGTTTAGATAGATTTGTGATTGATTTGAAGGTTTTGTTTTGTTAAAAATTGTTATTCAGAATTTAAGGGGGTGTTTGGGTTTATGGTTTAACATGTATTGGGTGGCACATATATAGGTTAAAACAGGTTAAACACAATCTAGTAGCTATTAATAGGTTTAATCAGTAGTTTACTTGTGATTTGGTAGCTTAAAACAGGTTTTGCTTGGTAGAAATTTGGTAAAGGTTGCATAGAAAACAAGCAGTAGCATTATCTAGGCTGTTTTATGTTTTTGGATTCTCAAATCTTGCAAGCTGATTAAGTTTATGTTCATTTAGGGTTGCATATTAGTTAGTGGTAGTTTGGTGGTGATTTGACCATATTTGAGTGGTTTGAAATTCATTTTAGTGTAAGTTGCATAAGCACATTGGCTCAGACCTGCATAAGGGCACATCAGTGACCTTAATTTGTCATTTTGTGTGCATTGTTGCTTTGATCTGTGTGTTTTTCTTGTTTTAACTGACTCCCTACACTCAACTGAGTGTAGGGGTGCCTTTCTGTACCAAGAATACCAACAAAACAAACCAATTCGACCATAAAACGTGTTACTGTATCAAGCAGTGGGAACAAAATCTACCCACTCACCCCCTCTGTTCTATCCACTGACAATATATAAAAAGGGAAATCAAAGTCTGTGAACGTTTTTTAGTTCAATCTAGCTTAATTCGTGTTTATCTAGCTTTGTTTTTGTGTTTTTGTTGATAGATAGTCATTGTTAATCAATAGTATAAAAGAAAAGAAAAAAAAGTTTTAAAATTTTTTGACGTGGCTAGGACTCGTACCTGTGCCACCACAACCAACATATACACGTACACACTTTACCGCTCACCCTAGGGTCTTTATTAGTATAACATTGCAAGGTTTGAAACTTAAGGGGAGTTTGTGTTTAGCTTATATAATATGTTCGAACACTGATAAGCTATTCCCGGCTTATTGGTGCATGATTTGTCAGTTCTTTCATTTTTCCTTTGTTGTTTATTAAGTTTAAGTTTTTTCTAAAGTAAAGGTAGATTTTTCACTGTAACACCCCCAAATTTATACAACTCAATACAGCGGAAGACTAGTTGGTGTTACGGGATAGCACATTACTCACATCATAGACAACGCATAAAAATCGTTCGTTTATTAATAAAGCATTTCCATTCATAAATATCAAAGTTACATCGGTCCCAAGTCATTATATTTAATACAGGTTTTACAAAGTATTTGAATGGAAATAAGTATTTAGGTGCGGGCCATGAATTCTTGTTGTCTTCCCGAGAATTACCTTCAAGTACCTGAGATAAAACATGTTAAAAGAAAAGGTCAGCGATAACGCCGAGTGCATTCATAGAGTTTAATAAATTCCATCAATATAATATCAGTATAAAAGTATTACTGAAAATCATTTTGTACAAATCGTTTTGATAGGCCATGAAATAGCCAAAATCATTTTATACAAATCCTTATCGAAAATCATAATATAGGCATTTGCCTTAAAAATCATCATACGAGCCAATGTCGTAAAAACACCATACAATACTTCTTATGAAGATGTATGAAAATGAAAACCGTTATATGAATATGGTTATGAAAAGCCTTAAATATCATTATACGAGCCAATGTCGTAAAAACGTCATACAATACGTCTTATGACGTTGTATAAAATCAGATAAAAACCGTTATATGAATATGGTTATGAAAACCAAAACACAAACATAATATCAATAGTATGACCCCGTATTGCTAGTCAGGCAATACGTCGTAATTCTGAGCGTCTAGTAGTATTTCGTTAGTTTTGGATTATTATAAGCCGCATGACATTGTTACCTTACTAAACCAACAACGGGTAGCTAACCCGATACCAATTTTTCCCATCTAAAGTAGCGTGTCGTCACAAAGGTCACGCTATGGAAATCTTCTCATACATAAATTCGCTTACCAATCAATGTGGCACGACGGGGATCAACCGTCAAGGCGCGAACTGGGGTGATCGTCCCCAAATAGTACTATTAAATGCATAAGCGTCTACCAAATCCTGGTAGTTCACAATTCATGCTAATGGGACTTTTAGTGACATAACCTATCTTTAATAATCCATTTAATTTCATCTATCGGGTCCATTAATCATTTATCGGGTCATTCAATCATTCGGGTCCAAATCAATAAACAAACAATCGGGACAAATGGTGTCCTATTTTATAAAATCTAACATGTTATCTCCCTCGCGGGTTTATAAAAAATTTATAAAACATTTAAAAGAGTGCGAGGCTATGAACTCACGTTGATGTGGGAAGGCGGGTTATCGGTAATTCGGACGTACGGTACATGCTTCAATCACGGAAACCTAGACAAATAATACTCGGTCTTAGACTCATGTCCAATGAATTTATAAAAATAACAATTATGTATACATATGATGATTATATATACATGATGATCAAGTGGGTTTACATATTCTCGTTTACTCATTTTAGTGTTATATGTCGATAACTTTTATACTAGTTTACTAGTTTCACCTATTTTCGTGTTTTAAGTCCAATAAACTTATTATAAGTTCTTTAACTTGTTTTAATCCCTTTTATACCTATATTATCAGTATGTATACTTTCCATGTTGGGCCCAAATGGGTTAAGCCCAATAAGTTCTTTTTACAAGTTTTTATCTTATTTAGTCTAATTATTAGTCCAATATGCTTAATTAGCTCGTAAATGTCCGTATTTCTTATAGTTCGGGTTTTATCGGTTTTTACTTGTATTAGATACTTATATATCAGTATATGAATTTTATAAACTTTACATTAGACGGGTTTGGTCGTCTAAGTTTTATTTGGCGAAAAACGTTAATTTTACGGCGATAGCCGAAAAAGTCGTAAAAATCAAGTTTATAGTTTTTATTACTTATAAATATTATTTCACCACCATTTATATAATTTATCCATTTAATTAACCTTTTATATATTTATATAAATAAGTTTTATAAGTTAGTGGGTTTTTATTTTACATTTTATACATTAAAATGTGAGTGCTTATATAATAATAATAAACATTAATTCCAAAAATCTGATTTTTATCTTCATGTTCACCATTTTTACCATATCTAGAGTTCTATAATGGATTAGAAGCTCATTTTTGGGTGACATGTTCTTCATATTATGTGCTACATTTAACTTAGTTATAGCTACTGCCCATTTTGAGTTCATTTTGCCTTAACAGTCCCTACAAAACTGCTTATTCAGATTAGACCACCTAACTTGTTTTGATCATATATCACTCATTATTTTGATTCCATTGCATGGCCAACTCTCACATGTGTATAACATCTTGTAATTACTGTAAATGGATGATACCATGCAATTTTATCAGTTCTTGTTTTAGTTATATACTGTTTTTATACAGCCAACTAAATAATCAAGATTTTAACCTCCTTTCTTATAGTTATTATCATTTTTAAGCATATCTATCAACACTTGATCCCCACACAATATTTTTATCATCATATATACATCATATACATATACAAAATGAAAGAAAATACATTTGTTCTTTACAAAATAACAAGAGAAAAATGGAGAGGATGATCTTCTTTACCAACCAAGTGTTTTCCTTGTTTTTGGAAGACAAGAACTTGATGAACACAACAAGTAACTCCAAGACCATCAAATATCAAGAACATATGTTGGGAAATCAGCCCTTGGACACAAGCAAATAACCTCCAATGATGTTAATATGGCCACCAAATGATCAAGGCTTCAAGAGAACTCCTTAATAGAGCTAGTAAACATGTGTTTCATGGCTAGAAGAGATCAAAATGGGTGTTTGTTGGTTTATTTTGGACGGAAAAGGGAGAGTATTTGAGAGAGTTTGAGAGGATTTTGCATGTAAGAAATGGTGGAATGGGAAAACTAGTAGCTAGTTTTGAAGTTGGTGGAAACGTAAAATGCTTAAGATGTAAGCTAGCTTACACATGTAATGTGTTAGCTTAACTTGATGCCACCATAGTGTGTGGTGTCAAGTTGTGCCGTCCAAACCATGCTAGTGGAGTGGGACAATGTGTTTTATCCCATCTCACTAGTTTACGGGTATTTTTCGATTCTAGTTTTCTCGATTTGCGTGCCCTCGGGTCGTTTTACGAAAAACGTTTTTATAAATTATGAATCGACGTCACAAAACGAATCCAATAAGAATTGTTTCATCAAAAACGGAGTTCGAAAACGTAAATACGTAATCCTAAGGTTTCCGGTTTAGTCGTAAAGGACGTTAAAATAAAATCGTAAGTCCTAATCTCTTCTCGTAAATTTGTGAGTTTATGAACCAACACAAATTTAAAACTCCAAAATAATATTTACGGATAAATTTATTTTCTGAAATGTCGGACTGTCACCAAAAACGGTGTATGTAAACGTAAGCACGTAACGTTGAATCCTCCGGTTTAGACGTAGTCGATGCTACTCCAAGACGTAAATCCAAATTTCTTCCCAAAAATAAGTGAGTTCATATTTTAACATTAAAATAATGTTTTTAAATAATATTTGAGAATAAAATATTGACCATAAATTGACGGATTGTCACAGGATTTACCCCTAAACGGGATCTTTGTCCTCAAAGATCATCTTACCTTACTACTCGCTTCTTATAGAGTTAAAGCTATGTGGGTATTTCTTCCACATTCGGTCTTTTCTCACAAGTGTAATCCATTATAATACGCGGGTTTCATCAAACATAACTACGGAAATAAGATCAGGCTAAATGTTGACTTACTTTCTCAATCCATGATGTTCACGGGTTTCTGATGAATGCAACGTTTCGCCGATCTAAGCTTTACTAAGAACAATCAGATTTTACTTGATAGATATTCCATCAAGTTCGATATACGAAACATAATTCACGCAGTTCTTGAAGTCCTAGGGTAGATCCATCTTATATGCCTTTCAATCCCAATTTTTACATCATCTCAATGGTCCCATACAACGGGGACTTATATCCCATGATTTGTCAGATCATGAATTCATTTTTCAAGGTTAAAAATTGTGACATAACTTCGCTACCCATTTGGCACTTCAAGATCTACATTTAATATTCACATAACCTCTTGCCCACTACCGGCTGTCAATAATCAGATCCTAATTTCAACAATCATTTCAGATCTCGCGGGTCGGGTATTTTGTAAGGTTAGGTTCGCCATTATAGGAAACCTTAAACCTAAAAGACATGTCCAACTCACAATGGGTGTATGTCGGGTGTCTTCATCTCAACTCTTGCTTACAGATGCTCTAATATTTAGATCCTAACAAGATTCGATCCCAATCCTAACAAGATGATTATCAATGATAATCCTTCCAAGGGAAAACGATTATAAAGTTTATTACCAAAGGTCAATCATTCAAACATAAAGCAGCACTTATAGTATTTTGTATCGTTACTTTACCTTGTCCCTTCGATTTGGGGTGGTAAACAATACTCTCTTCAAGGTTTGTTCTCAATGATTTCTGAGCAAATCTCTAGAAATTCCATGCGAGGATCTTGATAAAGATGTTTGATACAGGCACACTATGTTTACATAACTCTTTTTGCATTTATCACTAACGGGAATGATATTAGCAGATTTGGTCAGTCTGTCGACGATGACCCAAATCGAATCAAATTCAGATGATGACCTTTGCAATAGCTAGACTTTTACTAATGTATGAGGCGATGTTTGCCTTCATAATTGTCATCAGTACAACTTCTTCAGACAAAGATGCTTCTAGTCATAAATGACATAAATAGAATACTTATACTTACAAATTCCAACATAACTATATCTCATAATCCTCCATAGACAATCACATGTGGTCTTTTATACATTTAACGCCATCGGCTTCTTAATTCTAATGGTTCACACTAGCCGTGAAACCTTTTTATCATCTATATTATCCTTCTTACAAGCATCGTTTATTTTATATTGTTCGGCACTTTATTTTGCACCTTCATTATTAAGGAACATGTCCTAATTGTTTCTTTATCCTTTTTATATAATATGTCAGTATCTATATTATTCTCATGATGATGTAATTATTATGTCCACAATTCACTTAGATATTCTTTCTATATTATGCGTCAGTAATTACGTTCACCTTCCTAATGAAATAAATATCACAACCGTATTTATTCAAAATTCTTTCTTCATATCTTCTATGTTTTAGTTTCGTCTTTACTATCATTTTTATCCGTTTTACTCAATCCGTCGTCTAAAGCGTCGATAATTATTATAATTAATTAAATATTAAATATTCAATTTTTATGAAATGTAAACGTAAAAGTTTTAAATTTCTTAGTTCGACCAATTATATAAAATGTTCAAAGATAATTTGAATTTAATTAACAAGATTTTTGTTGATTTATCGAAAATATTTAATAAGATTTCGTAAATGTTCGAAAAACCTTTGTTTATACTTTGGTCAAAGTTTTCTTATTTGAAAAGCAAAAATTGTCGTTTCAAATTTCGAGTTATGATTTTAATGGGTTTTCTTAATCTTCTTAAGTTGTCTAAAAGTATACACAAACATTTACCCCTAAACAGAAGTTTAGTTAAATGGTTTGGGTATAAGGGAATAATCCCTTTAAAAATCCTTTGTTAAAACATTTGTCAAAACATATTTCCATTTCTTTTTGGTAAAATCCAAAGTCTTAAAAGGGCTCTTAATTTTTTTTTTGAAGAGTCTATATGCATACATCTTACCATTATTAATCCAACGGTCATTTTATGTAAAGGATTAAGTTTTTAATCCTTAAGCGTTAATGGTTCTAATCTTTTAAAAGTCAATATAGCTTCCATTATCTATTAATCACACGGTTAAATCATGTAAAGAATTAAGTCTTAAGTCTTATGTTAAATATTTAAGGTACATGTTTTCATTGTTCGGCCAATTCATGGCAATCTATAAATAATTATTAACTCATTCTTATTCTTATAAACAAACATATAGTCCTTAATGATCACGAGCATGAAGTTATCAATTTACAGCCTACACACGTGATTCACCAAATTATGAATGCTACATGTGTATTAGTCAATCCAAACGTCATCACGTGAAACTCATAACGTTCATTATAAGTGTGACACCCTAGAATCGAGGTCATTAACGATACCCTAAATTACGCTAATTTTTGAAATTTTTGATAAATTTTAATTTCTATAATTATAAGTATTTTGGTTAGAGCCGATGTTCGAGGTTATAATTTTTACGGTTGACGTTTTGAGAAGGACGATGACGATTACGATCCCGAGAGATGCCCAATTTTATATAATTTTTGACGATTTATCGATAATGTAATTTTTCGAGAATTTTATTTACGGTTCGTGTTAAGTTGAGTCGTGTGAGTTTTATAGCCTTCCAAGTACATTTAAAGTATCCCAAAAATATTTTGGAGCGTTCGGGAAGATTTCCGACTCCCGTAAAATTTTCAAAATTGACAAATGAGTCAAACCCGCAAGTTTTGAGGTTGTTTTCTATTTAAGGACAAAAGAAGCCCAATATTGCACTTAGGTCCCTCCTAACTATCAAAAAGGGGCAAAGTGGACAAACACACAAACACACACAAAAATTTACAAGAAAAATCAAACACTCCCTCCCTTGTCTCTCTCTAAACTCACGGCACACCCCAACTCACACAAAAATCCACCAAAAATCTTTTCTACTTGATCTTTCAAAAATCTAAGGTTAGACCACGCTTAGTTTGGTCATTACCCACCTATTCATGTAATCAAATCCAACATGCATTGATAAAAATTTTTCAAGATTTTTCATATGATCCAAAATTTGTTTTTGTGGCTATTTGAGCTAATGCATGTTAATTTTGAGTGTTATGGAAGTATAAACACCATGAAAACCCACCAAAATTAATTTGGTTGTGGTGATTTGGTCACCCAAACCCCACGGCAAAGGGGGGTGTTTGGGGAGCCATGGTGGTTGTTGATCATGCATGTTATTATTGTGTTTGGTTATTTGTTTTATGATGATTTACATAGGTGTTACTACTTGCATGTGTATTTTTCTTTGATTTTGATATTGAGGTTGGTTGATCAATAGGGGTAGGATGGAAGTTTGATGTTAGGATATGTTTGGGAAGTCTTAGGATGATGTTTAGTGTTGGTTAGAAGTCTTGGAATCGAGTCTAAGCATGTTTTTGGTATAGTCATTTTTAGGCAGAAACATTTGGTCTATTTTGGAAAAATGATTTTTGTTCCAAGTCTTGAAAACCAAATATAGTGATAGAGGGTTTTTCTAGCTTTAATTTGGTATAAGGTAGAGCCCGTGACTCAAAACGAGCTAAAAGTTATGACATTTTAAAGATCGGGTACCGGGAGACGAGGACTTTCACAATCCGGATTTGTGTAAAGTTTTAGTCAAATCCCGAGGGTCACAAGTATAATTTGGTGAATGATCAAGGGTCAAAATTTGGTCCCTAACCTGTACAAATGAGTCTATATGTTGACTTATGAGTCAAGAAAGTCAAAGGTATTTTTCATATAGGTCAAAGTGGTCAAAATTGGTCGAAGCGCAATTTCAGCCCGTAAAATGTAGTCGTGGAAATGAGTTGCGTAACGGGTCATAAAAGTGAAAACTTTTGTTGGACTTAAAAACATGTTATCTACAGGTCATATAGGATTTTT
Source organism: Glebionis coronaria (assembly GCA_025667525.1). NCBI lineage: Eukaryota > Viridiplantae > Streptophyta > Magnoliopsida > Asterales > Asteraceae > Glebionis > Glebionis coronaria. The sequence continues at coordinate 103,284 of JANFOE010001449.1, read as the reverse complement.
GGAAATTTTATCAAATTTTATAAGCATGGTTTAATAAGGTAAATCAGCCCGTACTTTAGTCAAGTACCGGCGAGAACGTGTAAAAATGGACAACGTAGGTTATAAGAATGAATGGTATAAAATGAATGATACTTGTTGTTTTTGTTTTTGGCGTGAGTTATATTGGTCTTAAGTGACTTATATATATGTATTTTATACAGTACCGTAAGTATTTAAATGAGATTACTCATTACGCGTTATTTGTGATAGGTGTTGAATTACCCGGGCATCCGTAACATCGTCAGTGAACACTCCTCGAACTACCGACTACTTAATATCTAAGGTGTGAATTTATAGCCTCGCTTATATTATTTCAAATTGTTTTACCCGCGAGGGAAATGCATGCTAGTTTTTAAAAGGAACGTATATCATGAATGATTGTTAGACCCGAAAGTTGCCTTAGAAATTGTGTTGAGTACCAAAGTTGCAAAAGTCCCTAAATTCATGAACTATTAACTATTGTCTTGCCCTTGCGAAGGGGGAAATAGCCGCTTATGCAATTTGTAGTACTACGGGGTTAACGACCCAATGCTAGCCGAGAAGCTGTACTTATAGTAAGTTCTGCGGTAGATTATTTTGTATGAGAAATAAGGTATAATTGCAACTGATGCCTTTAGAGGGGCACTGGTTTCATCTGAATCATGCCGGTATATTTACGCGGGTGATTGAGTTAACGGATTAGTGTCATGAGCTTAAACACAATTGTCAGTATCCTGATTATAGTTTGTTTGATCGACAAGACTATAAATGATCACGAATGGTTTTTATTATATATACGTTCAAATGGATTGAAAAACCTATGAATTCCACTCAACGTTTTCGTTGACCAAATTTTTGGCATGTATTTCAGGTAACCGCTGAGCAGTAGGATGGAGCATGCATGGGATGGATGTTGTGTGATCGGCTTGGTGTCCGCTTGTTTTTCCCTCCTTTTCTACTTAAACAATTTTTATGTTTAATGTCATTGTAAAACTGAAGTTTTTGGGGTTGAGATTCATGGGGACCGAAAACGCTAAACTCTGTGCACTATTTGGGGTTGGAAAAACTGTGGACATGTATCATCTAACAATTTTAAATGTTGAATTTTTAAGTCGACGTCTTTTTAGCGTCGTTTGATATCTCTTGTGTGCAATGAATACTGTGTAGCACCCATTGTTGTAGTTCCGCTGCGCATAACAATTGTGGGGGTGTTACAGATTGGTAATCAGAGCCACGAGTTATAGAGAACTAGGTCGTTTTTGAAAATCCTAAACTATAACTTTTGGTGTTGTAAGAAAGGGTCCAAGCACACACAACTATCCTGCATGGCTCCGGTAAGATTTATTGTTGTATTTATGGCATTTGACGTATACTTTTGAGTAAAGTATATATGTGGGTAATTATTATATAAGTATGGAATTACTATATGTAGACGTTAAATTTTACGTGAAATATCCGACATCGTAATTTTCATATTAATCATGCATGAGCATCATATTATTATATTTCGGGCATATGTACCACCTTTGCATTGCATTTGCATGCATATATTTATAATTATCGTATAATTACTTATGTACCCTCCGAAATTCGCTGTTATTGCAGGAATGGCCGAGGTACCGCCCAACGATAACGGGAACGATTACGTCGTAGGTCACGAAGGGGGACCGTTACCTCCGAACCCGCCGGACAATAACAATGGATGGATCGCTCCAGAAGACGAAATAGGACCGGAAAACGACAATGGCGAAAGTGAGGTGGATAACTTCAGCATGAGTAGTGACGACAATGAGGATTCCGAAGAAGAGCCCGAGGAGCTATTGGATGATGGCATTCCCGAGGATGCCGTAGGCCAGACCGAACCCGATTTGTTTCAATCTCCGAATTCGCCGAAGGGTTATGAGGTACCACCGACCGGTCGCTATGAGCAGCAACCCTTTGATCGCCCGATGGACAATAGTAATGGGAGCAGTGGAGAGTCATCCAAGTCGCCATCGATTCACGAGAACATTACGAGGGTCTATTTTCCGAGACCGAGTCACTACTGGGATCCCGCAGGTCGTTTGGGGAGGATGGAAAGGTTAATGTATGAGCGGTTTGTAGTTGAGACTAGGGTGATTAAAAAGTTTGATAAGACTGAGAGGGAGCATCAAAGATTGTTGGAAAGGACTTCAAGAATTGCGTATGATGGGATGATGAACACAAGTGCCATCAACAGTTTGAAATCAATGGTTGCGAATTTGAGTGCTAGCCTTGATCGTGTGAGGGAAGATCAGATGAGGTTGTCGAGGATGCAGAGTTGGGAGCATCGTGTGAGGGATTCATTGCCCCCGGATTGGAGATTCGTGGACGATGTGGAGATGGAGGCGAATGACTTCATGGTTCAGCCGCCTACTGGAGGTGCTTGTATTTCGGTGGGAAGTCAAGGAGCGATTGAGCATGGATCCACATCAGGGACGAAAAAGGAAACAGAATGTGGGCCAGATGAGAAAGGAAAGGGAAAAGTGGATGATGTGGACGAGGACGTGAGTGATGAGGAAACCGAGGACGACGATGAGCCGCCATCCAAGAGGCCGTGTGGATCACCACATGCCTAGTTACTTGTTTTGTATTTTTCTTTGATCATTGTAATAGAACTATTTTAGACCTTTGTATGATGGTATTATGACGAGAAACTCAAGTACTTGATGTTTTGTGGTGAATGATTGTAGTGGCATTACTTGTCACGATTTTGGTTAACTATCAATACAATCTATGTTACCTTTCATGATCTGTGATATGTCTTAAATTTGATCTTTTGTGGTGTGAATTGATGAATATTAGTAACTCCGTAGTGATGTGTCGTTGTATGTATTTTATGTCTGGGAAACTTGATATGAATACTTACATTGTTTTTCTATTTTTCTTGTCTTGCAGAAAGAGATATTCGATAAAACAATGCCTCCAAAGTTGACTGCCGATCGTGTTAACAACATGATTCAGGAAGCGATAGCTAATGCGTTGGAAGCAGACCGAGCTGGGAGAAATCAGGATCCAGGAAGGAACGCGGGGAGACAACCAGCCCCGAGAGTGTGTACCTATTCAAGCTTTATGAAGTGCGGTCCTACGCAGTTCCGTGGATCGGGTGGAGCACTAGAACTTAGGCGATGGTTGGAAAAAGTTGAGAGTACGTTTGAAATCAGTGGTTGTGCAGAGGTGGATAAAGTGAAGTTTGCAGCAGCTACGTTTCTGGATGATGCGTTAAGCTGGTGGAACACCCAGGTAGCTACGGTGGGATTGGCTGTGGCAAATACGAGAACGTGGAATGCAACCAAAGCTTTGTTGACCAAGAAGTTTTGCCCAGAGGAGGAATTGGGGCAATTGGAGGACGAATTGAGGCATTTGACCTTAAGGAACAACGATATAGCTGCTTACACCAGGAGATTCAATGAGTTAAGTCTTTTGTGTCCGGACATATTTGCCAATGATGCCAAGAAAATGAAGCAGTATATTAAGGGTTTATCTAGCAACATCAAAGGTGAAACAACTTCGTCGAAACCTGGAACGTTTGACGAGGCGGTTCAAATGGCTCACGCTTTGATGGACGTTAAGCTTTAGGATAAGCAGAATTACATTGCTGAGGGTAACAAAAGGAAATGGGAAGCAGCACAAGGCAATCAATCCCAAGGCCAGAACCGAGGAGGAAACCGAAACAACCAAGGGCCGAACCGTAATCAGCAGTTTAATCAGAGAAGGAACGAAGGAATGAGGGCCGTGACAAACCCTAGAGGTGTGAAAGTGAACCCCCATTGTGGAAAGTGCAACTTGTATCATGTTGGAAACTGCCCGCAGGCATGCGGCAAGTGTGGAAAGGCAGGTCATAGGACTGCTAGTTGTCGAATGGGAGGAGTAGCCACTGGGGCTAATGCTATCAGGATGAGAGGATGTTATAGCTGTGGAGAAAGGGGGCATGTGCAAGCAAATTGCCCGAAGACAGGGAACAGACGGGGAGGAAATAATGCGGCAGCTGTGTATCAAGTGGGAACTGCTGATAAACCACAGGGTCCCAATGTGGTTACCGGTACGTTTTTGCTAGACGCTTGTTATGCTAGTATTTTATTTGATTCTGGCTCCGACAAGAGTTTTGTAGACGTTAGATTTAGTCGTAATATCGATAGAGAACCGGTGTTGTTAACGACTAGTTATAATGTTGAATTAGCCGATGGAAAAATTGTTAGTACGAATTCTATACTGAAAGGGTGTACCTTGAAGTTAGGAAACTACACTTTTAAAATCGACTTGATGCCTATAGAGCTAGGATCGTTTGACGTGATTGTGGGAATGGATTGGCTAATGGCGCATAGTGCTACGATCGTCTGTGGTGAGAGATTGGTGCAGATTCCGCTGAGGAATAGGGTTTTGACGGTAAAGGGAGACGAATGCACTTCTCGTTTGAAGGTGATTTCGTGTTTGAAGATGATGAAGTACGTAGAGAGCGTATGCGATGTGTTTTTGGCACAAGTTTCGAGCGATGGTGATGTAGAGGCGAGGATTGAAGAGGTACCAATTATTCGCGAGTATCCGGACGTTTTTCCAGACGAGTTGCCAGGTTTACCGCCTAATCGTGAGGTCGAGTTTCGAATTGATTTAGTGCCAGGAGCTGCGCCGGTTGCACGTGCACCTTATCGTTTAGCACCATCTGAGTTAAAGGAGTTAGCAGATCAATTGAAGGAATTGATGGACAAAGGATTTATTAGGCCGAGCTCATCACCTTGGGGAGCGTCAGTGTTGTTCGTAAAGAAGAAGGATGGTTCGTTTAGAATGTGTATTGACTATAGAGAACTCAATAAGCTGACGGTTAAGAATCGGTACCCATTACCGAGGATTGATGATTTGTTCGATCAATTGCAAGGGTCCAGTGTATACTCAAAGATCGATTTAAGATCAGGGTATCATCAACTGCGTGTAAGAGAGGAGGATATTCCTGTAACTGCCTTTCGTACGCGGTATGGACACTTTGAATTTCGAGTGATGCCGTTTGGGTTGACTAACGCGCCTGCTGTATTCATGGATCTTATGAATCGCGTGTGCAAGCCGTATCTAGATAAGTTTGTTATTGTTTTCATCGACGACATACTTATTTACTCTAAGAGTAAGGAGGAGCACGAGAAGCACCTGAGAAAGATTTTGGAGTTGTTAAGGAAGGAGAAGCTGTATGCAAAATTCTCTAAGTGTGAGTTTTGGTTGGAATCAGTGCAGTTTCTAGGTCATGTGATTGATAAGGAAGGAGTTCGTGTAGATCCTGCTAAGATCGTAGCAATCAGGGAATGGTCAGCACCGACGACGCCGACTGAAGTTCGACAATTTTTGGGTTTAGCTGGGTATTATAGAAGGTTTATTGAAGGATTTTCGTTGATTGCGAAACCATTGACGCGGCTTACCGAGAAGAATAGGGTGTATGAATGGGGAAATGAGGAAGAGCTTGCTTTCGAAACGCTCAAGGATAAGTTATGTTCCGCGCCGATTTTATCATTGCCTGAAGGAACCGAAGATTTCGTAGTGTATTGTGATGCGTCTCGTAAGGGTTACGGAGCAGTGTTAATGCAACGTGAGAAGGTGATAGCTTACGCGTCGAGGCAATTAAGGAAGAACGAGGAGAACTACACGACGCACGATTTGGAATTAGGAGCGGTAGTTTTTGCGTTGAAGCTGTGGAGACACTATCTGTATGGGACAAAGTGTGTTGTATTCACTGATCACAAGAGTTTGCAGCACATTTTAGATCAAAAGGAGTTGAATATGCGACAAAGACGATGGGTTGAACTATTGAGTGATTACGACTGTGAAATTCGCTATCACCCTGGGAAGGCGAATGTTGTAGCGGATGCATTGAGTAGGAAGGAACGGGAGAAACCTTTGAGGGTTAGAGCTTTAGTGATGAGTGAGAGCGTTGACTTAACCGAAACCATACTGAAGGCTCAGGAGAGAGGATTGATGAAAGGGAATGTTGAAGCCGAGAACTTGGGACGAATGTTGAAACCTCTTTTTGTGATTAGATCTGACGGACTAAGATATTTTGAGAATCGGATTTGGTTACCATTGTGTCCATCTGAGGAAGGAAAGCCTGGAGTTCGAGAATTGATTATGAATGAGTCGCATAAGTCGAAGTATTCGATACATCCTGGATCGGATAAGATGTACCACGACCTGAAGAAAGTTTATTGGTGGCCGAATATGAAGGCAGATATTGCTCGTTACGTTAGTAAGTGTTTGACTTGCGCGAAGGTTCAGGCAGAACATAAGAAACCATCCGGATTGTTGGTACAACCGGAAATCCCAGAATGGAAATGGGAGAAAATCGCAATGGATTTTGTGACGGGTTTACCTAGGACTCCTAGTGGAAGCGATATGATATGGGTAATTGTGGACAGGTTAACGAAATCTGCTCATTTCTTACCTATGAAGAAGACGGACAGCATGGAAAGACTCGCCAGCGTGTACGTGAAAGAGATCGTCTGTAGACATGGAGTGCCGTTATCGATCATTTCGGATCGTGACAGTAGATTTACGTCGGAATTTTGGAGATCGCTTCAACGTGCGATGGGCACTGAACTGAGTTTAAGCACGGCTTATCACCCGGAAACTGACGGCCAGAGTGAACGAACGATTCAAACGATGGAGGACATGCTCCGAGCATGCGTGATTGATTTTGGAGGAAGTTGGGAACGCCACTTGCCTCTAGTGGAATTTTCGTACAATAATAGTTATCATGCGAGTATCAAAGCGGCACCGTTCGAAGCATTGTATGGAAGGAAGTGTAGATCGCCTGTGTGTTGGAGTGAAGTGGGGGAAAGTCAATTGACTGGACCCGAAATGGTTTTAGAAACGACAGAGAAGATCGTGCAGATCAAGAACCGACTACTTGCTGCGAGAAGCCGACAGAAAAGTTATGCTGATAACCGAAGGAAACCGTTGGAGTTTGAAGTTGGAGATATGGTTATGCTCAAGGTATCGCCATGGAAGGGTGTAATTCGTTTTGGAAAGAAAGGAAAGTTGAGTCCGAGGTATATTGGACCGTTTAAGATCGTTGAACGAATTGGACCAGTAGCGTACAAGTTAGAATTGCCGACCGAGCTTAGTGCTATTCATGACACGTTCCACGTATCGAACCTGAAGAAGAGTTTGGCGGACAAGGAATTGGTGATTCCTTTGGACGAGATTCGACTAGACGACAAAATGCACTTTGTGGAAGAACCTGTGGAAATCATGGACCGGGAGGTCAAGCGGTTGAAGCATAGTAGGATTCCTATTGTGAAGGTCCGATGGAATTCTAAGCGTGGACCGGAATACACCTGGGAACGTGAGGACTTTTTCAAGGAAAGGTATCCTCATTTGTTCCAGTAAGACGAAATGTGAGCCCAAGAAGAGGCGAGCGCCGGGACGTCGCTCTCTTTAAGGAGGGGTGGATGTGACACCCTAGAATCGAGGTCATTAACGATACCCTAAATTACGCTAATTTTTGAAATTTTTGATAAATTTTAATTTCTATAATTATAAGTATTTTGGTTAGAGCCGATGTTCGAGGTTATAATTTTTACGGTTGACGTTTTGAGAAGGACGATGACGATTACGATCCCGAGAGATGCCCAATTTTATATAATTTTTGACGATTTATCGATAATGTAATTTTTCGAGAATTTTATTTACGGTTCGTGTTAAGTTGAGTCGTGTGAGTTTTATAGCCTTCCAAGTACATTTAAAGTATCCCAAAAATATTTTGGAGCGTTCGGGAAGATTTCCGACTCCCGTAAAATTTTCAAAATTGACAAATGAGTCAAACCCGCAAGTTTTGAGGTTGTTTTCTATTTAAGGACAAAAGAAGCCCAATATTGCACTTAGGTCCCTCCTAACTATCAAAAAGGGGCAAAGTGTACAAACACACAAACACACACAAAAATTTACAAGAAAAATCAAACACTCCCTCCCTTGTCTCTCTCTAAACTCACGGCACACCCCAACTCACACAAAAATCCACCAAAAATCTTTTCTACTTGATCTTTCAAAAATCTAAGGTTAGACCACGCTTAGTTTGGTCATTACCCACCTATTCATGTAATCAAATCCAACATGCATTGATAAAAATTTTTCAAGATTTTTCATATGATCCAAAATTTGTTTTTGTGGCTATTTGAGCTAATGCATGTTAATTTTGAGTGTTATGGAAGTATAAACACCATGAAAACCCACCAAAATTAATTTGGTTGTGGTGATTTGGTCACCCAAACCCCACGGCAAAGGGGGGTGTTTGGGGAGCCATGGTGGTTGTTGATCATGCATGTTATTATTGTGTTTGGTTATTTGTTTTATGATGATTTACATAGGTGTTACTACTTGCATGTGTATTTTTCTTTGATTTTGATATTGAGATTGGTTGATCAATAGGGGTAGGATGGAAGTTTGATGTTAGGATATGTTTGGGAAGTCTTAGGATGATGTTTAGTGTTGGTTAGAAGTCTTGGAATCGAGTCTAAGCATGTTTTTGGTATAGTCATTTTTAGGCAGAAACATTTGGTCTATTTTGGAAAAATGATTTTTGTTCCAAGTCTTGAAAACCAAATATAGTGATAGAGGGTTTTTCTAGCTTTAATTTGGTATAAGGTAGAGCCCGTGACTCAAAACGAGCTAAAAGTTATGACATTTTAAAGATCGGGTACCGGGAGACGAGGACTTTCACAATCCGGATTTGTGTAAAGTTTTAGTCAAATCCTGAGGGTCACAAGTATAATTTGGTGAATGATCAAGGGTCAAAATTTGGTCCCTAACCTGTACAAATGAGTCTATATGTTGACTTATGAGTCAAGAAAGTCAAAGGTATTTTTCATATAGGTCAAAGTGGTCAAAATTGGTCGAAGCGCAATTTCAGCCCGTAAAATGTAGTCGTGGAAATGAGTTGCGTAACGGGTCGTAAAAGTGAAAACTTTTGTTGGACTTAAAAACATGTTATCTACAGGTCATATAGGATTTTTGGAAATTTTATCAAATTTTATAAGCATGGTTTAATAAGGTAAATCAGCCCGTACTTTAGTCAAGTACCGGCGAGAACGTGTAAAAATGGACAACGTAGGTTATAAGAATGAATGGTATAAAATGAATGATACTTGTTGTTTTTGTTTTTGGCGTGAGTTATATTGGTCTTAAGTGACTTATATATATGTATTTTATACAGTACCGTAAGTATTTAAATGAGATTACTCATTACGCGTTATTTGTGATAGGTGTTGAATTACCCGGGCATCCGTAACATCGTCAGTGAACACTCCTCGAACTACCGACTACTTAATATCTAAGGTGTGAATTTATAGCCTCGCTTATATTATTTCAAATTGTTTTACCCGCGAGGGAAATGCATGCTAGTTTTTAAAAGGAACGTATATCATGAATGATTGTTAGACCCGAAAGTTGCCTTAGAAATTGTGTTGAGTACCAAAGTTGCAAAAGTCCCTAAATTCATGAACTATTAACTATTGTCTTGCCCTTGCGAAGGGGGAAATAGCCGCTTATGCAATTTGTAGTACTACGGGGTTAACGACCCAATGCTAGCCGAGAAGCTGTACTTATAGTAAGTTCTGCGGTAGATTATTTTGTATGAGAAATAAGGTATAATTGCAACTGATGCCTTTAGAGGGGCACTGGTTTCATCTGAATCATGCCGGTATATTTACGCGGGTGATTGAGTTAACGGATTAGTGTCATGAGCTTAAACACAATTGTCAGTATCCTGATTATAGTTTGTTTGATCGACAAGACTATAAATGATCACGAATGGTTTTTATTATATATACGTTCAAATGGATTGAAAAACCTATGAATTCCACTCAACGTTTTCGTTGACCAAATTTTTGGCATGTATTTCAGGTAACCGCTGAGCAGTAGGATGGAGCATGCATGGGATGGATGTTGTGTGATCGGCTTGGTGTCCGCTTGTTTTTCCCTCCTTTTCTACTTAAACAATTTTTATGTTTAATGTCATTGTAAAACTGAAGTTTTTGGGGTTGAGATTCATGGGGACCGAAAACGCTAAACTCTGTGCACTATTTGGGGTTGGAAAAACTGTGGACATGTATCATCTAACAATTTTAAATGTTGAATTTTTAAGTCGACGTCTTTTTAGCGTCGTTTGATATCTCTTGTGTGCAATGAATACTGTGTAGCACCCATTGTTGTAGTTCCGCTGCGCATAACAATTGTGGGGGTGTTACAATAAGTGTCGGATATGGTGATTGGAATAGATAATCTCTTTCGCAGATGCGAAGTTGAGGATAACCATGCTGAGGATCAAAAACCTTGTAAATGATCGAACAAATCTTCCATTTCGAGTTATGGATATCGTTTTCGATTGTCAATTTACTCAGTCACAGTAATCTATAAATATAAGGAATGATAACACCATAGCTCTTCATAATGCCAGGCTTGGTATAATAAAGTCTTTCTCCGACAACTCTCAATTGTACGGTAATTCCTTTAATTCAGATGGTGTTGATGTACAGTGTACAAGCCACAGGTGCAACACCGGGAATATAATTAATACCAAATTCAACTTACCTTAATGGCGAAAGTCTAGGTAATTCATCAACAAATACTTACTAAAGTTTCAGATAACGGAAACATTTTTAATAAATTCATATTAGGTTCTTTCTAGATTATAATATCTAGGACTAATTCACAACCATTCATGGTATAATTTTAAGTCTAAATGCAGAATATGGTCATCCATCAAGAATTATTTAGATTACTTTTGATAATCAACATCTTATCATTTAGGGGAATTCTATTCGAGTTCCCATCAATTAAGAAAATGTCGTCATGTCATAATCAATCAATCCATTTTACTGGCACTAACAACTTTCCAGTTTCATTTCCGTCGATAAGATGTGAATATCTCAAAGGACTAATAATAACTCATAATCCTTCACAATTCAAGGATATCTGGAGACATAACTAACCTTAAAAGAGTAAGGTTAACGCATAATCTACGCGAGAGAATTTCAAATCAGATATAGACGAAAACATTTAACGAATATGAATATATCCCATGTTTTCATAATTTGAGTACGCATTCGAAAGCTCCTCGGATCGTTACCCAGGTCATTCAAATGAAATCAAATCAAAAGAAATGATGGGAACGTCAATACATCCGGTCGGGTATCAACACTCGGTAATCAAATACTTTTCCTAAGAATCTCACTACGAGAGAATTGGACAAGAAAGAATTGTCAATTGTCAAATAAGACAATTTCCACAGATGAGTAACTTCGACTCAGAAGAATAGATGATACAGGCACATATGTAGGTGTCCCTAACACTATGTCCTTGTTTTCACTTCTTGCAGATCTCATAAAATTTAATCTTTCACAATCTTCAAAGAAAATGTAGTGTTTATTCATTAGTTTTATGGTGACTACTAATCAGCCTTGCATGGTCCATTCTAAATTGTATGTAGGCGCGCAACTATATACAATTTCAAGATTAACGATGCAATACTCAGTTCGTCAAAATTTTATCATCATGTTTATAATAAAAACATTTTCATGCTTAATTCTTTAAATAAGAATCAAAAATAGATTTACAAAGATCTTCCTTGTTATGAAAACAATTAAGTTTTTCCAAGATGTTTTATAAACAACTTCATTTTGATAACAATCACTTATAAATATCACTTGGAATATTCCTTATAGTGATGAAGATTCAATTTTCTCAAAGGATACCGTTTTAACTTTATAAAAACAATGAGTGATCTGCAAAAGAGTGATGAAAGCTTGTTCACCAAGAATTAACTACGATATGATAGGAAATGAGCTTAGCCAATTAATAATGAGGTTCATGACCTTGATGGCACTCACGAAGAATGATTCACAACGTAACTCAAATCAAGATGAGTACTTGTTCAATGGTTGCATCACTAATGTGAGCATTAGAGACAAGCAAGAAAAGATAGATAACATCGATACGTGTAGGATTTAGCAATCAAAGGTAGTCTTTTCATTAATCACAAACAAGTCAAAATTGTACCGTAACACATTAGGTGTCACTATGTCATACAATTCTCAGAACTCATCCTACTAACTGATATCTCAGTTAAGTTAGGGATTATTTTTAAAAGATACCACAATGAATACTAATCTACAAGAGTCATTAGGTGTCCCACCTGTCCCGGAAGATCCATCAGTCCAAATTTAGAAGAAGATTTCTTCAATTAATTTCTTGGACACTGGGCATCCTCGTTAGTGGACAATGGCCTAGGAACAACCCTTTAACACGAACCTACAATCATTTAAAACCTCATAATTCAATCACAGAACTTAACGACTTCCTCTTAACAGTTTCATATTCCATACAGGTTAAGTTTTACTTTATTCAAGTTTCAACCAATTTTATACTCAATTCGATATCCTACCTCATTTTCCAATACTTTCATCCTTATTATTAGACCTTCAAAGTGCAATAAAAGCTCGACATGATCAACACTTAATTTCCAATCCTATAGCTCTTACAACAACAATTATCAAATGAGTCATTAATATGAAATGGCTTGATCATTCAACTAGACTTCTCGGAAAGGTATTAGTGGCATGAGGCTTTTGGGTACTGGTTCCAATGACAGCCTCAAATGCAACATTCACCCTTTCGATTTCAATTTAAGAATTGGATGACAACGAATCAGATGACATCTTTCTAGGTGATAACGTTTTGTCAAACTCCACCCTATAAGGAAAGATCGTCATGACATCGATATCAGTCTTAATCTCGCCAATTCTTCTTTAATATCACAATCAACTAATATCTACATTTCTACGAATATCAACCATTTGTTGGGATCATAAATATCCACAACTTGGTTTAAATCTAGGATAGCTAGAATTCCTACGAGAATAGCTTCAATTAATTTACTAGGGGGTTTAGGGTTACTTGTGACAATCTACGTCGTATAAATACCTCGTATAAAAATCAAAATAATCATCAAACAATCATGTAATAAAATTACATCATATGTATATATATAATCCAAGTTATATATATATATTAAAATAACACTTCTCAGTCTGGCCTTGTCGGTAACTCGGGAATTCTTCGGCACCGTTATAGTCAAAAGATTTTTAGACATTTTTAGAAAAATGTTTATAGTTAAAAGATTTTGAAATGTTTTATTCAAAACCTTGGTTTTAAAAATCTTTCGTTCTCTATAACGAGAGCTTTGATGCCAAACTGTAACACCCCCAAATTTATACAACTCAATACAGCGGAAGACTAGTTGGTGTTACGGGATAGCACATTACTCACATCATAGACAACGCATAAAAATCGTTCGTTTATTAATAAAGCATTTCCATTCATAAATATCAAAGTTACATCGGTCCCAAGTCATTATATTTAATACAGGTTTTACAAAGTATTTGAATGGAAATAAGTATTTAGGTGCGGGCCATGAATTCTTGTTGTCTTCCCGAGAATTACCTTCAAGTACCTGAGATAAAACATGTTAAAAGAAAAGGTCAGCGATAACGCCGAGTGCATTCATAGAGTTTAATAAATTCCATCAATATAATATCAGTATAAAAGTATTACTGAAAATCATTTTGTACAAATGGTTTTGATAGGCCATGAAATAGCCAAAATCATTTTATACAAATCCTTATCGAAAATCATAATATAGGCATTTGCCTTAAAAATCATCATACGAGCCAATGTCGTAAAAACACCATACAATACTTCTTATGAAGATGTATGAAAATGAAAACCGTTATATGAATATGGTTATGAAAAGCCTTAAATATCATTATACGAGCCAATGTCGTAAAAACGTCATACAATACGTCTTATGACGTTGTATAAAATCAGATAAAAACCGTTATATGAATATGGTTATGAAAACCAAAACACAAACATAAAATCAGTAGTATGACCCCGTATTGCTAGTCAGGCAATACGTCGTAATTCTGAGCGTCTAGTAGTATTTCTTTAGTTTTGGATTATTATAAGACGCATGACATTGTTACCTTACTAAACCAACAACGGGTAGCTAACCCGATACCAATTTTGCCCATCTAAAGTAGCGTGTCGTCACAAAGGTCACGCTATGGAAATCTTCTCATACATAAATTCGCTTACCAATCAATGTGGCACGACGGGGATCAACCGTCAAGGCGCGAACTGGGGTGATCATCCCCAAATAGTACTATTAAATGCATAAGCGTCTACCAAATCCCGGTAGTTCACAATTCATGCTAATGGGACTTTTAGTGACATAACCTAACTTTAATAATCCATTTAATTTCATCTATCGGGTCCATTAATCATTTATCGGGTCATACAATCGGGTCATTCAATCATTCGGGTCCAAATCAATAAACAAACAATCGGGAAAATGGTGTCCTATTTTATAAAATCTAACATGTTATCTCCCTCGCGGGTTTATAAAACATTTATAAAACATTTAAAAGAGTGCGAGGCTATGAACTCACGTTGATGTGGGAAGGCGGGTTATCGGCAATTCGGACGTACGGTACATGCTTCAATCACGGAAACCTAGACAAATAATACTCGGTCTTAGACTCATGTCCAATGACTTTATAAAAATAACAATTATGTATACATATGATGATTATATATACATGATGATCAAGTGGGTTTACATATTCTCGTTTACTCATTTTAGTGTTATATGTCGATAACTTTTATACTAGTTTACTAGTTTCACCTATTTTCGTGTTTTAAGTCCAATAAACGTATTATAAGTTCTTTAACTTGTTTTAATCCCTTTTATACCTATATTATCAGTATGTATACTTTCCATGTTGGGCCCAAATGGGTTAAGCCCAATAAGTTCTTTTTACAAGTTTTTATCTTATTTAGTCTAATTATTAGTCCAATATGCTTAATTAGCTCGTAAATGTCCGTATTTCTTATAGTTCGGGTTTTATCGGTTTTTACTTGTATTAGATACTTATATATCAGTATATGAATTTTATAAACTTTACATTAGACGGGTTTGGTCGTCTAAGTTTTATTTGGCGAAAAACGTTAATTTTACGGCGATAGCCGAAAAAGTCGTAAAAATCAAGTTTATAGTTTTTATTACTTATAAATATTATTTCACCACCATTTATATAATTTATCCATTTAATTAACCTTTTATATATTTATATAAATAAGTTTTATAAGTTAGTGGGTTTTTATTTTACATTTTATACATTAAAATGTGAGTGCTTATATAATAATAATATACATTAATTCCAAAAATCTGATTTTTATCTTCATGTTCACCATTTTTACCATATCTAGAGTTCTATAATGAATTAGAAGCTCATTTTTGGGTGACATGTTCTTCATATTATGTGCTACATTTAACTTAGTTATAGCTACTTCCCATTTTGAGTTCATCTTGCCTTAACAGTCCTTACAAAACTGCTTATTCAGATTACACCACCTAACTTGTTTTGATCATATCTCACTCATTATTTTGATTCCATTGCATGGCCAACTCTCACATGTGTATAGCATCTTGTACTTACTGTAAACGGATGATACCATGCAATTTTATCAGTTCTTATTTTAGTTATATACTGTTTTTATACAGCCAACTAAATAATCAAGATTTTAACCTCCTTTCTTATAGTTATTATCATTTTTAAGCATATCTATCAACACTTGATCCCCACACAACATTTTTATCATCATATATACATCATATAAATATACAAAATGAAAGAAAATACATTTGTTCTTTACAAAATAACAAGAGAAAAATGGAGAGGATGATCTTCTTTACCAACCAAGTGTTTTCCTTGTTTTTGGAAGACAAGAACTTGATGAACACAACAAGTAACTCCAAGACCATCAAATATCAAGAACATATGTTGGGAAATCAGCCCTTGGACACAAGCAAATAACCTCCAATGATGTTAATATGGCCACCAAATGATCAAGGCTTCAAGAGAACTCCTTAATAGAGCTAGTAAACATGTGTTTCATGGCTAGAAGAGATCAAAATGGGTGTTTATTGGTTTATTTTGGACGGAAAAGGGAGAGTATTTGAGAGAGTTTGAGAGGATTTTGCATGTAAGAAATGGTGGAATGGGAAAACTAGTAGCTAGTTTTGAAGTTGGTGGAAAGGTAAAATGCTTAAGATGTAAGCTAGCTTACACATGTAATGTGTTAGCTTAACTTGATGCCACCTTAGTGTGTGGTGTCAAGTTGTGCCGTCCAAACCATGCTAGTGGGGTGGGACAATGTGTTTTGTCCCATCTCACTAGTTTACGGGTATTTCTCGATTCTAGTTTTCTCGATTTGCGTGCCCTCGGGTCGTTTTACGAAAAACGTTTTTATAAATTATGAATCGACGTCACAAAACTAATCCAATAAAAATTGTTTCATCAAAAACGGAGTTCGAAAACGTAAATACGTAATCCTAAGGTTTCCGGTTTAGTCGTAAAGGACGTTAAAATTTTGGTGATTTTTAGAGTATTTTGGTTTTTCGTCACGTTTTACGATTTCGCGTGTTTTACGTCGTACAGTAGTTTTTAGCATACATCGTCCTTATTTTTCTCTCTTTCACAACCCAAAAACGACACTAATCCAAACTTTATTTATATTATTGGCTTTATCACATACACACCTCCTTCGAGAACGAACTCCCACTTATTCGATTTGACGGTTTTCCTAAATCGTCGAGTTTAATACTTGCCCATTATACGCGTTTTTCCTAAAACGTGTACGATTTACACTACATCTGTCACACCCCCAAATTATCAGAGAGTACGGATCCACTGGGGTGCGACGATCATGACTATCATGAGACATAGATTATAAACAACGACATTAAAAGTCATTTTAAATTCATTAAACTTAAATATAATTGTTCGGAAGCATTTGATACAACATTATAGAATAAACTAATTTTTGATGATATAACATAAGTGTTCATGTTCTCAAAAGATAGTCACGACAAATTATTTATCTCCATAGCCCAACCACGTCACTCCTCCGTCTTGAATCCTAAGAAAAACATTGCTAAAGTGTCAACATAAAGGTTGGTGAGTTCATAGGTTTAGTTACAAAATAATTGTGATTAACCATAAGATTTAATCAGGCAACCAACATATAACCAAACATGGTTATAACCAAAATAGTATACGTTTGTATTCCTACGCCTAAGCTCATGACACCGAAGTGTTAACCAACCAAAAAGATATAATGAGAGCCCGAGCAAACGCCTATCCCAAAGCATTTTTAACGACTCAAATGTAAGTGTATCTAATTTGGTCACACAACCAACATTAGATAGGGAGGTCAATCCAAATAGATCTATGCATAACATTCGCGCTTAAACAAAGTAATTAACGGTTCACGATAGTGGGCTAAAGTGTAACACCCCCAAATTTACACAATTCAATACAGCGGAAGACTCGTTGGTGTTACGGGATAGCACATTACTCACATCATAGACAACGCTTAAAATCGTGTCGTTTAATAATAAAGCATTTCCATTCATAAATATCAAATTTACATAGGTCCCAAGTCATTGTAATTCATACAAGTTTTACAAAGCATTTGAATGGAAATTATTATTTAAGTGCGGGCCATGAATTCTTGTTGTCTTCCCGAGAATTACATTCAAGTACCTGAGATAAAACATGTTAACAGAAAAGGTCAGCGAAAACGCCGAGTAAATTCATAGAGTTTAATGAAATCCATCAATATAACATCGGTATAAAATTATTACCGAAAATCATTTTGTACAAATCTTTGTAATAGGCCATAAAATAGCCAAAGTCATTTTATACAAATCCTTATCAAAAATCATAATATAGGCGTTTGCCTTCAAAATCATTATACGAACCATTGCCGTAAAAACATCATACAATACGTTTTATAATGTTGTATAGAGTTAAATAAAAACCGTTATATGAATATAGTTATGTAAAACCAAAACACGAACATAATATCAATAATAAGACCCTGTATTGCTAGTCAGGCAATATATCGTAATTCAGTGCGTATAGGCGTATTTCATTATTTAGATTATTACAAGCCGCATGACATTGTTACCTTACTATAACAAACAACGGGTAGCTAACCCGAAACTCAATTTGCCCATCTAAATTAGCGTGTCGTCACAAAAATCACGCTATGTAAATCTTCTCATACATAAATTCTCTTACCAATCAATGTGGCACGACGGGGATCAACCGTCAAGGCGCGAACTGGGGTGATCGTCCCCAAATAGTACTATTATATGCATAAGCGTCTACCAAATCCCGGTAGTTCATAATTCATGCTAATGGGACTTTTAGTGACATAACCTAACTTTAATAATCCATTTTATTTCATACATCGGGTCATATAATCATTCATCGGGTCATACAATCATTCGGGTCCAAATCAATAAACAAACAATCGGGACAACTAGTGTCCTATTTCATAAAAACTAACATGTTATCTCCCTCGCGGGTTTATAAAACATTTCATAAAAACATTTAAAAGAGTGCGAGGCTATGAACTCACGTTGATGTGGGAAGGCGGTTATCGGCGATTTGGATGTACGGTACGTGCTTCAATCACGGAAACCTAGCCAAATAATACTCGTCTTAGACTTTTGTCCAATGACTTTATAAAAACCATAACTATGTATATATATGATAATTTTATAAATATGATGATGATCAAGTGGGTTTATACATTCTCATTTACTTATTCTATTATTATGTATTGGTAACTTTTATACTAGTTTACTAGTTTTACTTATTTACATGTTTTAGGCCCAATAAGCCTATTATAAGCCCAATACCTTATATTAGTCCATTTTACACTTTTATTATCAGTATTATACTTTACATGTTGGGCGCAAGTGGGTTAAGCCCAATAAGTAAATTTATAAGTGTTTAGCCCATTTAGTTAGATTATTAGTCCAATAATTCTAACTTAGCCCGTTAATGTACATATGTTATTTAGTTCGGGTTTTATCGGTTTTTACTTGTATTAAGTACTTATATATCAGTATATGACTTTTTAAAAGTTTACATTAGACGGGTCCGATTGTCTAAGTTTTAGTTGACGAAAAACGTTAATTTTACGGTACTAGCCGAAAAGACGTAAAAATCATGTTTATAGTTTTTATAACTTATAAACTTACCAAACTACCAGTTTTATATAATGTCTATTTATTTATCCTTATACATATTTATATAAATGAAATATATAAGTTAGTGGGTTTTAATTTCACTTTTTATACTATATTATTTTGAGTGCTTATATAATACTATTAAACTTTAATTTCACAAAATATGATTTTTAGTTTCACTTTCACCATTTTTATCATATCTTGAGTTCTATAAGGAGATTGAAGCTCATTTTTGGATGACATAAACTTCATATTATGTGCTAAAAATACGTTAGTTATAGATACTGCTCAATTCATGTATAAGTATCCTTAACGGTCCCTACAAAACAGACTATTCAGATTAGTATACTAATTTTGTTTTGATCATATCTCACTCATTTTGATGATTCCATTGCATGGCCAACTCTCACATGTGTATGACATCTAATACTTACTTTAATTTGATTCCAACATGCCATTTTATCAGTTTATCATTTGGTTAGTTACTGTTTTTATACAGCCAACTTTATAAGCAAGAATTTAACCTTTTTACCTATGGTTTTCCATCTTTTTAACCATGTTTATCAAATCTATCAACACCAAATCCCCACATAATATTTTTAATCATCATTCATCATCATATACATATACATAAATAAAGAAATTACAAGATTACATAATCAAAATAATAAAAGGATAGGAAGAACAATCTCTATACCGCCATTAGTGATGAAAAGTTGAGGTTTTTGATGAACAAGACTTGGTTCTTGTTATCAAATCTTCAACTTTAGCAAGGCAAATTCTTGGGTCCTTTAGATGGATGAACATCTCCATGAAATTAGCCCTTTAACCTCATGAAAACTCATTTTCATAGGTTATGATCACCTCAAATCTTGATATCTTCAAAGGGTTTCCATCATATGTAAATTATACATATGATTTATGGCTAGATTTTTGGTTCATGGTGGTGTTTGATGGTGATATATGGACGGCCATAGGAGAGTGAGAGAGATATTTTAGATGGTTTTGCATGTAAGAAATGAGTGTGTGTGGTTTGAGTTAGTAGTTTTAAGCCTTAGGTGGTTTTGGTAAACTTAGGAGGACAAGTGTCCATAACTTTACTTAATTTTGACACACAAGGGTGTGTTATGGAAGCTTGGCCACCACATGTTATAGGGGTGGGGCAAGAGTTATCTTGTCTCATCCCCATTTATTTACGGGTATTCCTCGATTCTAGTTTCCTCGATTTGCGTGCCCTCGGGTCGTTTTACGAAAAACGTTTTTATAAATTATGAATCAACGGCACAAAACGAATCTAATAAAAATTGTCTCATCAAAAACGGAGTTCAAAAATGTAAATACGTAATCCTAGGGTTTCCGGTTTAGTCGTAAAGGACGTTAAATTATTCACGAAAGTCCTAATCTCTTCTCGTAAATTTTTGAGTTTATGAACCAACACAAATTTAAAATCCCAAATAATATTCGCGGATAAATTTATTTCCTGAAGTGTCGGACTGTCACCAAAACGGTGTATGTAAACGTAAGTACGTAACGTAGAATCCTCCGGTTTAGACGTAGTCGATGCTACTTCAGGATGTAAACCCAAATTTTTTCCCAAAAATAAGTGAGTTCATAATATAACATTAAAATAATGTTTTTAAATAACACATGAGAATAAAATATCAACCATAAATTGACGGATTGTCACATAAAGCATCTAGGGATATTGCTACTTAGATATCATGTAGGCAAACGTATCAAGTTTTAGCACTTTATATTCATCCATTTAAAACAAGCAATGTTCTCACCCTAAAAGTATAGAAACAAGTAAAAAGTGGGGCTATGAAACTCGCCCCGAAGTAATTGCAAAGATATCAAGAAAAGGTGTAGGCACGAAAGTGGAGTACGCAAAACACTGTCAAACTCTACCCGCAACCTACATATTATTACCGTATGGTTAACTAAATGTGTAACAGAAAATGGATGCATTCATGCTTGTCCCTAGTATGTGCTTGGGTTTATTTTAAGAAATTGATAATTTTAACGCTTGGGAAATTTAACGTTTAATAAACGCATAGACATTTATTCGGGATATATTTAACAATATTGAACATTTCGTTGTCGAGACAGTTTATTTAGTTGAGTTGTTTAATGGGTCAATTATCTTAAATACCTTTTATTAAAAATATTTTAAAATAATTAAACTAAATAGAATTGATAAATATATAAATTATAAAATTAATTTTTAGAAATGTCATGTCTCATGTCGGGGGACGTGAGACAAAGTCATTTATACTTTGAAATGAAACAGCGAGGCTTACTGTTTTAGTTTCGTTAAATGGGCAGTTTTTTTAAGAGCGGATAACAAACTATATAATGGCTCGCGGCATGAGCTGAAAGTACCGTTGGATAGATGGTCGCCGGGTCTATAAGCTCAAGTTTCTAGTTTAAGAAAACGAGGTCGTTTGGTTTGCTAAAAATTTCCGTGAAAGGACGAAATTTCCGCCTCATATTAACATCAAAACAAGGCGGTTTTTACCGGTTTTTAAACTCAATTTACAGGCTCGTTAGTGACTCGCGGGACGAACTAAAAATGCAGCTAGGTAGACAGCCAGGTCATTTATATACCCACGTGTTTTATAAATCGCCGCCATTTGATGTGTCAAAATCGTGTTCGAAGTAAGGATCGTGCAACACTTCAAGAGAAAATAGTTTAACGAGTCAGTTTTGGTCTTTTCCACGGGTTTTGATAGGGACTTTCAGGTCTAACCGAAAGTATGCCTGTGCAGATGGCTAGGTGGTCTACAATTTCTGTGTTTTAAGTTTATCATTTCGAAATCGTTTATTGATAGAAAGTTGGGGTCGAAGTATGCTAGTCACGGCTGTTTTATCAAGTAAAAAGAATAGATTTTTCGTGGGTTTTAAGACACAATAACTATTTCGTTTCTCAACGAAATAAGGTGATTCGAATTTCTACTAAAAACTTGAAATGTCTACTATAACCCGCTACTAAAATTCTCATTTACGGGCGAGTCTTTATGGGACGAATCGCTGGTTAAAACGCCCCCATGGTCACGTCTTATACGGTACTTCGGACTAAGTGAACAACTGAACACATTATTTCCGTTTCTAAAACTTGTTAACAATTCATATCATGACTCTATCCCACTAAATACCTATCCATTTTTAAATACATCACGTTTGTGTTATATTACCGAATGATTCTAAGAAAA
This sequence comes from Glebionis coronaria, assembly GCA_025667525.1. Taxonomy (NCBI): domain Eukaryota; kingdom Viridiplantae; phylum Streptophyta; class Magnoliopsida; order Asterales; family Asteraceae; genus Glebionis; species Glebionis coronaria. The sequence goes on along the minus strand of JANFOE010001449.1, from coordinate 80,898 downwards.
ATGGTCTTCGATTACATTTCATCATTTAAGCACATTTGCCTCAAGCACCAACTAGTACAAGGTCACGAATGCATGTAAATGGTATGAAAAAGAATAACAAGGAAATAAGGAGGGTGAACTCACGAACGATGGTGGACGCAAGGAATGAGCCAACAATGGGGTGGACGTGGGCAAGCACTTCACGACCCAACTAAAACATAACGGACGCTAACTCATCCGTACCTCAGCAAACCAAACCGAATCCCTAAGGTTGACGAGCCAACCAACCTCAAAACCCGAACGAGCTCCAAAATGGATGACCAATGGGATAAAACCATCTAGAAAGATCAGTACTTGCTATTACTCTTGGTTGAACTATTATTATTTACTACAAGCAAGAAAAGGACGTTTGTTTCGCAAGACCAGGAAAGAAAATAATTCATGTTTAGTGTGTTCGAAATGTGTTTTGTGGTGAAGTTTGTTGCTATTTATAGAGAAACCCAAGTGAGCTAAGAAGTTACATTACTTAGTTAGGGTTTTCTTCGTTTTGTTTAGGTTGCAACTAGATGGTGTAACTAGAGAGGTACTATGATTTTTAGTGAGAAATTGGGGAAGAACAGAATTTGTATTGGGGTTCGGCTATGGCAGGAAAAAGAAGGGTTGGGGTTTTCAACATTTGACTACTTAATGAAGTGATGTAGGTACACATTCAAAATTTAAAGAAACTATGGGGAGGGAGCCTTTGTTTGATGGTTTGAGAGGGATACGGGGGGACCACAAGTACCCTTTTCATACTGGTTTGGTGAAGTACAAGGATTTCAAAGATGTGGTAAGAGTAATAGGGGGAAACGTGGGAATCAAAGGGGTGTTTAGTTTTCATATATTTGAAAAGTTGAAATGTTTTATTTAGGTTTATTTAGTTTTCGATTAGGAGGAAGATGGATAAATTTCCAAGTATGTTTATGTTTATTTCGGGTGAAATTATATGTTTTGTGTAGTGATATTCTTAAATGAAGTTATGTTGACGTTGACTCTAAATATAAAAATTCCTAGTACATATCGTAAATGAATAATAGTCTTTTAAGAAATATTTCATATAAATGTTATTCATAAAAATTCAAATTTGTACACAAAATACGCGTAATCAATCGGGATCATCAATAGACACACAAGTCTAACCCGAACCATCGCGTTTCACGTAAATTAAATAGATTCAAAATCTACGTTTGTGACATCCGACATCCCTTAAATTTATTTTTGTCCTCAAAACTAGCACGTCGATGTCCTTATTAAAACAAGAGGTGAATTAAATTTTTATCTACCTTTCTCGGTGTTCAATGCGTTCGTTATTCTTTAGTTTATTGCTAAGATTAAAATTACTATAATCTTATTACGAATGAAAATTTCTACCGACTTGTACATGATCTTATAACGTCCCCTATGTCTTTTCTTGAATGTCAAATTTTATCGACGACGTCTGTTTTGTTTAGCGAGTTTTCACATTATTAATTTTCGCGTCGTCCTACATATTACTTCCACTTTAAAGTGTCGTGTATTGTCAGTTTTCGCCTAGATTACTATAGTTACACTAATATTTATCGTGAGTGTTTAATCCAATCCCTCCTAAAGGTAATATCGCACATTTGAAAATAGTTCCACATAGTTTGGTTAATCTCGTTAACATCAACCGTCGACTTGGTAGTGATAAGTAGCGTATGCGTCAAGGTTTCTTTAATCGGTTTCCCAAAAATCTAGAACAATTGAGCGTCCTAACACATGGTGGTCAAGATGTTTCTTCCTTACGTGACATTCGCTATTAGATAGTTTCGTTAATTAATCAATTTAGTTTGCGTTCCTGGCTTTTTGTTCTTCTCATTATTATTTAAAAAATTGTTTTAGATTTTTCCGACTCTAATCTATTTGAGTTTAATTGTCGTCAAAAGCAAGTGGCACTCTTAGTATTTTTCGTGTCATACATGCTTCTGTATGTAATAGTGGCGAAGAAAAGAATCGTACTAGGTTTACTCATATCGCGTACTTGACGTTTTTACTTAAGACGGTTGAAAAATGTTCCACGTTCATAGCACATACTAAAATTTTCTTTGATGAATAGGGCAACTTGAGTATATTCTACTAATACTAATATATTTCATTTTTACGATGACTACTATGAGCATGCTTGCGTTCGACCACGATCATACATAGTAGATCAGGCTACGTACGTCTCGGGACAAACGGTTGCATCCTCCTTTCATCATAATCTAACTCTTTGAGGTTGTAACTTATATATTGGTAGTCTATAGTTCATTTCATTCGTTACCATTGTTCACTTTCACAATCAACATTTTAGTCCATAGTTCATTTTATTTGTTATCATTGCTCACTTTTAACAATCAACAAAATAATTTACATACTTATTTGTACTAGTTCTCGTCAAGTTTATCAATAGTTTAAGTCTTCCAAATCAAGATGTTCGTAAAATAGATTTTTCTAAAATTTTACATGGTAGTCATTACTAAAAATGTTTCAACATTAGTCGCGGTATTTTATACATTAAGTTGGTCGTCACGCCAGATTTTCCAAAACTTTGCATGATAGTCTATATCAAAATATTTCGTCATCAATCGTGTAGTTTTTGTTAGTAATACCTTTACTGATTTTACCAAAACGTTTTATCAAAATTTCTGACATTCTTACTAATAAAGTTTTCGGTGATGGTTCCTTCAAAGTCCATTTTTAATAATATTTTCCAAAAATATTTTATAAAACTCATTCTTAAAAAAATTGATGGGTGTCAAGATACTAGACGTAGCACATCTGGAAGTGTGCGACTTCTTGGAGATAGACTGATTAGTTGGGCATCCAAAAGGCATAAAAGCGCCACGATATCAAATACAAAGGCTGAATACATTGCCATATCCGGTTGTTGTGCTCAAGTTCTATGGATGAGATCACAATTTACTGACTATGGTCTTAGATTCAACAAAATTCTGATGTACTGTGACAACAAAAGCGCCATTTCCCTTTGCTGCAACTACGTTCAACACTCGCGGGTGAAGCATATTGACATACGCTACCACTTTATCAAAGAGAAAGTGGAAAATGGAGTGATCGAGCTGTATTTTATCAACACTGAATATCAGCTGGCGGATATGTTCACAAAAGCTTTAAATCAAGGACGTATCGAGTTTTTGATCGACAAGTTGGGTCACCGGCGAATCTTCAGGAGTTGGCAGAAGAATCTGCAGAATAGTGGTGGTAAACTATTCGAGATTATCCTTTTATCGTGATCATTTATATTATCAAATATATATAAACCACCAAAAATAAAAATACAAAAATATAAAACTTACAAAAACCATAAAAATAAAATAAAATCAAGCAAATCCAAAAATATTTTTCATTTCAAAAGGGCATGTGTTTTAGTACGATAATATTTATGGCTTTAGAAATGTCGATTAAAATTGACACGGCGCCCTAAATAGAGTTCGTATAAAAGTTGTACATATTTTGAAACATGCCCATACGGCTTGTAGTTATTTCTGATTGCAACCCGCTTTTCGCATTAAAGTCACGTATTTCTTTTGAAAACGTTGGCTCACAACGGGAATTAATTTTCTCCGGCAAGGTTTACTTTAAAACCTTGTAAGGAATCAAGTTTACTTTATAACTTGGTCTAACACAAATTAATGTACGCTTCAGTGCATTTATTTGTTAAAATAAGAGAAATCTTATTGCCACCAGAATCGTTTCTATCAAACACTAAAACGGAAAATGTCTTCATGGGTATTTGACTCTTTAAACAATTACTACGACTTTTTAAATAGAAAACGGGTCAGTGTCTAAATGCTATTTGGATATGTTGCTTGTGTGCCTGGTATGCTTATTTGTTTGTTGTTTATGGAGAGTAGATAACGGTCGTTAAAATTAGTGTATGTATGTGTTCACTTAAGGAGAAAAGAAAATATAGGAAAACATGGAGGGGGTAATGGTAACTTTGTCAAAAACTTGACTTAGTCAACAACCCCCCCCCCCCCCCCCCCGTCTCTCTTTCACACACAAACACAAACCATAGCATCTCTCTTACCGCCATTGTAGAACTCTCAAAATTTTCAAAGATCTAGGTCGAATCTGTTATTAAGGTATTCAATCTTTGTTGTTTTGTCATGTGAATCATCCTCCTATGCATAACTAACTGTGCTTTCCCCAAACAATATCAGTTTTTATTTCTAGGGTTCATAAGAAACTTTTGTTCTTGAAAACTCTAATTGATAAGGGGTTTTGCGTTGGAGAGATTAGATAAACTTTAGTTTAGCTTAGATGTACCCAGAAAACATGTTTAGTATCGCAATCAAAGCAAAACAGGAAAACTTCATAATATCCGCCCAAGTATTACGATGGGTATTGCGAGAAGTCAAAATGTGACATTGCGAAATATCATGATTGTTAACATTGCGAAAAACACTAGTTTTGACATTGCGGAAGGTTGACTTGTTCTCATTGCGAAAAGTGTCTGGTTATGACATTGCGACATATGATTAGGTCATTGTGAAATCTATTTCTGACATTACGAAAAATTGCATTCTTGGATCATTGCGAAATGTGTTTAGGGCATACATTGTGAAATGTCATGAAAATGCGAAATATGTTGAGATATTAAAACATTGCGAAGAATGGTTGTTCTGTCTAACATTGTGAGATGTTATTGCGACTGTTACCTTATTTGACATTCCAAAATATTACGGTTTTTGCGAAATTTTTAATATGGACATTGCGAGATTTAAGATTCGTTGATATAATGCAAATCTGAAACATAAAAAATTTCTAAGTGTTGATTCTTATCATATTGACATAATATGTGTTTATCTAAGTTTAATCCAACACCATTTGATATGTTAAGTATAAAATGACTTAGGATTTATTCTTAGATAACGTCAACAAGCAAAAATGATGTGATATGACACGTTTTTCCATGCTAAATGTTTACATGATGTATGATATATATATATCTTTATCTATCATTTGAATATGTTGTTTATCTAAGTATTAAAATGTCGATCACCGAAGAACAACAACTACAACTAGATCTTGAACTCGTTCCACTCAGTGACAGGCTGCCCCTTACAAAGAACAGTCTTCGTCTGAAAGATGATTTTGATCCAACTTTTGTAGCCTTCAAAGTCGCAATGGATATCCTGGATATATCCCCACTGAAGGATGCCTTAAGAGCCACCGCATCAGTTCCTAAAGTTTAAATGCAGGAGTTTTGGGCAACAACATCAATCTCACAGGACAGACAGTTATCAAAGAAGACTATTACCTTCAAGATTAATAAGAAGACAATGACGCTTGACTTAAGTCAGTTCAGGAAGCTGTTCAAATTCCCTGAGTTAGCCAAAGGAGAACAGCATGTGCCTTACCCAGAGAAAACTGAAATACTTAGAGTAATTCTAGGTCTGAAATATGAGGGAGAGATTCGTAATTTATCTCAGTTTCACACTTCACACATCGGGCAACCTTGGAAAGCAATTTTCACGATCATTATCCGGTGCTTCACCATCAAATTTTAGCGGATCGGACACAATGATACCCTCTCAGGCTTATATATTGTGGGGTCTCTACACTGGAGCTAAAGTGGATTATGCCTTATTACTTTGGGAGGAATTTTGTTACCACTTCACCAACACCAAGAAGAAGTCTGAACATCTTCCATTTCAATGTTTCACAAAGCTCATCATCAATCATTTCATGAAGAGTACGCCTTCCATTGATAAACGTGGAAACTTTTTCTACCATAAACCAGCTAAAGACTATCTGATTAAGCATATGAATGTTGATGGGATTTCCACTAAATATTCGCTATGTCCAGCTCTAGTGCCCGATGTCATGATCAATGAAGAGATCAAGGAGAGTGAACCATACAAACAAATGCTCAGGGATATTGAAAAATAGTTGAACAGATCAAAATAAGATCCATTTGTACAGCAAAAGGGTAAAAGGAAGACAAACATTGACAAACGCCAAAAGAATTCTTCCTCAAAAGTTAAAGCCAAGGCTAAAGGAAAAGAGCAACTCCATGATGAGAATGAGGAAGATGAGGAGGAAGAAGATATTTAAACTATGTCTGAAGACAAAAGGATGAGAATAGCACTTCAAAAGAGTCGGTTGGTAACACTTAATAAGAAAAAAGGTAGTGGTTTTGGATCAAAGACTGCTGAAGAAATAGCCCGGAAAGCATTTGGAAACCCAGATAGTTCAACTGATGAAGAAGAGCAAGAGATCAGAATAGAAGAAGGTTCCAACGACCGATCAATCCAAGATGATGAAAATGTAGAGGATTATATCAACTATGATTATGAAGACCAAACTCTACAAGGTGGGGGAGAAGATGACATGGAAACTGATTTTTTGTACGGGGACATGAACCTCAGCAAACCGCTCCCTACAACAGCAACAATGATTGCATCAGAAGACGCTCACCTGATGTTGACTCCCACCACACCACTAACACCTCCTCCGCCACCATTATTTAGCACTGTTGTGACAACCGTCCCCCTGATCGAACCCATAATCGAACCACAGGTACCAACCACCACCCTACAACCAGTACCAACCACCACCCAAACGACTGTCCCAACACCGTCACCAATCATCGAACACCCTGTAATAACCACCACCCCACAACTTGTACCATCCACCACCTCTCTACCACTCGTTGTTACACCTCCACCATCCACAGTACAACAAGTACCATCCACCTCCACAACTTGTACCGACCACCGCCCAAACGGCTGTCCCAACACCGCCACAAATCATCAAACACCCTGTACTAAACACCACCCCACAACTTGTACCATCCACCACCTCTCTACCACTCATTGTTACACCTCCACCATCCACAATACAACAAGTACCATCCACCTCCAATCCATTTCTCACTATCAATGATGCAGTCATTTAGAATCTTCAAAAATAGTTGCAAGATCAGGCAAAACATCTTGCAACTTATCTAGACAAGTGTAACACCCCATTTAATAAAATAGAGTGCTACAATAATGTATGGCGTATCATCAAAGCATGCAAGGTAAATGTCTAAACATACATGACCATAAATATAAATACAAGAATCAAACATCGGTAGTCTAGTAACTCACAAACAAGCAATATAAGTACTGAAAATGGAAAGGACTAAACAATGTCCAAAAGATGTAAATTATGATAAAGTAGGAATAAATGCATGGGGTAAAAGAGGTCGGATAACTTCCAATCCGAATGCACATACTCTAGAGTTACTACTTGCATCCTTGGGTACCTGCCGTTTGGGAACATGGAAAAGTAGACGGCTGAGCATAATGCTCAGTGCACGGATATACAATAAAACATGGAAAACATAGAGTATAGAATCATATAAAGAATATAAAGCATGAATGGCAGCGGAAATGAATAAGTCCTAGAAAACCTAGTTGTTTGTCATGTTAAATTGTTTTAGTTCTGAAAACATAGCTTATGTTACTTATGAAAATTTGTATTAGTTAATGTACCATAATAGCCAATATAGGTCATGAGGTCAACAACGTGCATGAATACTTGGAGGGGAGACCTCATCATACAATTAGAGGGGTTGCCTCTAATTAACTGGTCAATGGGTAGGAGGGATCAGCTCCTTCTGAAGGATGCAAGGCACACACCACATTCACCATGAAAATCTTGACTGAAACATGTAACTAGGATGCACCCATACGCCCCACATGATAATATATTAATATAATGGCCAAATAATTAAAAAGGGACGCCACGAGCTATCACACCGCCGTGGTGAAGTCATGAAACTAGTGCCTCTAGTGTTATGGTTATGGTACCTCCATAACTAGGTGAATCTGGTCATGCATGTATATGGATAAGGTAACTAATAAAACATACACATTTAATCTGTAACTACTGGGGAAATCAGTTGGCTGCATACGGGAAATCCAAATGAAGGAAGAGATTGTCCTTACTGAAGGATGGGAAATCTATACCGTATGTCCAGTAGAAGCTAACAAAAACGATGAAGACTAATCCGCCTTGACGGATAACACTACATAAGAAGTATGGATGTGTGTGAGTTATCTGATTTACATGTGTTTTACTGGTTCTGTGTGTTATTATCTTGTTATACGTATTCTATCATGATTTATTGTTTACTGTGTTAACTGTCTTTATTCTCATATTCTGTTTTGTATTATTCATGTATTAGTGTATTATAATACTTGTATTGTAATACTAAGTAACTTTATAAAAATAGCAGGTTTCCTTAAATAGTATGTTTCCAAAAATAGTAAGTTTTCATAACTAGAATTAAGCTGAATTATAAATAATAAGTGAAGTTAAATTAGTATAATACAAGTCATGGTTATAGTTGGTTAATTAAATAACTGGTTTGTAGAAACTAGAAGGGGGGGTTGAATAGTTTCTCTTTGATTGGTGACCAAATTAAAATTACTTTCAATTTGGTTTGTATCAAAACTATCTTTTACTTGAGGCTAAGTTGCATAATGATTAGGTTCAATTCAAATGCACTAGCAAAGATAATAGGTAAGTGTAATGATAATGAAATAAGTAAAGAGTAAGGAAGGAGACAACCTAGTGGGAAGACACCAAGATTTATAGTGGTTCGACAACGAGGCTCTATCCTCGTTTCTACTCCACTCCTCGATTATACCTACTCGAGATTTCCACTATATCCACAAGCTCCCTTCTCGGCGGAGAAAACCTTACATCGTTGCTTACATTATTTTTCGACACTAAGCTAAATGTCGAGACCTAATCTTTAGCTAGGACCAATCTACACGACGTTGCCTACTTCATAATTTAACGACACAAGGCTAGATGTCGAGTTCTAATCTTAAGGTAGAACCAATCTTCACGACGTTGCCTACTTCATCATTTTACGACACAAGGCTAGATGTCGAGTTCTAATCGAAAGCTAGAACCAATATTCACGACTCTACACTTTGAAGCTAAGTGAGAACTTCACACAACACAACTACTAGTCACTTTATAGTTTAGTGAGAACTCACAAGACACAACCACATCACTTTATAGTTTAGTGAGAACTCCTAATCAAATCTATTACAACTCAACTAGACTTATCCAAGTACACACATGTAGCTTAGATTTACACAACACAAATTCAAGCAAACACATATGCAATGGATGTACACAACAAATCCAAGTATCCACAAATAACTTGGATGAACACAACTAGTCCAATTATTCACAAATACATTGGATTGACCTAAAACAAAAAGGGAATCATGTTGAATATGACTAGCTCATAGATTCGTCTTTATCACAACACTAGTGAGTGAGTGATCTTCTCATTGGACAAGGTAAAGGAGGGGATCAAGAGGATAATCATATGTAAACATCCTTAACAATTTAAATGATCATTTACTAATGATTAGGCTATAGAAAATAGAAAGAGGGCTGAGAAAAACGTCCAAGAGGCTTCCTGGAAAATGAGATTTGACCCACTATTTAAAGGAGACAAAGTATAACGGATCTATAATGGCTAGTTGTGCGCGGTACCTTATCTCACCCCGCGGTTCCATATCGCTAAGGTACGCGTAGGTACTTTAGGTACCGCCACTAGACTACGCTCCGTTTTTTGTCTTTTAGTGGGGTGGGAATATATAAGGTATTTGAAACCTTCAAAGGATATTCTAACAGCATTTGGAATATGCTATTTTCAAAATTTCATTTTCCATTTTAATAAAACATTTTATAAAAAAGAAAGTTTATTAAAAAGTGTTTTGTCATATTAACAAAAGTGAGTTTTAAGGATAATCATTTTGATGATCACTAAGTATGATTAAGAAAGGTTAGTGATATGATTATTAACTTGATGATAGTGTTAGTTAAATAATTCATTTTGTGTTTTACACTAAATGTGTTGTATGGTTTGTTGTGATCAAAACTAAGAAAGATTAGTTAACACTAATAATGTTTTTTGTCATCACTTGCATTAACAATCTCCCCCTTTTTGATTACGACAAACGATAAACTCATTTACGTAGAAACACAAAATATGGAATTATTAACTAGTTTATCACTATCATTTCTCCCCCTTTGTCGTAGAAAAAACGTTAGCACAAGTCTTTGAAGAACATCGAACTTTGCTAGTAGCTCCCCCTTGGTGGTTGCTCCCCCTTGCTTGGGGCACCAAGTTTGTGAGCTAAGGTGACATGCTACACAAAGGTTAGTAGAAAGGAAAGAAACACCAATGTATATATGATCACTACCTACTAAGTAACTTGAGAGGGAGAGAGAGAAGAAATCTCAAATTAGAAGCAAGTATTTTGCTAAGTATGTCCAAAGAGGTAATTGACAAAATCAAGCTTCAATCAGATGAAGATGATAAGCTTGTCAATGGGTTAAAGTTTAGAATTGATGGAATCACCCATAAGCAATTGTAAAAGTTAACCATGATCAACTCAAAATAGAACTAATGAAATAACACACAAACAACACAAAGGTTACATAAAAGAAAAAGACACAACAAAGAAGATAGTCATACACACAATATGAGTATCTAAAAGCAATAAATATGGAAAATAAACCACTAAGCATAAGCTAGTCTAATAGTCATATTTTCCAAGATTGCTTAAAAAATAAAAGACTAAAAAGACGACGATGCATCATTCGAAGTTTTGTCCACCGGAACGAAAACTTGAATAGGAGGTCGAGTGAGGAGGAATTCAAGAAAATTTAACTTCTCATACACATGAGCAAGTTCAATTTGTTGAAATCGACAACAAGCACATGAGGATCCATGATGCAACATAAAATCGTTTGATGGGGGTATGGCATCAAACTTAGGGTTTGGTGGTGGTGGGGTTATAGGTTTGGGAATGTTTTCACCATGCCTTGTGAGGTTTGGGAAGGTTGAAAGGTCATTGAGTTGAGGGGTATTGAAGGATTGTGGTGGTGGGGGAACATTTTCTTTTGCTCCGGTGACAGGGTTTATGGTATAAGTCTCATTCCAATACTTGATTGGAGAGAAGGTAGGGTTTTTGGGTGGTTTGGACGAAGATGGTTCATTCTTCTTAACCCAAATAGGTCGAACCGAGATTTTCGGTTTCTTTGAAAGCTTGGATGAGGAAGCTTTGGGTGACTGGGGTTGTGACAAAGAAATGTCAAGGTTAGGAATGTAGGAGTTAGGCATTGTGAGAGTGTGAGAATGAAATCTCAAGGTTATGTGAGAATGAATTCTCAAGGTTGGGAAGGTGTGCGAATGAAATCTCAAGGTTGTGTGAGAATGAATTCTCAAGGTTGGGAAGGTGTGAGAATGAAATCTCAAGGTTGGGGTATAAGTAAAATGTAATCAAGGTAAGAATTTGAATACAAAATGTGAAGTGTCAAGGAATGTTTAGTCAATTTGAGTAAACAAGGAATCTTGACAGGGTATAGGGTTTTAAAAGTTTTGACCAAAAATTCGTCAAAGACAGATTTCTGCCCGCGGTACCTTAAAGGGACCGGCGGTTCCATATCGCTAGGGAACCGCGGGGCTTTAAGGATCCGCGTCCAGAAGTCTTGAAACCAAGTTTTTACAGGTTTTTGAGAAAAACTAAGACTTTTTCAAAAAGTTGCAAATCTTGGAATTTTACCTCTATTAGCACCAAATTATGCTAGTGTTGCATAAAGAAACACATTCACAAAGAATGTCTTAACAAAGGGTGACAAAATAATTTAGATATCATTTTGAACCAATTTTAGTCAAGTTTTTAGAGGTTGTGATAGATTTAGGTTGAATTTTAATTTCAAATTAAAGTTGATTAGTGTGCACAAAAGAATAGAAACACACAAAGCTAAATCCATATATCAACAACATGAAACATTCATGAAGGAAGCAAGTACAATGACAAATAAAACTAACTAATACATAGCTAGCTTAACAAAGATCTAGATTATTAGTCTTCTTTGGCTTGGTTTTGTTGAAAACACTTATTAAGAAAACTTATCATTCATCTCCTAGGAGGAGGCATGGAGAACAAGGCAAGCAAGAACTCTTGCAACCTCCTATGTAATCCAAACATATCCATCCTAAGGTTATGGATGATGTAGTGGTTGTAAAGACAACATGTACAACTAGGACCATGTGTTTGTTGAAACCCATAGTATGAATCACCCAAAGGAGGTAAAGTGGAACACCCAAAATTGGAATGTTTGAGTTGGGTGGAGGTGGAGGAGGCATGTTCTCCAAGGGTGATGTGGGTGAAAGTGGAGGCATGTTCCCTAAAGGGGAAATAGGTGAGTGTGGAGGTAAATTCTCCAAGGTTGGTGAAATGGGTGAGTTAAGAGTGGTAAATGGTGAAGTCACCAATGTGTCATCAAAGTCATTCACAAAAGGAATGCTTTGGATTGGTTGGGGTTGTGTGGTCACATCCAAGGGTGCACTTGGAGTTAAGGGTGAAGAGAGCTCATTCATTCTTGAGTTGAATGAAGAGGAGGTAGAACCAATGGAGTGGTTAGTACCATGGGTGGATGATGTCTTGCATGATGAAAGAGGTGGGGAAGGTGATGAAGAAATGAGGATAGGAACCATCTCATTCTTAGGTGTGTGGAAAGGTGAGGAGTTAGGCTTGGCTACCTTAATCCTTATTTTGAGTGTTTTCCTTGGGGTGGAGGTCTTGGAAGTGTTTGAGGTTTTGGTACACACCATGGTTGACAAGGGTGGTTTAAGGTTTAGGGAAGTATGTTTTATGTGTGAAGAACATGGCAAACAAGGTGGGTTTAAATGGGTGAGGGGATGATCCAAACTAGTAATGGGTTAAAATCATTTTAGGTGAATAATGAATTTAGGTAAGCTAGTTAAGGAAATGTGCAGTTTATTACTGAAAATCATGCAAGGTTTACACAGATTTAAGAAGACAGTGTAAAGCAAAAGATGTTGTCGTGCACAGTGGCCGGCGGTTCCTTATCTAGTACCCGCGGTACCTTATCGATAAGGATCCGCGGGTTGATATGGAACCGCGACCAGAGGGCTTTCAAAAATTTCTCATCCCAGTTTTTGTAAAACCCATATTTTTCCCAAAAGATTCACAAGCCAAAGTTAACCGCAAAAAGTAAGCTAACTATCATAAGGCATGCACAAAGCTATGTAAATCACAAACATCATTGCATAAGCAATATTTAGGATCAAAGTAAATAATAATCCAAACAGAGTTAATACACAACCAAATGAGAGAGAGTAAGGAAATCATCCTAGATGAGTGTTGCAAGTAACCATGAGCATAACATCTAATTCCTTGATTGACTTCTGAGACGTTCTCGAAGAAGATGATTGAGATAAAATTGATAGTCAGAATCAACTTCATGGGAGGACAAAATGGAGATTGAAGAGGACATAAAGTTATTGAAACTGGAGGGAGGGTTGCTAGAAGACTCTTCTTGAGAAGTATTTTCGACTTGACACGAGTTCACATTGATCTCGGGTGAAATGTTCCCTTGAATGGGATCCATGACACGATCAACGGAGAGATAAGTAGAGGAAAGAAAAGACGGAAAGTAAAAAAGAACTCTTCTAAGAAGACGAGAAAGAAGCATTCCGAAGGGAAGACTTGACTTAGACTCAAGAAGGACAAACTTAATTCTTCTAGCTATGAAAAATGCGAGATTGTAAGGAGTTGTAGTAGCAACACAATACAACATATGTGTAAGACAAGCGGGCACTAAGTCCCGATTCCCATCTAGACACATTGCATTTTCCCTAATGATTTCGGCCCAAGGAATCATGAAATCATTAAGATCGCTAGTAAGTAATTCCCAAAGGGAGAGAGTACGAACGACTCCTTGAAATTTACCAAGAATAGGATGTTCACGAGGTTTAGAAATGACATGAATTATGTCCGAAGACGATGGAAGCACAGTCACATAATGAGCATCAATAGGGGCCGATTCTAAAGAGTCAATACTCCAAGCATCGGTGAATCGACATTGACCATTAGATGGCACTCTAAGAATATCACTGAATTCTTCAAGAGTGTAAATAATGGTTTTCCCCATAATGGAAAATCATATAGATAGACCATTATTGATGCCTATCAATGTGAATGTGCTAAAGAACTCCATAAGAAACGAAGGAAATATTGGCTCATTAATATCAAGAATACAATCAAACCCAATAGACTTAAACATGAAGCGAATAAACTCATTTGCGAAATTGGAACGAACGATGCGTCCTTCATGGAAACAACGATGTTCAAGAGACTTAGACGAGTTTTTGAGAGAGCGAGTTAGATGAGGGTATGGTGAAGAGGGCATATATGCTCGTGTTCGTTCATGATCTTTTTGATATCTCGAGGACATGATACGTACCTAAACAAGAGAATATTTTTCCAATCACTCATATGAAAAATAAAATCAAAGATCAAAAATATGAGAATGTGTTATATCAATTTCTTGACAAACATAGGATTGAATCCATATCATTCTCATGTTCACAATGAATCTATTCCATCATTAACCAAGAACACATGAACTATGTTGGATCAACAATGGATTAGAACATTGGTTTTTCAAAACAAGGTTTTTAGGTAAGCATTAACAATGTCATTACCTACTTGTTCATGGGTTCATCTCAAATCCATCTTTCAACCAAAATCATTTAGCCTAAATTCGAATTTGTTCTACAAGTGGGTTTTAGTGAAATCTTAATGAATATAAACCTAAGGAATCATAGTAAAATAACCATGTCAACCCACATTCCTATTAAGGTTTTAATTCAATTTCAATTTTAAAAATCCCCAATTATGAAAGGATGAACCCTAGAACAAAATAGATGAAATTGAAAGAAAATACTTACAATTAATTGATGTTAGATGATGGATGAGTGAAACCCACAACTTGGAATCAATTAATATGAGTGATTGAAGGTTTTGGAAGCTTCAACAATGGTGGAAAAACAAGAAAACCGTCGCTGTGTGTTTTTGGGAGAGAGAGAGATAGTGGTTTGAAAATAATAAAATAATCAAACTGGCGCTCTGACAAAACTTACTGCCCGCGGTACCTTATCGATAAGGAACCGCGGGTTTGAGCCGTAGAGATAAAGAACCGCCTACAGAGGCAAATTTTTATCTTTGAATAACGCCAAATTTTAAAAACCAAGTTTTTCTAAAATACTTAAAATTATATCATGAGCCTTTTAGAATATCATTGGATCATCAAAAACACTAAGCAATATGTTTTAATGAAGGATTACGAGTTGAATCAAGATCGAAAAGAACTGAAACGGACAAACGACTACTCGTAGCAAAACGGCAAAGTGGAGAGAAGTCAAGGGAAGTGAATCAAGACTAGGACCAATGCTCAAGGGATTAATGACAATCTTCAAATAGTGGTAACGAAGATCTTGTGTCTTATATAGTGGTTTAAGACGTGCCTTTCCGGCGAAACGTTAAACGGCTTTGGTAATGAATAAACACAAAGCAATTATTCAAGTATAGACTAAGATCACTTTCAATAACAGTCTTACTCTAAACCAAAATATGAGCAAGGTATTAATTCACTTTCTCTCGCATAAAGGGCCTACTAACCGTATGGGTGCAAACCATGGAAATCATGCTTGATACTTTATGCTTCTACTAACTCACTCTACATCACCATAGTGAGTCAAGTATCCAAGCAATGAAGGTTTGAGAGGATAAAGGAAAAGAAACACAAACCACAAATAAATGTCAAGGCAAGGATGCCGAGAACAAGCACATAGTCAAGTAATGATCAAAAGAATGATCAAAGGGCGTGTGGAAGAACGAAAGCGTACCTTGGCCACAAAGAGCAATCCACGAAGGAATCAATGCTATTCCCAATCAATGACTATGATGAGTACTAGGTCTTCAAGGACTAGTATCATTCCCAATCATCTTGGTATCATCATTCAAAGATATTGAAGATCAATGAAGATGAGTCTTCTACAAGTGCAAGTAACTCAATCCACAACTAATTAAGTGATTGATCTTCATGAGTACCTACACAAAGCAAGATGCAAACTAGTAGATACATTTCAAGAGTATATCTAAAATGCATAAAGTCTACTAATCTTAAGTGGGATGCAATATTATCAATTAAAGGACCTATTTTTCAAGAACAAAATAGTTTTGACCAAAGAGAAACTTTAGTACAACTTAACCTTCTAATTTGAGGAGACAATGGATCGATCCAAGTTTCCAAGTACAATATACTTCAAAGATCTTGAGTGACCATCGCTCTGATACCAATTGTAGAAACTAGAACGGGGAGTTGAATAGTTTCTCTTCGATTGGTGACCAAATTAAAATTACTTTCAATTTGGTTTGTATCAAAACTATCTTTTACTTGAGGCTAAGTTGCATAATGATTAGGTTCAATTCAAATGCACTAGCAAAGATAATAGGTAAGTGTAATAATAATGAAATAAGTAAAGAGTAAAGAAGGAGACAACCTAGTGGGAAGACACCAAGATTTATAGTGGTTCGACAACGAGGCTCTATCCTCGTTTCTACTCCACTCCTCGAGTACACCTACTCGAGATTTCCACTATATCCACAAGCTCCCTTCTCGGCGGAGAAAACCTTACATCGTTGCTTACATTATTTTCTGACACTAAGCTAAATGTCCAGACCTAATCTTTAGCTAGGACCAATCTACACGACGTTGCCTACTTCACAATTTAACGACACAAGGCTAGATGTCGAGTTCTAATCTTAAGGTAGAACCAATCTTCACGACGTTGCCTACTTCATCATTTTACGACACAAGGCTAGATGTCGAGTTCTAATCGAAAGCTAGAACCAATCTTCATGACTCTTCACTTTGAAGCTAAGTGAGAACTTCACACAACACAACTACTAGTCACTTTATAGTTTAGTGAGAACTCACAAGACACAACCACATCACTTTATAGTTTAGTGAGAACTCCTAATCAAATCTATTACAACTCAACTAGACTTATCCATGTACACACATGAAGCTTGGATTTAGACAACACAAATCCAAGCAAACACATATGCAATGGATGTACATAACAAATCCAAGTATCCACAAATAACTTGGATGAACACAACTAGTCCAAGTATTCACAAATACATTGGATTGACCTAAAACAAAAAGGGTATCATGATGAATATGACTAGCTCATAGATTCATCTTTATCACAACACTAGTGAGTGAGTGATCTTCTCATTGGACAAGGTAAAGGAGGGGATCAAGAGGATAATCATATGTAAACATCCTTAACAATTTAAGTGATCATTTACTAATGATTATGCTATAGAAAATAGAAAGAGGGCTGAGAAAAACGTCAAAGAGGCTTCCTAGAAAATGAGATTTGACCCACTATTTAAAGGAGACAAAGTATAACGGATCTATAAAGGCTAGCTGTGCAACGTAGCTTATCTCACCCCGCGGTTCCATATCGCTATGGTACCGCGTAGGTACTTAAGGTACCGCCACTAGACTATGCTCCGTTTTTTGTCTTTTAGTGGGGTGGGAATATCTGAGGTATTTGAAACCTTCAAAGGATATTCTAACAACATTTGGAATATGCTATTTTCAAATTCTCATTTTCCATTTTAATAAAACATTTTCTAAAAAAGAAAGTTTATTAAAAAATCTTTTGTCATATTAACAAAAGTGAGTTTTAAGGATAATCATTTTGATGATCACTAAGTATGATTAAGAAAGGTTAGTGATATGATTATTACCTTGATGATAGTGTTAGTTAAATAATTCATTTTGTGTTTTACACTAAATGTGTTGTATGGTTTGTTGTGATCAAAACTAAGAAAGATTAGTTAACACTAATAATGTTTTTAGGCATCACTTGCATTAACATGGTTAATTTAATTAAACTATATGTTATATGATTTTAATTAAAATACTTGTTTAATTAAAATAACCAAGTATAAATACCTTAGGTTATACATGAATAAATTTTAATAAAGTAATTAACCTAAAGTTTAATGTGACATGATTTATAAAAATAGTTTTTTATAAAAACCTGAATCCTGAGCTCATGTTTAATATAAGCCGAATCAAATAAGCTATAAACAAGTCTCATTGAGTCTTTGGAAAGAATCTCAGTTGACAGTACTTATACAACTAACATGTAAATATACCCCGACTCGAAGTCGGGGTCCCTTTTGTCTCGGGTCCGAATAAACAAAACCAACGGGTCTCGGTGGTGTCTCGGTTCACAAACACACCCCGACCCTTTGGTCGGGGTTCTTGTTGCGTCCAAGCCATACCCAAGCCCAGCCGACACCCCATGTGGTCTCGGTGGTGGTGATGATGACAAGCCGAGCACCCCCTTGGGTCTCGGTTGTCTCGGCCGAACAACACCAACGCCAAACACCCCCTTTTAACATGATTTAATTAATCTCCTTGTTTTATTTACTTGATGTATTGATTAATTAAATTTAATAACATGAAATCATAAGAATTTTAAAAGAAAAGGAAATGTTATGATTACCGACACGTGGAAAGAAAAGAATTAAAGATCACGAACACGTAGACTCCAAATCAAAGATCAAAATTGTCTGAATCCTCCTTGTGGTTTAATGTGGCCGGCGATGTAACAACCCAAAACCGTGGTCATTATTTAATTATATTTTTACGTATATTTTTGAAATTTTTGACGAGGTTGATTATTATGACGATTGATGATTTGATTTGGATGATGATTGAAACTTATATTTTTACGTTTTGACGAGTTGCGAGGATTATTAGTAATGACGATATCGACGGATGCCCGAGAAATTTTGTTTTATTTTAAACATGTCGATGTTTAATATTTTGACGTTTTTCTTTTAATGTTGTATTAAGTCGTGCCGGGACTATATAATATCATATTTTGTGTGTGTTTTAAGTTTTGAGAAGCATTTTTATGAAACCCGAGACCCGTAAAATTTTTCAAAAGTGACTAATAGTCATTTCCCGCTTTTTAACAAAGTATTTGCATTTTGATCCACAAGAATCACAATTGGCAAAAACTACCCTAAACTTCCACCATATAAATTGAAAAATAATACACAAAAACACACACAACAACCACTAACTCACAAATTCTCTCTCCCTCCCACTCTTGTTCTTGTCCGTCACCTAACAAGGTCCGAGTGGGATAACTTATTTCAACCTATGTTCGATGAATTCTTTGATCCACAGAGTAATGATTCTCCAGCACCCGTAGCAGTAGCTCCGATTCCCGTAGTTGTTGCTCAAGATAATGGAAATCTATCCGAGGCAACTACTGTTACTCTTGAACAAGATGTACCATCCCCCACCAATTCTCAAACAACACCTGAATCATCACCCCCACTCGTTCCTAATGATGTTGAAGAGGATCTATATGATCACGATCTGGAATATGCTCACTTACAAGATCTTCCCTTCTTTGGTTCACATATACCTGAAGACCCTACCGGTGCGTCTACCTCAGAGGAAGCTCCTGTAATCGTTCACTCCCGACCACCACGGATTGAAACTCACAACACTAAATGGACAAAGGATCACCCAATCCACAGTATTATTGGTGACATCGATCGACCAGTCTTAACACGCCATCAACTTCAAGAACATGCATTATATTGCTATTTTGATGCATTTCTTTCAGACACTGAACCTAAAAACTGGCAACAAGCAATGACCAAATCATCATGGATTGAAGCCATGCAAGAGGAACTTAATGAATTCCAACGTCTTGAAGTGTGGGAATTAGTTCCGTTACCCAGCAACGTTGAAATTTTGACATTGTTGTGGGTATACAAGGTTAAGCTCGATGAGTTAGGAAGTGTGCTGAAAAACAAAGCTAGATTGGTTGCTAGAGGTTACAAACAAGCTTTGGGTATCGATTTTGAAGAATCCTTTGCTCCTGTTGCACGTTTGGAGGCAATTAGACTATTCCTCGCATATGCTGCTCACATGAATATGATCGTCTACCAAATGGATGTTAAGACGACATTTCTCAATGGTGAATTAAGGGAAGATGTCTATGTAAGCCAGCCGAATGGATTCGTCAATTCAGAGTATCCTAATCACGTGTACAAGCTCAAGAAGGCTCTTTACGGGTTGAAACAAGCTCCACGCGCGTGGTACGATCTCTTATC
Source organism: Glebionis coronaria (assembly GCA_025667525.1). Taxonomy (NCBI): domain Eukaryota; kingdom Viridiplantae; phylum Streptophyta; class Magnoliopsida; order Asterales; family Asteraceae; genus Glebionis; species Glebionis coronaria. The sequence continues at coordinate 60,799 of JANFOE010001449.1, read as the reverse complement.
GTCGTATCTCATCTCCAAAGGCTTCTCCAAAGGCAAAGTGGACCCCACATTATTCATTCTCAAGGAGGAAAACGACATGATACTGGTACAAATTTATGTTGATGATATAATATTTGCTGCTACTAATCAACGTTTGTCTGATCGTTTTGAGAAAATTATGTCCACACGCTTTAAGATGTCGATGATGGGAAAATTTTCATTTTTCTTAGGGTTGCAAATTTCTCAGAATCCCAGAGGCATCTTTATTAATCAATCCAAATTTGCTCTTGAATCCTTAAAAAAATATCACTTTGAAAACTGTGACCCCGTGGATACTCCAATGGTGGAGAGATCCAAGTTAGATGAAGATAAGGAAGGGATAGCTGTCGATCCTAAACTTTACCGTGGAATGATCGGCACCCTTCTCTATCTGACTGCTAGCAGGCCTGATTTGCAATTTGCTATAGGCATGTGTGCCCGGTATCAGGCTCGGCCTACCGAAAAGCACTTACATGTTGTGAAAAGGATCTTTCGGTATCTAAAAGGAACACTTCATCGTGGTCTGTGGTATCTGAAGGATTCCTCTATTGCACTAATTTCATATGCAGAAGCAGATTATGCCGGGTGTCAAAATACCAAACGTAGCACTTCTGGCAGTGTGCAACTTCTTGGAGATAGACTTGTTAGTTGGGCATCAAAAAGGCAGAAAAGCGCTGCGATATCAAGTACTGAGGCTGAATACATTGCTATGTCCGGTTGTTGTGCTCAAGTTCTTTGGATGAGGTCACAATTGACTGACTACGGTCTTGGATTCAACAAAATCCCGATGTACTGTGATAACAAAAGTGCAATCGCTCTATGCTGCAACTACGTTCAACACTCTCGAGCAAAGCACATTGACATCCGCTACCACTTCATCAAGGAGCAAGTGGAAAATGGAGTGATCGAACTATACTTCGTCAACACTGAGTATCAGCTGGCAGATATATTCACAAAGGCCTTAGATCGAGGACGCATCGAGTTTTTGATCGAAAAGCTAGGCATGAAATCATTTTCACCAGCGACACTTAAGGAGTTGGCAGAAGAATCTGAAGAATAGTACTGGTAAACTATTCTCGAGTATCCTTTGATCGTGATCTTGTATATTATAGTACATACTTAAACCATCAAAAGCAAAATACAAAAGTATAAAACCAAGAAAAAGCATAAAAAAATATAAAACTAAGAAAAACCATAAAAATATAAAACCAAGAAAACCCAAAAATATTTTTCTTTTTTCAAATCGGGCATGTATTTTAGTACGGTAATATTTACGGCTTTAGAAATATCGATTAAAATTGACACGGCGCCATAAATAGAGTCCGTATAAAAGTTGTACATTTTTAAAACATGCCCATTATGGCTTGTAGTTATTTCAGACTGCAACCCGCCTTTCGTATTAAAGTCACGTATTTCTTCTGAAAACGTTGGCTCACAACGGGAATTCATTTTCTCGGGCAAGGTTTACTTGAAAACCTTGTAAGGGGCTAAGTTTACTTTATAACTTGGTCTAACACAAATTAGTGTACGTGTCAGTGCACTTATTTTGTTAAAATAAGAGAAATCTTATTGCCCCTAAAATCGTTTCAGAAAATCATTAAACAGAAAACGCCTTCATATGATAATTGTCCCATTAAATGGAATGACTACAGATCTTTAAATAGAAAACGGGTCACCAATTGAGGGGGAGCAAATATCATATCATATTGAACATGTTTTGGTCTTCATATTATATTGTCTGTCATCTTTCCGTATGTGCATGATGTGTAATGTGTGCCTAGTGTGGAGTTTACTTTGAGTTGGCATTAGGTTTTATTGGCATGTCTCATTAGTTGGGATATTGGTTAGAAAGGTTGACCTTAGTGTGTTGTTAACTAGTTTTAATAACTAGTTTTATGACATCCAACAAAATTGGGGGACCAATCTGCAATTTTTTGCAAACATTGGTTAGAAAGTTTGACTTTTGTCAAAACCTTCCTCTCCCATTCTTTTGTGTATCCCGTCTGCTATTCTCCCACACACCATCACTTCTTTCTGCCGCCATTAATCCCTGCCAAAAACTTGCATCAACTCATTTTTCTGTGCGTTTTTTTCTTGCTGTGCTTTCTCACTAGGTAACTTCGAACATACTTGCTATATCTTTTGAGGTTTATTACTGTGTGTTTATTCCTATGATTCTTCTCGGTGGCTCAATTTAATCTAGGGTTTCGATGTAAACTTGATAAACATCATGATTAAACAGAGGGGATTTAATCGTTTTCACGTATTATACACTGGGTTTGTATGAATTTGTTTAAAACAGACTAAAAACCATAAAAATCGCTAAGTTTAGATCCACCTAGGAAACTCCGCCCAGATTCCGATGAAGATAAGGTTTAGATTCCGATTGGTCATTCCGATCGGTTATTCCGATCGGACATTTCAATTGGATATTCAGATTGGATATTCCGATGGACTTTTAAGATCATTCCGATTAGGCCGTTCCGATCGGTCATTCCGATCGGTCATTCCGATCGGTCATTCCGATCGGTCATAAAGATTGGACATTCCGATTAGAGTTTCTATTAGGTCATTCAGATTGGTCATTCCGATCTGTGATTCAGATTGGACATTCCGATTGATATTCCAAATAGATCATTCCGATTGGGATACAAGCATTCCGATCACGGGATTCCGATTGGATAACTCAGATTGGTACATTGTCATCCGATGAGGACAATGATATTCAGATATGTCATTCCGATGAGGTCATCCCAATTGGGATATTGTCAATCCGATTGGACATTCCGATTTGGAATTTTCAGATTAGAGATTCTTCCTTTTAGACTTTCCGATCATGTAATTTCCAAAGGGTATTCCAATAAGCTAAGTGCCCTTGTGTTGCTAGATTCTTTCCTATATAAGTGGACTTATAGTATTTGCGAAAAGATTCTTGTTGCACCATCGCTTTAAGTTCGCATGCCTTTACACTATGCAATTGCCTTAGACTATCTAATGATTTTGACCTAGATTGCATTATTTCCTTATTAGGCTTTAAGTAAATTAGGGCCACTTTCACGAAACCAAGTTTTATTGAAATTAATTAATTTTATCTCTTAAGAATACTTGAAAGGTTTCTTATTACAGAAGTTCCTCTTATTTAATAAGTTGACTCCTCTGTAAACAAAAGAGATAAAAATTACTTATTTAATGTCTTGTGTTTTGTTTCCAGGCCATGGAAGACAAAGTTTCATCATTTTCTTGCCCTCTGTTCAAGCCTTCTATTGTTTGGGTTGAGGAAAATCCTACAATTCCTGATATAGTGGTTGAAACTAAACGAAAACCCACTGAAGTTTTGGTTGAATCTAAACCAAGACCTACTGAGGTGTTAGTAGAAATGAAACCTAGACCTACTGAGGTTCTGGTTATGACAACCAAGATATCCAAATATTTTAAGAATTAATGCTAGGTTGTTATCCATTTAGAATAAAATGTCTTTGGCATGTCTGTGTGTAGTTGTATGTAAGGACCTAGTCCATCTGACCATGTTTGTATGTTGCTTCTCTATTATATGTGGTAATAATTGTTATGTTTTATTCCCTATGCTTCAACTTGGTATAGACTTAAGATATATATATTTTGTGTATATCATTTGTGCTTATATCATCAAAGTAGGAACCATGTCAATCACCAGAGAACAACAACAACAATCAGACCTCGCATTAGTACCACTTAATGTCCGACTACCACTTGCAGAGAACAACTTTCGTCTGAGAGAGGATTTTGATCCAAAAATTGCCGCTTTCAAAGTTGCAATGGACATTCTTGACATGTCACCCATTAAAGATGCACTTAGAGCTACTGCATCAGTTCCTGAAATCTACATTCATGAATTTTGGGCCACATCATCGATTACCACCGCAAAGGAAGCATCTAAGATATCGATCACTTTCAAAATCAATAGGCAAAATTTTACTCTTGATTTACATCAATTCAGGAAATTGTTCAAGTTTCCCAAATTAGCAAAAGGAGAAAAGTTTGTGCCCAATCCAAAAATAGATGAAGTGCTTCGAGTAATTAGAGCTCTAAACTATGAGGGTAACATTCAAAATCTATCTTAGTTCTCCACTGCACGCATTGGTCAACCATGGAAAGCAATCATCATCATCATAACCAGGTGCCTCACTTCAAAGGCTCGTAGTTATGACCAACTGAGACCACCTCAGGCTCATATACTTTGGGGCCTATACACTGCATCTAAAGTAGATTATGCTCTACTTCTTTGGCAAGAAGTGTGTTACCAATTCACCGGTACCAAGAAGAAATCACTGCATCTTCCGTTTCCAAGGTTCACAAAACTTATCATCAACCATTTCATGAAGAGTGTTCCTTCTATTGACAAGCGTGGAAACTTCTTCTACCATACATCAGATGATGACCATGTGTTGGATCAGATGGGTGACGAGAAACATCCCAGTAAGTACTCACTGCTTCCAGCTTTAGTGCCTGACACCATGATCAATGACGGGATCAAGGACAGTGAACCTTACAAACAAATGCTTCTGGACATTGAAACACAATTTAAAAAGGCAAACGCAGATCCATCCGAAAAACAAAAGGGTAAAAGGAAAAAGACTGTTGTCAAACGCCAAAAGACTTCTTCACCCCAAACCAAAGGTAAAGCTAAAGGGAAAGAGCAACTACGTGATGAAGATGTTGATGAACAAGATCCTTTAGTACAAATGTCTGAAGAAAAACAGATGCGCATTGCACGAAAGTTAAGTAGGATGGAGGCATAGAAAACCGGTAGTGGTTCTAGATCAAAAACTCCTGCCGAGTTAGCACTGGAAGCTTTTGGAGATCCAGATGATTCAAATGATGAAGAGGAACAAGATCTCAGACTAGAGGAAGAACTCACAGACCCAACAAATCAAGATGATGAAAACGTAGATGATTATATCAACTACGATTATGAAGATCAAAATTTAGAAGGTGGAACAGATATGGAAACAATTATGTACGAGGACGTCAATCTTAGCAAACCACTTCCACCTCCTTCATCAATAATAGCAGCAGACGATGCTCATATGACGTTGTTTCCTATTCAATAACACATACCCCCTCCACCACCAGTCTTCAGCACTGTTGTAACAACCGTCCCGCCGATTGAACCTACAATCGAGACCATTCAACCTGTATCAACCACCACCCCCGTAATTACACCCACTCCGTCACCGGTCATCAATCAACCTGTATCAACCACCATCCATGTAATCACACCTACGCCGCCATCGGTCACCCATCAACCTGTACTAACCACCACCCAAGTGATTACAATGATGCCTCCATCGATTGTCGATCCTCTTGTGCCAACAACTGCCCCAGTGATTGTACCAACATCGCCATCTATCCTCGAACAACTTGTACCAACCACCATCCAATCCGAAACCTCGTTAGCAATTGCAGTAACTCCTCCACCGACAACAACAGCAGTACAACTATAATCCACTCCCACTCCATTTCTCACAATCAATGATCCACTCATTCAGCATCTCCAAAAACAACTAGAATCACAGTCAACTACTATTGCGTCACTGGAGAAAAGGATAAATCATAGTAAGTCACGTGAAGAACGAGCACAAAAACGTGATGACAACAAACTTCAAGAAACATTCGTAAATGTCATAAGACTTCAAAAGCAACACAACGAGTTTCTTGCTGAAAAGGACGCACGTGACAAAGAAAATGCTGCATTTCTCGATTCCATCAATGATTCCATGACTAACATCATCCAACGTGAAGTTAGGGCATGTGTACATCAGGAGCTTCCAGCATTATTCACAAATGGCCTTACTAACTTACAGTTAATGCAAACCTTGGAGACTCGGTTAACCAACATTGAGTCACCCATAACAGAAGCTCAACACGAATTACAAAGAGCTCTTAGTAAGGTCATAATGGAAGCTTCCAACACATCACCAGTAGAAGACACTGCAGTTCCCCAATCTTACAAGAAACAGAAACGACAGGAGTCAGAAAATGAGGAAGAAGAGGAAAAGAATGAGGAGAAGAACATTCTGATAAAAATGAAGAAGAAAAGGACGAGGACGAGGATGATGACGAGGACGAGGATGAGGAGGAGGATGAGGACGAGGACGAGGATGAGGATGAGGACGATGTGGAGGATCAGGATGACGATGAGGATGACGGGGAAGACGAGGATGACGATAGTGATGCGGATGACGATAATGGGAATGGTAAGGATAAGGAGAAAGGGGATGGTGATAAGGATGAAGGTAATGGCACCAATGGAGAAGAATCTGAAGAATCTGATGCACGTTCAAAAGAAAAAGTTGCCGATAAACAAGCTGAGAGTAAACACATCACCACTGACGAGCATGGTGAAACCACTGACAAAACCACAGGTAAGTCATCTGAACCAGCTCTTACTAGTGTATCACAAGTAGATACTATACTACCACTAGTACAAGCCGAACCAATGATTGAAGACGAACCATCACCGTCTGTGGAACATCACTCTCCACCGCCTACTCCTGTTCAACATCACACAGAAACAGCCACAGGTACTTCTTCTGTACCGGTTCCTACTAATGTCTCATCAACAACACCTGTTGAACACGAACCTATGCAAGAAGACGACCCGATACCATCTGTGATACATAACTCTCCACCTCAGCACTACATTGATATGGATATTGACGAGTTAAATCAACCAGATCCTGAGTTTGCTGACACGTTCACTGTTGATGAGACGGTTCTTGTACAGCCATGGCTTACACAGGCAGCAACCGCACGTACAGTTTCTGACAGTGAAAAGGCGGATCTCACACAATTCCTCAATAATCCTATCGACTTCTCTGGATTCTTGATGGATAAATATGGAGTGCCTAGCATTGATACAAATATGCTTCAAACAACGATCAAAGACAAGAACTTCTGGGCTTCCATGAAGATTGCCGAAACTGAGGGAGAATATCATTTTAATGAGCTCATGAAAGCAATCAAGTCAACAGCATCAGGTGACCAAGCTCCAATCCTTCTTCCACTAACACCCTCAATTATTGCAGCCGCCAAGGATCTGCCAATGCAATACTTCACCAACCGTGATCTTGACTACTTAGAAAACGGCGCGGACAAGTATGCTACGTCATTAACAATGGGCAAAGCAGTAAATTTGGAGGATATCCCTTGGATTGAAGATAAAGTTTCAAAACTATGGAGCAAAAAGCTTGTCAAAGAATATGATCAATATGCGGAATTAGGCATCTCGCATTGGCGGGGCAACAAGAAGTCGGCTTACTACTTCTACAATCACACCAAGCAAGGTACACCTATAAGTGCAACCCGTCGAATCTCCAGCATACAGGGCGTTAACTTTCACCATATCTTCGGATATTCGTATTTGAAGGACATCATATTCAAGCGAGAAGACGGTAAGACTTATAGTGTCAGTGAAGGAGATCTTCAATTCCTACGACTTGAAGATATTGAAGATTTTCTACTCCTTTTGGTTCAAGGCAAGGTTCCTCACTTAGACCCCGATGAAGTCATTGCCCTAAGTTCCAACATTCGCCAATTCACTCGTCGAATTATAATCAAGCAAAGGGTTGAGGATTTACAACTCGGGGTAGAGAGTTACCAATCCAGGCTAAATCTAGAACGACCTCACACAACACCAATGAGTCGTTTTCACCAAGATAAGGAACCATAAATAGGTACACTTAAACCAGAGATGGGCATATTTTACCTGAATGAAGCAGAGGTCATGCAATACATGCGACTCTCAGAACTACACAAGTTCAGCGATGGCACTCTCAAGCATGTACGTGACAAGCTGTTGATGCTCAACTCAGGACAAGGTCTTCCAGAAGTAAAGTACCAATGGGTAGGCCGATTTAAGAAGAGTGCCAACCACACCATCCAGGTGATTGAGGAAAAGTTAAGGCATCGACGGTTGATCTACAGTATTGAACGATTCGTGGGGGGCAGACCATATGGAGCACATCACAGGCTCGTGGACCGATCCATCTGATGGGTCGTACTATTTCAGGTCTACTCCATATTGGTTAATTTGTGAATATGTTAATATTGTAAATATTGTGCTTTTGTGGCTTGTTGTAGTGTGAAAGTATGAAATGTTTCAAGAATTTCTCACGAGATTCTAAATCTTTCAAAATCTATCATACTCAAGCACTACAACTTACCCTCATTAATTTGAGGGGGAGCATTAATATGTTCTTTGGCCAACATCTAATTTCATTTTATTACCCAAAGACCGGTTAATCCATTAATATCCAAAATATTGATGGTTAACATTTTGGAAAGGGGAGAAAATGGGATTAAGGAGACTTAATGATACTTGGCTAAAACAATGAAAAAGGCTTAAAAGATAAACCAACTTAACATGTGTAATGCACAAATTAAGGGGGAGCGTTTTTAATGATAAAAACACTTAAGGCACAAAAACTTTGATTTTAATATCACAAGTGCTTTAAGTGATCTTTTCAAAGATTTTTCATGGTGACTATATCAACCCAAAACACACTTAATTCACGACGGATGTGGTGACAAAAGGGTGGTAGGTATAGGTATTAGTCCAATGATTCATCAGAACCGATGGAATCTTCCCAAGGACAACTCCCTAGATAGAACTAGAAGTCCTAGGAAAGATGGAGAATGAATGTGAACGTAGCTGAATGCCGACCAAGTACTTAAGCTAGCACTGGAACAATCACAACAAGGTGCTAGTGATGACGTATTGGTAAGCATTGAAGGGGTTGAAGAATGAAAAAGAATTGTAAAGATAAAGGGTGTAAAGAAAGAAGCCCTCCTTACAACTTAAGGCAGAAACCGGGTCAATACATATGCTATTGAGATCATTAGTTAATGATTCTCGATATTGAAGAAAGCCATCATGGACCCAGTGATGCATTGCACAACCCTCCCCAGCTAACTTAAATATCTCTCAAAAGGTATTTGTTTTAATCACACGGAGATCAACACGTTATCTATTGGTTTATTCACTCCGAATAGACTGATATTGAATAGGTGGCACTCCTCTCCAGCCATCGATCACTAAATCAAAACGCACTATCGAGTCTAGAGCCACGAGATCATCAAAAGTCTCATTAGGACACTTTCCATTTATTCCTTGCTTCTTCACACACTGTGAAAAGTAAGAGATCTTTTATGAGTCCTACGCAGTATTCTTGTAATATTGCCAGAACATCCGAGTGATACGCAAGTATTACAGTGAAGATGGAAATCCTACTTGAGCCAACATCAAACAAGCTCATGGTAGGTAACACGTGCGGTTCTTTACGAACTAATCTTGTGACAACTGGAAAGAAACAGTAGTTTAATTCTTAATTGAACTTAAACTCGTTCCAGGCCTCTACGCATTATCGTATGATCTTGCCAGAACACTCAGAGTGACACTCTTTAGTGTTCACAGTGACGAGTGGAAATCCTTCTAGTGTTAACATCAAACAGCACTTGGTAGGTAACAAGCAAGATTCAATTTGAATCAAGTTTGTGACAACTGGAAAGCAACGATGGTAAATATCTTAATTGAAATTCACTTGTTCTAGGTTTTCATGAATTGACGGCTTCAATCATAAGGATTTTTAATCCAAATGATTCACTCTTTATGTTCGCAGTCAACTTTGGACGGTCGAATAAAGAGAACGGGTTTACCCGTGAAATCCTGTCAGGAAGTTACTTAATTGAAACTATCAGTCACGGATACGATATCTAATATCGTCCAACGGTCTTCACCGACCGGAGGTAAAATGCTACCGAATTATAATAAAATGTCAAAGCCATTTTATTCGTGTCGTTGCTGTGTACCTGTTAAGGACGGTGGCGTTGCTGTGTACCTGTTGAAGACGGTGGCGTTGCTGTGTACCAGTTGAAGACGGTGGTGTTGCGGTGTACCTGTGGAAGACGTCCTCACATGCTTATTCCTTCAGCATCAAATACTCCTACAAATTCAAGAAAGTATGACCTAAAAGTTTTCCGCTGTATCGACTCTGAAACATTCAAGAATTCAACAAAGAATAAGTGTGTGGGACATGAAGTCACAAAGAAGCAAACATCACAAGAAAGTAAAGACTGCACGTGAAAGGCCAAAAAGAACATGTTCCAAGCAAAAGGCTGATATCATTCAACACATATTCACAAAAGGAAGAAAAAGAAAGAAAAGAAGACTACGAGCTCAAGAACAAGATCTAACATGCTAGATTAGGACTTTGTAAATTTGGAGTGACCTCCCTTTGGGGGAGATTGTTGGAAATGCGTTTTACGTATATAAAAAGTCTCGGTCACTCCAATAATGTAGTTATAGGCTCGTAGTAATGTTAAGTGTCATTTATTACATAGCCCGACCCATGAGCATGTTCATGGGCCGGAAGCCCAAGTCCATTAAGGACTTGGGGTATTTAAACCTCTTTCCACCATGGAAAGAGGTGTTGGTTGTTTATTTCTCACTTTACATAATACAAGTTTCTTTCACTTCTCTCTCTAACTTTCTCTCTCTAGAAAAACATCAACCCTCTTGATTCATAAAGATTATCATCATTCTACAATGATCATTTTAGTAAACTAGATTTTTAGGACTGATTTTGTGAAATTAAAATTTAATATTATTATATAAGCACTCAAATAAATATATTATAAAATGTGAATTAAAACCCACTAACTTATATATTTCATTTATATAAAAATGCATAAGGATAAATAAATGGACATTATATAAAAATGGTAGTTTGGTAAGTTTTATAAGTTATAAAAACTATATACTAAGTTTTACGTCTTTTCGGCTAAAACCGAAAGATTAACGTTTTTGTTAAATAAAACTTAGACGGTTGGCCCCGTCTAATGTAAACTTTTATAAACTCACGTACTGATATATAAACATATATAACAAGTAAAAACCGATAAAACCCGAGCTTTACAACATATAGACATTAACGGGCCAAAGTAACCTTAATGGACAATAAACCCGACTAATTTAGTAAGACATTATAAACTTATTTATTGGGCTTAACCCATTTGGGCCAAACATGTAAAGTATAATACTAATAATAAAAGTATAATTGGGCTAATGAATAGTATTGGGCTTGTAATAGGCCCATTGGGCTTCAAAATGTAAACAAGATTGAACTAGTGTAACTAGTCTTGAAAATTACCAACCCATAAACACTATAATGAATGAGTAAAGATGTATAAACCCACTTGATCATCCTCATATTTATAAAATCATCATATGTATACATAATTGTTATTTTTATAAAGTCATTGGACAAGAGTCTAAGACGAGTATTATTTGTCTAGGTTTCCGTGATTGAAGCACGTACCGTACATCCAAATCGCTGATAACCACCTTCCCACATCAACGTGAGTTCATAGCCTCACACTCTTTTAAATGTTTTTATGAAATATTTTATAAAACCGCGAGGGAGATAACATGTTAGTTTTACTAAAATAGGATGTTGATCCCAAAGTCAGATCTTAAACCTTAATAGCTTGTTTAAGGGTTGTGATAGAGAGAAAGAATTCAATCTAACACTAGAGAAACTTTGCAAAGCAAAGTAACTAAACAAGGTGCGGAATGTAATGTTTAGCACAAGAACAAATAAGATTCAAACGTTGCACTTTAATATATCAAAGATATACGAATACCCAAAATGGTATTAGGGTTTACAAAACCTTAAAGTAATAATAATGAAAAACGAAATGAGAAAGACACACATTGCATGCTAACCTAGTGAGTCCTTTTATAGATGCAAGGACCCACGTACAAGATCACTACTAACAACCTATGGAAAGTATTAAGGAATAATAACTGAAACGCGTAAATATCTATTCCATGTTTATCTTGACAGCAGGGCCTTTGACTTCAGCAGGGGAACGGATCCCCCTGCCTTTGTTATTTAGCAGGGGGAACTTACTCTAGCAGGGGTATGAATAATCAACTAGCAGGGGAAACAAATAAGCATAGATTTATTCCCAACAATCCTCCCCTAAACTTGTGCTTTCCCCTAAAGACAAGTTTCTGAATAAATGCTAGTTGATGAGGATGCTTACAAACTCTCTGGCCAAATCTGACTATGAACCATTCTTACCAGATCATAAGCAACATGCTTTTTGGCATCAACAATTAACTTAGCCTGTGCTAACTTCTTCAAGGTTTCCTGAGAGAAAGGATAATACCTGTGATTGAGTAAATACACACTCACACCTTCCATTACTACCTCATAAACCCCAGAATTGGTAAACAGCTTCCAATACACCAAATCTCCTTTATTCACTGCATCAAATAGAGGATCAAATAATTCATGTTCATACATTCTATGCATGCACTCCCAGATTACCCAATCCTTCTCAACACCATCCATGGTAGGAGGTTTTGCAGCAAACGTTTTCTTCAATATTTTCCACAGATCTTCTAAGTCTTCACTATCCAAAATTTGAAACATGACATCTAGGCTTAGAAAAGTCTGTGCTGTATTGTCAGCCCTTGTAAGCTTCCACCAAGTTCTCCCTCTGTGTTCATAAACAGCATACTCTATGATAGCAAACTTCTTTCCAAGTTCACTAGGTGATATTTCATCATTTTCCTGTAAGATCAGCTGTTTGTCAATTTCCTCATTTGATGGCCCTTGAGACTCTTTAGTGATTATGCCCACTTGCTCCATTCTCTTGAGTCTCTTTGCTGCCCTTTGTACATTGAGTACTGACTTCTCAAGTACTTCTGGAAGATTTTCACCTGCTTGGTGTGATTCCCCTGCTGGGGATGATGCACCTGCTTGTGTAGTCTCTCCAGCTTTTCTTTTCTTTGTTGCTCTAGCTTTCTGTAGCACTTCACTTTGTCTCCTAAGATACTCAGCTTCCTCAGGAGTGTTGATAGTCATCCAATCCTCCACATCATACAACTTTAGAACTGGTCTGACTGCTCTCTTTATGGCTTCAAAGCTCATATCTGTGAAGTCACCATCCTTCCACTTTCTGTGCCTTTTAAGCAAAAGTTTGTAATGATCAAGCTGCCCTTTCTCTGAAGTTCTATACTTCTCACTCTGAATTTGCATTGCCCTTCTATCCAGATATTCAGTTTGATATTTGTAAACAAGGCAAGTTAACTCATACCTTTCTTCTAAAGGAGCATTTTTCAACTCCTTCTCCCATTGATCAAGAAATTCTTCAACATGAGGTACCCTCTCATCTAGTTCCCTATGCATAATCTCAACCTGCTTGAGCATATCTTTGGGCCTCATTTTCTCCATCCTTTGATCCTGCATATCCATCTCCTCTTGTTGTAGCCTGAGAGCTACTTGTGCATCATGTGCCTCTTGTTCCCTTTGCTGTTCAGGAGTCAGATACTTGAATTTTCTCTTGGGCTGTTGCACCATGATTCCTTTTCCTTTATCTTTTGGATCCACTGCTGGTGCTGGTTTTGCTTTAGTTGCAGGTTCTTTGATTGTTATCCCCTTCTGAGCTGGTTGCTTTCTGTTCTTCCTAACAAATGTTTGAGTTATGTTTTTAGCAGGGGATAAACTTACAGCAGTGGGATCAGCAATGGCAGGGAAAACTTTGGAAGCAGGGGCTTCTTCTTGATTGCCCATACTGAGCAATGTTTGAGCAATGTCTTTGGTTGCACTCCCCTTGTCACTTCCTTTATCAGCACTTTCTTTCTCCATTCCTTCCTTAGCACTTTTTATCTTTCCATGCTCCATACCAGGATATGAATAATACTCAGTAGATCCTTCTTTGGTTGGAATTTCCTCCCCTTTGGAAGCATCCTCATCTGTGGAAAGAATCAGTCTGGGCTTTCTCCTCCCCTCAAGAGTAGCAAGTCTGGTTTCCAAATGAGAGATAACCAGACTTTGCTTTTTGACATCTTGTACAAGTTGTGCATTCTGCCTTTTCAGGCTCATGCACATTTTCGTCAATTCCAAGTTTGTCAAAGGTTTCATACTGCTCTCAATCCTAGAAGGGAATTTCTCCCCTTGTTGGATATCATGGAGTGGGGGAGAGGACTTATTGATGGTGTCACTATCCTGCTCACCCCTTGAGGATGAGACAGTAGTGGCAGCCAAACCCCCAGGTTGCTCCAAACTCTTGGAGACTCTCCTCTCTGCTGCTTGTGAAGATTCACCAGGCAAGGGAGACCTGGCAAACCTGGATTTAGAACGCCTTTCTTGGTGTGGATCAGCAGGTGGTAGGTTCTTGGCAGGGGATTCAGCAGGTGGATTTATGGCTATTTGATGTTTGGCTTCTTCCCGTCTGATTTGGTCTAGCATGATTGAAGTGAATGGAATATTTCTGCCAGAGAACAAAGGTGATGGTGCAAGTAATGTGGTGAAAAGTTTGGTTGTGTGTTGGGTTGCTGAAAAATAGTTTCTGTGTGTAATGGGGCCATGATCACTCATATTCAGCAAAACTTCTATAAACCTTGGATACATACAAAACTTTGAGGTGCTTGACACATTTTTCACCATGCCTTTAAAAATCATTTGAGAAAAACAATACTTCCTTCCTGTTGCAAAGCAGATCAGGGCAGAAGCTATCTCACTACCAACTTCATTAAAAGCAGTGGTTTTGGGTGACAAACATTGCATAATAGTATGAATCAAAAGTTTCCAATGAGGGGCAAACTGGCCTTTAGCAAATTTTAATTTTTGTTTTTCAGAAAGTTTATACCCCAATTTTTCAAGACCTTCAAAAATTTCAGCCTCAGAAAAGTTGGTTATTCCATCCTCATCATCAAGGAGAAGGTTCTCCCTAATGGAGGCAAGTGAGATTACCTTGGAATGACCATCAACTGTGCTTTGTATTATGACCTCTCCATTCACTGTTTTGATCATGGCTTTAGACCAGAACTGTTGAATGTGTGAGGTATAAATGCGAGGATTGATGAGAAGGGCCACTTTGAAGTACGAGGACTTTAAAAAGGCCACAGCCTCAGCAAACTCGGCTGGTTCATCATGAAGCAAAGCAATTTGGTTATGATTAGGAGCAATTTTAAGAGTCATGATGAATTTGAAAAATAGTTTAAAGGTTTATAGAGATGGGAGGTAAGTGGGATTAGGTCGAAAGTGATTTGTGGACCTGCTGGTAAAGGGAATTAAGTTTATATAGGCGAATTGAAGAGCTGTGATTGGACCAAAATTTTCAAATTGCAAAAATATCAGGAATAAATCTTGATAAAAAATTAATATATTTGAAATAAAAGGAAAAGATTACCAATCAGCGAAGAAAGCGCCTTAAATATCTTTTAAAAAGAATAAAATATTCCCTAACCAAAATTTAAGCAAGCAGGCCCAACGGCTATGAACAGGGTAACGGTATTGTCGGTCAATGGTCAAACAGGGGAATGTTGTGAAGGCAGGGGAATGAAAAATAAAAGCAGGGGAAACTTTCCTAGGGGTATTAAACTAGTCATGAAGGGACTAATGCTAACTAGCTCTGCTCTAATGCACACACTTGTATACACAAGATAGACACATAGAATCTCAAGAGTCCTCTATTCAGCAATGGTCCCAATACGAAAAGTTAATACATAAGCCCCCCTACACCAGGTAATCCCAAGAAATCATGCATACCCCAGTCACCATCGACTTGTACTAGCAAAAGGTCACCCTTTTGTTTCTTTGTGAACAGGGTCTGATCAATCTTCCCCCTGTTGAATCCATTGTCTAGAAGATATTTGGAAAGAGTACCATACCAGGCTCTGGGAGCTTGGTGAAGGCCATACATGGCCTTTTTCACTTTGTATACTTTGTCAGGATGTTCTGGATCTTCAAACCCTGGTGGTTGCATGACATAGACTTCTTCATCAATGGTTCCATATAAGAATGAAATTTTCACATCCATCTGAAAAACAGTGAAGTCCATGAATGAGGCATAAGCAAGGAATAATCTAATAGCTTCAATCCTTGCTACTGGAGCAAACACCTCTTCATAATCAATTCCTTCTTCCTGAGTATACCCTTGTGCTACTAACCTTGCCTTGTTCCTGACAACTATTCCCCTTTCATCCTTTTTGTTCCTGAGCACCCACTTGGTCCCAATAGGCCTTGCCCATTTGGGACAATCAACCAGAATCCAAACCTCTTGTATGTCAAATTGTAAGAGCTCCTCTTGCATAGCTTCAACCCAACTTGGGTCATTTAAAGCTTGAAAAATCTTCTTTGGCTCTTCTTGTGACAAAAATGCAGTAAACAGACAACATTGCATGTTGTCATGATTGAACTTCATGGTGATGTTAGCAATGAAGCTGTGCTCCTTTGCTGTATACCTTGTATGTCTTGGAGCTTCAGGATCACCAATAATCTGTGAGATAGGATGATCTTTATTAATTCTATAGGTAGGCTGCATGATGACTTCTGTTTCATCTTCTTCCAAATCAGAATTGATGGGGCTGTTTTGATTAGGAAAGAAGTCCTCAAAGGAACTTCCAAATGTGACAGCATGACCTAAAGATGGGTGCTTGTGAGCAGAATGAAGCTCTGAATAACTAGGACCTCCACTCTTGATGATTCTGCTTCCACTGCTGGATATGATAGGACCATCAGATATGGGTGTAGTTGATGAGATGAGTGGGGATTCTCTTTCTGCATCAGAAGTCTCATTAGCATCATGATCCTTTGTGAGAGAGGAATCAATTCCTTTAGCAGGGGAATCCAGGATTCCACTGCTTTCAGCCATTCCACTGCCTTCAGACATAGCAGGGGATGAGATTGGCTGTTCTTTTCTTGAAGCAGAGTCATCTTCTTGTTTATCAGCTTCACTAGGAAACAATGAGGGTACATTCATGTACCTCATAGGTGACTTTTCAGCAGCAATTGTTTCTTGAGTACCTGAAATGTTAGTGTTCTGCAAGACAACAGGTACATAATTCATGGACTTAGAAAGTACATCTATATCAAAGAACCAATCAGGACCTGTTTGAACATCTTCAGGTTTGTCTTCAAGAAAGTTCACATGAAGATTTTCTGTGATTTTGCTTGTCTTCTTGTTGAAGACCCTATATCCCTTGCTGTTTAAAGAATAACCCACAAAATATCCATCATCACCCTTTTCACTAAACTTACCAAGATTGTCAATGGTGTTCAAGATGATAACATGACACCCAAAAGGTCTGAAAAAGTCAATTAAGGGAGGTCTTCCATTAAACAGCTGATAAGGGGTCTTGTTGTGTGCCTTGACCACCAAGGCCCTGTTTTGCACATAGCAAGCAGTGGATACAGCTTCAGCCCAAAAAATAACTGGAAGCTTGGAATCAGACAGCATAGTTCTTGCAGCTTCAATGAGTGTCCTATTCCTTCTTTCTGCCACTCCATTCTGTTGAGGTGTTCTAGCAATGCTAAATTGCCTCTTGATGCCTTTGTTTATGCAGAAAGAATCCAGCTTGTGATTTCTGAACTCACCACCATTGTCTGATCTTATGGTAACTACCTTCATGCTTTTTGACAGTTCAATTTGATTGATGAACCCAATGAGTACATCAGCAGTGTCACTCTTTTCAAATAGAAAGAATGTTCATGTAAATCTTGAAAAGTCATCAGTAATCACTAAGCAGTACCATTTCCTCATTATACTTGCCACAAAAGTAGGACCAAAAAGATCCATATGCAATAGTTCCAATGGCTTGGTGGTGGACATACTTGTTTTTGACTTGCAAGATGCTCTGTGTTGCTTTCCTTTCAGACATGCTGCACAAGTATGTTCAGTGACAAAAGACTTGGAAGGAAGACCATGAACCAGATTATGCTTTACCAGTTTGTTCATGTTCTTGAAATTGAGATGACCAAGTCTTCTATGCCATTTCTTACATTCATCTGCTGAAGCTTTGGCAATGAAACATGTTTCATTGTCTTGGAGAGAGATGTCCTTGAGATCAATTGTGTACATGTTCTTCTGTCTTGGTGTTCTGAGAACAATTGGAGTGTCTTGTGGCAAGACAAACTCTTTTCCTAATACCAAGCATTCAGTGTCAGTAAACAAGACAAAATTCTTGTTATCAGTCATCTGTGACACACTGAAGAGATTATACTTGAGCTCCTTCACCAAATACACATTGTCAAAAGTCATCCCATTGGTGACAATAGTTCCTTTTCCTGTTATAGTCCCATGCCCATCTCCAAAAGAAACACCATCATTGTCATGCAGGGGTACAAAGTTAGACAGGTAAGCTTTGTGTCCAGTCATACTCCTTGAGCATCCACTATCCCAGTATGCTCTATCATCCCTTGTCTTCTTTGTCACCTGCAAAAGGAAAAACAAATTAGTTTTTCTTGGGGACCCAAGCCATTACAGACTTGGATCTACCTCGTGTATCAATGTAAGATAGCTTATCAAAGACTAGAGATACACCATTAGATTGAGTACCCCTTTTGGGTGCCCAAACCCAACGAGCTGAGGCTTTCACAGCTTTTCCCCATCTTCCCATGTTCCTAGAATGCACACCTCTTCTAGCAGGGGATACCCCAGTGTTAGCAGGGGAATCCTTATGCTTGGCAGAGGGAACCCACCTTTTGTTTTGGCCTCTATTCATGTGTTGGTAAGGTCTTGGGCCAGTTTTATTTGCAGTATAAGGTGTTGGGGTAGTCACAGACGTGTTGGGCTTTGGGTGAACATCATTTTCCTTTCTAAGGGATGGAGCAACATATTTCTCAGCAACTCTATTTCTTAAGGCAGGGGCAACATACTTGGCAGGGGAAAAGGATTTTGCCCCTGCATTTAGAAGAATGGCTCTAGGTTGCATATCCTTTAAGGGATTTGCAGCCACCATCTCCATTGGTGCCTTACACTCTTGATAAGTGTGTTCAAAACTGCCACATGTGAAGCAGGGCTTGGTATTGATCACAAAGTCTTTTCCTAACTGATGGGACTTTTGGTCATTCCAATTCCTTTGATTACCTCTGACATTCCTGTACATACCAGCATATTTAATGATAGGTTTAGGAGACTGTGGTCTTGCCCTGCTCTTAGAGTTTGGATTGCTGCTAGAACTTCCTTCTTTTGAAAATTTAACAAGGTTATCAATTTTCTTTAAGCCAACCTGTTCCTGTTTAATATCCCTAATGACACTAGTTTTAACTAGAGGCTCTTCTGTATCAGCATTATTAGGTATATAAGCACTCAAGTCAAACTCAATGTCATCCTGTTTTTCAAAACAAGGGAGACCAGTCCATGACAAGTCTTTTCTAGGATAGGGAGCATGGATGTTAGCAGGGGGTGGGGGTATAGTAGCATTCATGTTCTTAATTCCAAACCCTGTTTTGTCCTTAGGAGATTGACCAATATCAAATGCCTTGGTTAAATCTTTTGAAGCTTTTCCAAATTTTTCAACAGTTTCCTCATCTATCTTTTGGTTAGCTTTAAAAATTTCAAGTTCAGCAGTTAAAACATTTATAGATTGGTTATTCTCCTTGGCATCTCTTTCTAGAATCACAATGTGATCCCTATATTCACTTTCTCTTTGCCTATACTCTCTTATGGTGGACTCTAGTTGTTCTAAAGCACGTTTGTAGTTATCAAGATCATTATCACAATTTATATAGTCAGCTTTTACCTTTCTGATTTGATCATTCAAAGATTCAGTATTTTTCCTACAAGCTTTAGTACAGTATGAGTCATCATATACCTCATTGTCAGAGCTGGAACTTGACATGGCCATAAGTGCAAAGTCTTCTTCCTTTTCCTCAGCCATCAAAGCTTGGTTTCTTTCCACACTTTCTGTCATAGCACTCCAGTCCCATCCATTTGCTCCATCTATCCCCTGCATTGCTACCATAGCTTTAGCACCAGAATCCTCATCCTTTCTATGGCTATTTCCAGACTTAGGTCCTCTGCACTCCCTGGCAAAATGACCCTTCTTGCCACAATTGTAGCATTCAACTTTTGCTTTATCAAACCCAGCCACATCAGATGGATTAATTGTGATCTTCTTCCCATACTTCTTTTGGAACCTGTTGGCTCTCATGCTTAGCAAAGCCATATTCCACTTGATATCCAATTCTTCTAGTGCTTGCTTACTGATTTGATTCAGATCTTCATGTAACACTGTAGATCCTTGTGGACCTTGAGATGCTATGAAGGCACATGCAGTATCAAGGCTGAATGTAGCTGGTCTTTCTTCATCATAGGAAGGTCCAGACCTGGTAGCAGGGGAATAAGTAGCAGGGGCTACTTCTATTCCACTGTTCTTGGAGATTCCACTGCTTTGTGATATGAATGCCATGTTCGCAGGGGAATCAGCAATTCCACTTGAGTTGGTGGGAATTGTCCCTTTTGACTTCATTTCATTGACAATAGGTTCAAAAACTTTTAGGTTATTGTATATATCATCAATATTCTTGTTGTCCAAGTCATCCTTATTTTGCCAGATTGCCTTATAGACAAACCATTCTTTCTGGAGGCTGTTCAAAAACCTGGTATTCACCTGCTCTTTTGTCACCTCAATATCAAAGAATTCCAAGTGGGCCACCATGTCTTGAAGCCTATTGTAAATAGCTCCAATTGATTCATCACCAATTGCTTTGAAAGAAGCAAAATCGTCCAGCATTTGGTTCTTATTCTTCTTCTTTGTGGCTTCATTTCCTCCAAAGGTTGTGCCTATGGCTTCCCATAGTTCCTTAGCTGTTTTGTATTTCCTGAATCTGAGTTGATGTCTATCAGGTAGGGCCAACAGCAATGAGCTGTGCGCCCTGACATCATGCCTCCTAGCCAGTATTTCCTTATCACATAGAGCAGCAGATTTCTTCTTGTCCTTACCTTTGGAACTTTCACCTTCATCCTTGCCTTCTTCAACAGCCACCATTTTGTTGAATTGATCACCAAACTCTATGATCTCCCAGAGAACATAGTGTTCCATTTTCAGGTATTGTTGGATTCTGAATTCCCATAATTCAAAGTTTTCAGGATCCAACATGGGTAACTTGAGGTTATTGTGGTTGTTGCTATTTGTTGATGAATCTGAAGACATGTTTGCTATAAGGATTTTGTTCTTGATTTAGACAAAGTTTCTCAACAAGCTCTGATACCACTTGTTGATCCCAAAGTCAGATCTTAAACCTTAATAGCTTGTTTAAGGGTTGTGATAGAGAGAAAGAATTCAATCTAACACTAGAGAAACTTTGCAAAGCAAAGTAACTAAACAAGGTGCGGAATGTAATGTTTAGCACAAGAACAAATAAGATTCAAACGTTGCACTTTAATATATCAAAGATATACGAATACCCAAAATGGTATTAGGGTTTACAAAACCTTAAAGTAATAATAATGAAAAACGAAATGAGAAAGACACACATTGCATGCTAACCTAGTGAGTCCTTTTATAGATGCAAGGACCCACGTACAAGATCACTACTAACAACCTATGGAAAGTATTAAGGAATAATAACTGAAACGCGTAAATATCTATTCCATGTTTATCTTGACAGCAGGGCCTTTGACTTCAGCAGGGGAACGGATCCCCCTGCCTTTGTTATTTAGCAGGGGGAACTTACTCTAGCAGGGGTATGAATAATCAACTAGCAGGGGAAACAAATAAGCATAGATTTATTCCCAACATAGGACACCCTTTGTCCCGATTGTTTGTTTATTGATTTGGACCCGAATGATTGTATAACCCGATGTATGATTATATGACCCGATAGATGAAATGAAATGGATTATTAAAGTTAGGTTATGTCATTAAAATTCCCATTAGCATGAATTGTGAACTACCGGGATTTGGTAGACGCTTATGCATATAATAGTACTATTTGGGGACGATCACCCCAGTTCGCGCCTTGACGGTTGATCCCCGTCGTGCCACATTGATTGGTAAGCAAATTTATGTATGAGAAGATTTACACAAGCGTGATTATTGTGACGACACGCTAATTTAGATGGGCAAATGAGTTTCGTGTTAGCTACCCGTTGTTTGTTGTAGTAAGGTAACAATGTCATGCGGCTTATAATAATCCAAAAATAACGAAATACTTCTATACGCACTGAATTATGACGAATTGCCTGACTAGCAATACAAGGTCTTATTATTGATATTATGTTCGTGTTTTGGTTTTATATAACCATATCCATATAACGGTTTTTATTTAACTTTATACAACGTTATAAAACGTATTGTATGATGTTTTTAACGACAATGGTTCGTATAATGATTTTGAAGGCGAAAGCCTATATTATGATTTTTGATAAGGATTTGTATAAAATGACTTTGGTCTATTTTATGGCCTATTAAAAAGATTTGTACAAAATGATTTTTGGTAATAATTTTATTCTGATGTTATATTGATGGATTTAATTAAACTCTATGAATTCATTCGGCGTTTTCGCTGACCCTTTTCTTTTAACATGTTTTATCTCAGGTACTTGAAGGTAATTCTCGGGAAGACAACAAGAATTCATGGCCCGCACTTAAATAACAATTTCCATTCAAACCTTTTGTAAAATTGTATGAAATGACTATGACTTGGGACCTATGTAAATCTGATATTTATGAATGGAAATGCTTTATTATTAAAACGACGCGATTTTTAAGCGTTGTCTATGATGTGAGTAATGTGCTATCCCGTAACACCAATGAGTCTTCCGCTGTATTAAATTGTGTAAATTTGGGGGTGTTACAGTTTGGTACCAGAGCTCTCGTTATAGAGAACGAAAGATTTTTAAAACCAAGGTTTTGAATAAAACATTTCAAAATCTTTTAACTATAGCGGTGCCGAAGATTCCCGAGTTACCGACAAGGCCAGACTAAGAAGTGTTATTTTAATATATATATATATATATATAACTTGGATTATATATATATATGATGTAATTTTATTACATGATTGTTTGATGATTATTTTGATATTTATACGAGGTATTTATACGACGTAGATTGTCACAAGGAACCCTAAATCCCCTAGTAAATTAATCTAAGATATTTCCGTAGGAATCCTAGCTATTCCAGATCCAAATCAAGTTGTGGATATTTATAAGCCCAACAAAATGGTTGATATTCGTAGAAATGTAGATATTAGTTGATTGTGATGTTGAAGAAGAATTGGCGAGATTAAAAATGATATCGATGTCATGACGATCTTTCCTTATAGAGTGGAGTTTGACAAAACGTTACCACCTGGAAAGGTGTCATCTGATTCGTTGTCACCCAATTCTTAAATTTGAGAATCGAAAGGGTGAATGTTGCACTTGAGGCTGTCAATGGAACCATTACCCAAAAGCCTCATGCCATTAGTACCTTTCCGAGAAGTCTAGTTGAATGATCAAGTCATTCCATACTAGTGACTCATTTGATAATTATTGATAAAGGAGTTATAGGACTGGAAATTAAGTGTTGTTCATATTGAACTTTTATTGCCCTATTAAGGTATAAGAATAAGGTTGAAAGTACTGGAGAATGAGGTAGGATATCGAATTGAGTATAAGTTGATTGAAACTTGATTGAAGTAAAATTTTACCCGTATGGAATAAGAAATTGTTAAGAGGAAATCGTTAAGTCCTGTGATTGAATTATAAGGTTTTAAATGTTTGTTGGTTCGTGTTAAGGGTTGTTCCTAGGCCATTGTCCACTAACGAGGATGCCTAGTGTCCAAGAAATAAATTGAAGAGATCTTCTTCTGAATTGGGACCGATGGATCTTCCAGGACAGGTGGAACCCCCATGACTCTTGTAGATTAGTATTCATTGTGGTATCTTTTAAAAATCCCTAACTTAACTGAGACATCAGTTGGTAGGATGAGTTCTTGGAATTGTATGACATAGTGACACGTAATGCGTTACGGTACAATTTTAACTTGTTTGTGATTAATGAAAAGACTACCTTTGATTGCTAAATTCTACATGTATCGATGTTATCTATCTTTTATTGCTTCATCCTAATGTTCAATTAGTGATGCAACCATTGAACAAGTACTCATATCAAATTGAGTTACGTTGTGGATTATTCTTTTTGAGTGAACAACTTTTCATCACTCCTTTACAGATCACTAATTGTTTTTATAAGATAAAACAATATCCTTTGAGAAAATTGAATTTTCATCACTATATGGATTATTTAAAGTGAGACTTATAAATAATCATTATTGAAATAAAGTTGATTATGAAATACCTTGGAAAACTTAATTGTTTTCATAACAAAGAAAATCTTTGTAAATTTATTTTTGATTCTTATAGAATTAAGCATGAAAATGTTTTTACTATAAACATGATGATAAAATTTTGACGAACTGAGTATTGCATCGTTAATCTTGAAATTGTATATAGTTGCGCGCCTACATACAATTTGGAATGGACCAGGCAAGGCTGATTAGTAGTCACCATAAAACTGATTAATAAACACTACATTTTCTTTAAAGATTGTGAAAGATTAAATTTTATGAGATATGCAAGGAGTGAAATATAGGGACATAGTGTTAGGGACACCTACATATGTGTCTGTAGCATCTATTCTTCTGAGTCGAATTTACTCATCTGTGGAAATTGTCTTATTTGACAATTGACAATTCTTTCTTGTCCAATTCTCCCGTAGTGAGATTCTTAGGAAACGTATCTGATTACCGAGTGTTGATACCCGACTGGATGTATCGACGTTCCTATCATTTCTTTTGATTTGATTTCATTGAATGACCTGGGTAACAATCCGAGGAGCTTTTGAATGAGTACTCAATTCATGAAAACATGGGATATATTCATATTCATTAAATGTTTTCATCTGTATCTTATTTGAAGTTCTCTCGCGTAGATTATGCGTTGACCTTACCCTTTTAAGGTTAGTTATGTCTCCAGATATCCTTGAATTGCGAAGGATTATGAGTTATTATTAGTCTTTTGAGAAGATCACATCTTATCAATGGTAACAAAAGTGGAAAGTTGATAGTGCCAGTAGAATGGATTGACTGATTATGACATAACGACATTGTCTTAATTGATGGGAACTCGAGTAGAATTCCCCTAAAAGATAAGATGTTGATTATCAAAAGTGATCTAAATAATTCCTGAAGGATGACCATATCCTGCATTTAGACTTGAAATTATACCGCGAATGGTTGTGAATTAGTCATAGATATTATGATCTAGAAAGAACTTAAAATAAATTTATTAAAAGATGTATCTGCTATCTGAAACATTTAGAAGGTATTTATTGGTGAATTACCTAGACTTTCGCCATTAAGGCAAGTTGAAATTGGTATTGATTATATTCCCGGTGTTGCACCCGTGGCATGTGCACTGTACGTCAGCACCATCAAAATTAAAAGAATTACCGTACAACTGAGAGAGGTGTCAGAGAAAGCTTTTATTCTACCGAGCTCGTCATCATGAAGAGCTATGGTGTTATTATTCCTTTTATTTATTTATTACCGTGAACTAGGTAAATTGATGATTAAAAATCTATATCCACTACCCAAGATGATAGATTTGTTCGATCATTTACAAGGTTCTAGCGTATGTTCTAAAGATTTGATCCACGGCATGGTTATCATCAACTTCGCGTCCGCGAAAAAGATTATCTATTCCAATCACTATATCCAGAACTTGTAATGAACATTATGAGTTTCACGTGATGTCGTTTGGATTGACTAATACACCTGTAGCATTCATAAATTTGGTGAATCACTTGTGTAGGCTGTAATTTGACAAATTCATGCTTGTGATCATTAAGGACCATTTGTTTGTTTATAAGAATAAGAAGAAGTTAATAATTAATTATAGACTGCCCTGAATTGGCCGAACAATAAAAACCTGTACCTTAAATATTTAACATGTGATTAACGGCTTAATCCTTTACATGATTTGACCGTGTGATTAATAAGATAATGTGATCTATATTGACATTTAAAAAATTAGAGCAATTAAGGCTTTGGGTTTTACTAAAAAGAAAAATGGAAATATGTTTTGACAGATATTTTATCAAAGAAATTTTGAGGGATTATTCCCTTATACCCAGAACATTTAACTAAACTCCTGTTTAGGGGTAAATGTTCGTGTATACCTCAAGACAACCTAAGAGGGATTGAGGAAACCATTTAAACCATGACTTGAAATTTGAAACGACACTTTTTGCTTTTTAAGAAAATTTTTACCAAAGAATAAACGAAGGTTTTTTCGAACATTTACGGATCTTACTAATTATTTCTGATAAATCAACAAAAATTGTGTTAATTAAAGTCAAATTTATTTTGAACATTTTTATATAATAGGACAAACTGAGAAAATTTAAGAACTTTTTGCATTTACGTTTCATAAAAATTAAATATTTATTATTTAATTACTTGTAGTAATTATCGACGCTTTAAACGTCGGATTGAGCAAAACTGATAAAACAATGGTTGAGATAGAACTATGACTTAGAAAATGTGAAGAAAAATTTTTCGAATAAATACGGTCATGATATTTATTCCATCTAGGAAAGTGAACGTAATTACTGACACATTATATAGAAAAGATAAAGAACCAATTAGGACATGTTCCTTAATAATGAAGGTGCAAAATAAATTGCCGAACAATTTAAATATGAACGATGTTTGTAAAATGGATAATATAGATAATAAAAGGGGTTCGCAGCTGATGTGAACCATTAGATTTGAGAAGCCGATGGCATTAAATGTATAAAAGGCCACTTGTGATTGCCTAAATATGGAGATTTAGAGATTTAGTTATGTTGGAATCTCATAAGGATAAGTATTTTATTCATGTCATTTCTGACTAAGTGTATCTTATCTGAAGAAGATGTACTGATGGAAAATTATGAAGGCAGACATTGCCTCATACATTAGTAAACGTCTAGCTATTGCAAAGGTCATCATCTGAATTTGATTCGATTTGGGTCATCGTCGACAGACTGACCAAATCTGCTAATATCATTCCTGTTAATGATAGATTCTTGATGAAGAAATTGACTCTTTGTGTTTAAAAGAGTTGTGTAAACATAGTGTGCCGTATCAATCATCTCTATCAAGATCCTCGCTTCGCATCGAATTTCTAGAGATTTGCTCAGAAGTCATTGGGAACGAACCTTGATGAGAGTACTATTTACCACCCCAATCGAAGGGACGAGGAAAAGTAACGATACAAAACACTAGAAGTCTTGTGTTATGCTTGAATAATTGACCTTCGGTAATGAACCGTATAATCGTTTTCATTTGTTGAGATTATCATTGAAAACTATCGTATTAGGATCGAGATCGAATCTTGTGAGGATATATATTAGAGCATCTGTAAGCAGGAGTTGGGATGAAGACACCCGACATACACCTATTGTGAGTTGGACATGTCTTTTAGGTTTAAGGTTTCCTATGATGGCGAACTTAACCTTACAAAATACTCGACCCGCGAGACCTGAAATGATTGTTGGAATTAGGATCTGATTATTGACTGCCGATAGTGGGCAGGAGGTTATGTGAATATGAAATGTAGATCTTGAAGTGCCAGATGGGTAGCGAAGTTATGCCAAAAATTTTAACCATGGAAAAGTGAATTGATGATCTGAAAGATCATGGGATATAAATCCCCGTTGTATGGGACCATAGAGATGATGTAAAAGTTGGTATGAAAGGCATATAAGCTGGATCTACCCTAGGACTTCAAGGACTGCGTAAATTATGTTTCGTATATCGAACTTGATAAAATGTCTATCAAGTGAAAATCTGATTGTTTCTTAGTAAAGTTTAGATCGGCGAAAAGTTGCATTCATCAGAAACCCGTGAACATCATGGATAGAGAAAGTAAGCCAACATTTAGCCTGGTCTTATTCCCGTAGTTATGTTTGATGAAACTCGCTTATTGTAATGGATTACACTTGTGAGAAAAGACCGAATGTGGAGGAAATACCCACATGGCTTTAACTCTATAAGAAGCGAGTAGTAAGATGATCTTTGAGGACAAAGATCCTGTTTAGGGGTAAATGCTATGACAATCCGTCAATTTATGGTTGATATTTTATTCTCAATATTTATTTGAAAAAATTATTTTAATGTTATAATATGAACTCACTTATTTTTGGGAAGAAATATGGATTTACGTCTTGAAGTAGCATCGACTACGTCTAAACCGGAGGATTCTACGTTACGTGCTCACGTTTACATACACCGTCTTTGGTGACAGTCCGACACTTCAGGAAATAAATTTATCCGTGAATATTATTTTGAGATTTTAAATTTGTGTTGGTTCATAAACTCACAAATTTACGAGAAGAAATTAGAGTTTACGAATAATTTAACGTCCTTTACGACTAAACCGGAAACCTTAGGATTTCGTATTTACGTTTTCGAACTCCGTTTTTGATGAGACAATTTTTATTAGATTCGTTTTGTGCCGTTGATTCATAATTTATAAAAACGTTTTTCGTAAAACGACCCGAGGGCACGCAAATCGAGGAAACTAGAATCGAAGAATACCCGTAAATTAGTGGGATGGGACAAAACAAGTTTATCCCACCCCACTCAAAAGAGATGGTCAAAAGAAGACACCACATCATAAGATGTGGCACCCTTTTAGCTATAAAGTTAACACATGTTAGCATAAGCTTAACATGTAAGCTAACTTAGCACAAAACCACCAAAACCACTTCATTCATACTATTTACACTTAGCAACTCATGCAAACCACTCACCAAACTCTCTCATCTCTCTCTACTTCGTCCAACAATCATCAACAACAACCCTGATTTGATCTATTTTAGCCATAACATCATGTGTTACTCATACACATGATGATGCTCCTTTGAAGCCTTGAAGATTGGAGGTGATTCTAACATCCAAGGAGGTGATTTGGTGATGTCCAAGGGCTGATTTCTACAAGAAGTTTACAAATATTTGTGGTCTTCAAAGTTGGTGTTGATCTATCACAAGTTTTTCAATCAAAATCCAAGCCTTGTTCATCAACCTCATCTTTTCATCACTATGGTGGTATAAGGATCATTCTTCCTATCCTTCTTGTTATTTTGATTATTTAATCTTGTATTTTCTTTTACTTATGTATATGTATATGATGATGAATGATGATTAAAAATATTATGTGGGGATTTGGTGTTGATAGATTTGATAAACATGGGTAAAAAGATGGAAAAACCACATGTAAAAATGGTTAAATCATGGCTAAATTAGGAGGCTGTATAAAACAGTGAATACTCTTATGATAAACTCATAAAATGTCTTGGATAAATTAATATACAGTAAACTATGAGTCTTGTACACATGTGAGAGTTGGCCATGCAATGGAATCATTATAATGAGTGAGATATGATCAAAACAAGTTTAGAGTGCAAATCTGACTACACTGTTTTGGACGAATTTTATAAAATACTTAGTAGTCGATTCATCAGTAGCTATAAGGAATAAAATGAAGCACATATCATTTAGTTTCTGTGATAAAAATTTGGGGTTCTATATCCATGTAGAACTCTAGATATGATCATTTTAGTAAACTAGATTTTTAGGACTGATTTTGTGAAATTAAAGTTTAATATTATTATATAAGCACTCAAATAAATATAGTATAAAATGTGAATTAAAACCCACTAACATATATATTTCATTTATATAAAAATGCACAAGGATAAATAAATGGACATTATATAAAAATGGTAGTTTGGTAAGTTTTATAAGTTATAAAAACTATATACTAAGTTTTACGTCTTTTCAGCTAAAACCGAAAGATTAACGTTTTTGTTAAATAAAACTTAGACGGTTGGACCCGTCTAATGTAAAACCCGCATGCTTTTACCATGAATAGTACCCATTAGACCGTACGTACTAGATTAAAACTTTCCTTTATAGTACGATTACGTTTACGTGTTAGGATTTTACGTATTACGTACGTGTTAGAACACGATAAGTATTTATTACGCACGAACACGCAATAATTATTTAAACAATAATTAATCACGAACATGCGATCATGAAATCATGAGCTAATATTAATTACGTATATATATTTATTACGAACACGTATAAATATATTAAGTCACGATCGATAATTAATTAAAACACGTAAAACACGAACACGAGAACACACGTATTAATTAGACATGGAAAATGATCGGGTTACCCCATGTGGGCCCCATATGCCAAGAAATTAGGAAGGAGGATGGGCCAATCCCATCAAAATTCACTCAAAGGGGGTCAAGGGAAAAACACTACTCATTTTCACCTTACTAAGGATTTTCACAAAAACCTAAAATCTCTCCTCCTCCTTCTTTTCTTTTTTTTGGCCGCCACTTTCAAACACACCAAAGGGGTGTGATTTGATCTTTGATCTTGGAATTTTTGCTAGTTTTCGTGTTTGTTCATCATTGTTTAGATCCACGCATTCGGTAATTCGTTTAAACCCTTTTCTTTTGATTTAATCTTTTAAATAATTAAGAACATGTTATGTTTTTTTATAAAACCTAATTAAATCATAGATCTAACATGGAATTGGATTTGGAATAAATCAAAAAGTATTGTTTAAGGGGTGTTTGTTCTTGGCCGCGCCTAAACTGAACCCGAGAGGGTTTCAGTTTGGCCATTTAACCACCACCGAGACCATATGGCCCCGGTTGGTTGGTGTGGGTCCCACGACAGCAACAAGACAAGGGTGACCCCGATTTGGTTCAGGGTATGGTGTCGATTTCATGTCCGGTTCATGGTTCTTAGTCAAGATCCGGTTCACGGTGTATGTTAAGGTTTTTATTTTTATGATCTTATGTTAAAAATTAAATTAATAACATGACATGATTAATTTAATAACATGACTTAGGTTATATTATTTATTAAAAATCATGAAATTATTAACTTAAGTATTTTATATTTTTAAGACTTATAATTAATTAATTATTTAAAAACCATGGTTATAATTAATTAATTAACATGACTTAGGTTATATTATTAATAAATAATAATACATGTTTTAACCTAAGTATTTAACTTTATTTAATTAAAAACATGATATACTTTAATTAAATATTTTAACCTATAGTTTATTTTAATTACATGAAATAATTATTAAACTATACATTATATCATATGACTTAGAAAATAATCATGAAAACACTTAGGCTTATATACTTAGCTTATTTAACCAGCTTATTTCTAGTTATGGAAACTTCTATTTTTAGAAACTTATTTAAATAAGGCAGCTAATCTATTTATGGAAACGTTCTATTTTTAGAAACTTATTTATTTCAGGCAGCTAATCTATTTATGGAAACTTATTTAAATAAGGCAGCTAATCTATTTATGGAAACTTTCTATTTTTAGAAACTTATCTATTTTAAGCAGTAATTCTCTTTTTTGGAAACTTTCTATTTTTGGAAACTTTCTATTTTTGGAAACTTTCTATTTTTGGAAACTTTCTATTTTTGGTAACTTTCTATTTTTTGGAAACTTTCTATTTTAGGAAACTTTCTATTTTAGAAAACCTGCTATTTTTGGAAAGTTACTTATTATTACACAGTAAGTATAATAATACATGAAATACCAGAAATACTTAATCAGATTAAACAGAATATAAGATAAACACAGTTTAAGGCTTTAAGCAGTAAAACATGGTAAGAACATATAAAATAAGCTAAGACATGACATAAAACCAGCTACGTATTTAGTAAGCAGATACTTATTCATTTATGTATTTATGTAGCACTACTGATACGGAAGTAGGATTCCTCTCAGTTCATCTTCTTCATTCACTGGACATAAGGTACGGATTCCCGTCCTTTCAGTATGGACATTCTTTCCGTATTAGGATTCCCCGTATGCAGCCAACTGTTTTCCCAGTATTTCTTTTATATTTTTTTGAATTGCTTATGTTTAATTAAGAATACCTATAGCCATATACATGCATGACCAGTTTCACCTAGTTTTGGAGGTACCATAACCATAACATTAGAGGCACTGATGTTATGACTTCACAACGGCAGAGTGATTGCTCGTGGCGTCCCTTCAGCTTTTGGCCATTTATATTATATTTATCATGTGGGGCGTATGGGTGCATCCTAGTTACATGTTTCAGTCAGGATTCATGGTGAATGTGGTGTGTGCCTTGCATCCTTCACAAGGAGCTGATCCCTCCTACCCAGAACCAGTATATTAAATTAGAGGCAGCCCCTCTAATTTGCATGATGAGGTCACCCCTCCAAGTATTCATGCACGGTGGATTTTCATGACCTATATTGGCTAATGGTAAAATATGTTAAACAGTTTTCATAAGATAAACATAAGGCTTTTCAAACTATAAAAACAGTTTTATGAACATGTTCCAGGTTTTCCAGGACTTATACATTTCCGCTGCTATTAAGTCTTTACTATGTTTTAGTCATTTATACTATGTCTATATCCGTGCACTGAGTGTTTTGCTCAGCCGTTACTTTCCTTTCCATGTCCCAAAAAGGCAGGTACCCTAGGACTGACTCGAGCATTTGGAGGACGTGCACAGGATGGAAGCTGCTAG
Source organism: Glebionis coronaria (assembly GCA_025667525.1). NCBI lineage: Eukaryota > Viridiplantae > Streptophyta > Magnoliopsida > Asterales > Asteraceae > Glebionis > Glebionis coronaria. The sequence goes on along the minus strand of JANFOE010001449.1, from coordinate 28,345 downwards.
AGACTTCTTTTCCTTTTTGCCTTCATATACTTATGCTTGTTTAGTCTTCCATTCATTTCTTTTGCTTTATTATGTTTTGGGCTTATGTTTGGGATCCGATGTTTGATTTCGGTTATCCCTATGGTTATGTAATGTTTTAGACATTTATCCTTTTATGCTTTGATGCCACGCCATAATTACGCGTGACATTCCATTATCAAAATGGGGTGTTACAATTATGGTATCAGAGCCAAGGCTTCGACCTGTAGGCTCTAAAACTTGACCTGTGACTAGTGGGTAGTCACCAGGAGATTCCTAAGCCAACGTTTGTTATTCTACGTATTGACGTTTCAGCGCATTGTTGTTTTAACCATGATGTTTTCAGCACCTTGAGGTTTTAACCTTGATGTTTTCATCGATATTGTTTTACTAATATGGATGGACAACCATCATTCATATTTAGTTATGTGTCATTGTTTCATGCATAATGTTCCTCGTGAACTGTGGCTATGTGGATTGAACCCCAGTAGTTCATAATTAGTCATATAAAAAAAAAATTCTGATAAGTTTTGACAGATAAGTTTCATTTAGTTATGTTTCATGTATCATTGTTGCAGGGATTATGACTAAGTAATGGTTGGTACAGGACTGGCCCTATTTAGTCGCATGTGCTTTTATTGAAACTTTTAACTTTGGGACCGACCCATAGGCGTCCCCTCGCCATGTCTTTTGTTTTGGGACCGACCCATAGGCGCCCCCTCGTACATATAAAGGTTTTTATAAACTACATTACGCATTCATGCACTATTTTCATGCATAAAAGTTTTCTCATGATTTACTGGCAATTTTTTTTTCATGTCCCCTCATAAGTTAATATGTTTTTATGTCAAGTATGTTTTCATACTGTCATGGTTAAACTTAGTTTCATGCTGATTATGTTATACACTCCTTCATGTTAAATCGTTTCATGTTTCTTCGTGATAATTCCGTCTTCATGTTGATTACGTCTTACGCCTCTTTTGTTATTTATGCTTTCATGCAAGGCATTGTTGGATTTCATTGAATCCTGCTTTCATGATAGTCATGGTTGGTTTTCACTGATCATACGGTCAGGCAAAATCATCGTTGAATTTTGTGTAACCACACTTTAACGTTTTTTCGATATAACCAGAATGATGTCTATGCTAATACTGCCAGGCTATCATGATGGTGTTCATAACCGTTTAACCAATATACTTTCCTTAAATCATGACAAAATGATCGACCCCAATACCGATCATTTCATGTGCATTCCATGTGTACTCCATGTACTGTATTCCATGTGTATTACACGCACCTAAATCCATGTGTATTTCACTTGCAATACTTCACGAGTATTCGCTAGTCGATTCTAAATCATCTCAGGCGTATGTTCACTTGCTGATATTCTACAAGATTGCCGATGTCGCCCATAACTTGGAGATGTTACTAAAGGTTGACGCTGCTGACGTTCGGAGACGCTACGAGATGCGGATGCTGTTCACAACCTGGAGATCCTACAAGACGAAGACAAAGGTGTCAGAGCAAAGCAATTGGACGAGAAGATGCTTCACCATCAGACGATTTCCATCAATCATTGTCCCAAATTCTTAGTAACATGTCACACGTCATTCGGCTGTCATTTCAGCCATATGAGTGCAAACCGGTACCATCCGGCCACTCAGCTGAATAGTTACATGAATTACGGTCATGAGAATGACCATCATGGAATTGACAGACAGGACGATAGTAACCACTACTATGACAACAACTATCCTAGAAATCGCAACCGAGGCTTCGGCCGCGGACGTGATCAGACATACAAATGATCAGTAGTCCAACCGATCTGCCAAGTCTGGCATAATAACCTAATATTGTAGTTCTATTATTTTACGTCTCGAGACACATGTGAAGACATCAGTCAAGACACATGTCTCACGTATACTTTCTGAGGACACATGTCAAGATACCAGTCAAGACATATGTCATGCTTATAGTTCCAAGACACGAGTCAAGATACATGACTCACGTCCAACTATGGAACATTTGTAAGAAATTCAGGGTACCCTCCAAGGGTATATCCATTTTGTTGTGCCATGTATTAATCAGGCCACAAGAATTTCAATACCATTATTGGCGCATCAGTGGGAACTATCACGTTTCCCGATGACACTTTCATTTCTTGTAACCATAGCTCATAGATTCATGACCATGAAGGACGCCTTTCGTATTCCCACGTATACGAAGGTTTTCCTTCAGCTTAATGATGAGATCCAAGCTGCTAACGCATTTCCTCGGACAGACACAAGTTGAATTTTATCCTAATTATGGACTACGAACAGCACACCATGCTACGATTCATAATTATGTACAGTAATGTTCAGGCTCCTGAATACACTCAGCTTGATTTTCCATCAGGAAAATCTGTACAAATTATCTATGCTTACAAACATATGCGTTGTTAGCCGTGGTAGCTAAAATTTTCTAGCTGTCAGATGATTATTCCAAAATATTCCCATACATTCCAGAAGAACTTACAAGGAGAAGGATGGTACCATGAGATTATGTGTCGACTACCGTCGACTTAAACAAATCACCATTCATGACCGTTATTCTCCTCCACGTATTGACAACATGTCCAATCAACCGTATTGTGTTAATCACTTTTCCAAGATCAAACTCATGATCATGCTACCAACACTGACGAGGGAAAGAGCAGGACATGTCCATGACTGCTATTCGTACACGACTCAGTCATGCTAGATTTATGATTTTGAATTAGTCTCATCAATGCTCCAACGGCATTATAAGAATGAGTTTCCATGAACTCGTAGCAAATTCATCAATGTTTTCATTGAGGATAACCTGATTTCCTTTAAGCCTAGAAGAAGAACAGGAAGACCATATCTGCACTATGTTGCAAATTCTATGACAAGAGAAATTCCACCCTGAAAATTTCCTATATCAGTTCTGGTTGATCACAGTGACATGCTGAATCACATGGGTTTCTACGGTTAATCTTACCATGACTCAGCTTATGCGTAAAGGAGAGAACCCTACACTACATTAGGTGTTCTAGAGAATCCTACGCTAGGAGAAGTCTAGATTCAGAGACTCAGAGTTTCGCAAACTCCTATGTATCAAGTTAGATGAAGCAAGATATAGTTACGTTCATATCTCCATACCTGTCATACAAGCAGGTTAAGATAGGACACCAACAGACTGGGATGTTTTCATCATCTGAAATTATAAATCAAAAAGGGACAAGATCTCCATGGATTTTAGTTACCAGATTACAGCAAACTCAGAAGAAGCATGATGCTATCTGGGTTATTGTCAACAGTTTGACCAAGTCTGCAGAACCCTTACATCCGTACGGATTTCAGAACCAACAAATTGATCGGACACATTCCACGCCAAGGCTCATCCGACCACTTGGTAATCCCTCAGCTATCGGGTCAAACAAAGATTCGCAGTTGTACTCCTTAATTACTTCACGTCTTCATTCTGATTCCACGACTTGCTTTCGCGCTCGCGTTCATGACACTATTCACGTTCATGATCGTATCTGGGCTTACGATTTTACGTGCATTTCGTTCTGGGAAGTTTTGCAAGAACTAGAGGGACCAGACCCAAGTTTAGTATAATTCTCTATCATCAGATAGACGTTTCACGTCATATTCCACGTCTCACCTTGTAGCGTTTGGCATTACCGCCATTATATTCTATGATCACGATATGTTTCACATGTCATGTTCATTCCACGTTCCTCATATCATGATCATGATATGTTACACGTATCATGGATCACGATATGTTTACTCATACTACACTCGCCATATCTCCACATAGCACGTTCAAAAATTTTCATGTATCACGTTCAAAATTTTTCACGTACTACGTTTCTTTATGTCTCGCGCATCGTTTCTAATTATCAGTTAAGTCAGATTGTCTTGCATCGTAACGGTTCAGTTACCCTAGCACGTTAACTCTTATTTTCCTCGGTCGAATTTATGGGATCTACCTTCCGTTGATAACCAAGAATTTCTTCGTATTCCAAGTCAAGGTCTGGAGGACCAAGATTTATCATTTGTGTCAAGATCTTCTGAAGGAACCGTTCCAAGAGGGAAGCCACTTGGAAATGGACAAGTTCATCCGGACTTTTATCCGTTTTCTCTAATCAATTGGATATGTCCTTTCAGTCACGTCACGTTCCATGTCCTTTCAAGACATGTCACGTTCCACGTTCCTTCTACCATGTCACCTGTACGTTCATAATCTTACATACCCTCTCAGTTTGATTCGGGTATGTTTCTCTTTCAGTTACGCTATCTATAATTCGGGGACGAACTATTCTTTTTAGGGGAGAAGAGTTGTAAAACCCACATGCTTTTACCATGAATAGTACCCATTAGATCGTAAGTACTAGATTAAAACTTTCCTTTATAGTACGATTATGTTTACGTGTTAGGATTTTACGTATTACGTACGTGTTAGAACACTATAAGTATTTATTACGCACGAACACGCAATAATTATTTAAACAATAATTAATCACGAACATGCGATCATGAAATCATGAACGTAATTAAATCATGAGCTAATATTAATTACGTATATATATTTATTACGAACACGAATAAATATATTAAGTCACGATCGATAATTAATTAAAACACGTAAAACACGAACACGAGAACACACGTATTAATTAGACACGGAAAACGATCGGGTTACCCCATGTGGGCCCCATATGCCACGAGATTAGGAAGGAGGATGGGCCAAGCCCATCAAAATTTACTAAAAGGGGGTTAAGGGAAAAACACTACTCATTTTCACCTTACAGAGGATTTTCACAAAAACCTAAAAGCTCTCCTCCTCCTTCTTTTCTTTTTTTTGGCCGCCACCTTCAAACACACCAAAGGGGTGTGATTTGATCTTTGATCTTGGAATTTTTGCTAGTGTTCGTGTTTGTTCATCATTGTTTAGATCCACGCATTCGGTAATTCGTTTAAACCCTTTTCTTTTGATTTAATCTTTTAAATAATTAAGAACATGTTATGTTTTTTTATAAAACCTAATTAAATCATAGATCTAACATGAAATTGGATTTGGAATAAATCAAAAAGTAATTTTTAAGGGGTGTTTGTTCTTGGACGCGCCTAAACCGAACCCGAGAGGGTCTCGGTTTGGCCATTTGACCACCACCGAGACCATATGGCCCCGGTTGGTTGGTGTGGGTCCCACGGCAGCAACAAGACAAGGGTGACCCCGATTTGGTTTGGGGTATGGTGTCGATTTCATGTCCGGTTCATGGTTCTTAGTCAAGATCCGGTTCACGGTGTATGTTAAGGTTTTTATTTTTATGATCTTATGTTAAAAATTAAATTAATAACATGACATGATTAATTTAATAACATGACTTAAGTTATATTGATTATTAAAAATCATGAAATTATTAACATAAGTATTTTATATTTTTAAGACTTATAATTAATTAATTATTTAAAAACCATGGTTATAATTAATTAATTAACATGACTTAGGTTATATTATTAATAAATAATAATACATGTTTTAACCTAAGTATTTAACTTTATTTAATTAAAAACATGATATACTTTAATTAAATATTTTAACCTATAGTTTATTTTAATTATATGAAATAATTATTAAACTATACATTATATCATATGACTTAGAAAATAATCATGAAAACACTTAGGCTTATATACTTAGCTTATTTAACCAGCTTATTTCTAATTATGGAAACTTCTTTTTTTAGAAACTTATTTAAATAAGGCAGCTAATCTATTTATGGAAACGTTCTATTTTTAGAAACTTATTTATTTCAGGCAGCTAATCTATTTATGGAAACTTATTTAAATAAGGCAGCTAATCTATTTATGGAAACTTTCTATTTTTAGAAACTTATCTATTTTAAGCAGTAATTCTTTTTTTTTGGAAATTTCTATTTTTGGAAACTTTCTATTTTTTGAAACTTTCTATTTTTGGAAACTTTCTATTTTTGGTAACTTTCTATTTCTTGGAAACTTTCTATTTTAGGAAACTTTCTATTTTAGGAAACCTGCTATTTTTGGAAATTTACTTATTATTACACAGTAAGTATAATAATACATGAAATACCAGAAATACTTAATCAGATTAACTAGAATACAAGATAAACACAGTTTAAGGCTTTAAGCAGTAAAACATGGTAAGAACATATAAAATAAGCTAAGACATGACATAAAACCAGCTACGTATTTGGTAAGCAGATACTTATTCATGTATGTATTTATGTAGCACTAGTGATACGGAAGTAGGATTCCTCTCAGTTCATCTTCTTCGTTCATTGGACATAAGGTACGGATTCCCGTCCTTTCAGTATGGACATTCTTTCCTTATTAGGATTCCCCGTATGCAGCCAACTGTTTTCCCAGTATTTGTTTGATATGTTTTTGAGTTGCTTATGTTTAATTAAGAATACCTATAGCCATATACATGCATGACCAGTTTCACCTAGTTATGGAGGTACCATAATCATAACATTAGAGGCACTAATGTTATGACTTCATTACGGCGGAGTGATTGCTCGTAGTTACATGTTTCAGTTAGGATTCATGGTGAATGTGGTGTGTGCCTTGCATCCTACACAAGGAGCTGATCCCTCCTACCCAGAACCAGTATATTAAATTAGAGGCAGCCCCTCTAATTTGCATGATGAGGTCACCCCTCCAAGTATTCATGCACGGTGGATTTTCATGACCTATATTGGCTAATGGTAAAATATATTAAACAGTTTTCATAAGATAAACATATGGCTTTTCAAACTTTAAAACCAGTTTTATGAACATGTTCTAGGTTTTCCAGGACTTATACATTTTCGCTGCTATTAAGTCTTTACTATGTTTTAGTCATTTATACTATGTCTATATCCGTGCACTGAGCGTTTTGCTCAGCCGTTACTTTCCTTTCCATGTCCCAAAACGGCAGGTACCCTAGAAAAGACTCGAGCATTTGGAGGACGTGCACAGGATGGAAGCTGCTAGAGACTTCTTTTCCTTTTTGCCTTCATATACTTATGCTTGTTTAGTCTTCCATTCATTTCTTTTGCTTTATTATGTTTTGGGCTTATGTTTGGGAACCGATGTTTGATTCCGGTTATCCCTATGGTCATGTAATGTTTTAGACATTTATCCTTTTATGCTTTGATGACACGCCATAATTACGCGTGACATTCCATTATCAAATTAGGTTTTACATCTAATGTAAACTTTTATAAACTCACATAATGATATATAAACTTATATAACAAGTATAAACCGATAAAACCCGAGCTTTACAACATATAGACATTAACGGGCCAAAGTAACCTTAATGGACAATAAACCCGACTAATTTGGTAAGACACTTTAAACTTATTTATTGGGCTTAACCCATTTGGGCCCAACATGTAAAGTATAATACTAATAATAAAAGTATAATTGGGCTAATGAATAGTATTGGGCTTGTAAGAGGCCCATTGGGCTTCAAAATGTAAACAAGATTTAACTAGTGTAACTAGTCTTGAAAATTACCAACACATAAACACTATAATGAATGAGTAAAGATGTATAAACCCACTTGATCATCATCATATTTATAAAATCATCATATGTATACATAATTGTTATTTTTATAAAGTCATTGGACAAGAGTCTAAGACGAGTATTATTTTTCTAGGTTTCCGTGATTGAAGCACGTACCGTACATCCAAATCGCCGATAACCGCCTTCCCACATCAACGTGAGTTCATAGCCTCGCACTCTTTTAAATGTTTTTATGAAATATTTTATAAACCCGCGAGGGAGATAACATGGTAGTTTTACTAAAATAGGACACCCTTTGTCCCGATTGTTTGTTTATTGATTTGGACCCGAATGATTGTATGACCCGATGTATGATTATATGACCCGATAGATGAAATGAAATGGATTATTAAAGTTAGGTTATGTCACTAAAAGTCCCATTAGCATGAATTGTGAACTACCGAGATTTGGTAGACGCTTATGCATATAATAGTACTATTGGGGACGATCACCCCAGTTCGCGCCTTGACGGTTGATCCCCGTCGTGCTACATTGATTGGTAAGCAAATTTATGTATGAGAAGATTTAAACAAGCGTTATTATTGTGACGACACACTAATTTAGATGGGCAAATGAGTTTCGGGTTAGCTACCCGTTGTTTGTTGTAGTAAGGTAACAATGTCATGCGGCTTATAATAATCCAAAAATAACGAAATACTGCTATACGTACTGAATTATGACGAATTGCCTGACTAGCAATGCAGGGTCTTATTATTGATATTATGTTCGTGTTTTGGTTTTATATAACCATATCCATATAACGGTTTTTATTTAACTTTATACAATGTTATAAAACGCATTGTATGATGTTTTTAACGACAATGGTTCGTATAATGATTTTGAAGGCGAAAGCCTATATTATGATTTTTGATAAGGATTTGTATAAAATGACTTTGGCTATTTTATGGCCTATTACAAAGATTTGTACAACATGATTTTTGGTAATAATTTTATACCGATGCTAAATTGATGGATTTAATTAATCTCTGAATTCACTCGGCGTTTTCGCTGACCCTTTTCTTTTAACGTGTTTTATCTCAGGTACTTGTAGGTAATTCTTAGGAAGACAACAAGAATTCATGGCCCGCACTTAAATAACAATTTCCATTCAAACCTTTTGTAAAATTGTATGAAATGACTATGACTTGGGACCTATGTAAATCTGATATTTATGAAGGAAATGCTTTATTATTAAAACGATGCGATTTTTAAGCGTTGTCTATGATGTGAGTAATGTGCTATCCCGTAACACCAACGAGTCTTCCGCTGTATTGAATTGTGTAAATTTGGGGGTGTTACACTGCTCATTTTATTTCGATAAATAAAATGACCGTGCGAACTAAGAATCGTTTGCTAACTGCTCGTAGTAGACATAGAAGTTATGACGATGTGAAGCGAAAACCTTTGAAAATCGAGGTAGGTGGAAAAGTTATGCCAAAGCTATCACCATGAAAAGGTGTTATGTAATTTGGAAAACGTGGGAACTTAAGTCCCCGTTAGTCTGGACCATTCGAGATGATATCGAGAGTAGGCCCAGTGGCATGAAAACTTAAATTACCTCGAGAGCTACAAGGAATTCACAATACTTTTCATATGTCAAACCTAAAGAATTTTTTTTCCCAACGAAGATCTTACAATTCCTTTTTGGCGAACTATGAATCGACGGTAAGTTGCATTTCATCAAAGAACCTGTTGATATTATCGATAAGGAATTTAGACAACCGAAGCAAAGTCGTATTCCTATTGTTAAATCTGATGGAACTCAAGACGAGGACCAAAAATACGTTTAACCCTTTGATTTCAACGAGCGATCGAGGAAGAACGCAAGTTGATCTTCGGGACGAAGATCCCAATTTGGTGGGGATGATGTGACAATTCGTCAATTTTAGGTCGATATTTTTAATCTCGACTATTAAGTATTATATGTTTACTTTAATGAGAATTTTTAAATTTTCGGCTAACCGAGAAGGTTATAGTTTGAAACTTAACGTAAAAATGTCGTTTAGATGAAAACCGACAAGAAATACATTAAGTATCGGTATTATATTCTCAAATTATCATATGAATGACTTTATTGTATTTATTTTTATTTTTATTTCTCGTGTTTTACGTTTTAACAAATGAAGAGAACTACTAATGATCGCGATACCAACGGATGCCCAAAAAAATACGTTTTATTATCGATTGTCTCGATATTTAATATTTTCGACGTTTCCGATTTAATTATGTTTTAAGTCGTGTCGAAGTTATTTTATTATATTTTTGAAGCGTTTTAACTTTTGAAAAGTATTTTTATGAAACCCGAGTTTCGTAAATATTTTTTATTTTTACTAATAGTCATTTTCTACCCTTTAACTTATTTAATTACTTTTTAGTCCAAAACTATACCTAATTGGCAAAAACTACCCTTAATCACCTACCACTATATAAAGTATTTTTTTCACCTAAAAATACACACATATACTAGTTAATAAAATTTCCACTCATCCTCCCTTTTTCTTTCTTTCAACCATGAGCCAAAAACCCCCATAAACATCAAAATTTCTTGAAATCTAGTTTGATTCTTCCAAATCCAATCAAAGACTCATTTTTTAAATTACAAGAGGATCAATTTGGTATAAAAATTACTTACATGCATCATGATTTTTAATTTTGTGAAATATGATATTTTAATCTTTGTATGATCATCCTTTTTATATTGTTTTATATTATGATTATCATTTTGGCTAGTTTTTAAGTTGAAAGTTTGAAAGAAAAATTTACTAAAGTGACATGCAAGTGTAATATGAGTTTGATCAATATGTTAGGATGATAGTAGGATGATACGAGTAGTATCGAAATGGATGGATTGTGTTGGAAAATTGACTTAGTGTGGTTTTAAATGGTTGATTTTGAGCAGTAGGTTTGAAGCTATTTTCTGAAATCGTAAGTCTAAGTTAAGGATGAGATGATATGATATTATTGTAGAGATTTTCCTAAGCTTCGATTTGATATAAAGTAGGACTTCCAACTCCAAACGAGTGCGAAGTTACAATAGTTTTTGTATTCGTGTACCGGGAGACGAGTATCAGCACAATCCGAAAATTGTTGTCGATATTTAGATCGAATCTCAGGGACTATAGAATGAGTTTTGAAATGTTCAAGGACTGATGTTAAAGTCTAAACCTCAGGTCATGAGTTTATTTTCAAACCCGAGTGTCGGTTTTATAAATGGAATCGTTTAGATATGTCAAAATAGTTTTACAAGTCAAAGACGTAAATCTGTCCGGTTTTTTATAACACAAAGATGTGTCGGGCAGAAGGTCTTAGAAGTAACATTTTTTAATGAAATTTAAACTGAGTCTTATTCATATTATGTGTGAGTTTGTGACCAAGTTTCGTCGAAATTGGACAAGTGTAGATAAGGTAGATTGGTGTGTACATTTTGAGTGTACACGCTGATTGGTATTTTGGACACGTAGTTCAATAATTATGTGGCGTGTGTTGAGTATTCGCCATTGGACATGGTGATTTACTCAAGTGTTAAGTCATTATATAAATGACTTAGTTACTGGTCAGAGGGAAGTAAAATGATAATTTGACTTGCGTTGACTTGACGTCTTAAGACGGGTCAATATCGAGAGTGCAAGTGTTTAAAAAGAATAATGTTGAATAAAAAGGTAATAGTAATATAACTTGTATTATTAATTTTTTCGGGATTGTCATGGTTTTGTAATTTTTATTTTTATATTATTTAAGTATGATTTATACTTAAGTCGATTATTAACGAACGCGCCTTATTTGGTAGGTTGCGGTTTTCGTGTTAAAACGGGCATCACTAATCGTCGGCGATCGTCTCATTACCACTATTGGCTAAGGTGAGTCTATAGCATCGCTTTTAACATGTTTACTTGTTTTATAAAACCCACGAGGGGGATAACATGCTTGTTTTATTAAAATAAAGGGTACAACGAGAAGTTGTGGAAACCCTACTTATTAAAAAAGTATGGGTGCAACGAGAAGTTGTCGAAACCCTACTTATTGGAAAAGCAATTATTATAAATGAATGGGTACAACTATAAGTTGTGGTAAACTCATGATTGTTTTGAAATTGAACACAAGGAACCCGATTGTAAGTTTAAATGAACGTTACTACATATGTTTGTTTAGCCTTAAAAGACCCATGAATCGTGAATTGTTAATCGAAGTAACGCTAATGCTATGGATAGATCTATCGGGGTGACGCCCAGTCCAGTCGCGACTAGCTATCGCGTGGTGTTGTGATGCACTAGTAATGAAACATAGGATTGTATAAGAGAAATATACGCACTTGGCTAGGTGTGTTGGGCTGAAATAATATATGTTAACGTTCAATGTCACGAGGCTTATGTAATGGCACCGATAACTATGTCAGTACAATATAATTGTCTTTCATAAATTATTAACCATGGAAGGTTATTTTGAATACTTGTGTTCTCTTTATTTAAATTAAACTATATAGATTCACTCGGCAAATTTTGCTGACTTTTTAACATGTTTTATCTCAGGTCCATATAAAAGGCACTCGATGAAGGCGGTTTCGTGAAGCTTGCTTATTTGAAATATTTTGGCCCGCTTTTGCAAATAGTATCCATTCAAAGAATCTTTTATCCTTTACTGTGTTTGTAAACTTGAAATTATTTGGGACCGTGTGAAAAGTCTTATTGCTAAATGAAAATGAATGGATGTTTTTATTAAAATGACTCGTTTTGAGCCGTTTTCTATGACTATGAGATTGAACCATGATAGTAACACCCGATGACCCTTCCGTTGCTATGACCAAAATTGGGAGTGTTACAAACTAGCATGTTGAACGAAGGTTCAGCCAAAGGCTTTGTGAAAATATCAGCTAGTTGCAGCTCAGTAGGAACGAAATGCAGCTCAATATCTCCCTTGATTATGTGATCCCTGATAAAATGATACCTGATATCAATGTGTTTAGTTCGAGAGTGAAGAACAGGGTTGTTGGAGATGGAAATGACGCTGGTGTTGTCAAATAAGATTGGCACTTTGTCATATAAGATCTCATAGTCAGCCAATTGACTCTTCATCCAGAGCACCTGAGCACAACAGCTGGCAGCAGCAACATATTCTGCTTCAGCTGATGACATGGCCAAAGAGTTTTGCTACTTAGCACTCCATCCAACCAATTTTCCTCCTAGGATTTGACAGCTACCTGAGGTGCTTTTCCATGCTCTTGGAGCTTGTTTCAGCCCATACATGGCTTTGTGTAGTCTGTACATATGATTAGGAAACTCGCTTTTTTCAAATCCTTCAAGCTGTGCAACATATACTTCCTCAGCCAAATCTCCGTTGAGGAAGGCACTTTTAAGATCCATCTGATACACAGTGAAGTTCATATATGCAGCATAAGCAAGAAAGATTCTGATGGCTTCAAGTCTTGCCACAGGAGCAAACGTTTCATCATAATCAATCCCTTCAGTCTATGTATACCCCTGTGCCACCAGCCTGGCCTTGTTTATGATGATGTTTCCAATTTCCTCCATCTTATTTCTATAAATCCATCTAGTGCCTTTGATGTTCTTACTAGGTGGATCTGGCACTAGAGTCCATACCTTTTTCCTTTTGAACTGATTAATTTCTTCTTGCATAGTAGCTACCCACCTATCATCCACAAGAGCCTCAACTACTCTCTTAGGTTCAATTTGAGAGAGAAATTCAGCAAAGATACATTCGTTGGCTGAGGCTGACTCTGAGTCATGAATTCGCTGTCTAGTAGTGGCCCCTACATTAGGTTCCCCAATAATGTTGACAAGAAGAATGTTTTGATCTCTTGATCATTTAGTTTGAGGAGCTGGGGAATCATGGTCAGGGACATCTGTGGGGGTAGCTGGCACTATTTGAGTTTCATCCTGCTGAATAGTAGGACTTTCTTCAAAGATGACCTCAGTATCTGTGTCAACTTCAGCCATATCAAGGGGTACAGATTCATTGTCAGTAGGAGAGTCTTCAGGGATTTGATGAATTTGTGAGTCATCTTCAGCAGTTGAGGAAGAAGGACTACAAGAAAGTTGTGGTTCTTCTTCATCAAGTTCCTGAGACGAAGGAACTTCAATGTTGTGTGTCGACAGAGGGTCAAAAGCAGGAACATAAGGAGTGAGAGTGTTGGAGTGATGATGGTGATGACAGGGAGGTCTTGATTCTGAGAATTCATCACTTGGGAAGGACACGTTTTCATTAAAACCAATTTCATCACCCTCTGTTCCTGTTCTCTGTATGACATCATCATCTTCATTGAATCTGACATGAAAGGTTTCTTCTACTTCTTGTCTTCTAGTATTGAATACTCTGAAGGCCTTGGCAGTGGGAGAGTATCCTAAGAAGAAACCATCATAAGCTTTCTCATCAAATTATCCAAGTTCATCCTTGTAGTTATAAATGAACACAGGGTATCCCAAAACATGGAAATAGCTAACGTCTGGGGCTCTATTTCTAAAAACTTCATAGGAAGTTTTACCATGTTTATTGACAATGATTGAACTATTTTGCGTGTAGCAAGCAGTGTGAACAGCTTCTCCCCAAAATTGCTTTGGTAAAGCTGCACCATTTAACATAGTTCGGGCTGCTTCAATCAAAGTCCTATTTCTTCTTTAAGCCACACCATTTTGTTTAGGGGTGCCGGTTGAAGAGAAGTTTTGTGATATTCCTTTTTCATCACAAAAAGATTCAAGTTGTTGATTCTTGAATTCAGTACCATTATCACTTCTTAGAGCTTTGACTCTAACATCATTCATATTTTCAACCTGTCTGATGAAGGACATGATGGATCAGCAGCATCACTTTTCCTTCTGAGGAAGAAAACCCGCATATACCTTGAAAACTCATCAACTATGACCAAGGTGTATTTGTTGTGATTAATGGTCTAAGGTTTGACAGGCCCAAACAAATCCATGCGAAGGAGATGTAAGCACTTGTCAATAGAAAATGATTGCCTGGTCTTAAAAGAAAACCTGTGATGCTTTCCCTTGACACAAGCTGAACAAGTCTTGTCTTTAGAAAAAGTCACTGAAGGTAGACCAGCAACTAGGTTTTGTGTGGCTATCTTGTTGATGTTCTTAAAGTTGAGATGAGACAGTCTTTTGTGCCACAACCAATTGACACTTTTAGAGGCTTTGGGTAGAAAACAGTTTGAGCTATCTTCAGAGCAAGTAGCCATGTTGATGACATACACATCTCTCCTTCTTGGTGCAATAAGCACCACATCATTGTTCTTGTTGAATATGGTTCCCTGAGTCTTAGTAAATAAAACCTTGTAGTCAGCATCACACAATTGGCTGATGCTAATAAGATTGTGTTTAAGACCATTCACATATGAAACCCTTGTAAAAGTTATCCTATTGCAGTTTACTGAGCCGTATCCCTCTGTGTCGCCTAAAGAATTATCCCCAAACACCACTTTAGGACCTGGCTCCTTTGAGTATCTGTGCAGGTATTGTCAAATCCCTGTCATGTGTCTAGAACAGCCACTGTCTAGATACCATACCGATTCCGTAAGATGTTTCTGCACAGATACATAGAAACAAGTTAGTTCCTATGGTGAACTGCTGATTAGCAACTCTTGAGTTCCTGTAGAACTTTTGATGATGGGAAGGACAATTAGCTGTTTCATGGGTGAACCTTCCACAGATATCACATCCTGTAAAGTCACTACACTCATCTAAGTGATGGTCAGTGAATCCACAAAATTTACATGGAGGATAAGGTCTATAGTTACCTATTTGTCTCCTAGAAGCCTGTTGTCTCTCCTTAGAAGGTGTCTGAGCTCCCTTAACAGCCATTTGTCTATCATGATCTATGGTCATGTGATGAGAGTTTTACAAATATTGTAGTAAGGTTTGACTATCCTTTCACCTTTGGGTTCACCTAAAATAGACTTAGGTTCATGGGAAGTAGAGCATTCAGCGAAAGGCTTAATATGTTGTTTCAAGAGTTCTACTTCTTTCATTAATGACAACAGGCGTTCTTCAGTTGAGGAATCAACTTTGTTCACAGATTTTGTTGAGATATGCTTAAAGGAAACTTGCTTAAAAGATTGTTTAGCAGGTACAAAAAATACCTTAGCTAGTGGTTTCTCAACATCTGTTTTGGGTTCAGCCTTAGTTCCTCCCGAGGAACTGCTGGGTTCAACTCCTGAGAGTTTAGGTAAGCGTGGTAAAACAACCACATCTTCAGAGACAGGGACATCAGTCAAGAGGGGATCTGACATATAAATTGTCTATGTAGATTTGAAAACAATCTCTTTGGGTTTACTGAGAATTTTCAACTTATTTTTCTTGGCAGAGATATCCCTTTTAATATCAGCAAGTAGTTCATCATTAAGCAATTTATCTATAGTGAACCTACTGCACAACCATTTTTCTATAACCTTATTTAATTCATATACTTGATCATTTAAGGCACTATTCTTCAAGGTTAACCTATTAACTTCGTATTGAAGAGATATCTTTTCAATGTTAACCTGTTTGAGAGTTTCACAATCAGCTCTAGTAGTTAACAGTTCATGTTTAACAGAGTGAAACTTATCAAGCAAGTTCTTTCTTTGTTCCTCAACAAAGTGCAAATCAACAATGGTGTAATTAAGGACATGTTTGCGTTCATCACTTTCAGACATAGATAAAAGCATGTGTACCTTTTTCATTGTGATGTCAACCCATTGTCCTGATCTTGCATCTCCTTTCCCAACAGCTGGTTCATCCTCAGCTATTGCCATGAAAGCCCTGACACTAGTAGTATCTTCCTCATCTGAAGTCAGCGGCTCATCATTCCAATCATACGTTTCAGCTACCAACCCTTTCTCTGTCTTTTTATCACCCCCTTTCTTCTTAGACAGAGCTTCAAGCTTCAAATTCATCTGTTCTAACTCAGCTTTAAGTGCCTTATACTTGTTCTTGTAATCCTTCTTCTTATTGTCTGAGGAGTTGAATTGGTGAGATGAGTTGTTGTGTTGTGATATGAATATGTAAGGTTTGGTGGAAGATCATGGATAAGAAAGTGAGGATATCTTTGTGGAAGGACAGTCTTTTTGAAAGTGTCCAAGTTTTCCGCAGGCAAAGCAAGTTTCTTTTGATTTATCGGTTTGTTTGCTAGTTGATCCTACTCTCCCTGATCTTTTGTAGAATCTACTTTGATTAGCTAGCAAGGCTCTTTCATAAAATTCAGCATTAAGGTCTGTCAAGAACTCTTGGCTGCTGCGTGTGTCTTCTTCAACATCAGAGTCGCTGTCATGAGGGTGTGGGGTAGAAATCAAAGCTTTGGAAGTTGCTCCCTGAACTACAAATCTTTCCGTCTCTGATTTGTATATGGTATCAATCAGCCCTTCCTTATAATTGTACTCTCCATAAAGCTGAGCTAAGGTATCATTCTTGATTGAGTTATTGGCTCTCTAAGTCTGATTCATACTCAGCCATTTTCTTGGAAGGCTGTTGACAAATGTGGCATTAATTTCATCTTGACCAATGGTGACGTCATTCATATCAAGGTCATTGAGAAGAATCTTCAGCCTTGTATATGTTTGTTGAACCTTTTCACCTTCAAGTGCCTTGAAAGCATTGAACTGAAGTCTGAGTGCCTGAATCTTGGTTTCTCTGGTTTCAGAGGGTCCTTCATGACCAAGGATAAGGTCTGTCAACATTTGTTTTGGCTGTGGGACACTGAATGACAGACTTCATGATGTGTTTGGGGAGACAGGATATGATGATGCTCTTGAGACGTTTGTCTTGGTTTGCCAATTTCCTATCAGCTGGAGTCCTCTGTTTGAGAGGTTTGGGAAGAGGATTCTCATCAGTAGAGGTGAGCGCCATGGGAACATATGGTCCATTGTCTAGAATTTATAGAAGAAATGGTTCAAGTCCGTCGAGATACACGAGGAATTGACTCTTCCAACTAGCAAAATCTTCTTCATCAAAGACTGGTACATTGGTGACATGAGATCCGCCTCTTGAGTCAAGAAGTTGAGGTAGATCATCTTCATTTGGAGGTGGAGGAGTGAGTCTTGGTGAAGTTGGTGGTGCATTGTTGTTGTTCCCAGAAGACAGTGGTGAATTGTTTGTTTCCGGCATGGTGGATCTTGATTATAAAACTTAGAACGATGTTTATGAAGGTTTTAATATCAAACACCGCTCTGATACCAATCAAAAGTCCCTAAACTATGCTAGAAACAATAAACTTAACTAATTAACACACGTAATTACTTTTCAAACGTAATACTTATTATTGTATAATTAAGAATTACAAGTGTTATGGATAACATCGTTTGATGACAATGTGTTGTGCACACTTTGAACAAACTAAAACTTAACTTATGAACACAGTCGCAGCTGTTTGGTTCTATAAGTTCTAAGCATTAATGTGTAAATTTTATCAAAGTGTTGAACATTATTGCTATGCTACATACCTATTTATAGTGGTACGAGGTTGACTCTAAGTACTTGTTGATGGTGACTACACTAGACAGACACTTGTCAACCTCTGTCACAAGATGCTCTTCTATTCTTGGTAGTCTGCCACAATGCTTTAGGAAAACAAAGCTGACACAGTTTCCCTTTCATTCATAGTCTCGTACACACTAAGGTATGTCCAAAGTGTGATGAGTGTTAACAGGGTATTGCGACCCCTGTTAACCCTCAACCCCTCAGAGTTTTTGATACATCTTGGCTGTTATCCATCACAGCCAATGAGTATGTCTTCAAGTAATCTTCGACTTCCTTGACAATGTCTCTGACATGGACTCCTCTGAGGTTGCTCACAGAGACTTAGATCTCTGTGAGTCTTGCGATACTTGCCTGCCTCCTAGGCACAGACAAGTTACTATCTAACAGCTTGATTTGTCTTTAACTCTATGATACAGGGAATCTAACAAACTTAGATTCCCAACAGAACATTCGTGAACTTCCAAATGTTCTGGGAAGATATACCACAATTAATGACAGCATGTTGATGCCAAAAATTTTATGTTTCTTCGCACCTCAGCCTGAGCAAGAAGGTAAGCATCCCAAACACTATCAATACTGAACTTCTGAATCTTTGCAAGACTCACTTTTATAAAAGTGATCCCAACATTAGTTTTTGATTACCACTGAGATCCCAAGCAAGTCCTGATTTATCAACCTTGTCCACTTTAATTTAAACCCAGAAAAAAACATATATATAACATGAACAAATGAACTACATAGTAATTTTTAATACATGATCCAAGAGTTAAAAAGAATATCACCTCGACAACCTTCTACATAATCATCTATCTCATAAGAGAATTTGCCTCATTTGAGCAAGGCTCATCATGAACCGGGCATCTAACACCAGAAAGTTAGAACGTAAAACAACATTTTTCCTTAGGGATAGATAATCTAAACCTGTGACCGCAATATATATATTCAACGACATCAGTCATCCTTCATCATAATCAAATGTGTAGAGTTTCACATCATGAGGGTTATACACATCAGTTTGATGAGCGCACAACGGTTTGGGTCCTTCCAGTAACAAAAGTGAGCTTGAACTTTTCTCGCATGATTAAGTAGGTCTCTTGCGCCCTTTTAATGTGTAGGGTGAATACACAGTCACAGAAAATGAGCCGATTGGTTCGTGGTGATTTTCTATTTTAGATCTACAAACAGGAAAATACAATTCACTATTGACACTTTTCTTTGCATAGGGTTCTCGAGATGCTTCTTCCGAACAAATGGATGTGGTTGACCCATACACGCTTTTTGTCCGCTTTTTAATAAATTAGCTATAATTGTACAAAGTAAAAACCAATCTTATTACAATAATAATCTTAATGCCAAGTAAACTAAATTTGAATAAAAAGAAAGACTAAATGCTAACCTCATTAAAGCACACACTGATCTACAATATGTGCTTTTTGGGAAACCGAATTGGTCTGTCATCACCTGTGTTCCTGTTCAAACCACTAAACCACACAAAAAGACACAAAATTTAGACTAAACGCTAACCAGCACACGCTTATCTACAATATGTGCTTTTTGGAAACCGAAATGGCTTGTCATCACCTGAGTTCCTATTCAAACCACTAAACCACAAAAAGACACAAAATTTACGAATATGCGAAGAAGGATCCAACTAAAGATTTCGTTTGCTTAAGGTGAGTGGTATGGGATTACCAAAAGCTATAATGAGGAAAACATCATAAAATAAGAAGAAAACATGTTCAACTTATATAGTAGAATACCTCTTAAATTAAAAGAGAACACATAATATCATGGAGAAATATCATAAGATGTTCGAATGCAAGACTACTTACGCCTTTCTGTGCTTGAGATGACAATATCTGACTAAGCATCATCTGCCTTTGTTCATCAGCCTCACTGCATGAGTTGTTTATAAAAGCTGGATCAGTAAAATAGTAAATAACAATCGCTACCTTTAACAAACTATATGCCCACTAATCCATTTTAGTTTTTAAGTTATTCTCAACAAAACTTCGAATAACATAAATCAGATGAGCATTCTCTAACACCACCTAAATTGCACAATTTCAGTTGCAAAACCATGTCTCATTTTACTTTAATAGCAAAAGATGATATCGGAGATATGCCTGAAGGCTTTAACTTTTTTTTGGGATACGAAACTGATACTAGTATGATTAAGCGGTCACATGAGTGCATATAAAGCTCAA
Organism: Glebionis coronaria; assembly: GCA_025667525.1. NCBI lineage: Eukaryota > Viridiplantae > Streptophyta > Magnoliopsida > Asterales > Asteraceae > Glebionis > Glebionis coronaria. The sequence goes on along the minus strand of JANFOE010001449.1, from coordinate 8,041 downwards.
AAACCTATTAAACTAGCAATGATGGTGGAGATTGAATTTAATATGTAATTTTGTAAAAAAGGGATTTAAGTAGTATGTCTTACTTGCAGGGTTTTGTTGTACATTTCAAAAGCCTCAACGCCAGCAATATCCATTATCAGTTCAACCCGTATCTAAGTATTTCCCTATCTTTCAAGTACCGCTTTGGTTTGCCCCACCACCTCATCCCTTGCTTCCTTTGGAACCTCCCATGATACTTCCATCAAAAGGTCAAGCTCTAGAACTCCCACCTACACATGCTATTCATGTCGTTCAACCGTAATTGCCTCCCCAATATGTGCAGCTACCGCATGTATATGCAAGATATACTTCTGTTATGGTTCAAGGTCAGTTTCCATAGGTATGCTCTGGTGGTCCACCTCGGCTATTGCAACAGCCTTCTCTCGGGTATGTTCAACCATACTATTGGCAACCATACGTTGTATGGGTTATCAGGATGGATCTGAATCCTCTGATATTCTGAAGAAGACAAAGAGTAGCTGGTGCCGCATTTTCAAAGTTGATTGTGGAACTGTGTAAGGTCTGGGACAACATTGCCAAACATGGGAGCACCAGCGCATCACTATGGATATGGTCACATGATACCTACCACAAACGCTGTCACTATTGATGTTTCAGGTCCGCTCGAAAAATTTAACTAAAGACGAAACAAGTCAAATGGGGTCGAAAGTCACCAAAAGTTGTTTTGTAGTGCATACAACCTCAGAAATCACTTAATGTAAAGATTCAGATAGCTATTGCACATATACATTACACTAATATGTATGATGATTTTGATATTCGGGGAAAAATATTCTGATCCAGTTAACATATAGTAATGCAGAATTAACAAACTTAAGGTAAAACACAGACCTGGTCCTTGAAACATCTTGAAAGCATTTCATCGGCCTCATAGGTAGACACGTGGACTCATTTTCTTTTTTTTATCCCCTGGCTGAGGATGACTTACATCCACACGAATTTATATTATTTTTACACAACAATTTTGAACGCAAAAAAGTTTTTTTCTTATACCATACACAACTTGTTTTGGATTTCAACGATCCGGATAGTGAGTATTAAATGTTCCTGCTGAGCATAAAGGCTGGTGGACTGTGAATCAATCTCACCGAAGCCATTGTCTGCATTTTCGTTTTCACGACAGTTACCTTAGCCAATACATGTATTATCGTTATTATGACAGTTTCATTAATTCTGAGTTTATTATCATACACAATACATCAATATGATTATTCTTCTCCACTTTTTGGAGTGATTCACCATACCTCAGCCCCTATAGTTAAAATATGCATCTGAATGATCTGATTGTCTATTCCACGGGAATCGTGTCGTTCTATCCTAACTCCATCAGCTATAACCTTCTCTATGGAAAAAGAACGTTGTTTTTCTGCTTAAAGTTTACCGTCATACTTCCATACAGTAGCAATATGCTTTCCAATAATCATACCTTCTAATGCATCAACCAGGTAAGGACAAAGAAAACCTATAAGGTAACTTTTGATTTCTATTAAATATCCTGTCATTAAATTTGATAAATGTAATTTGATTCAAAGAAACTCTATTGCACATCTTATTGGAAGTTTGAGATTATTTAATATCACATTCAGTATGAGTTGCAACCTGTGTACCTAGTCGGAGTTGGAGTTGGAGTTGGAGTTGGAGTCATCCGATAATTTATCACCCCTAATTATCTTACCGAGAGGTTTTAAAGTGGTAGAGTTCAACAAGTTACTGGTGCTATGTGTTATATGCAACAAGTTTCAGGGAATATGTTGCCCTTTACTAAAAGTGCTACATATGTAAGATATTCCATGCTGACCTATCATGCTATTTGTTTGTTATAGTAAGGAATTCTGTTTAATAATGTCATCCAAAATTGGTTGAGGTTTTGTAAGATAACATTCTAAACTCTGCAACTTCTCTGGAAGTTCACCATCAGGACCACGTAGCTTATCGAGGCTATAATCATTTGAAAATTTAATTACCAAAATTAACCTTTTTAATAATGTTCAATGAGAACATATCCTAAAACACAAAAGCCAACAATCAAGGTAGATCTTGATCTCTGACTTATGTAGGACGACCATGGACAATCTTCCAGACCTGAAAAGTGAAAACAATAAAAACATTAGGATGCACTTCATTAAGCTGTTTATTCTGATTTGTACCAAAACACGGACCGAAGACCGGATCCAAATCTGCAATAAGAGAACATGATACATTTCAAGAGTAGAAGAAAACTTACATGGGTTACTATGGCCATCCCCATCTGCTATATCAACTGTCACGAATCCTTTCTCCTTCGATTCCTATACTAACAACTTATATAGTACATATAAGTTGAAACAGATCTACCACCAGGTAAAGTTAAAAACTTTGTAAAAAGATAAAACTGACCGGGTTTGGACCTGTTCACAGGTCTTGGTTCGTTTTACTTATTCTTAAAAATGAGGAAATATGGTCATTCTGTTATATTGGGCGTGGCTTTGGCTCTATTGTGTATTGATAGAGTCAGTTCCTTCATTATGCTTGGTGAACCCGGTCTGTGTTGACTCATTTTCTGCTGTATTTGGGTCAGAACTTATATTAGTAGAGTCAGGAAATACCGTCAACTTTTTTGCTGCTATTAGACAAGTATTTAAACAACCAATGTCAGACCTAAATTTCTTATACTGATGTAGGTAATGTAAGCCCAATATTTGGACATGGGTCTTTCGGGTTGGAAGTTGAAGGTGATGCAGAATCTCTAAATAATTAGTTAATATGAAACCTGTCTAATGGGCATCTAATTCTTTTATCAGTAACACATGGAAATGTCGCCAACCTATCCGATCCTTCCCCGTGAGAATTTTTGGCAAGAATGGCCAACCAACCCGACCCATGCAAACCTGAAAGAGGAATAATAAAGTAAAATAGTCCATGTTAAGTTGAAAAACAAATTTACATTCACCTGACCATGATCAAATGGAGCAAGGTTGTGCCAAAACTGCTGCTACAGTCGCTGTAAAAAAAGCAGACACATTATTAAATTTATTTTTTTTGGAAGATGAAGCCAAAAATTCTACTTAGCTCTGTAGTGTTTGTGCAAATGCCTGGTACTTGCGGATGTCACCATCGCTAACACCCCTGCGCGCAAACTTCATGGACTCCTCAAAATGTGCAGCCTTAATCAATGCCCCAAGCTTGTGATATAAATTAATCATAAAACTACATAAGGAATGGCTGCAAATAAGCAATGGTAACTATATCAAAAAGTCAAAACTACTTATAAACAAGCACACGTAGTGGCTTGAAACTCATCTCACCTTTTTCCAACGAATTGAGGATGCCACTCCCGTTTTCAATAATATAAATATTCACTCATTGTTGTTAGAACAGTTTCTCCCACAACGACTGTGATTTTTCTATTTCAGGCATTAAATTCTTGAACTTATGGGTGCAATCTCCTCCGCTGCAAAATGAATAATTGGTTAGGAGTTAGAAACAAATAAGTTTTTAGTAGGATTCATTGTTTCAATTCTTAATAAATAGAGTAAAAACCAAGAAGTTCGCACAAGACTGCAAATTACCAAACATGTTTAGTTGTGCCAATATGGAACACGAAAATAGCAAATACGGAACGACTGTTTTCTATGAATCCTGTAGAATACTTAGCTTATTATAGATATCATTAATCAAGAATCAAACAAACATAAACTTATGAACAATTTATCATTCATTATATAGACAATAAATACAAAATTATTCAATGTCAATAATACAATATCCTAAATCTCATCTACTTTCAATAATCAGTTACCTAAACATATCATTAATTATAGACAAATCAATCTGAAAAAACAAAAAAAACCTTTTCAGGATCTCCACCTTCATCTTAATAGCAGACCCTTAAGAAGAAGAACTTCTAACAGCAGTAAGTTTTTCTAGATATGATGTATTTATCATCTATTAGTCGTGTAACCGTAAATAACTTGCCTTCAACAAGATGTTGAAACCAAGAATCCACAATAGCCCAAAGCAGCTTCAGCTTTAAAGAAAGTCTCATATGAAAGATACAATAATTAGATAAATATGATGAAACATATATGGATCTATTTTCATGGTTTGAAAAACGTGTTTACACAGATCAATTTGTTAAGAATCTGATTTAATCCAGATAACCTTTTTTTGTAATACTAACCCAAGTTGGTTTTATGCTGCTTCTATTTAGATGCATTTTTTACTCTGTGATTTGATGTGATTTAAATGAATCAATTTGAGGGAGCCCAGAAATCAAGAAGAGGATCAAAAGACAAGTTGTAGAGATGGTGATGGCTGCATTAGGGTTTTGTGTGTGTGTGTGTTTTGCGTGGCAAATAATGAAAAAATTTGTGATTAGATGTATTATAAATACCTGCGGTTATCAGAACACCGCTTTTTTCCAAACGCCGCTTTTTTCCAAACTACGTTTTCTAACCACTGATTTCGGAAATTTTTGAGATTTTTTAGGCAAAATTCAAATTCTATTGGTTTAGAGGTGCCATGTCACATATGACTATGATTAGAGGTGTGGTATCACGTCATAATTATACATATATATATATATATATATATATATATATATATATATATATATATACATATATATATATATATATATATATATATATATATATATATATATATATATATATATATATATATATATATATATATATATATATATATATATATATATATATATATATATATATATATATATATATATATATATATATATATATATATATATATATATATATATATATATATATATATATATATATATATATATATATATATACATATATATATACATATATATACATATATATATATATATATATATATATATATATATATATATATATATATATATATATATATATATATATATATATATATATATATATATATATATATATATATATATATATATATATATATATATATATATATATATATATATATATATATATATATACATATATATATATATATATATATATATATCTTACATTATATATAAAAGGAGAGGTATGCCACATCATATCCACGTCATCAATTGGGCTTACGTTCTGGGCTTTCAATTTTTACGAAACATAACCTCATCATTGGGCCTACGTTCTGGGCTTTAAATATTTAGGAAACATAACTTCAAAATAAAACCTCCTTTTCTCAACAATGATTATCTCGAGTCGGTTTTCAAGGTTTTTCCCATTGTCGTCTATTCCATATAATCACCGATTAATTCAAATATACCGCATCTAACAATCATTCACATCTAACGACCATTCACAAAACCCCCAATTCTTCATCAATCAGTAATAACCTTAAATTATTCAGAAAACACAGAAATAGACAAGGTACTATTAATCGATTTCTGTTTTTATTAATTCTGCTATTATGAATTAATCTTTGTTGTGTTCTTTTGGAACTAAATTTATGCATACTATTGTTGAAAACAAGAGTATCACTAGGTTTAATTTAAGGATCAAGTTAATGCTAATTGATGATTGACACTCCATGTTACAATTAGTGGTTATCTTTTTGACCATATTCTGATTAACAAGGCGTTTGATATCGAAGCTGCAGATGGCACCAGTTTGATTTTTTTAATACAATGTGGAATAATCAAAAAATTTAATATTGTGTGAAATATAATCAGAACAAGCTTAAAAAATTTCGATATATTATTTGAATAATCAGAAGAATGGTTTTGACAATGTGGGCCATGTCTTCGTTGTTTGTTGTCTTTCAGCTACAACTAAATTGGGTGGTGTAAAATTCCGTTGTGATATACAAAGTTGTTGAAACAAACAGTTTATTATAAAATCTTATCATTTGATGGTAAGTACTGCTAATTCATTCTTGCATGTAATTTATCTCTAAAATTTATTTTTTAGGCTGCTCTTGCATTGGTTACTTTTTAATAGGTGGTTTGGGTTGTATGTTATTGTGTCAAACAGGTTAAATACGTTAGCCGTTAGCTAAAGGGTAACAACCAAACTCCCCCTTACAGCAGCCATTAAAACACACCCTTACATCATCCATCCAAACACCCCCTGACATCATCAAAGCAACCTGTTTAGAAGCCATCCAAACAACTCCTAATAGCAACAAAACACCTCCTTAAAGGAGTCATCCAAAAATCTCTTGACTGCATCATTTGGTGTTTCCGAAGAACAAGGTGAATACTACAGTATCTGGCTGTGAGAATTCTACCTTCGATACTACAACTTCTTTCCAGGCATATTGGAGGTTATGCTTAATTCTTCTGCTTTAAGCGTCAATAATACAACAAACTGTTTGTCACTTTCACCAAGGAACGATGTCACTACTAAGATTTCTAAGTGTAGACATGCTTTTTTGTTGGACAAGATTCACGTTTCACAAAAGATAAAGATTGTAGATGGAGTGGTTGCATTTAAGAGTGTTTCACATTGCAAGTGACTATGTGTCCTGAACTAAGAACAAAAACAGTTGCTTCAGGATAAAGTTTCTATTTTATTTTGGAGACTATGAATCCCTTCTCTTCCCTAGGTATACTCTCTCTCTCTCTCTCACACACACATACACACACACATAATTATTGAGCTGACACACCTTATACTAAAGGCAGCAAGATGGTTGTGTCTGTCTTAAAAAGGGTCATCGAATAGAGTTTACACACTTTTTGTCATGTTTTTATAGCTTTTAAACAGTTAATGCTTTATTATATCTAAAAACTCCTTAATGTGAACAAACTAAGGATAATAATTAAAGATGGATTGTAAATTCTCATGTCCTCATCCAAGTGGTTTGAAAATTATATTACACGATAGTGATTCTCCAGAATTAAATATTCAGAGTTCTAGCTGCAACTTTGAAATCAAAGATGAGTATCATATAGAAAATCAGGTTAGTTGAGTTTCATTTGTAACAACAAGTTCGAGAAACTTTCACTTTCACTAATTAAACATTCTTATAGTTTTGTTACTCTAGCTGTTATTACTGACTATTAATTTGTTATTTTTTAGGCCTTAAAATTTATGCCTTGCCTATGTAATTGTTGTACAATTGATAGATCAATATGCATAAAAAGTAGTCGAAGCATCCGAATCAGACGGAAGGAAAAAGAGTAGTTGAAGGCATATGAAATGATGGTTTCATTTATCAAATCAATATCTTCACAAGCAATGCCAACCCGCTTTCTTCAAACAATAGATCTGATCAAGTTTTAATCGCAGACTCTAGGAACAAGTTGCAGTTCAGTATTTTGACCGGTAGTCTTCTTACTACAGTATATTAGCTTAAGTAGACTTGATTATCACGTTATTCGACCACATACATAGTGTTATGCACGTATTCAACTATTTGATTAACTATAAAAAAAATAAAAAATACAAGGGTTGGAAGAGTAGGGTCATTAGTGCTGGTGTTGGAAAAGTATGGTCATTAGTGCTCTCATTGCAAAAAATAACGAAAATTGTTCTGAAGATATTCGGATTGCTCATTTCAACAATAGCAGCGTCCCAAGTTTTTTTGCAGATAAAGTGAGTACACAATATATAATTTTTCGTATCCCATGTAATTTTTTCCCTAAAATATTGAGCTCTTTTAATCTTTCAATATAGGATGAATCTTATTTTAAGGCTATTAAACTAAATCTTTTGATTTCTTGATTGCATTACTGCAGCTGTTGGCATTACGCATTAATATAACCTCATTGCCCACTGATCTTATCATTTTAAAACAGATTAACGGTAAAACATATATGTTGTAGTTTTTCATTTGGTTTTCCGTTATTGAAAGGTATGATCTACATTACCAGATGATTACATTTGGTAAGGTAATGATTACAATTGGGAAGGTAAGAATGTAAGCAAGGTGAAGCCTATGTCAACAACAAAAGTTTTAAGGCGTTTTGATCAGACTATCTATATTAGTATTAGACAACCCACTCCAAAAAACAGTAGCCAAAAACCCATTTTATACCACTTAA